>JAJKFI010000031.1:5399563-5444857 GCA_029204185.1 Lerista edwardsae
TCTCTCTCTCTCTCTCTCTCTCTCTCTCTCTCTCTCTCTCTCTCTCTCTCTCTCTTTCTCTTTTTTTTCCTGTTATCATAGTTATTACATCTTTTGCTTATCAGTCCAGAAACACGCAGCTTGGAAACTAGGTAACTCTTTCCTATCTCATGTTTCTATATTGTTAAAAAGGGAAAACAATTTTACTGGCATTTAGCAACACACCATCTAGAAGACCAAAGGAGGCGATGAAAACAGAACTTATTTAATCGGTAAAACTTGCCAATGGAAATGATCCACTTGAAAGTTCCAATATTTTTAAAACATTTACAGAGTTGTCCAGGCTAATGAATAACATTAAAAAAGACATGCAATGAGTTTAACATTGATAAATAACAGTCATAATTAAAGCAGTAAAGAAAACCTATTAATTTCCTACCAATGATGTGCTGGAAATTTCATTTCTACCAATGTTGCTCTAACGTATCACAGGGAGAAAATGGTTTTAAAGGTCTGACAGCATAAAAGAAGAGGAAAATAAGTTGGTCTTGAGCTACCACCGGAACACTAACAGGGCTGAGGCAGTTTGGAACTCAAAAGGGAGAGAGCTCCTTAACCAAGGCATTGCTATAGAAAAGGCTTTCCCCCTTTTTGCCACCAATTAAGCCTTGGCTACTGGCAACAGGCACAGGAGGTTATCCATAGATTATCTCAAAGGGCCTCCTGCCTCATACGGTAGGAGGTGGTCTCTCAGATACCCTAGATAAAGCCATGAAGGACTTTACCTTAAACACCAGCACCCTGAATCATGCCTCTTTCCTTCACCACAGTATGGATAGATCCTGGTTTTCTCACCGATCTTTGCATGGATTTACAGTGCAATCCAACTCCCCCCCCCATGGCCAGTGTAAGGCTCTTGCATCGACTGAGCACTGTTGCACATGTGCCATAAAGCAAGTGCATGCCAGCGCTTCTGTTCGGCACCAACACAGGCACCTGTGTCGAGGCTGCAGCGCTGGCACAAGCCCCGGAGTGCAACTCCTGCACCAGCTGAGTTTGGCTGGTGCAAGGGTGGTTCTGGGCAGGGGGAAAGGGGGAGAAAGGGGGAATGGGGCAGGGAGTGGGTGTCCTGGCTGACTCAGGGAGGCGGGTGGAGTTTGGATGCAGCCATTAGGCTGCATCCAAGCCCCTGTCCCACGCAGCCCTGATTTGGGCCACGTGGGGAACCTGGATCTGTGCTGGCACAGATCTAAGTAGCCCATAGGGCTGGCTGGTGCCTAACCCAGCTGGTGCCTACCCTTTGGAGGCTCCAGGCTACCCCCAACCTGTGTTGGATGCAGTGCAGGCCCACCAGTCTGTGCTGTTCTGGTGCTGGTTAGGATTGTGCCCTGAAACTAATTTCATTACTGGAGAAAAATATCCAGGTACTGCAAAGCTGTAGTAAACCTATTCACATTTTTGTCAGAATAAGTCATATCAAAATCAATGGGAGTTATTTCCAAATAAACACACACTCTTCCCTCATTATCTGTACCTAATTTGTTTCTGAAAATGACCCATATAGCTAAAATCGGTATGAGCACAATTATTACATTAATTTCACTGCGAAAAGTTCTAACTTGTTCCAAAGCCATTCCACGTTCACCCCAAAAAATCACTTTAAATGCTTAATGCCATAAGGAAAAAAATTGTGTGGCATGATAAAATAGAATAGGCCACAATTCATAACAGCCTTATACAGCATCAATAGTGTTAAAGTCGACAGTGAAAATGTTTCCGAAGTTCTAGCATCACATTATGAGGTTTAACGCCTCAAGCTTTAGTGGCAAACTATGAGCAAGTCTCTTGTGTTTCATCTGTTTTCTCAAGAGTATTTGCATCCTCTTCAGGCCTTCAGGGCCCATATTCACAGTAGTTTGTAGAAACACAGCGCAAAGTTATGCCATAAAAGGGAGCTTATAATGCATGTGCCTTGAAAGCATGGGAATGCACAACCCATCAGGCAGTGTGTCTCACATGAAGGAGGGCACCGCTTCCTAAGCTGTGCTTGGTCCTTCGGTGCTCCTGAAGAGTGTCTCCCTTAAAGCTTTCTTCCATCTGAGAAAGGGGTTCCATCTCAACAGCTGTCCTACCAAGGAGAAATAGTCAAAATTCAATCCAACCTTCTAGAACGCAGTTTTGGGCAAGCAAGGCAGAGCTCTTGCTTCTCCTCCTCCCATTCTCTGTTTCCAGAGCTCAAAGAGGAGGGCAGGTCTACCTGTTGGTAAAATGGGAGGTAGACCTTGCCTCCACAAGGGACTTGATTCTCCAACCATCATACCCGGACCTTCTATAAAAAGTCTTGGTATGGATAAAGAGGAATAGTCTTCATATGTGCAGTAAGGATATGTGAAAATCCTTATAGCGAACATACTAGTAGAGAGGGAAGAGTGTACACAGAATCTAGGTGTAAGTCCACTTATATCTCCAAACTCTTGTGCCATTCACGATGATTTTACGCTATTATGTCTGCTATCAGTTAAGTATTGCCATTAGGCTTTGATGCTGACACAGAGATTTGTGTCATGAATCTAAAGCCTTCCGTTCGGTTAGGTAAACTCATTATAATGGGAGAATTTCCTGATTGCATCCCAGGGTAGGGGGGTCAAGCTGAGATGGGATATAGGCAAAATGAGACAATAGGCAACAGGACACCAAACATGATGCTTCAAACCAGCCATTTAAAGAAAGAACAATAAGTTCGAAAAGAAGCCTGGAGCGCAATCCTAATCTGGTGTTGCACTGATAGAGCACTCTTGTGCCTGCCCAGCCCTGTTGAAAATGTACTGTAAGGTGCATTTGCGCTGCCAATTGGTCACTGGGCTGGCTGTGCGCTGGCTGTGCGCTGGCTTGGTTCAGCCAGTGCAAGCCTGCGCCAAGGGCATGTCAGAAGCAGGTGGGAGGCATAACAGAGTGGAAGGCAGGCGGACGGGGGGCAGAGATGGGACACAGCTGTTAGGCCACATCCAAACTCCTGTCTCTGGGCTGGGCAGCCCTAACCTGGGCCATTCCTGGCTGTATGGACGTGTGCCTCCTATTTTGTGGGTGCAGATCTGAGCAGCCCCATAGGACTGGCTGGAGCTTACCCGTGGCAAGGAAAACATATCCTCTTGCCTGGCAATGAGCTGCAGCTGCCTGCCAGCCTGCATTAGGATACAGTGCAGGTCAGCTGGCCTGCCTGTTCCAGCACAGGCTGGGATTGCGCTCCCAAAGTGCCCATAAGCTAGCAGAGCAACAATTTTCAGAAACTGTAAAGTGGCTTTTTTGAAATGCCATTATGGAGGATGCTTTCGTAAGGAAGAGGCAAGTACACTCATTAGGCACTATTTTTGGACTCGAGCAATTCTGAGTGGATGCACGTATTCTGTTGAACTCTTTACCTACTTGCTCTTGAAGCCCAGCTAGTTTGTCAAAATGCAAGACCCACGTTGACTGTTAAGCAAGGTGGCAGTTCATTCCCAGCCGACCGCCTGACCCTTCTGTTTCAAGCATCAGAAGCACCCATTCCATAGATGCACCCACCACAGAACTTCGTAACATCAAAGAGGACCAAGTAAGCAGCTAAAAGGACGCAAGAAGAGGAAACTTCATAGACAGACTTTCTGTTTATTTTGGATCATCCAATTAGGATAAACTGCTGTTAGGTATCATTCCCCCCCACCCCCAAGAAGACTGCATTAGAGGCCAAGGGAAAGTTGTACAGACATCCTCAACTCAAAAGAGGACTCATTTTTCGCTGAAACCTCCAGTCCTCAGAAGTCTGCTCCTGCTTCAGACATTTGCATCCTTTCTCTCTGTAGGTGAGAATGGTGACACACAGATGGAACTCATTACCTGCAGTGCCGCATGCTGCTCTAGAGAAAGTTTAATGAGAGCAAGAAAAGTGGCGCCAGCTTTTACCATTGTCTTCCATCAGTGATCATCAAGACAACTCCAGGCACTGTGACAGGCAGCCCTGTATCTGCAAGGGGATTTGCATACAGGGGGATTGCACTGTCGGCTTCCTAAGCAGGACTAAGCTATCAAAGGAAGTTTGCCTGTCACACCGAGTAGATAGCCAAGTATTCTAACAGCATTAGCAGGCTTCAAGAGAAATGTGTACCTATAAACCTATGACACATAATCTGCTTAAAAATAATCTGCTAAGAATGGGAAGTGTTATTCCGATGATATGACCATCTGAATGCACCTGCAAATAATTCGACAGAACTGTTATGCCGAAGGGAACAGGGGCTGGATTTTCATCTATAATAATAATAATAATATTTTTCTTTTAAGACAATCAGCCTTTTTGAAAAATAGGAGCTGTATTACGCTAAATGTTTAAAGGGGGATCATTAACGAGAAAGAGAGAGAGAGAGAGACAGAGAGAGAGGCTGCCACAATCAGTGCATACATTGTTTTAATGTCCTTTAATCGCAGCCTATAATGTGCACTCCTTTCTGTTCTTTGCCTCCTCGGGGTGATGGGTTGAGGGAAGAACACATTTTTTTAAAAAAAATCCATATTCATCAACACTGGAAACTCAAAAAGCACTGGAGCAATACAAATCCTGCACACTTTGAACTACCCATGCTATGCGACCAAAGTCACTCTGAAAGCATGATCAGTAGATCTGGTGGAAGCACAATGAAAGATATGCCCTCCAGTCAGAGTTCATAATGCCAGTGCAATCCTGACAGGTCACGGTGTCATATTGGCATAGCAGCCAATTTGTCTAGTCTCAGCACTTACTTAACAGTATGGAGACTCATTAGATTAGGTTCTTCCATTTTTTTTTTGTTGAGGAGAAATCTAGTGTGGTGTGTTCTCATAGTGTGACAGGCAGATAACAAAAAACAAAAAATGGAAGAAGAAAGGCCACTGCTTTTGGATTCACTATTATTTTACTACCAGGAGCAGATATGTTGAGCAGAATAAAGTGCAGGGCGTATATATTGCTGCTTGCTGGGGCTGGGGAGAGAGCTTTATGAGGAACACCTGGTGGGCAACTGCCTGAATGCTGAGCTTCTTTCCCTCTCCCTCCTTCTGCAGGTGAAGTAGCAGTATTTAAGAGCCTCTGGCTTGCCAGAGGCGCGAGCATTTGGCGCGAGCCGAAGGGCTCTTTGCCCGTGGCTCTTCGCCTGGGGAACGGAGCCAGAGCCCCCCCTGCTGCCATCAGCCAACCTGCCGCTTTCCCGTGGATCTTCAGTGGCCAGCCACGCTCCAGCTCTTCATACTTCGAGAGCTTAGCAGCCTGTCAGCAAGCCTTCTACCAGCCTTTTAATTGAGTGAGTGACAGCGTGAATGTGAGGGATCCTGGCCTGAGTGTGAGTCAGGCCAGGAGGGGTGAAAGTGCTACCTGCCTCGGTGAGAGGGGGGCAGGTAGGGACAGCTGTTAGAGGGCCTCTGCCTCTGTGAGAGAGAGGCAGAGATCTGCAGCAGCCCAAACCTCGGTGTGAGGGGGGTAAGGGTTGCTGCAGTGGGGTCGTTGTGTGTGTGTGTGTGTGAATGTCTGTGTTTTTGTTTTTAGATTGTGTGTGCTGTTGTAGTTTGGCTGAAGGTCATCCCTGCCAGAATATGTGCTTGACACCACGAGGGAGCTCAGGGGAGGGGAGGGGAGGGGAGGGGAGGGGGGCTACCATCAGCAGAGTTACGGGTCACGGAAGGTATGGCGGTGGGGTTTGGGCCATACATTACAGAAGAAGGAGGGCCAGTCGTAGACAGACTTCCTCTTTCTTGCCCTTCTATCATCCCTCTGACCCTGGGCACTCTTGGCAACAGTCCCCCAAGTCTGAAGCTGCTGCTTCTGAATGCCAGGTCGGTTAATAATAAGACCTGTTTAATCCAGGACTTAATCCTGGAGGAGAAGGCCGACCTGGTATGTATCACGGAGACCTGGCTGGATGAGCTGGGAGGGGTCAATCTTTCCCAGATTTGTCCACCAGGTTTCCAGGTACTGCAGCAGCCACGACTACAGGGGCGAGGAGGTAGGGTTGCAATGGTCTATCGGGATTCCATCCATCTCACCAGATACTCTGTTCAGCAGTCCACCGGGCTTGAGTGCCTTCGTGTTGTGTTGGAGGGGCGAGACAGAATAGGGATTCTGTTGGTGTACCGCCCGCCTTGCTGCCCAGCAGTCTCCCTGCCTGAGCTGACGGAGTTGGTCTCGAGCGTGGTGTTGGAGTCCCCCCGCCTTTTGGTGTTGGGGGACTTCAATGTCCATGCCGAAGCCCCGGGAACAGCTGCGGCTCAGGACTTCATGGCCTCCATGGCAAACATGGGTCTGTCTCAAAGAATATCTGCCCCAACACATGATGCGGGACACACACTGGACCTGGTGTTTACTGCTGGGCAGGTTGATGGGGATCTGGAGGTGGAGGAGATTAAGATCACTCCTTTGTCATGGACAGATCACTTTCTGGTGGGATTTAGGCTTGTTGCAGCCTCCTACCTCTGCAATGGCGGGGGATCACACTCTATGATCCGCCCTCGGAGGCTGATGGATCCAAATGGATTCCTGAGGGCTCTGGGGGATTTTCCTGTTGCCAGAGTTGGAGACCCACCCAGCGCCCTGGTCGACCTCTGGAATACGGAGATGGCCAGGGCGCTGGATGAGATCGCTCCCGAGCGTCCCCTGCCCAGTCGCAGAATCAGAGCGGCTCCTTGGTTCTCTGAGGAGCTGCGAACGATGAAGCGGCAGGGAAGGCATCTAGAGCATCAGTGGCGAAAGACTTGTGCCGAATCTGACCATACCCGGGCTAGGGCCCAGTTAAGATTGTATTCTAGGGCGGTGGTGGCAGCTAAGAGGGCTCACTTCTCTGCCACCATCGCATCTGCAGAGAACCGTCCAGCTGAGCTTTTTCGTGTGGTCCGTAGTCTTCTACATCTGCCCCCCCTACTGGAGGGGAGGATCACACGGAGGCTCGCTGTGACGAGTTCGTGAAACACTTTGCAGTGAAGGTCGATCAGATTCGGCATGACTTGGACACCGCAGTGGGCATTTCTAGTGATGTCCCTGGGGAACCTGTCTATCCTACAATTTGAGATTCTTTTCAGCTTGTAGAACCTGAGGATGTGGACAGGATTCTCTGGAGTGTGAGACCTGCTGCTTACCCGCTCAATCCTGGCCCAACATGGCTAATTAGAGCTGCCCGGGAAGGGCTGGCCGAGTGGACAGGGAGGGTGGTGAATTCATCTCTGAAGGAGGGGGTGCTGCCGCCTGCTTTGAAGCGGGCGATAGTTCGCCCCCTCCTGAAGAAACCCTCCCTGGATCCCACTAATTTAAACAACTTTCGGCCAGTCTTGAATATCCCATTTCTGGGGAAGGTGACTGAGCGGGTGGTGGCGTCACAGCTGCAGAGGGTACTGGAAGAAACGGATTATCTGGACCCACTCCAATCTGGCTTCAGGCCAGGGTTCGGGACGGAGACTGCCTTGGTCGCCTTGGTGGATGACCTACACCGGGGAATGGACAGGGGGAGTGCATCCCTGTTAGTCCTGCTGGACCTTTCAGCGGCTTTCGACACCATCGACCATGGTGTCTTTCTGGGTCGGCTGGCTGGGTTGGGGCTTGGAGGCACTGTTCTACAGTGGTTCCGCTCCTTCCTGGCTGACAGATCCCAGAAGGTGGTGCTGGGGGACGCTTGTTCGGCACCCCGACCTCTTAGGTTTGGGGTGCCGCAAGGGTCTATCTTGTCCCCCATGCTATTTAACATCTACATGAAGCCGCTGGGAGAGGTCATCCGGGGGTTTGGGGTGGGGTGCCATCAATATGCTGATGATACCTAACTTTTTCTCTCCTTTCCCCCTGATTCTGAGGAGGCAGTTGAGGTCCTGAATCGTTGTCTGGAGGCAATTAGGGGCTGGATGTGGGCGAACAAGCTAAAATTAAATCCGGATAAGACAGAGGTGCTCTTGGTCCGGAAATCCACAGCTCGGGTATAGGACTATCGCCCTGCTATGAATGGGGTTGCACTCCCTCTGAAGGAGCAGGTCCGCAGCTTGGGGGTTCTCCTGGATTCACAGCTGCACCTGGAGTCTCAGGTGTCGGCGGTGGCCAGGGGAGCCTTTGCTCAGCTTCGGCTGATCCGCCAGCTGCGACCGTACCTGAGCTGTGCGGACCTGGCTACAGTGACCCACGCCCTAGTGACATCTAGATTAGACTATTGCAATGCGCTCTACGGGGGGCTGCCTTTGAAGACGGTCCGGAAATTACAACTAGTACAGAACGCGGCTGCTCGGGTAGTTGCTGGGGCACATCGGTTTGACGCTGTCGAGCTGTTGCTTCGGCAACTACATTGGCTGCTGGTTCTGTTCCGGGCCAAATTCAAAGTGCTGGTTTTGACTTTTAAAGCCCTTTATGGCTTGGGCCCAGGGTATTTGAGGGACCGCCTCCTCCCATATAATCCTACCCGTGCTCTGAGGTCATCCGGGGGGGCCCTTTTGACTGTGCCGCCACCAGGAGAGGTGAGAGGGGTGGCGGCCAGGAATAGGGCCTTCTCGGTGGTGGTACCCCTACTTTGGAATACCCTCCCCTTAGAATTAAGAACTGCTCCCTCTTTGGCGGTATTTCGGCGGTGGCTGAAGACCTTTTTATTTCAGCAGGCTTTTAGTTGCTGACAGGCTGGCTGGTCTTTGCATTCTTTTATATTTTTGTACTTTTTATGATCCATGGGATGTCTGTTATACTTTTATATTGTATTTTTATATTGTTTTAAATTACTGTTTTTAACTATGATGTATTTTATTGTGTTTTAATTTTGATTTTGTAATGCCGCCTTGAGTGCCTTTGGGCGGAAAGGCGGGGTAGAAATTTAATTAATTAATTAATTAATTAATTAATTAATTAATTAATTAATTAATTAATTAATTAATTAATAATAATAATAATAATAATAATAATAATAATAATAATAATAATATATTTGAGGGTGCAATCCTAACCTGGAGTTATGTCAGTAAAGTTTGGCTGGCACAAGGGACACTGTAAAGTGTGTTTGGACCACTCTTGGAGTCAGAGAGGCCAGCACACAGACATGCTCCATCCTCCCTGACTCCAACAGTGGTCCAAGGGTGCTTTCCAGTGGCCCTGATGCCAACCAAACTTTTCTGACCTAATTGTGCCGGCCTAACTCCAGGTTAGGATTGCGCTCTCAAAGCCAATGAGCCACCCCTGCTCCTCCAAACTTGGTGAACTTTTCAAATACCACTCAGGACACCTCCCTCTGAGAAAAACTGCTGCCAGAACTGCTGCTGGCCTGTTCCTGAGCTTTGGAGTGCCACTTTTCAAGGATTTTGGGTGATTTTGGCTCTTTTTGAGGCTGACATCTGGCCAATGAGCCACCCCTGCATCTCCAAACTTGGTGGACTTCTCAAATAACACTCAGGACACCTCCCTCTGAGAAAAACAGTTGCCAGAAATGCAGTTGGCCTGTTTCTGGGCTTGGGAGTGCCACTTTTCAAGGATTTCGGCCCATTTTGCGGCTGCCATCTTGGAAATGACCCACTTCTGGTCTTGGGCTCTTGGTGACCATCGTTCCCTGCCAATACGCACACCTCATACTGTCAAAAACAGTCGAGAGAGCAATTGTACGCTTTTTCGCGAAATGAGGCCTGATTTTTCGCTAACTGCGATCACCTATAATCTGCACACCTCATTCGCCTCTAATTTTAAACGCCAGGCAACGTTGGCCCAACTTGTTAATGATTAGCATGTCTCCGTTCACCCCACTTCATTTCAACAAAGGCCATTTAGGATATCATACAGTATAAGAGGATCGTCTATGTAGCCAGGGAGCTTCTTTTCTTGACTGTGGCTCCTTCGCCTCCTCCATCCACTCTCCAGAATCTCGGCCTGCAGCTTTTTTGGATTCTTCTCCTGCAATGGCAACCCTTTCCAAATTTAAATTTTATTTTGTTCAGTATGCCTTTATAGAGTGCTTTGCAAAGACCTGCTGAATTATTAAGCCGTGTACGTAATTTCCTTTCATCCCCTTTAGTACCTTTGTCACAGTCCCATACTTCAAAGCTCCTCTTTGATAATGAGCTTTTTTCCTTTTCCTTGTGTCTACATTTAATATATGTTTGTTGTTAAAACTGTATCCCCACATGAAAATGCTTTCCAAATCCCTCTCTTTATGCTTGATGTCAACATCTGCAGAGAGACTGTCTCCCTGTTTGCGACGGCTTCCGCCACCCAACTTTTGGAGATAGGCATTTCCCCCTTTTCTTCACATTCCAGCTCTTGTTTTTCCCCTTCCTATTTTTTTTTAATTAAGAGATGCGTTTCATTCATTATATTGTTTCAATCTGATTTTAACTGACTGGCTCTCTGCCTTTGAAACTCTTCTTTCAACATTTTGGCTCATTTTGAAAGCTCACTTCCAAGACAGTTCTGCGGAAGAATTAGGCTTTCTGAGTTTCTCTTTTGTTAACTGCAGATCAAGCATTCCTTGGAACTTGGCTTGACCTTTCCTCACTTTTGATGTTTTTTTCTATTCCTGAGGTTAGCTGGCTTCATATCTCTCCTTCAACAGGGAGCTCAGATCAGTAAGAATTAGCAGGGGATTGAAGTGGTATTTTTTCCCCCTTCTGATCAACTGTCTTGATAGTCTAGCTTTATTTTTCATCTGTAATGTTTCCGTGTTATAGCATGGATTATGTTGTTTATATTCTCAGCATTTCTGGAATGTATTTTTCGTCCCATTTTATGCGGTATTCAGACTCACAAGGTCAAGCACTTTGGTTGTTTATGTTCATCAGACTGAATAGCAGGCCATGCTGTCCTTTGGAGAATGACGCTTCTTTTTTTTATAGCACGCAATCCTTTGTATGTAAAATAAAATCTATTGACCCCGTGCAAAGGGAAATGTCCACATCTCCCTGTGGTGGTGCATAAAGAAACATTGTACACCCAGACTGAGAACTCCTCCCTCCCTCTCCCATGATTGCAGCAGTTCATCGTATAACTTTCCCTGTTATTGCTCTTCCTTTACGTTTCACAGCTGTCAAATGGGTTCAGTGTATAAGTGCACCCAGGGAGGAGGGAATGCTGGCGCCAGGGCCCCACCAGTCACTGCTGCATGCCAGCACCAGCAGTGTGGCTAGTGGGCACTCCAGCAGCACCAGCCAGTTGTAAGGCCTTCTGGGGCAGAGGGGGAGGCAGGGAGGGCGAGGCTGGGTGGAGGAGAGATGGAGTGGGGCAGGAGCTTCTGCCATCAGGTCCTATGTGTTGGCCTGCACAACCCTACATGGAGGCTCTTATGTCTGCGTTGGCAAAATAGCAGGCGCAAACTTGAGGAGGCCCACTGGCCTTTACCCCAGGAAAAGGGGATGAATGGGAATTTTAACCTGGATCAGTGGTGTCATTTAAATGATTTAAGAACAGGTACTCACTTTTGATTGGCACGTGTCGGGACCCATCCGCCGGAAGTGACGTCATAAGCCAGAAGTGAGGTCGTGGCAGGAAGTGACATGAAAAAAGCCCTTTTTGAGGCCTCAGATGATTTTAAACTGACCCAACAGTTGCAACAGTATTCCACAGCACCCCCAGAACATGTTAAGGAGGCCTGGCATCATGTTAAAACCCCAGAGCAACTCCTTTTTCAGTGGCAAGGAAAGGAAAGGCTCTGCTCGCTGCCTGCCTGCCTGCCTGGCTCTGAGAACATGCAGGCAACTCAAACATGCAGGAAATCCAAACGTTGCAGGGGCGGAGCCGACGAGTGGGCGGGCGAATGGGCGGGGCCAGCCGTAATCCTAGAAACCGGTACTCGCATACCCTGCGTACCCCCTGCATGACATCACTGACCTGGATCCACCTATTCCTTACCAAACCCTCCAACCATTATGCAACACTAATCCTTAATCGGTTGGCTATTGCTGTTGCATCAACTAAGGAGGTTATCCATTGAGTTGACAATCCCCAATGCAGTCGCGGATCTAGGGGGGGCAGGGGGGCACGAGCCCTGGGCGCCATCTTGGGGCCGTGTAGGGGGGCGCCAGTGGCCCCCGCAACATTGCGCGGGTAGACCTGGGCTCCGGAGCCCAGATCTACCCACGGCCATCTCTAATGGGTAGACCTGGGCTCCCGTGGGGGCGCACTTCTATTGGGTGCCCCGGGCACCATTTTGACTAGGTCCGCCCTTGCCCCAATGAAAAAAGAGTCATCCCACAGAATCTGTTCTGTTGCAATTACAATTGTCTGGGATTAAATGCTGCAGTCTAGTAAAGATGTTTTTACTAGACTGCAGCCTTTAATCTTGGACAATTGTAATTACAACAAGAAAATGAAACAACAAAAATTATGACAGTCTTAGACTATATATCAGAGTCTGTTCTATTCCTTGCACACCATATACCTTCTTTTAAACCCATCTCTTTCCAACTCCTTTCTAGCTTGGGGATGCTCTGAGCTCTGTGTGGATAAACACTTCCTTTGACACTCAGGCCTGCTATTGGGAAAGTGGTTTAACACACAGTCAAGCAGTATTTCTTAATAAGGATTAATTTGTGCTGTAGTCTGGAGTGGGAGAACTTTCATATACAATCATTCAGAGTTGTATAATTGTAAATAAACACATTATTCATGTGAAGTTCAGAAATCTAATCCGAACTTTTTAATTTAATAGTTGCGGCTGTTGATGCAATGTATTTCTTGTTATGCCATTAAAGGTTCTTGACTTGACTTGAAGTTCAGAGCTGCTTTTGGTTGAAGGCTTTTTTTCCTTTTTTATTTTGTTTGTTGAAGAAGGATAAATTCATAGAATTAGTGAGTTTTTTTAAAAAAAACAACTCAGAAGGCAACTGGATACTGTGAAACTGGACCATCCATTTCTAGGTCTAATTTCTCCACACACATGCAATTCTCCACAATCATGCGGTCTTTGCAATCAAGACCATAAGCAAGTGCACAAGAGAAATATGCTTGTAGACGCATTCAAGATATCTACACTGTCCAAGATATCTTCTCCAGGCCATCATATAGTAAGTATATATAACAAGCATAAGTATGTGGAAATATGGGCATCAGGTTCCGTATTGGCTGTCCAATCAGTAGATTGGTCATTCGCTAAATTTAGTGACTACTGACGGCGCAATCCTAAGCTGCACTGGAAGAGGCAGGCTGGTGTGCCTGTGCTGTATTCAGCGCAGCTTGGGAGGCCGTTGGAGCCTCCCTGGGGCAAGGGCCGTTGCACCAGGGTAGGCTCTAGCCTCCCCTATGGGTTCCTTGGATCTGCACCAGAGAAATAGCTGGTGCAAGTCCAAGGAAGCCACACAGCCTGGGGATGGGGCCTTGGATGCGGCCTCTCTCTCTCTCTCTCTCTTTCTCTCTCTCTCTCTCTCATGCTATGGATATAGCATTGTCTATAGCATCTGTAGACAACCACTGTAACTACTTATGAGTAAGGAGGAAAGAGTTACTGAGCACCAGAACCATAGCGAATGAAAAATGCACCTGGGGCAAGAAAGTATTTTGCGCCCCCTCCCACTTTTTCCCAAACTCGCCACCAGCGTGTGGCTGCATTCTTTCCAGACTGCTCTTCACAAACCAGGAGTTGTGATGACATCATGTCACCACCCACTTTCTGATTTGGAGGCTCTCCAAGAGTTAAATGAACAAGGCATTTCAATTCACCCTCACTTCCGGTTCCTCCAGGTATAGTAAGGAAGCATTTGAGTGGAAACAAGCGTGGAAACCAGAGGAAAATCAGGTTGAAAGAAGTCATACAGAGGGGACAAAGGACACAATTTTCAAAGTACTGTAAGTTATTTGCTTTTTGATGTTGCAAAAATTGCGCCCCCCTTTGAACTCTGCCTGGAGCAGCTGCCCTTTGGGCTCTACCCATGTTACAGCACTGCTGAGCACATCAGTGGTGGGAGCAGGGCTTGCTGGCATGCTTTCCAGTAGTTCTCCCCCTGCCGCTGTACAGTAGACACTATCCATGATTACAGAACATCTGGACAGGGCATGCATAAGCATAGGGATCTCTCCACACATTTGTGAGTCCTGAGAAAGCATGGATTTCACTACAGGAAGGGAGTTCTGCATGCATAGAGTTGTCTTACTGACATTGACCTCACATTGACCTCATATTCAGATATTCCCTCCCTTCAAACTGGGTATGCTGTGAGACTAGAGCTATAGACAGAAACACGCATACTCCTTTGAATTTTAAAGAAGATGCAGGCTATCGTTACATGTCCTTGGGTTTGTGCAGGCTAGTCTTGCACAGCACAACAAGACAATTATATTTTGTTTCTCCCCCCCTTTTTTGCAACTGCATCTGAAGCCTCAAAACAAAACAACAAAGTTGATGAGTTTGAACTCATTATCAAATAGCTTCATTTGACGATTTGAGACACATTTTAATTGATCCCCAAGGGATGGGAAGACAGTATTTATTTACCTGCATGAGGCTAATACTATGATAAATCATACTGTGCACACTTTTTTTCTTGCACAGCTGTAAATCTATCTGCATGTTCATTAACATTCTCAGTGTCTCTATTTATTAATTTTGAATGCTGGCTTTCCATGAACAATTAGTTCCCAACTCTGGGATCCTGAATTTCAAGTGTTTTTGGCATCCCCGTGTTTTTTTAAAAGCCATTTCAATTTTTAACAGCACAAGCCTATACATGTTAACTAGAAAGTAAAGTCCCACTGTGTTCAGTGAAGCTTACTCTCAGGTAAGGATTAGATGTACAGGATTGCAACCTAAGAATGGAAACCCCATCAGCATTACGTTTCTTGCCTGCAACATTCTTTCTGTACATATGCATATGAAAAAGTTTAGATGGCTATTAAAGGGAGAACGTCTGGCTGGGCCTTTTCTTGGAGGGCAGAGGTATGAATCAGGGACATGCAAGGTGAATCAGGGACCACTCCACCAAGACCTTTGAAAAATGCAGCTGCAGCTGTGAGCATGCAAACACAAACATCCAGCCGCTGTCCAGAGCATGCGAATTGTGAGCGCTTGTGGCAGCAGCAGTGGCAGTCCTTTTTGAAGGACTCTGGTGGAGCCATTCTGCTTTACCTGCTGCCCCCCGCCACACTGCACATCCCTGGTATGAATTATGTCCATGCCATTGGTACTTTGAATAAGCGGTGTTGCTATCTATGGGGTTCATTTCATTTTGCCTCACCACTGTGGTGTGGGGGTGGAAGGTAAGGCAGAACTACCCCACCAGTGTTATTTGAAAAGTGCCGCCACCATCGCTGTGGAGGCTGTGACCCCGCAAACACTTACAATCCATGGGCTCCAACTGCTGGTGGTGGTGGCACTGTTCAAAGAACTCCGATGGGGCATTTCTGCCTCACCTTCTACCTCTGTACCGCATGTCGCTGTTCAATAGTGAATTTTCCTTGTTTCACAAAGGGAATGGAAGGACAAGCATCATAGATCTTTTAAGGGCTTGGTATTCAGAGTAGTATGGGCATGGGGACGTGGCGGCACTGCATGTTAAACTGCTGCTACGAAGCTTGCTGACCGGAAGGTTGGGAGTTCAAGACCATGCAACGGAGTGAGCTCCTGACACTTGTCCCAGCTCCTGCCAACCTAGCAGTTCAAAAGCATGTAAAAATGTGAGTAGATAAATAGGTACCACTTCGATGGGAAGGTAACGGTGTTCCGTGCACCTTGGCGTATGCCCATGCCAGCCACATGACCATGGAAGCTTGTCCTCAGGACAAACACTGGCTCTTCGGCTTAGAAACGGAGATGATCACTGACCCCTACAGTCAGACTAGACCATTTGGTCGTGGGGAAACCTTATTCAGAGTAGCACTTCTTACACTCCAAATGACTAAATTCAATCTATAGCATTCAATGGGGCATGCAGCACAATCCTATGCAAATCTACTTAGAAGTAAGTTCCATTGAATTCAATGAGACTGGCAGTCATGCAAATGGGTCTAGGCATGCCGCCCTAATCAGATCTGAATTGTGACCATTATTTCTTCCTATATAAGAACAAGACCACCCATGAATATATTCAGGCTGCAATCCTATATACACACTTTGGGAAGAGTAAGGCCCACAGAGCACAGTGGGACTTATTTCTGAGTACACATGCATGGGATTGTGCTTTAAGGTTGTACTCTAGGCACCAAGAAGGAAATCCCATTGAACTTTGTGGATTCATATCTTCTGAGTAAATGTGCTTAGGACAATGAATCTCCATTCACCACAAGACAGCTATGATGCTGTTGAGTTGATAGGGTCACTGCCAGATGTTGAAGTGGAGAAGTCTATCATAGCTAAGTCAGAAATCCTTTTTCCGTCTCTGCAGGATTTATCCAGTCTTGGTAACATTAAAAAAGAGGCAACCAAATCTGTATTCTTTCCAGCAGGTTCTCCGTGTGCTGGAAGGAAATAACAGCAATGTATCTTTCTTTAATTCTTTATTTATTCTCCATAGTTCCTGGGTTATGCTGACATATACGGATGGGACTGCTTTGTGTCCATTTAATGTTAGGTTCAACGTGTCTGCTTTTTCAAAAGAGGAAAGTAAAAGACATCTCCAGCAGTGCCTTGACTGGAGACGTCAGTATCAGCTCTCCACCTTTGGTAAATGTAATTGATGTTAAACCAAGGAAAGATAGCACCAATGGAAAGTAAAACATTTGTATATCACTGTATTCCACTGCCACATTCAGGCTGCAACAAATTCTCCCCGCAGCACATTCTTTCAGTTTTGCAATCTGTCATATTTGTGTCTTTTTAAAAAATTGCTTCTGGAGCACTACAGTTTCTTCTATGCCCCACAATCTTTTTTTAAAGGGTACTGAAGTGCTTTATCACTGCTCAAATCAAGTACAAACGCAGCATTATCATATCTATAAATTAGTTTGTTGCTCTTTTTGTAGTTTAAAGCAGTGGTTCCCAAACTGTGGGTTGGGACCCACCAGTGGGTTGTAAACCAATTTCAGATGGGTTGCGGAGCATCTAGAGCAGCCATATTGAAAATATGGGAAGATGGGACTCTGGAAAAGGGGAGGGCTGTGTCGTTCCTTTGCTTGCGTCAAGGTTGTAAATAGACTTTTTTTCCTTTCTGATTCACTTTGCTATTGGAAAATGACTGAGAAGTAACCCAACTTATGGCTGCATTCTCAGGAAAGCAGCAGCCTCTGGCATCACACTGACGGCACTTCCGGGCATGACATCACTTCTGGTGGGTCCCGAACAGGTTGTCATTTTAAAAAGTGGGTCCCGGTGCTAAAACGTTTCGAGAATGCTGATCTACATAATTTAAATTTAAGAAGCATTTCAATTTCAAGCACATACCTCTGCAAATATCTTTCCATCAATCCAATTCATAGGGAAGCTTCACTTTCAATGCACGCAATCAACATCGTGAGAACCCCTGGCATGTGTATGTTCCTGCCATATGTTATGCTCCCAGGCTCCTTGTCGAAGCCCTGAATGCGATTATCACATTTTCTTCAAGGAAGTCATTACGGCCGAGAACTAATCAGATGCTCTGAAGAACCAGTCCTCCCTGACGTGCTGGTGAGCGTGCCATTCTTTCCCCGTGTCTCCCAAGACGAGTCCTGCTCGCCTCTCACACCTGCCTTGAGTTTGTTTCTAAAATGCAGATTTTGAGCAGCAAGTCCAAAAATAATTCTCATTAGGCCTAGGCTGAAAATAAATGCTGAAAAAAAAATCAAGCGAAGATTGGCACGCTGCAGTCTGTACGCAACGGCAGTCATAATGAGAGGTAATTTAGGCTAGCTAACTGATGTCTGAATTTGAGCTGGAAATGAAGCCTCTTATTTTGGGACATTGCCGCAACCAATTACTGATGTATGAACATTCCAAGACTTTAGGGTGGGGTTTTTTTTGGGTATTGTTTTCTACTTTTTTCCCTTCTAAACAATGATTTCCCATTCATTGGTATTAGCCAGAAGTCATTAATTTTAATATGTATTTGGGTGACAGTATTTAAATTGTAAATAATTCTACCAGCTCGGCTTTTTTTTTTTTTGAAAGCCATCTTTAGCATATTTATGAGACCATTTTGGAGCATGATGCGGCAGGACACACATTGCTGAGGGTATCTTCCCAGTCTGTAGCTCAGCTCCAGTGTTGCCAACGGCTTCTCTCGCTGCACTTTCGCACCTGCTAACATGTCACGGGATGGATGTGAACAAGCCCCCATGAAATGAAACAACAGCATATTGAAATGTATTTATCTCAATATGCTTTCATGCATATGCCTTCAGGACACTTCACTTGCTGATAAACAAGGCCACATAGGAAAGCAACGGTAGTAAAATGAATGGGAAAGAGATGGAAGCCTTGTTCAGCAGCAACGTGTATCATGATCTTGTTTGTATCAGTGAGCATCACACTTTACATCAAGGCAAGGTCAGCATTTTTCCTGACAGGACTTCTTTAATAGCAATATGATAGGTGCGAAACTCAGGTGGTGCAGATTTCTTCATGATTGTTGGCAAATTGGAGAAAGCTTCTGCGAATTGCTGAATTGGGCAGGAGGTTGTAGTCGAGAGGGTTAAAGCCTCCGTTTGCCTGAAGATAACATCCGAAGCTTGCCAGTTCGGGATCACCGGAAGTCTCCTTGAGCGGCAGACCTTGTAAACTGCGACTGATTAGAGCTGAGCTACAGCTGCCTGTGAGAGGGGAGTGTGCTGTGCCAGCTGCTTCTTGGTGGGAGCAGAAGCTGCTTATCAGCCAGCCGGAAGGCAAATTGTGTGGCCAGAAAGAAGACTACACCATGAAAGTACCATCTGTATGTTGTATGTTCTTGAAAGATAGAACTTTCTTGTAATTTGTAAAAACCTTGTGTTTATGAATAAAGCCTGCCTATGTAAACTGCCTTGAGTTAAAGTCAGAGGAGTAATCTAATGACCTAAGAAAGGCGGTATATATACGATGATGATGATGATGATGATGATTAATTGCTGCTGCTCATGCCACTTTTAAAGTGTGGTTGCCCAACCTAAAGCAAAGTGGCAAGCCACTATTGATTGGATCGGCATAATAGCAACTTACAACTTCAGTTGTAAACTAAATTAAGTAACTAAGTAACTAAGTAAGTAACTTACTTAGTAGTACTTACTTACGTACTAAGTAAGTAAGTAAGTAAACTTAGTTGTAAGTGGGGCGCTGCTGTTTCAGTACCTCCCACTGATGTGACCCATTGTGCCCAGGTCTGTGTTCCCTGGAAATTGGTTCTCTCTCTAATGCAGCACTTTTCAACCAGTGTGCTGTGGAACATTGGTATGCCATGGTTGTTTGGGGAGAGTCACTTATTAGTAGGGCCCTTGGGGTCTGTGAATCCCCCCCCCCCCGGCAGCTCAGTGTGCCTTGTCAGTTGTCAACAAACTGAAAATCACTGCTCTAGGGCCATGGAACAGAATTGCTATGAGGGCATTAGCAAAGTGTGTGCAGATCTTTGTGGCTGGGGGCAGCAAGCTCCACCTCTGCACCAAAACACATCTAAATGCTGCCCCAACTTCAGTGACCAATACTTCTGGAGATATAGTTCCCTTATGAGGGGCATTTGGCATCAGTAACATGCAGTGAGGCCCAGCCCCAGGAAGGCAGAGCTACACAAATACACACTCTCTTTCCCTCCTCCCTTAAACTCAGAGCGCAATCCTAACCTTAAATTAGGCCAGCAGAGTTAGGCCAGCAAAGTTTGGCTGGCACACCATAAAGTGTATTTGGACCACTCCAGGTTAGGATTGCACCCTCAGTCTCAGTACTGTCCTTGAAAAACACATGCAATCGCCCCCAATAAATAAATGAATAAACAAAGTTCACCTCTTCTTCCCCTACTTGGATCTAGGGAGAGCTCAAAGACCTGCCCCCTGAGGTTTTTGGTTAAAAACCTCCCTCTCCTGTTGCTTTAGAGAGCCAGTCCATTGCACAGTCTCCATGCTTTTTGCATAACATCCCCTCCCCAAACAACAACAACAACAACAACAACAACAGAATGGAGGTAACTCTTCCGGCTGCCTCCCCCAGAGCTTGCTGATGCAGGTGTCCTGCATTTTTTGATTGGAAGTCTATTTTGTTATAATTGGAATCTAGCCATGATTACAGCCTAATCTGCTGAAAGCTTGCTGCTGCCTCCCCAGAGATTGCTGACACAGGAAAGTTGCCTGTTTTCATTGGAAGCCAGCTGTGATTGTAGCGAATTGGCTGCCGGCTGCTTCCCCGTCTATTGCAATGAGTGTGTGAGCTTTTGCACTGTGAGCCGCACTGTGCTTGGGGCCCCTCCCTGCCCCCACAGATGGCACAGTCAGCTGGGCGGCTCTGTGACTGTGCTGGAGAAGAAAGGAGCAGTGGAGAAAGGCAAGGAACTTTTTCTTTTTACTTGTTGGGTCCTTGGGCTTTTTTCCTTTTACATGTGGAGCCTGTGAAGCTTCCTGGACGACCTTGGGCCAGTCACAATCATTCAGCCCCACCTACCTCACAGGGTTGTTGAGTGTTGTTGACCAAAGGAGTAGAAGAATCATGAACACCATTCCTGAACTTCTTTGGAGGAATAAAGGAGTATAAATGGGCAGTATAAAAATGCGAAAAAATAAAATCACAGTTGTCCAGAGTGGGCTTGCCAGCATGTTCTTGCTAGCCATGAATTATTGTATCTGTTTTGCTACTGTTTGTGTAGAACTTGAATCCCTCTTCAGTGGTGGTCCTGCAGACGCAGATCTAAGGGAGGGCAGAGCTCTAAGTTTTGCAAGAAGCCTTACCTTGCAGTGGAAATCACTCCTGTCCTGCACCGTTTTAGCCAATCCTCACAGGGAACAGCAATATCTTGGCGTTGCTTACTGGCTACAGCAGCAAGGGAGAGGAGGGATTTACATGACAGGGTAAGGCTTCTTGCAACACTTAGAGCTTTGCCCTCCCTGTAGATCCGCCTCTGTGGTCCTGCCATTGACAGAAGGGACAAATGCCCCAGGCGCTGCTGTCACTGAGCCCTTTAAGGGTGTTGTCATCGCCTCCATTGCCACTTTCCAAGGAACCGGATGTGCTCTTTAAATGCTGTCCAAAAGTGTTAGACCATTTTTTGGCACCAGCAGAGCATCACATAAGGCTCTGCAAGCTTCAGCTGGCTTGGGGGCAGCAGTCTATAGAGGTGTGCAATCTGTGGACCTGGCCCCTGGGTGGCTATGGGGCCAGCCAGGGATGTGACTGTCCATCTTAGTTTCTGTGATCTCCTATCTTCAGGTAGAGGTGGAGAAATGCAGCTGGAAAATACAAGTGAAAAGGGCTTCAGGGATACTGATTCCGGCCAACTTTTGCATCACATTAGGTATGTTTATATTCACACCTTGTTCTGAGAGTGTAGCCTCACAAAACCCCTGCCAGTTATCTTAGACAAAGAGTGATGCTTCCCTTGCTGAATAGGTGAGAGCCACCTCTTATGTTGTAGTTTGGATTGTTTGTAGCAGAGTTGGGGGCTTGTGGACCCAATTCAGCGCTTGCCTAGCGCGATCGGAGCGGAGAAACGACGAGATCGCTACATTTCCATAACAAAGTCTTTTATTGGTTACAGTAGCGATAGTCAGAAAGCAAGAAGTTTGCCGGTCAGCGAAAGCCGGCGAAGGCTTGCCGCGTACAAGCGGCTTTTCAACGCATGTTGTTACATTCTCAGTCACAGTGCGCACACATGGTACAGAGAGAAGAACAAAGGGTGCAGCTAGAGTATATCTGGTAGGTGGATACCTGAAGACCCTTGTGC
The DNA here is from genome assembly GCA_029204185.1 of Lerista edwardsae. Taxonomy (NCBI): domain Eukaryota; kingdom Metazoa; phylum Chordata; class Lepidosauria; order Squamata; family Scincidae; genus Lerista; species Lerista edwardsae. Next base: position 5,421,278 of record JAJKFI010000031.1, read on the forward strand.
CCCATGTTAACCAATGGGGTAACCCTTTGAACATCATGATCTCATGAGAAAGTGGATGTTTGCTAGCCAGCGCTTCCCGTGAGAAACATTGCCTGCTTATGTTACACTAACTAAAGGGAGTTCAGCTACTGTGTAGCAGATTGCACTAACAAGCTGGGAAGCTGAGCACCCCAAGGACACGCAGGTGCTCTATCTGATTTGAAGACGGAGAGATGGAATGCCAGTTTCAACCAGTTCTGGAGTGTGTGGTGTGAAACTGCAACATCTTATCCTGTCTCTTTACTAAAGAGGGATTCCAGGGCATGCCAGATCACATAACAGAGTGAAATGTTGGTGCCTGGAGACTGCCTCCACGCCTGCCACACATCACCTGTGTCTGCATAATTCTAACAGTTGAACATCTTTCCTAAATAGAAGCATACAACTGTTCCCAGCAAGTCAGAATATTCGCTGAAGGACAATTTGGACTTGAATTAAGCATTTTTATTCAGATTTTTCTTTTTGATGCATAGAACGGAGCTCCACCCTAGAAGAGAGGGAAAACAAGACCCTGAAAAGGAAACCATAAAGATATGCTTGTTGTCTTGCAGGCTGTGTCGTGCTTTATTTGTGTGCATAACGCTGAATCCATCTCCCTTTCTGGACTGTCACTAAGGATGCTACTTTTGCATGTAAATCAGAAGGCAATTAAACATCTGCCATTCTCCGCACTCAAATGTGGTATATATCAAGTGGAAAAAAAGAAGCTGTATTTTTAAAAGACACTAAGGGTGCAACCCTAACCAACTCTCCGGACTGACATAGCTGTGCTGATGAGGTATGTGCTGCATCCTGCAGTTGGGGGGCAGTCACGGCCGGCTCTTCAAGGTAAGGGAGTGTTTGTTCCCTTACCTTGGAGCTGGAAAGTTGGTTAGGATTGCACCGTAATTTAGTAATGCTTGTTATTTAGAGTTGTCAAGCAAATCACAACTTCTGTAGTGATAGCTTTGGATACAATCCATTGTGTTGTCAGAAAGGTTTGTTGGTTACTTTATTTGATTGATCATATGGGAAACATGGTCCTCAGTAGGGATTCCAAAGCATTGGTAAAGTTAAGAGCCAGCCTGGACGGTGGGAAAGGCTGAGTGTGCCATCCTGGTTTTGTTGATGAACATTTCTTGTAGGCAGCGCCACAGGGACAGCCAGGTCCTGGCTCCCCCCCCCTCCCTGGGCCACCCTCCCCCCACTTCATTCCCACCTCCCACCTCCCCCCTGCCCTGAAAAGCCCCTGCACTGGTCATATTTGGCCACTTACCTGCCACTCCTCACCCCACAACTGGGGCGGCTCGAGTGCTGGCATTGACCCAGTGCCTCTTGGGCTGGTGCAGACGTGCCTTATGGCACATTTGCCACTGCCGTGAGCCGCAAACGCCATGCATTGACCCAAGAGCGGTCTTGGATTGCACCCTGAGTGGTTAGCATGAGCTACTTTCTTGAAAACATACAATCTGACAGGGAAGACTACAAATATAGCACAATGAACCAAATGAGAGGTCCTTCTCCTCATCTGGCGAATTATGAAAACTCTCCCAACTACTCAAAACATCACACCAAAGCATGTTGACTGAAGGAGTCGTCATGCTTTGCATTATGTGACCACCATAGTCTTTGTAAGCCACTTTTTTTTACAGTTTATGGGAAGAGTGATGATGGTATAGGTTTGGTTCGTGTTCTTGGGCTTTGTCCACTGGTTATCTCTATTATCTCAATAGGGGCTGCTACTTTGCAGCAAGTGTGGCATTTATCCAATTCCTATCCTTGTCCCAAAACTCTGACAGCATGTGAAAGTTCTTGGCCCCAGTCCTACTCATCACCAAACTGTAGTGCAACTAGTTGTCATCAAGTAATGTATTTTGGATCACGGATGATTGATAGGACATAGAAAAAGGTACAGATTTTTTTTAAAGTAGTGAACAATTGGACTGCTTCACTATTATTCAGTGAATAATGATTCACTATGATTCAGAGGATAATTCAAAGATAAAGTGCACAAAAGGAACTCCAAGAAACTTCTCTTTCTTTTCTTGATGCTTTCAGATTGTTTATGCTCTACATTTTTTTTGATACCTTTGACACCAGTTGTGAAGCCCGTACCTTCAAAGTACTTCCATTAATGTCTGGGGTAAATGGTTTTGGAATGTAAATGGAAAACAATAGAGCTTTGTGGCAGCCCTATTGTTATCCAAAAAATATCAAAGAGACTTGCTGATTTTTAACAGCATCCCTTCTTATACATTTCCTGGAATAAAAGTTAGAACTCCGCCTTGCTCAAACTTCACGGCTAAAAAAAGAATAAAAAAACTACTTCTAGAAACGTATCTAGTTGTACTTTGACTACTGAAGTATTCTTTTGCATTTGTCATTTGGACAAAATTAAAGAGCCCAATTGTATTGTTTCCCTGCCCCATGATTCAGAGCACAATCCTAACCTGAGTTAGGCTGGCACAGTTAGGCCAGCAAAGTTTGGCTGGCTCCAGGGCCTCTGTAAAATGCCTTTGGACCACTCTCGGAGTCAGAGAGGCCAGCACATAGATGTGTGCCATCCTCACTGACTCAGAGAGTGGTCCAAAGGCATTTTACAGTGGCCCTGGTGCCAGCCAGATTTTGCTAGCCTAATGATGCCAACCTAACTCCAGGTTAGGATTGTGCCTTCACTGGTGCCACACTGACTGCTACTACTGCATCCTGTGGCAGGGGGCAGTACAGGAGGTCTCCTCTGGGTAAGGGAAGAAGCATTACCTTACCTGGGGGTATGCCTCCTTAGCACAGTGTGGTCTACTCAGCACCAGCTAATAGCTTGGACAAAACTGTGTGGATCCACATGATCAGGTCCAGGAAGAGGGTTAGTATTGGGTGACCCCCCCACTGTAGGTGAATCTGCCCCCTACCCATCCCACTGTCATTGTTTGTTCTGCCAAAAACTCCCTGCTGGGCCTCCCTGAGGGCCCCAATGCCCACACTAGGCTGACTGGTTTCCTCTTTAAGCAGCCTCAGAATTGGACCAAGAGGAAGAGGGTTCCTTCACCCACTGGGCCTCCTCTCTTCCAGCAGCCTTGCTTGGAATCACCGGCTGGCCAGCCTCCTCCAGACTGCCCTCATCACTGGCTTAGCTCAAGATACCCTAACTTGGCACCACCAAACCCCACCACCAAACAATAGGCAGTCAGCTTGCCTAAGCCACACCTGCCTCTTCCACACAGTGGCTCCAGGGGCATGGCAGCCATATAACAATCCCCTATCATCTTTCACAACAACCTTACTTTCTTTTATCCAGTCCAACAATCCATCAGTTAGTCAGGCCAGCAAGCCTCCACTCCTTCCACCACCCTCTCTACAACCCACACCTTCTCCTTCCTTCAGGTGCTCCTTATATCCCATTATAGGGCCCTAAGTGGCTGCAGCTGTGCAGCCCAGCCACTGCTAGTGCCTGTTTTTTTAACCCTCTTATCCCTGGCTAATGTGAACAAGGGGCCATGGCTGACACCATTCCCTAACTCCTCGGGGTATCTTCTGCCTTTTCCAATACGCTGCTCCATTGTACCTCCCTTTGATGCCCTTTGTACCCTTTGATGCCACCTCGTTCTGCCCTTCCCCACCTGTTCTGCCATCCCACTACCCCTACCAACTCCCCTGCCAGCTTACCTGGATTGGCAGGTGACTCCAGATCCGCTGGTGCCAGAGGGAAGGTTCCAGCCTTCCCACCAGTGTCCCCAGCAGCATGCATAGTAATACGCTGCTGGAGCACTTTTGACAATTGGCACTGTTTGCTTTACAGCAGTCCGCACTAGTGGAAGAGGTGCGGCAATGACGGCAGGTATGTATACAACTGGATTGAAAGAGTATTTTAACAAGGAGGACTTAGAAATCATCAACACCATGTCTATCAATACTATGTCACTACTCCCAGTTCTATTACCTGAATTACATTCTACTCATTTTTGTCTGCCTGAAAGGGGTACTGAAGCCTGACCATGCACAGAACGAGTTTGCTTAGTAAGCTAGATCCCTGCCTAAATAGGACTGGAAGCAAAATTTGGGGGGAAAACCGCAATTCAAAACAATCCGGAATTCCTCCCATATGAAACATCTGGGAATATTCAAGGGCAGCCCAAATGAGTTTCTATGAGACAACTGAAATTTTGCAGGGGGTCTCTGCACATCCTTTCCACACAGTGGCCTTTCTACAGGGATGGCAAAGCTCTAAGTTTTGCAAGAAGCCTTACCTTGCAGTGGAAATCACTCCTCTCCTGCACCGTTTTAGCCAATCTTGGTGTTGCTTACTGGCTACAGCAGCAAGGGAGAGGAGGGATTTACACGACAGGGTAAGGCTTCTTGCAACACTTAGAGCTTTGCCATCCCTGTAGAAACGCCTCTGCTTCCACAGGTCATGAGGTTTTAGCCCTTCATGCTACAGCCATTCCATTCCTGTTCCCCCTTGCCACCCCTGACTGTGATTCATGCCAACAAGATAGGGATTTGCTATTTGCTGTGCAGCAAAATCCAAATAAGAGGGGAGGGACCCTTTATATATTAATTTGAGGATGCTTTTATGTTCCGTTGAAGTTTCTATTCAAAATATTTATAGAGAGGCAGTGGCATAAACAGAAGTGTCTCCCATACCTTCAGGCTTTACAGATAATCAAATGCTTCTTCAATACAAAGATCTGCTCCAAGAAAAGCATTAATATTACATGTAGAGCTTACAGATACAATTTACATCAAAGTACTTCACATCCTGCAAGGAGCCTTAGATGGCAGAAGGTCTGAAATAAATATGTGTAGGAAACCTATCTCAAATAATAATCATTTTCAAAGAAATAACCTGCTTATGAATGCAGCTTTGTGTGGCTGCATTTGGTATTCTGCATGCCGGCTCACTGTCACCCCTGCCAATGGTGACTGATAAACGTTCAAAGGCGCTTGGAAGAATATTGACAAACCCTCAACTGGTGTATGTATTAGAGATAAGGATGCCAAAATTGTATTTGCTTATACTCTTCTGGTTGGAGTTACGATGCAGTTGGAAGTGCCATGATTCCAGCTGCTTTGCTGCCCCTGGATTGAAGAGAGCAAGTGGAGTGTTGTGACTCCGAGACGGAGCGATGAGTCAGGAAAATCCCAGTATAAATGGGGAAACAACTATAGTTCAGCAGGAATGCACCTTCTCTGCCTGCAGAGATCTCAGCTTCCGCTCACAGCCCCTCCCGTCGGAAATCCACGAGAGGCACTGCCCGCACTGTAATACTGAACTAAGCAATACTGAACTAAGCATTCCAATGCTCTAATGAAGCATAAAGCAACTCCATATGCTCAGATCTCCTCTCTGCCTGAAAATGCTAGGCAAGCCACTATTTCATAGCCCCACCTTGACCACGATGCAATAGGGGAACAATAATTCAGCTCCCACCATATAGAGTTGTTGTGAGGGTAACTAAGATAACATAAACAATTTTTGACCCCTGTAAACTACTAAATGGTCATACAATTACATCCCAGTGCGCCCGTTGTGTCGATGACACATCATTGTGTCTGCATGACGTTGGCTGAGCAGCACCCCCATGTTAGCGCTACAGAAACGGCCCATTGTGCCCCACTGCGCCTCCCCTGCGTCAGCTGAAGCCGGCTGGCGCAAGGGAAGCGCCATGTAGAGATTTGGGATGGAGTGGGCGAGGGGAGGGCGGTTCTGGGAGGGCTATGGGCAGGGGGTGGGCGGGCTGGCAGATGTGCTGGCCCGGAAGGGAGGCGGGCCCAGGATTTGGCCATAAGGCACTTAAGGCGCTATTCAGCAGGCACAGATCCGAGTAGCGCATAAGGGAGGCTGAAGCCTCCACTACGGTAAGGGGACAAACATGCCCTTGCTGCGGGGAGGATCCCGCCTCCCCGATACTGCACTGGATATGGTGCCGGCCCATCAGCCTCGCCATTCCAGCGCAGTATAGGATTGTGCTCTAAATCAGTAATGGCACTAACAGCCCAATCTTACGTTACGCTGGAGCAGGCTGGCCGGTGGGCTTGTGCTGTGTCCAGTGCAACACGGGAGGCCTGAGGAGCCTCCCTGGCACAAGGGCACAAGGGCACATTGGGCACAAGGGCACATTGTGGAAGCACCAGCCTCCACAATGTGCTTCTCAGATCTGCACCTGCTAAATAGCAGGCGCAGCTCCAAGGCGGCCATGTGGTCAGAATTAGGGCTGCACAGCCCAGGGACGGGGCCTGTCCTCCACCCCCTCTCTAGGCAGGCATGCCTGCCAGCCTGCCCACCCACTGCCCACCTAATTCTGCTCTTTCCTCACCCAGTTCCAAGCACCCACACACTGAGAACCACCCCTGCATCAGTCGAGTTCAGCTGGCCCAAGGGCGGCTCTCCACCTGCACTTCCAGGCTGGTGCTAAAGCTAGTGTTGGCCTGGGACAACATGCTGACATGGGGGTGTCCTATTTAAGTACCCTTGCGCCCCCCCATGAACTCACCAGACCGCAGCTTGGGTTTAACTTGGGCCACTTGCTTAAACATAAGTGACCGTTTCAAAAACAAACATGGAACCTAATGAACACCTCCTCCCTCCCTCGCCAGTCTGGGGTAGGCAAAAAACTGCCATCACCATATTCTGCGGCAAGGAGTTTCACAGACTAGTTACAAACCAGGTAAATATTTTCTTTTATCTGTTCTAACTCTCTCCCAATGCTCAATTTCAGTGGATGTCCCTTGGTTCTGGTGTTCTGTGAGAAGGCAAAGAGCATCCCTCTATCCTGATTTCAAAGGCCAAGGATTTAGGCCAACATAGGTAATGTAAAGTTAACCTCAGTGCTATTAGTCACTGTTTCTGCTTGTGGAAGCGGTTTGATTGCAGTTTCCAGTTAGAACTTCATAAGAATACGTTATTCTTTGTGAGTTGGACCTGTCCCTTCTTGCTAATTTGTATTATTTTAATCTAAAGATATTTATGCTACAGGCAGGTAAAGATGAACATGTGTTATCCCTCTTTCATCAGTGATGTGATCTCTGTTGAGGAGAGATAACGTGGGGGGGGGGTTTCTACTTCAGCTGTCAAAAGAAAACTGTCCATCTTACTTTGTGTGTGTAAAAGACCGGCAAACCAAAAACAGGCCTAACGCCATCTTAGAAGGCCTAACTCCATCTTTAAAGTGTCTGGTCCTTCTGGGGGTGAGCAGTGAGGTAAAACAGGCCATAGTGAGAAATCAAACTGACAGAAGAAAAAACATTGGAACTTCAACCCTTATTAGTTGGCCTAGGGAACTTTTTGGGAGGCTTCCTGGGGCAATCAATTCAAGGACATCGTGGTGCCAGCTGCCTCCTCCTAAATTCCTTTGCAGCTGTAACTCATGATGGTGTTGTCTCACTTTTACCAGGCAAAAAAGCAATTAGCCCAGTGGTGTCATCTAAATGATTTAAGAGCAGGTACTCACTTTTGATTGGCACGTGTTGGGACCCGCCCACCGAAAGTGATGTCATAAGCCAGAAGTGATGTCGTGGCAGGAAGTGACATGGAGAAAGCCCTTTTTGAGGCCTCAGATGATTTTAAACTGACCCAACCGTTGCAACAGTATTCCACAGCACCCCCAGAACATGTTAAGGAGGCCTGGCATCATGTTAAAACCCCAGAGCAACTCATTTTTCAGTGTCAAGGAAAGGAAAGGCTCCGCTCGCTGCCTGCCTGGCTCTGAGAACATGCAGGCAACTCAAACATGCAGGAAATTCAAACGTTGCAGAGGGCGGAGTCGATGAGTGGGTGGGCGAATGGGTGGGGCCAGCTGTAATCCTAGAAACCGGTACTTGCGTACCCCTGCGTACCCCCTGCATGACATCACTGAATTAGCCCTATTTGAGAAGCCAGAGGCTAAGGGCTATAAAAATCGCCCTCAGCCTGTGTTGGGTGTTCAGCTTTTTCTGGCTGTTCCAGAAATGGCTTGATTGCTTTACTGAGAAGGAGGAGAGAGGCTCGCATGCTCCCTACAATGCAACATGGGTAATATCTGTTTGGGAACTTAGCGTGTTAAGCAGTGTTAGTCTCAGTAAGAATAGAAGCTTAGATTTTTTATTTTTTATTGTTATGTGTTATATCTCATTTATGTTTGCCTCCAGGCCGTGTAACCAACGGAGTTGTGTTTTTAATAAAGTTTTGTCAAGCTTATTTTCTTGAGTGTGAGTATGTTCCGTTTGGGGGGAGTGTTCAGGGTGCTGGCTAAATCCAGGCTGCTCTTTGCCCATTGCCCTTGCAATAGGAACTGCTAAAGGTTTTTCTTGTCTAATGTTTCCTTCCGAAATCGTTTCCTCTAGGGTAAGTGAGGCTTGAGATGTTTGGAAGTGCCTTGACGCTGGTTAACTCTACTCAGCTGCTCCCCTGGGTTTGAGTCAGCAGTATTGGGAGCTGGTGGCATTTTTTAGCAGCTTTCCTATTAGCATAAGATTTGGCAGTACTCATGACTGTCCACGGAAGGACCAGAAGTCAGGTACTTAGCAGGGGTTTGTTAAGTGCACGGACTTCTAGGAACCTTGTGCCTCTGGCGCATAATGTTTTGCTCACTTTGCTACAGTTGTGCAAAAGAAATTCATAACCTCCCCGTGGCTGGCACTTTACAGTGTGGATGATTTGGTTTTGTTTTCTCATGCACAAAGAGGTTTGAATGTTCATTAGAGCTTTGGGAAATGTCCGTAAATCAGAACAATCTCATGGTAAAACTAAAGTAGTGGACTTTGGCAAGAAGGCAAAGACTGATGTTTGACACACTGATGATCATAATATACAACAGGTACAAACCTCTTTTAGATATTATATGCTACCTGGTGTTCATGTCTGCTGGCCCCACTCCCAACATTAGCACATCGGTCCTCCCAGATCCCACTTGTCCGGGGGCCAGACAACAGCTGCTTCTATAGGAGTGCTGGAACTAGTACATTGGAATGGGAGGCAGGCAGTGGGTAGGGGTGGTTGGAACAGGGCTGGAAAGGGGAAGAACAGGGCAGAGAATACGTATGGGGGTGGTTATCAGTGGTTAAGAGTAAGAAGGGGGTGGTTATCAGTGGTTCTGCCAAAATGCTATCGCCTTTTTCCCATATCACTATACCTAGCTGGGTCCCTTCAGCCTTCTGACAGCAAATCACAGGCGCAGGTCCATATAAACGTAGAGGCAGTGGAGACTTGTGCCAGGGCAAGGAAACAAATATTCTCTTTCCTTGAGGAGGCCTCCAGGCTCAAAACTCTCCCTTGGTGTACAGCACACACCCCAATGGTGCAGTTGCATTGGTGCCAGAGGGACTTACATTGGATTGGGCTGTCCAAATAGTAAGAACTTGCTTTTTTCTTTTTTCTTTTTTACATCCACTATGTTTTTGCTATGGGCAACCTGCTGTAAACTCCCACGCACGGCATCTTTTGGTGTTTGCCACATGATCAAGCAATGCATGCCACCCTTTCAAAAGGAAATGAATGAAAAGCAAAACACAAGCCCATCATGTCATCTTTGAAGAGAGAAAGAAAATAAAGGATGAAATGGGAGTCTTCTTTTTTGCCTCATATTTGACTATTGGGAACCGAACAAGGATAAATTGGCCAATTATTTATGCCAACACTCTTACTATTTATCTAGCACATCAGTACAGATTACAGTGGTTTCTTTGCCTTCTGGTATATGTGGAGAATAATCAAGATAATGATTCCCTTTAATAAATTAGAGTAGCTTTTGCCTTTAATGTTAAACATCACATCCAGCTTTGTAATGAATTACCCAGCAATTTGCTGGACTTCGAGTCCTAAAATTGCAAATTAGAGTCTTTATTCTTACTGGATATATATTGCACAGAAATCTGAGTTTCATGTATATTTTAAAGAAAATTACACAGGGATACTGAAGAGAGCTCTCGCCTTTCATTTATTTCAAAGTCAGTATTCTGCCCCCTGGATGCCAAGGAAGGCAAGATCCCATTGCAGATGTTATACACATTTATGCATGGAGTGGAAATGTTCTAATTCACACTACACTAATGGCTGGTGGAACTGTTGCAAATTAGGCCTTGATCTGGAGTTGACACAAGCCCTTCCATATGTGCCTCCGTGACTTTCAATCTGCCTGTTGGATAACAAAGGAGAAAAGAAAAGCAAAGGGACGGAGTCGCTAATTGTGCGTTAGTTACTTGACAAATGCACATGAGTTTTAATAACCACAGATTATTGTTCTGCTTTATACTAAGCAGAATAATGCACAAGGACGCCCTAGTAATTAAAAACATTAGTAAAAGCCTCTCTGCACTTCAATTTTTCATGAGAAAATACAGGCGTGTTCAGGTATCCACTGATTCAGTATCCATGGTTTCAGTTATCCATGGACTCCATGGATACTGGGATGCTTATTGAAAAGATAGGGGAACATTAAACAAATCACTTTTTTTCCTTGTTGCAGCAAAACCACTGATGTTTCCCTATCTGTAAAAAGGCGTCCCTAGTATCTGTGGTTTCAGGTATCGACTGGAGTGGTGGTCCAAAACCCCAGAGGAACCCCAGCAGATACTACGGCATGGCTCAACTGCTCCCTGCTCCCAGGATGAGCAAATAAGGAAATGTCAAATTAAAGAGTTAAAACTAGTGTGCATGCGCGCATACCCCCACACCCCCAGAGCGAGCGAAAGAGAGAGAGAGAGAGAGAGAGAGAGAGAGAGAGAGAGAGAGAGAGAATCCTTTATCCAGACATTATTGTCCAATACCTTTTTTAAATTTATATAGTAGAAACACAAGAATGTCTTGCGCTCATTCCCACATACAGTGTAGACACAGGCTGGAAGTTCTCTGCTCTGTAGTGCGTACCTGTACAGATATTGTTGAAAAATGTCAGAGGCCAGCAGACACTCATGCGTAAGAGTGAAAAGAGCAGCCAAAAGGAAGTGTCAGAGGTCAGCCTGATCAGATGTGGGCAGGGTCCATGCCTGTCAGATCTCCACTAGGTACATTGGGTGGTAGCACCCAATGTGTCGTCAGAGGTGGGTAGGAGACACCACAGGGAGTCCAATGCAGGGCTTTGCTGCAGAGCTCCTACTGCTGGTACTGAGGGGGGAAGGACAGATTGAGAGGGCAAGTGGAATGCCAAGTGAGAATGTTTCCGCAGCAGGTTGATAATTTGCCAATTACAAATATTTTACCCCAAAAAAATTGAAAGCTTGGTGACTGCTTAGAGGGATTTGGGCTCTTCTTGCATGTGATGGAAAATTCATGGAAATTACAGGTTCTGAGAAACAAGGCAGGTCTGAGGAATGTGGTTTACAACAAGATCTTAAATACTTGCTTGATTGCTCAGCAAAATCTAATCTATTATCTATGCATATGCAACCTTGTAGAAGCTGGCCTTGTAGTTAATGACACAGTCCAATTTATCTGGAAGGAAATAATGAAAAAGACCCATCAACAATATACAATAAAGGCAACAGACTGTATCACAAGCAATCAAGGGATATATTTCTAGTTTGGATAAAGATCTCCCCTCCCCAGCTCTTAATTTTAGCTGGGAATTGTAACCTTATCTATGTTTTTGTTTCATCCATTCAAAATATTTTTCCTAGCATAATGTCATCAAGGATGTGAAGCATAACATAAGGAACCACATAAATTCTCTTCATGATAATGGGGAACTGGAGCTGAAACAGGGCGCATGATGGATATAAAGTGGCTCCTTTTCAGACATATACCCACTTCTTTCCTTTTGCATAGTTGAGGGTGCACTCCTAACCAACTTTCCAGCACTGGGGTAAGGGCAATGCTGCTCTGAGGTTAGGGAACAAACATCCACTTACCTTGAGGAGGTCTCCAAGACTGCCCCCCCCCCAACTGCAGGATGCAGCACATGCCCCATTGACACTGCTATGTCAGTGCTAGAAAATTGGTTAGGATTGCACCCCAAGTTGCATAGACCGAGGCTGCTATCCTAACCTGGAGTTAGGCTGGCACAGTTAGACCAGCAAAAATTTGGCTGGCACAAGGGCCACTGTAAAGCACATTTGGACCACTCTCAGAGTCAGGGAGGATGGCGCACGTCAGTGTGCTGACCTCTCTGACTCCGACAGTGGTCCAAACATACTTTATGGTGTCCCTTTTGCTGGCCAAACTGTGCTGGCCTAACTCCAGGTTAAGATTGCGCCCTGAGTGTGCAAGGTAACAGGGAAACACACACACACACACACACACACACACACAGAGGGACAAAGAGAAAAAGAGACTCCCAGAATCAGGGGAACATCTGTCTCTAGATAGCTTATCTGCTATACACACTTGCATTATTTTCTCCTGCTTGTGTGCCTGCCAGAGTATTTGCAGAGATGATTTAGTATAACTTGAAGTAACACCGAAGTGCATGAAAACATATTTAACACCTTGAAGCTGTAGTGTCTGAGATAAACTTGGGGCTTGGTTATTTGTGCTTTAATTTTGATGCAGGTGGTGGAACCGATTGTGATAACACATTTGTTGACAAGTGCTTCAGAGCATAGCTGAGTGAATTTAGAAAGGTAGAGAAGGAGCTTCCTCCCTCCCCCTTGATTTTTTTTCTTTTGAGCAGGATGGAGGAAAAGTAAGCAACAAGTTTATTTCCACTGCAGCTATGAAGCAGAAAGTTTGCTTTGCAGTGGAAGAGCAGAGTGATTAAGGGTCAAATTGTGTTTTATTGTTCTCCAAACATGCCACTGGTGTATTTTTTTTTTTTACTATGTAGTTTTTGGGTTCAAACAGCCATGACAGGGAGTGCTTGCTAGGGTGATAAAAAGCTCAGAGTTACTGGCTCCATCTGTTACCCAGGAAGATCTGACTCGAAAGACAGAATGAACATACCAGCTTGACAGCCATAACTCAGAATGGTAAATCCTGAAGCTTCCCCCCCCCCCACTGGTTGGGAGGCTCACATTGCTGAGCTTTATGGGTCGGACAGAAGCAAGTTATGACATTGACGCCATGGAGAAAGAGCACTGTTTTCTTTGTGGTTACGATTGCCTGGAAGGGCTGACCATTAATTGACTCTGTGCAGAGCCCAGTGGGGCCCTGGCTACATGGCTGATAGAGGCTGTTATCTTTTTGCAGGCTTGGAAAACTGATGTCTTATCTGAGGAGAATGTGCTGCAACGGTCCTTGTGATAGAACTGTGAGGGTATTTATGGGGCATTGCAATAAATCAGAAGGCAAAGTTCCATCTTAAAGCTCCTTGCTTTAATTACCATTTGGAGACAAGCTGGAGACAGAAATAGGGTTACCAGATACAAACTGGGACAGAGTGCCTATACCTTTAACCATTGTACAGAAGAGGGAATTTTGCCGGTGCAGCTTTTGAAACCCTTCCATGATGAGCTGCACCTGCCCAAATTCCCTCTTCTGTACAATGGCTAAAGGTATAGGCACTCTGTCCCAGTTTGTATCTGGTAACTCTAGACAGAAACACTCATGCAGGCAGATGGGTGAAGTGACTTCAGTTCATGGAAGGATGGCCTGAAAGAGTGGGAGCTGATCTGCTTTCTTGGGGCTGCAATCCTATTCGCACTTACCTGGGAGCAGGGCTGGCCTTAAGCCAATTGAGCCCTGCACTTTGGGGACCCCCACACCAGTGCAGTGAGCATATTGCCTGCTGCAATAGTCAGGATCTCTTAGGGTTGTAGGTCAGTGTAGCTAGCACAGCAGCTTTACCTTGGGGCCTCCCACCTGCCCCAGCCTAGGAACTGCCCAAAATGGGCCTCTAGGAAGAAGTTGGTGGTAACATAATCACATTACCACCAACTATTTCCAGGTACCGCACTTTATGTATGGCACCACAATTGCTCTTCTTGATGAGTGGGGACCCTGTGGGGAGGGTGAGGGGCCTTGCAGGAATGCCCCACATTGGGCCCCACCACTCCTAGAGCAGTGATGTCATGCAGGGGGTACGCGGGGGTACGCGAGTACCGGTTTCTAGGATTACGGCTGGCCCCACCATTCGCCCACCCACTCGTCAACTCCGCCCCCTGCAACGTTTGAATTTCCTGCATGTTTGAGTTGCCTGCATGTTCTCAGAGCCAGGCAGGCAGGCAGGCAGCGAGCGGAGCCTTTCCTTTCCTTGCCACTGAAAAATGAGTTGCTCTGGGGTTTTAACATGATGCCAGGCCTCCTTAACATGTTCTGGGGGTGCTGTGGAATACTGTTGCAACTGTTGGGTCAGTTTAAAATCATCTGAGGCCTCAAAAAGGGCTTTTTTCATGTCACTTCCTGCCACGTCATCACTTCCGGCTTATGACGTCACTTCCGGTGGGCAGGTCCCGACACGTGCCAATCAAAAGTGAGTACCTGTTCTTAAATCATTTAGATGACACCACTGTCCTAGAGTCGTGTATAGGATTGGGCTCTAAATGTATCATAGGCCAATGGTAACCAGGTAACTAATATCCTTTGAAACTGAGACCATCAGAAACACATCCATTCATTCCAGGATCTAGGGGTGGACCCTGGGCCAAGCAACATTTTTCTTTTCTGCTCTTTGTCTCCATGCTAGATATTTAAGGCAAAGGCATAGGTTTATGATTAAGTCAGCGGCTCCCAAACTTACCTGGATCATGACACCCCTTTAGCCTCTTCTTCCTATCTCAGCCAGGTGCCGCCATATTGGATCTTGTGAAATCTCATGAAATCCAAGATGATTGTGCCCAAATCTCGCAAGATTTCATGAGATCCAAGGTGATGGCACCCAAACCTTGGATCTCACAAAATCTCATGAGATTTCAGATGGGATCAAGTAGGAGGGGCCACTGGGGACATCCCATGTTGCCCCTATGATGCACACTTTGGGAACCCCTGATTTAAGCCAAATCAAGAGCCACGTGTCCAACTGCTCTTGCTTCCTAATTTTCTCAGGAAACAGCCAGGACAAGAGAAGGAAATGAGAAGGTACCCTACTTAAAGATGGATCTTCCAGTAATTCAGGTTTCCTAGTTCAGCATTTCTAGCACACTGATCCTGTCTGTACCTGAAGCTATTATGGCATAAGCCTCATCACAAACGCTCCTAACTTTGAGACAATCCCCACTGCACAGGGTTTGGCAGAATGCCATGCTGCTGCTGCTTGACCCCTGCAGTGCGGGCATTGGAGAAAGAGGATGAAGGCTCTTCTGGCACTGCTCGATCTTAGGCTGTGTGCAAAGGATTACCTCTGTGGAGCATATTGAGTCATTTTCGCCCATAGCAGTAGCTCAGCATTAGTGCATGAGGAGTGGGGGATTCTCTCCTTCAGGGAATCTTATCCCTTTTCCTAATGAATGCCCCTTAGTGACTGATCCCATACAAGACACTAGGGTAGGTCAAAATTACACATGGTTCAACCCTATGCCCCTGCAGTGCTGGCATCCCTGCAGTGCTGGCGGCTGTGCTCCAATCAATGTCCATCGAATCCTAAACCCATCCAGCATAAAAGGGGAAGGGAAAATAAGTGCTTGAATAACTTCACAAAGGCACACCCTGCCCAGTAACACTGGGCTAGTGCCCATGAAACACCAATATCATCCACAACAGGATGACCAGATACAGTGGAGGGCACAATGCCTATAGCTTTAACCCCTGTATAGAAGAGGGAATTTTGGCAGGAGCAGCGCAACATGTAAGGGTTAAAAACGTTGCACCTGCCAAAATTCCCTCTTCTATACAATGGATAAAGGTATAACATTGTGTGTTCCATTGTATCTGGTTGCCCTGCCCACCAATTGCACTGTCAAACTCATGTCATATAATGGGCCAAATAGCATTCCTGATGACTGCTGAAGGCTGGATGTGATGTCATTAAGCAGGAAGTGATGTCATTAAGTAGGTCATGTCCAGAAATAAGTACCTTTGCTCACATAGGAACTCAGTAGCTGCAAATGGCAGAAGAGAAAATGTGCCAATCTTGATCGTATTTTCAAGATATGGGAGAGCCCAATTATCACGCAGGTTGCCCTTTCATTAGTGACAAGTCAGCATAGCTCAGCAGCTGGGAGTGGCTGATGGTGGTGCTGGGAGAGCCTGAGGGCCAGATAAAGAGCTTCCGAGGGCCACGTCCAGCCTACTGGCCTTATGCTTGACACTCCTGGGTTAGACAATGGCCTCATAAGGCTTGGGCAGGCATGGAGCCGGTCACTGCAACCCACCCAGCTCCTAAGCCACTGTATACGGAGCACCCATAAGAATGGGTGAGGCTTTCGCTTCACCAGTGGTACTGTAATCCAAGGGTATACATCATATCCTATACCGCTGAGAACAGCATCTCTAAAGTTTAGGATTGAGCTGCTTGGGTTTACCTTCCTGCAAGTAAGCCCAACTGAGCACAATGGAACTTACTTTTGAATACACACACACATGATTGTGCTGTTAGTTGCATGGCTGTAAGGCCACTGCCCGGATAATAATATCAAGCACACCCCTCCCAGTAATCCACACTTCAAAAACTCTATATGAATGTTGAACATTATGCTAAGTGTTAAATAAACTTTTCTCATATTACATACTACTTAGTTTCCTTTTTTCTTCTTTTAGTAGAACTAGACGACTTCCTCTGTCTTAGCCTATTTGCAGTGTACATGTGATTTTCCATTAAAGTTTATGAATGCTTGACTTGTGAGTATTTTTTTTAACAAGGATAAACAAGTTTCTGCTTCAGCCAACCACCAAGGAATTATTCTGCCAATGAGAAATACAGACATTTCAGATGTCAAATCATCATTAGCTATGCATTGCTGCTTTAGCAGCAATCACCAAATTTCCACCCAACTTCATAGCAAAATATGCATTTGTTTCCTTTGAGGGAAGGATGCTATCCATTTGGGCTAGTATCTCTTAATGTCACGTTCATCAGTGCTAAAATATTTATTAGCAAAAGCCTTTGCAAATCCAAATGAGGTAAAATTCCCATGCCTTCCCATTGCAGTTTCATCGAACTTCCAAGCATGGCAAGTCCTTCCCTTACAATATTATATTGTCCAGAAAGAAAGACAAGGTAAATCTGTGCTTGGCCTGTACTGTGTCAGACTGTATGTGTGGGGTGGGGGAGGGGAGGGGAGATGTCCAATGAAGCCCCGCCCTCCTGAACCGAGTGATTTCTGTTGAGAGAATACTTTTCTGAGCTGAAGGTTGTAAATGCATCACGGACAGCCCAATCCTAATTTAAATACACAGAGCCCACCAATTGTAGCTGCACCAAAGGAACATATGCTGCATCGTATGTAGGGGGATTGTCGTGGGGATCTTTGTTCCTTTACCTTGTGGCAAGCTTCTGTTGCCCAAATGAGTCTCCTCAAATCTGTGCCAGCTATTTGACAGACGGGGGCCACCAGGATCCACCCCGCCCACCCACTCCACCCTCTGCCTTCCCCCTTCCTACCCAGCCCCTCGCCCATTCCTCCAACCACCTCCGCCGCTGCCAATTTACCAGCACTAGTTGTGCTGCAGTGGTGCAGTTGTCCCTCTCTTGGGACCTTCCCTGTGGTGGGGAAACAGATGTGGAATTTTGTTCTTCCAGAATTGCCTCATCTCTATAGATGTGGTGGAGTTGCTGCAAGGCTTTCCAATTATACTCTGCTTTTTTTTGGATTTTCTCTAATTAATCTTCTGTTGAATTTTGTCCTGGTGCTGATTTTCTGTTTTTGTTTTAATTTATTTTGCAAGTTGGTGATGATATATTAGTGACATTCAATGCCTTCTTTTAGAGGGGAAAGGCAATAGATAAATATTTTAATATAGCATAATTGAATGCTTCATTTTTAAAAAAATCCCTGGATATAGAAACTTGCACCTTTTCATGTAACCTGGCTCAAATCTTCTCTCTGATTTCTGGTTTTCTATATGCAGGAAACATTTTCTGTATGTAGGAATATTGAACCCTGAAAGCCCCTGTAATGTGCATGGACCCAAAACTGGCTTCCCACCTTGGTGAAAACCAAGGAGGGAGGAGGTATAGCTCAGTGGCTTTGCATCTGCTTTGCACAGAGAAGGTCTCAGCTTCAATAATCCCCAGTATCTCCAAGTACAACTAGGAAAACTCTTGTCTGAAATGCTGCAGAGCTGTACCCTGTCACCAATGGTTCCCAAACTGTGTGCTGTGGTGCACTCACATGGGTGCTGTGGTATGTCTGAGGTCGCCCATACTACCAGCTCTCCCAGGCACCACGATCTTCTATTTCACAAGTTTTGGGTGCCGCCATCTTAGATCCAAGATGGTGGAACCAACTGAGCCAAGAAGAGGAGGCTGTAAGAGGCGCCATGACTTCATGATCCACTAATCCAAAACTAATCTAATTGTCTGTAGACAATACTGAGCTAGGTGGACCAATTGGTAGTGATTTGACTTAGGGTGCAATCACAACCTAGAGTTAGGCCAGCACAGTTAGACCAGCAAAGTTTGGTCGGCATAAGGGCCACTGGAAAGCACATCTGGACCACTCTCGGAGTCAAGAAGGATAGCACACGTCTCTGTGTTGGCCTCTTTGACTCTGAGAGTAGTCCAAACACATCTTATGGTGTCCTGTGTGCTAGCCAAACTTTGCTGGCCTAGCAGTGCCAGCCTTACTCCAGGTAGGATTGTTCCCTCAGTGTAAAACATCTTTAGTTTCAATGTATTCTTTTCAGTTTTCAAGCAAAAAACCACCCCTAACCTTCATATTCCAAAATGGAATGTATTACTCATTGGTATGGATATGGATATGAAAACATTTGTTAAGCCCAGAGAATTAATATGAGGCGATTAATTTGAAAGGTGGTCAATTGAAAATTAATAACTTTAAAGGGCCTCCAAGCTCTACATCCATCCATGAATTCCCCTGACAGGACTTACACTGTGAAAATGACATCTTGTATTATTTTAAAAGCTCGGCTTGTCAGAAAAATATGATATACAGAGTTCTGTAGGGAAAAAAAGCGAGTGCAATATAATGTAGCCCAAGCTTGTTCCATAGGCACAAGCTGCCTTAATTCGTTGTACTGAAAGTCATGTTATGAGAGCTGTAGGCAGAAACATGAATGGCAGCCAACCTTATGAGCCATTGTCAATGCAATTTCACAGTGGGCTGGCATTGCGAGCTGCTTCGGGTTTATCACACAGGGCAGGGGTATACTCAGTGATGTCATTCAGGGGGAACAGACCAGAACGGGCGTTCCGGATCCTAATGGGCTCCGTGGCTGCTTCCAGGTTTTTGTTTGTTTGTTTTTTCAACATTTGAATTTGAACTCAAAAGTGAGTTCCTGTTCCTAAATCATTTGAATGACACCACTGGGTATACTGCAGAGTTGCCAAGTCAAGGCATCCTATCATTGCTGTTCCACCTTGGTGGGTAACTGGAAGGAGCAGGTGTCCAACTGCAGACCCCCCACCAAATTGCTGATCTAAAGCATCAGAAAAAGCCCACAATCTCATCCTGTGGAAAGCTAGCATGTCAGCGACCCTGCAGTTTTTCTGTACAGCATACGTCTTAGCTCACTTTCTTGAATCATGTGAAGCAACTGCTCTGCAGACATCTGAAGTGGTGGATTTAATGTTAAATATTTAGCTAATAGTAGTAGTATTATCAAAAAAGCTAATCAGAGAATGTATTTCCTGCGCCAACTTAGGAAATTTAATCTGCCTCGGGAGCTGCTTGTCCAATTTTACAGAGGTATTATTGAATCTGTCCTCTGTAATTCTATTACTGTTTGGTTCGGTTCAGCAACCAAACTGGATAAGCAACGGCTCCAAAGGATAGTTAGAACTGCAGAAAAAATAATTAGAACTGGCCTGCCCTCAACTGAGGACTTATACACTGCTTGTGTTAAAAAGAGAACAGTGAGTATTGCTACAGACCCTCTGCACCCCGGTCATAACCTGTTTGACCTTCTTCCTTCTGGTCATTGATACAGGATTCCATATGCTAAAACATCTAGGCACATGAATAGTTTCTTTCCTTGCGCCATTAAGTTGTTGAACTTATAATCATGCTGAGGTGTCGTTGGAGTAAATATCGAGGTGTTGTTTCATCTTGAATAATGGCTTTATCTGTTTTTGTGTATTTATGCTTATTATGTGTGTGTAGTATTGTATGTTAGTAGCCTGCAGCCGAATCAAATTCCAAGTATGATATTCATACTTGGCCAATAAACAATCTATCTATCTCTATCTATATTTCTGACTTGTTACATTTATGGCCCAATCCTATCCCCCCTCTTCTGCCAGTGTAACTAGCATTACTGAATGTGCAAGGCCCAATTTAGCCATACTGCCCTAAGGCCAGCCCTGTTGGGGAGAACATTTCTTGACCAGGGTGCTGCAAAAAGGCCCTTTTCCTGGTTACCACCAGGCTCACATCCAAGGATCGGGAGGTGGGACTCAGGGAAAAGGACTGCCATGGATGTTATCCTGGGAAGAGGTGCTCCTCCACGTATGCCTTCAAGTCCTAAACTCTGTTGTCATTTCAGTGACTTGTGAAGACCTTTTTGTTTCTCACTCAAGTCTTTTAGTTCCTGTTTTATATCTACCTTACTTTTATCTGGAGCAAGTTTGGAGTCTTCTTTTATTTTGAGACTGCACTGCTCCTGCATTAATTTACTTTTTGTTTTATGTCAGTGGTTCCCAAACTGTGGGTCAGGACCCACCAGTGGGCCGTGAGCTAGTTTCAGGTGGGTTGCGAAGCACTTACAGCAGCCATATTGAAAATATGGGAAGATGGGATGCTGGAAAGGGGGAGGGCTGGGTGGTTGTTTGGCTTGTGTCAAGGTTGTAAATAGGCTTTTTTCTTTCTGATTCACTTTGCTACTGGAGAATGGCTGAGAAATAACCCAACTGATTGCTGCATTCTCAGGAAAGCAGCAGGCTCTGGCATCACAATGATGGCACTTCCAGCCATGACATCACTTCCAGTGAGTCCCAGACAGATTGTCATTATAAAAAGTGGGTCCCAGTGCTAAAAGGTTTGAGAACCACTGTTTTATGTTGTTGTTTGATAAGATTTTGTGTAAGGTGCTCTGAAAGTCTTTGCCCTAACAGAGAAGGATATGAAATGAATATTTATGACCAAGAAATAAACTCCCACCCTCCCTTAGCACATGCATGAAAATCAAATTGCCATAGGCTACTTGAGGTTTCATTGTTTGCAGGAAACTAACCAGAGATGGATGAATCTCTGCTAGAATTTCCTGGTATCTTTTTCCATCACAAAAAATGCATAAAGAAATACATTTCCCTCCCAAGTATTTTCATGTTTCCTACCAAATCAGCTAGTAATCCACATATTATTAAGCTTATATTTAAATACATGATTTTACATAAATGTACAGAATGCATAGAATTCATAGGCCTCTCCATAATATATGATGAAATCCAATACGTTGGGAATTGGGGGGGGGCGAGACAACGTGTTTCATTATGAATTTTGACAAGAGAGGAATTCATCTTAACACAATCCCAGTCCAGTTGTGATTCAAGGACTGTAGCCACTGAAACTGATTGTTAGTCCTGACCATCAGGAAACATCCGGAGCCCCAGCCATGCTGAATCTCACTTAATTTAACAGGATTGAATTGGAATGCCTGGCTATACAGAACTGTACTCTCGATTTTCAATGCACAGCTGTAACGTACATTTAGGTATAGCAGCTGCTCAGCCCATCCAAGTTTTATAAGAGCTAGAGCACTATAACTCCAGCCTAAGCACCGTGGAATAAGTTTGTTCGGAAACTAAAACTTATAATTAATACAAAGTGAATCATTTCATTAATTTGCAACTTTCTGATTGACATTTCTCACCCAAACAAAAGCTCCTCACTTTGATTTGAAAAGCTTAAAGTTGTCTTCACAAGTGTAATAAAAATATTCAAGGTGATGAAAGACCAGGAATATGATGATGTACTTGTAATTATTGCAGAGCTTGCAGGTACAAACCATCTGGCAGAACTGTTAATTTCCTAGCAGCCGATTCTCTAAGAGCGTTAACTTTGTGAAAAGCTTTCAAAGTCAGGATCCATTTATATTCCAAGCCAATATTTGCAAAGGTCATTCTCTCGTCAGGATACAAAGGGAAATGAACTCAGAGAAACCTGGATGTTTATTCACACATTGGGTCACACAAGAAAAGCCATTCTGAAACATGCCGACAATTAAGAGAACATCTTCTGCTCGTTGATATTCTGGGCTCTTGTGGACTTTTGTTTTTGATTAAAATAAATCTGAAAGTCTAATAATGTCTAGCCCCTGATTAGCAGCTCTCACATACCCATCCATATGCACTAAAATCATGTCGAGGAGTACCCCTGCGGTTACAGACACAAGAAGGAAGGAACATGGGAGCCACTGAAACTATGGCAGTGGCCGTCTGTGCAATTGCAATGGCACGTTTTTTTTTAATGTGCTACCATCTTCACACAGGTTATGCACTCGTGCAGGAGGTTACCAGCTCAAGCATTATTTGCTCAAGGTGATTTGAGGACTGCTCTGTGGGGGGAATGTTAAGTGCCTGTGAAACAAACCCAAGTGAGGGCACAAAGTCACTTCATTGGCCTAGCACTGATCCAGATCGGGCAGCAAGAGGCAAAGCACACCTGATCAAGAGCCAAGAAAAATTTGGAAGTGGGGGGCCATGGAAACCTTCTTGAGGATGCCAGCTTCATATACCCAGTCATACCCAAAAGTCATTCTCAATAGCATACCTAAAGGAGGCGGTGTAGTAAGCATTGCAGGTGCCACAGCATGCTGTGTAAACACCCCCTCCCACTTGCTCTCAGAGCCATTCTGGGCAGTTACAACAACATGCAGGCCCTTGCCAAGTTTTGTACTTACAAAGCCCATGCCATGAAGCCTCATTGGTCCACGCTTCTTCTGCTTGAAATGAAGAAGGCTAAGGAATGCTGGGAATCCAACATCCCAATTGATGCTCATTGCAAAACAGAGCAGAGTGGATTGGCTGCATGCAGCAATCCTCATAAGTGTAGATAAGGGGCAAGTGGGCTCCAAGCGCCTTTCCCTGCTTGCTTGGTGCTTTGCAAGCACCAAGTACATGGGGGCATGCGATTTGGAGCCATGATGGTCCCTCCTTTCCTGCAGCGTTGGAGGGAGAAGGAGGTTGCCCCTCTTGTGATCCTATTCTTCCTTCTTCCCCCCTCCTTTCCTGCAGTGATGGAGGAGAAGGAGGTTTTCACTGTTGTGATCCACTTCCAGCAAGTTGGAAGAGGATTGGTGTGCCTAGTGCAACAAGAGGCAGGGGAGGGCAGTGATGGCCAGGGGGCTGCTTTTGGCACAGCTCCAAGGGTGCTGCTCTGTGCAAATGCTTCAAGTGGCCTCATTGTTGAGCTGCCCCAGGTTCTAGCCATGAAACATGAACCTCTCATTGGTGCAGTACAGATGTAGCACAGGAGTTGCCCTCTGCTTCCATACACATAGGGTGTGACCAGTAGTGGGATCTAAATGATTTAGCAAGGGGAACTCACTTTTGATTGGCACTTGTGTCAGGACCCGCCCACTGGAAGTGATATCATAGCCAGAAGTGATGTTGTGGCAGGAAGTGAGGTCATAGCCGGAAGTGATGTTGTGGCAGGAAGTGA
>JAJKFI010000031.1:5444867-5485926 GCA_029204185.1 Lerista edwardsae
GCAGGAAGTGAGGTCATAGCCGGAAGTGATGTTGTGGCAGGAAGTGACATTGTCAAGCAGGACGTGCTGTCATTGTAACACAATAAAATGACATGAACTGCAAATTGGCACCCAAAAAATTAGACCAACCATTCCACAACATTCTTCTTTCGTACTGCTGCGGGAAGGAGGGGGGATGGGGAGAATGAGGGGGAACCCGCCACCTCCAGTTCAAATGTTGCAGAACTGGGGGCGGAGCGCGCGCACAACCGAAGAAAAACAACGTAAAAAAAAACACAGAGAAAAAAATAGCCAGAAGCCAGCCGACGGCAGCGAGTGGGCGGAGCCAGCCAACGTTCCAACAAGTGGAACTCCGTCCCCCCGTGTTCCCCCTCAATCCCACCACTGGGTGTGACACATCAGCAAGTTCACATGGAACTGGTAGAGACTGCCTACATGACAATACAAGCCCAACATGTGATATGTCCAGTGTTTATTAAAACCAGATGAACTATAGTTGTTTTCTTCTGTGTTGATTTTTTTGAGTTGAAGAAATGAAAAGCAATTTTCACAGCTAAAAATTACCTTTCCATTGAACTGCAACTGTAATTCTCTTATCTTTATTTTTCCTTCAGGCACACACTTTCTTTTGTGATGAAGATGAAGGGGAGAAAATCACTATAAGGCAATTTTTACCTTCGACCATATTGTGGTTTAGTTTGATGCATGTGAAGACAGTGAATCCCTATCGAGAGCCTCCTCCGAGTCACAAAAGCTCATTAGTTTTATCTTTAGTGTATTGACAATTGCCAGGCATTTATGGCAATCACTTAGGGGCCCAGGACTATGGTGTCCCATATAGCCACACCACCAAATACTCCTTGCATTTGTTTGAGTGGCTTTTATAATCAACAGCCTAGTGACTAAAGTACTCTGCTGAGTTCTTAGAGGAAGTACAGAACATGCCTTATTATGCCAAACAATGTTTCCTTGCATTACGAGATGATAGCACCATTTACTCGCTGAAGCTATTTAGAGGCTATTTAGACGGAATAAAGCAATTCCCATATGATATAGATGCATCTTGTGTAGACTGCAATCCTATAGACTGCAACAGGGAGCACTCTGATAGGCACAATTTCACGACTGAGAGTGCCATGGAGTTAGGCCAGCACAATTAGGCCAGCAAAGTTTGGCTGGCACAAGGGACACCATAAAGTAAGTCTGGATCACTCTCGAAATCAGTGGTCTGACTGAGAGTGGTCCAAACATACTTTACGGTGTTCCTTGTGCCAGCCAAACTTTGCTGGCCTAACTGTGCCAGGTTGCCAGTCCAACCCCTGCCCTCCAAGGAGGTAAGGACCCTTGGGGTGCCTGCAGTGCTGCAATTCCCTTAAGGGGGAATGGCCCGGGAAAGTTTCCCAATGGTGGGTTGCAACCCACAGGCTGGGAAACACTTTGCTAGTGAATTTCATTGATTTAGGGCCCAATCTTCTCCCCCCCCCCAGCACTTAACACACTGTGCTGCTGACAGAGCGCATGCTGTAATGTATTCTGGAGCAAACAGCATGGTCCAGGAGAGGCGAAATGCTTTTCTTACCTCCCCTTGGCTGCCTGACCTTCATTGGATCTTCTTTTGATTGTGAAAGAGGAGACTTAGGAGATGAGTGGAGAAGGGAGAGATAGGACCTCAGTTTGCGCCCTAAATGACCCCTGCTAGGCCTGCTCCCTGTCCTGAACCACCCATGGTCCTCCCCCAGACTGCCCCTACTGCTGACCTACTTGCTCCAGTAGGGCTTTTGGGAGTTGCTGTCACATGCAAGGGGCCTCTGGTCATTTGTGCTGGCAACATTGAAATTGTTGTTGTTCAGTCGCTAAGTCGTGTCCGACTCTTCGCGACCCCATGGACCACAGCACGCCAGGCCTCCCTGTCCTCCACTAGCTTCCGGAGTTCACCCAATTTCATGTTCATCGCTTCGGTGACACTATCTAACCATCTCATCCTCTGCCGCCCCCTTCTCCTTTTGCCTTCAATCTTTCCCAGCATGAGGGTCTTTTCTAAAGAGTCCTCTCTTCTCATCAGGTGGCCAAAGTATTGGAGCTTCAGCTTCAGCATTTGTCCTTCCAGGGAGCAATCAGGCTTGACTTCCTGTAGGATGGACTGATTGGACCTCTTTGCAGTCCAGGGGACTCTCAAGAGTCTTCTCCAGCACCATAATTCGAAAGCATCTATTCTTCGGCGCTCTGCCTTTCTTATGGTCCAGCTCTCACAGCCATACATAGCTACTGGGAAAACCATAGCTTTGACTATGCGAACCTTTGTTGGCAGGGTGATGTCTCGGCTTTTGATTAAGTTGTCTAAGTTCGCCATAGCTTTCCTCCCAAGAAGTAAACGTCTTTTAATTTCATGGCTGCAGTCACCATCTGCGGTGATCTTGGAGCCCAGGAAGATAAAGTCTGTCACTGCTTCCATTTCTTCCCCTTCTATTTGCCAGGAAGTGATGGGAGTGGTGGCCATGATCTTAGTTTTTTTAATGTTGAGCTTCAAGCCAATTTTGGCACTTTCCTCTTTCACCCTCATCAGCAGGTTCTTTAAGTCTTCCTCACTTTCTGCCATTAGAGTGGTGTCGTCTGCATATCTGAGGTTGTTGATATTTCTCCCAGCGATCTTGATTCCAGCTTGTGAATCATCCAGCCCTGCCTTCCTCATGATGTACTCTGCATATAAGTTAAATAAGCAGGGTGACAGCATACAGCCTTGTCGTACTCCTTTCCCAATTTGAAACCAGTCGGTTGTTCCATGTCCAGTTCTAACTGTTGCTTCCTGGCCCACGTACAGGTTTCTCAGAAGACAGGTAAGGTGGTCTGGTACTCCCATCTCTTCAAGAACTTGCCACAGTTTGTTGTGATCCACACAATCAAAGGCTTTAGCATAGTCAATGAAGCAGAGGTAGATGTTTTTCTGGAACTCTCTGGCTTTCTCCATGATCCATCGAATGTTGGCAATTTGATCTCTAGTTCCTCTGCCTCTTCGGAAACCAGCTTGTACATCTGGTAGTTCTCGATTCACATACTGCTGAAGCCTAGCTTGTAGGATTTTGAGCATCACCTTGCTAGCATGTGAAATGAGTGCAATGGTGCGGTAGTTTGAACAATCTTTGGCATTGCCCTTCTTTGGGATTGGAATGTAAACTGATCTTTTCCAGTCTTGTGGCCACTGCTGGGTTTTCCAAATTTGCTGGCATATGGAGTGCAGCACTTTGACAGCATCATCTTTTAAGATTTTCAGTAATTCCACTGGAATGCTGTCACCTCCACTAGCTTTGTTGTTAGTGAGGCTTTCTAAAGCCCACTTGACTTCACACTCCAGGATGTCAGGTTCAAGCTCAGTGACCGCACCATTGTGGTTATCAGGAACATTGAGATTGGCCTTATAGAGTTCCTCTGTGTATTCTTGCCACCTCTTCTTAATCTCATCTGCTTCTGTTAGGTCCTTGCCGTTTTTGTCCTTTATTGTGCCTACCTTAGCATGAAATTGTCCTTTGACATCTCCAATTTTCTTGAAAAGATCTCTAGTCTTTCCCATTCTATTGTTTTCCTCTATTTCTTTGCATTGCTCATTGAGGAAGGCCTTCCTATCTCTCCTTGCTGTTCTCTGGAAATCTGCATTCAGTTGGGTATATCTTTCCCTTTCTCCCTTGCTTTTGGCTTCCCTTCTTTCCTCAGCTATTTTTAAAGCCTCTTCAGATAGCCACTTTGCCTTCTTGCATTTCTTTCTCTTTGGGATGGTTTTAGTTGCTGCTTCCTGTACAATGTTACAGACCTCCGTCCAAAGTTCTTCAGGCACTCTGTCTACCAAATCTAAGCCTCTAAATCTGTTTGTCACCTCCACTGTATATTCGTTTGGGATCTGATTTAGGTCATACATGGAGGGCCTAGTGCTTTTCCCTACTTTTTTAAGTTTAAGCCTGAATTTTGCAATAAGAAGCTCATGATCTGAGCCACAGTCAGCTCCAGGTCTTGTTTTTACTGCCTGTATAGAGCTTCTCCACCTTTGGCTGCAAAGAATGTAATCAATCTGATTTCGATGTAGACCATCTGGTGAAGTCCATGTGTACAGTCGCCGTTTGTGTTGCTGGAAAAGGGTGTTTGCTATGACTAATGTGTTCTCCTGACAAAACTCTATCAGTCTTTGCCCTGCTTCATTCTGTACTCCAAGACCAAACTTGCCTGTTACTCCTATTACCTCTTGACTGCCTACTTTAGCATTCCAATCCCCTATGATGAGAAGGACATCTTTTTTGGGTGTTAATTCTAGAAGCTGTTCTAGGTCTTCATAGAAACGGTCAACTTCTTCCTCTTCAGCACCAGTGGTTGGGGCGTAGACTTGGATTACTGTGATGTTGAAAGGTTTGCCTTGGATCCGAATTGAAATCATTCTATCACTTTTGAGATTATACCCCAGTACTGCTGTTCTCACTCTCTTGTTCACTATGAAGGCTACTCCATTTCTTCTAAGGGATTCCTGCCCACAGTAGCAGATATAATGGTCATCTGAATTAAATTCTCCCATTCCTGTCCATTTTAGTTCACTAACTCCCATGATGTCGATGTTCAGCCTTGACATCTCACGTTTGACTACATCTAACTTACCTTGATTCATAGATCTGACGTTCCAGGTTCCTATGCAGTATTGCTCTTTGCAGCATCGCACTTTCCTTTCACTTCCAGACACATCCACAGCTGAGCTTCCTTCCGGTTTTGGCCCAGCTACTTCACTCTTTCTGGAGCTACTAGTACTCGTGTTCTGCTCTTCCCCAGTAGCATAATGGACACCTTCCGACCTGAGGGTCTCATCTTCCAGTGTCATATCGTTTAGCCTTTTAGTTTTGTAATCCATGAGGTTTTCTTGGCAAGAGTACTGGAGTGGGTTGCCATTTCCTTCTCCAACATTGAAATGCACGATGGCAATATGGTTTTCATGCCACTAATCTAGGGCTTATGGTGGCAGATCACAAGATCCATCACCATATAAGTCCTACTGTAGGTACGATTGCCTGTGAGTCTCAGAAGTATTGTTTCATTTTTCTCTGTTTTCATTTTTCATCACAACTTACTCAAATTTGCCCTCATAGCAACTTGATATGTTAGGCAGTTCTCCTGCTCATCGTATTGACAGTATTGTTTTTGTGCAGATAGACTTTTAGTTGATATACATTAACAGCCAGCTCACACCTGAGAGTGAGATGTGTATAATATAAAAAACTATCTTTCTGACACTCTTCACACATATGTACACACAAACACACCAAGCAATAATTTTGTGCCGGTATCTGAAGAAAATGTAATGGCTTTTAAATTGCTATGAACCATTCATGGCTCAATTTGAGTCCAGGCTTGTTTGCATTGCAGTCCAGAACTTTGGTGTTTTTTTGTACTCAGGTTCATGATAAACAGTACTAAAACATGCAAAACAATAATTATTCTCTGTAAAACATGCAAAACAATTAAGGCAGATAGTCTGTGTAAACTTATCTTGAAGTAAGGCCCATTGAACACAGCAGGACTTACATCCACTGACCTGCACAGACCTGCACAGGACAGTGCCATATGGATGCCTCTGAACATACCTTAACAACCTCTGTGAGTGATCACAATCTGCCCCAACATACCCAGCTCTAAGAAACAAGGCTTCCAGGCCAATGGTGCAACTTCTCGGCAGAATATTACTGAAAGTGAAACAGGCGACAGGTACAATATTGCAAGAAAAATAAGCCACTCAAGCAAGGCAGAATCTAGCCAAGTAAACTGAAATTAGCATCGATCAAAGATCAAGAGATCATTTGAGACCAGCCAATGAAACTAATGGGCAGTAGATTCAAGATAGGCCATACAAATCTATAATTAGTTGATAGAAGTTGCTGTCACAAGATGTGATGCTCACTGATTTATATGGCTTTGAAGGGGAATTGGCTGAAATAATGGAGAACTCTAATGGCTGTGCTAGCTAAACGGAGCGTTCCAAGTTAAGAGGCATTATATATCTTGAGACACCAGTTGCGGATCAACAGCAGGTAGCATGGAACCCTGTGGCAATGCCCTTGCTGGGCTGGGCTTCATGATGCACTGTGGGATCATGATGCACTATGTTTCCCATGGTGCATGCACATATGGCTGTGAACAGGGAAGGAAGGCAGTGGGTGGAGGCTTCTCTCCACTACTGCAATTCTTAAAGGTGCATACTGGGAAGCTTCCACGGTCAACTAGGTTGAGCCACAGAGGTCCTGGATCCTCAGCCAGTGCCCAACCTTGCCAACCTCTCATGAGAAACATGCAATCATTGGTAAAGATTAACAGCACGGTACGGCTGTAGCCTTTGTTCCTTTTCTGTAGTCTTCCCAGATACAAGGGGTTGGCCACAGTGGGAAATAAGATGCTGTTTTAGGTGTCCCCCAGTTCTATTTACATGGGAGACAATCAATAGAAGGGCTCCTTCTTGCTAGCCAATGAAGTTATGGAATTTGCTGTGCTGGGAAATGTAGAAGACTGGCAAACTATTGTGTCTATGAATGAGTTGCTTGCAAAGGCATTTGAGTTTAATGCAGGAGGTCCAGAGTGGAGTCTTTGTATATCCATAGGATATACCACTAGAAATATGTGCACAAGGATTCATTTCTGACTATCCATTTCCATGCAACTGCAAAACAGTATTTTGAATAAAAGCTTAAGGGTGCAATCCTAACCTAGAGTTAGGCCAGCAAAGTTTGGCCACCATAAAGTGTGTTTGAACCACTCAGAACCACCAGTCAGGGAGGGTGGCGCACGTCTGTGTGCTGGCCTCTCTGAGTCCAAGAGTGGTCCAAACATACTTTACGGTGTCTCTTTTGCTGGTCAAACTTTGCTGGCCTAACTCCGGGTTAGGATTGAGCTCTAAGAAATATTAGCAGACAGACTTGAAAAAGCTGGATGCTTATAAATAGTCATTTAGAGGGACAAGCACAGTGTAAGAAAAAAAGAGGTTGCTTGCTTGCTCTGTGATTAACCCCGTACCATGGAGATTTTTAGTCAACGAAACCACTGGTGACATGTTGCCAATAAAAAACATTTACTCTTTAAATAGAACTACTCCCTGGTTAGGTGGCCACAGCTGGGTGTGATGCATAAGCCACATCTCCACACCAAAGTGTGGAAGCAATAATTGAACAGCTCAGACAAGAAAATCTCTTAGTTTGAAAGGGCTCAATGAATTGATCAGGTGAGATCACATGGCTGGAAGAACAGGTTTCGAGAGCCACACGAACAGGTTCTGCATGGCATATTGTAACACAGCCCATTTATTCTTTCTGCAGGCCATGGGCAGTCCAATCCTACCTAAATCAGCCAACCCTCCCCCTTTCTCTTCTTGGACTTGTGCTAGTGAAATCACTAGCACACTATCACTAGCACAGGTCTGAGGAGATCCATTGTGAGTTGGGAGAATTACAGAGGTTCCATGACTACCCCCCCACTACAGGATGCAGACAGTGGCCCATAGACATAGCTGCACAGGCCTGGAAAGTTGGATAGGATTGGGCCCTAAGGACCTAATCCTATTGAATGCATTGCCACCTGTACACTTATACCGCTGGCACTGGGCATAATAAAGGTGCCATAGGGCATTCCGGTGCTGGCAATGAGGCTGAGCTCTGGCACCAGTCAGGGCTGGGCCTCAGTGCTGGGATGATGTGCCACTGGAGGTTTTGCTGTTGACTGGCAGTGAGGCTTCTTGGAGTGGGGAAAGGGCGGAACTTGGCGGGGAACTTGCAGCTCTGAGGATACCCATTGCCGACTGCAGAGCTTTACCCAGAGTAAGAGAACAAATGTTCCCTTCCCCTGAGGATGATCTGATGGCTGGTGCGGCCCTACAGGATACAGTGGTGGCCATTTCTGTGCCGCGGTAATTTCTGTGCCGCAGTGACCCTGGACCTTAGGATTGGGTTGCCTATCTGGTTAGGTTTCAGATAGGATATTTGAGAAATCTATTGTCTGTTTGGGGTTCCAATATGGAAGAAATAAATATAATTATTATAAATAAGTATAATTTATATATATCAATAAAGTATAAATAAATTATAAATAAAGACAATTATTTTGTGCTCTTTAAAAAGCTCTGGAATATGAAATAATGACTCTGTTGGAAAATAGCATGAGCGAATGTGTGTCAAGCTGACATCAGTCACAAACTTACATTCTTTGACTTGGTGACTTCAACACTGATTCCTTTCAAGCGGTATTAATGGAATGCATTTTGCTTTCTAGCTCTGGCACTAGCTCACTCCACAACAGATCATTGCAGACTGGGTCTAAGGTTGTCAGCTCATTACAGAAAGGCAGTTTTATAGATGAAGTTAAAGTGGACCAGATAGATTTAGGCATTTGAAGAAAATGCAAATTAATTTATCTGAAGTTATCATAAAAACAGCATATTGATGGTCTTGCAGAACCTTTTTTTATGGCTGATACACAATAATAAAGCATCTTTCTGCATAGGAATGCATTGTGTAGGTACTTAGTACAGTAATTTTGCAGATTTCCTTTATCTCAAGATCAAGGGACATTAAAAGCTATGTAAACAATATTAGAAACCAGAAAGAGAGTGAATTTCTTTTCTGATATAAGCATTGGGTCTCCAAGGATCATTAATATTTTCTAAGAATTAACACAGAATATGCTCTAGGGACCTTAGATTGTAGTTTTTTCCTCCAGTGCTGTCAACATGGCCACATGCAGAAAAGTACTATAAAATGAAATCCTCATTGCTTTTGCAAAAACTACTTGAACAACACAGCCAGTGTAAACATAAGTGTGGAGTTAATTAGTGTTAGCTCCTTACTCTGAATGAAACTTTCATTGTTTCCCTCATATGTGACCAATCAAACAACTTTCTGTTTGGATAGTGTGTTCTCTATCTGGCCCAATTCTTTGCATTGTATTCTTGCAAATGTTTTTTGCCCAACAACATCAAAACCTTTATCTTGTTTTGGGGTATGTATCTTTTGGGAATGGAGTGGTGGAACTTCCAAGTGGCTCCCTACCGTGGCTGATGCTGAAATTATGTTTCTCAGGGTTCCCAGGCTATACAGGAAAGAGTGTGCTTCTGTGTATATACACCAACAAACACTACAAGCTAGGGAAAAAAGCTCTCAGAAAACAAATTATTTCTTTTTCTGTACTCTTAGTAACACTCATAATCACTGCACCAATTCTGAAAGGAGTGAAGCCCATCATGATCAAAAAGCTACGTAGAAAAAGAGGAAAAATGGAAAGACTTACAGGAGAGATTTAAAAGCAAAGCAAGTTAGGGCCCAATCTGATCCAACTTTCCAGCACTGACACAGCTGTGCCAATGGGGCTTGTGCTGCATCCTGCAGAGGAGGGGCAGTCACGGAGGCCTCCTCAAGGTAAGGGCAGGTTTGTTCCCTTACTTTGGTGCTGCTTTGTGGCTGCATCAGCACTGGAATGTTGGATCAGATTGGGCCCTTAGTCTTTGGTAGATTAAACTGACTATTGAAAGAAAAGGCATATTAAATGCAGTGTATAGTCATTATTCAACTGTAAAATGAAGTTTTTAAAGAGGACGTTTAAATATGATGAGAGGTAATCATGCAATATGGGATGTGGTGGTGCAGCGGGTTAAACCGCTGCTGCTGGGCTTTCCAACCGGAAGGTTGGGAGTTCAAGACTGCGCGATGGAGTGAGCTCCTGTTGCTTGTCCCAGCTCCTGCCAACCTAGCAGTTTGAAAGCACCTAAATGCAAGTAGATAAATAGAGACCACTTCGGTGGGAAGGGAACCACCTTCCATGCGCTACGGCGTATAGTCATGCTGGCCACATGACCACGGAAGCTTGTCCTCGGACAAAACGCCGGCTCTACAGGCTTTGAAACGGAGATGAGCACCGCCTCCTGCAGTCGGTCATGGCTAGACCATTAGGTCTTGGGGAAACCTTTACCATAGTCATGCAATGGGAGAAGGAAAGGCAGAGTGATGGGGCTACACAAGTAAAGGGCTCATCATGGTAAGGCTTCCTAGAGGAAATGAATGGGATCTGTAGGCTTCAAATAAGTGCAAAAAAGTTCATAGGTGTTGCTGCAGCTGAACTCCATAAGCTCCTGGCTTCACGTTATGCATGAGCAGGCCATTCATGCAAGAGGAAAGGGAAGAATAATGGATGGTAATGTGTAAAACAACCCAACTGCTGCAATAAGCAATGAGAAAGGGCAGGACTTGGAAGGTTAGAGATTATTTACAGCTGTGCAATCAATCCACTGGTTCTTGGCTACGGACCTGAACTCAGTTGTAACTCCACTAGCTGTCAGTGACGTTCCTACCTAACCATATCAGTGCAGGTGCTTAATGAGCATATAAGTGATGTCAGATCTTTTCATTGTATAGGATGAGTAGCCTTGCATATCGCTCTGTTAGCTCGAGCCTTTCCAAGGCATCTGCAGCCATCTAATCTGATTTACTTTTTTCAATTACTAAAAAAAAAAAAAATGGAAAAAATACGTGCCAAAGTTAGTGGAGCGGCTTCAGATTTGAAATGCTATAATTTGCAATCATCATGGCTTGTAGTTGAACTTAATATAAGCTTATCTATTCATCCCATCAGTTTCTGAAGCTGGGGAAATTATCGTTTTATTAAAGCTAAAATATGCTTTAAAAATATGCAAACTCCCGCAATGACTTGCCATGCCACCCAAGCTTCTGCTCTGTTGCACTCTCCAGGATTTGACATCTCTTCAGAGTAGGGTTTATTTGAAACAGATTTTCTTTTGCTTTTTTTAAGTGGTTGCAAATGAACACTTTCCATTTTAGACAGTTCCTCAAAATAATCTCATTTAGGACACCCACCCTTTGATTTAGATGTACACCTGCCACAGGAAGTGTGCTTTTCTCTGGCATTTTGCTTTCTTGCTTGCTCAAGAAGCTTACCCACCGTTCTCGCTGTACTGAGAGCAAGTCATATCAGAAGTCAACATTCTGTAATACAAGCAGCAGGTCTCAAGCAAACCTCTGATCTGATGATTTTCTATGGTTTCTCCTCAATACCTGTGTATAGCCCCAACATCTGCACATTGAAAAGGAAATGTTCTCTGTTGAAATGTTTAGTTCCTTCCCCTAACCAGCCACAATCTTCCCCCTGTTCTGGATACCTGCTCTGGAGTGGGTTGCTAGCTGTGGCAGTGAGTCACCACAGCTCTTGTTTGTGACAGAGGCTCCAAAATGGCCACCAGTGGCATGCTGTGTACACTGCTGTATGGCCTGTAACAACCACAGAACTCTGTAATTAGCCCAATAGGATTGGATGGTATAAAGTTCCAATCCTATACACTTTTCCTTGGAGTACATCCCATTCAATACCATACAACTTACTTCTGAATAGACTAACAGAGGAGAGCATTTTAAGCTTCCAGTTTTCATTCAAATCCAATGTTTTTCCCCCCATTCAAATTAGAACCCTTATATTAGAGGACCATGTTCTAGAATCTGTTTGGTGATGATATTTACAATTGAAACATTTCAATGAAATCAAGGCCCATGCTCCTTCGAAGTTTAATGGAAGTACAGTCATCCCCCCCATATTCGTGGGGGATACATTCCCACTGACACCATGGATACCTGAAACTGCGCATAGTATCAAACCCCACTGCCCTTGTCTCTGTCAACAAAGAAAGACAGGAAGCAGGTCAGCCATGCCAGTGGGGCGTGTGCTGCATCCCATTGAATCGAGGGCTGGAAGACATCCAGAGATGGACAGGAAGTTGGCTGGAGGGCTGCAAACAGCACAGGAGACAGCTCAGGAGGGCTGCAAATGAGGACAATTGAGTCATGAGTGCAGTGCTGATGAGGGGGGGGCAATGGAGCACAACAGAAAATTTGTGAACTGATACCATGGATACAGAACCTGTGGATACCTTTGTATTGCTATTTCTTATAAAGATAACCTGGCTCTGACGCCTGCTCTTTCTTGCTAAGGCCTGTGACCTAATGGCCAGTGGCTTGCTAAAGCCTGTGACCTTATGGCCAGATGAATGTGTTAGCCACCAAAAACATTTCTGGATGTTTCAGCAAATATTGGCGAAGAATGCACAAGCTCTGGAATGTGTACATTTTGTAAAAATGCTGAAGAAAAAAAAGCAATGTTTCCCAACAATTCTTCCACTAGGCATACAGCCATAGGAGTATGTCTGGTGACAGAAAAAGAAGAGATGCCTTCTGCCCTCTCCTGCCCTCCTGCCAAAGCAGCAATGAAGGTGGGGGGAGGGAAGAATATTCTGGTCCATAGTGCTAGCTTTGGTGCCATGATTAGTTCGTACCACTTTTTTTTTCTTACAGCTGATGAATGCATGTTTAAAATCTCCCTAAAATATGGCCCCCTTTTCTTCTCAAAGTTTTGGTCTCAAAGTGGCATCCATCACCCTCCAACGCCTCAGTACATTGTCACAGTTGTAGGAAGCAGAATTTGTCCAACTTAAAAACTTGCAGGTTGTGTCCTGGGCTGACACCACCCAATAAAATGGCCAGGCTTTTCTTTTGGGAGTGACACTGCAAATATGACCCCCCTCCCCCCCCCCCACACACAGAGATTGGAATGCCTTCTTGCATTCATGAATGTGACTTCCTCTCCCTGCAGTGACATAAAGTATCCCACTCAGTTGCATGCAGCAGAGAGATTATTGCAAGAGACAAAATTTTTTTGAAGAATAAAGAAAAGGGGGGAAAAGGGCCATTCCTGGCATCAAAACAGATTATGCATTGCAGATCCCAATTTAGTGTTTCCCTTAAATAAATAAATAAATAAATAAATAAATAAATAAATAATAAAAAAGACCTCTTAAAGTTCAATGTCACTTTTACTTTTATGTTTAATATCTCGGTTTCAGGAAAGAGACCCTGTTTGGGATTGCATTTTTTTAAAAAAAGAGAATGAGTTACTAAAACATTCTCTAGCCACATGTAAACAACCAGCCGTGACCCTGTATGTTATATAATGAGTCGTCAGACTTATCCCCTGGAATGGATCACCAAGCATGAAGGAGAACTCCGTGCTCCCAGCACATAGCCTAGAGTGCCTGCCTATGATTAAAACATGCACTATATTGATGGGAATGGCTCCTAAGAGTCAGGACAAAAGACATAAAGACTGTTTCGCAGTGTGGTACATCTCCTATAAATACGTGCAAGCAGATGGTTTAAGGCGGCCCACGTTCCTTAAAACAACTCATCAAAACCTGTGCTTTAGTGGGAAATGCAGTCTGGAAAAGCTGTAATGGAAATGACTGTTCCTTGGCCACTACTTTTTTATTTTTAAATGGCCATTCAGGCACATTCTGTTTCATTACAGCTTTTACATGATCTGCGTTTCAACCCATCATTATCTTGGTATCATGTGCATTTCCAATCACATCAACACCGTTTATTCAGTTCATAGTATCTTTAAACAACAGTTAGCATAACTTAAGAAGCTCTCAGTATTCAGCCACTCCAAGAAGCAAGTTTTTGCCACACGATCAAATGAGCAATGACTTATGAACACCCTAGTTGTCTCATTACATGGAGCAGAGTCAGCATATTAAGAGCTCTCTCTCTCTCTCTCTCTCTCTCTCTCTCTCTCTCTCTCTCTCTCTGTGTGTGTGTGTGTGTGTGTGTGTGAGAGAGAGAGAGAGAGAGAGAGAGAGAGAGAGAGAGAGAGAGCATATTTGCACTGTAGCTACTCACATGCCCAATCTTGCACCAAAACACAGATGAATTATCCCTTATCATGGGACGTGGTGGCACTGTGGGTTAAACCACCAAGCTGTTGACCGGAAGGTTGGCAGTTCGAGACCCCACAACGGAGTGAGCTCCTGTTGCTTGTCCCAGCTCCTGCCAACCTAACAGTTCAAAAGCATGTAAAAATGCAAGTAGATAAATAGGTACCACTTCGGTGGGAAGGTAATGGTGCGCTGTGCACCGTGGTGTATAATCATGCCGGCCACATGACCACGGAAGCTTGTCCTAGGACAAACACCAGCTCTACAGGCTTAGAAACGGAGATGAGCACCGCCCCTTACAGTTGGTCATGACGAGACCATTCGGTCGTGGGGAAACCTTTACCTTTTTATCCCTTATCTGGACATCTGAAATCTAGACAACTCTAAAATCTGGACATGTTGGCACTTGCCTCCTCCAATACTCAGAAGAGGTGGGCATTGCTTCTAGCAGTGAGAAACGGTTCCAAGTGAGCAGCCTCTCATCACTTCCTACCTCCTCCAATACTCGAGTATCAGTATTCAAGTATTGTAGCAGAGGTAGTATTGTCCTTGGGGGTGGCGTGCGCCACTACAAGCGGTGAGAAAGGCACTGGCCCAAGCTCACGGGCTGCCACATGTGAATTGTCTTAGCCACACTCACTTGTGGACCAATCACATTGAACTTGGCGGAACTTACTTCTAAGTGAGTTAACAGTACAGCACACAGTGATGGTTTTATACAGGCTGTTTAGCTTCTTCTGCATTAGACACATCGAAAACATTCTTACTGAACAGTGGGAAGCAGAACAAAAAGTGATATCTGTGAATTAATGCAATATCCCCTCTCCAGAATTTCAATCAGCTGAAGGGCACAACAATCCATATGTTCCATATAATTTCCAAGGCACAAAATTGTGCAAATAAAATGTTCCTCACCTTTCCATGACAGCTCAATTCCCAGCAAACCACTATATTAACACCTAGAATGCTCAACTTTCAGTTCTTGAGAGACAGTCCTGTGCCCAAGGCCTTCAATTCCTCCCCCTTTGCCTTTTGCGATTAGAGACACAAAACAAGTTTGCTTAGACTGCAATCGATACCCACTTACTGAAATAGTGAGATTTACTTCTGAGTAGACAGGCCTTAACCCCTGCTAACTGGGCAAGAGGCAGTTTTCACATGGTGTTCCTCTTATATTTAGCAGGGGGAGAGTAATCGTCCCTCTTCACCCCAGCATAGTGTCTTTCTAGTGACTGTTGCTGGTGTTATTCTGCATTTTTTTTTAAAGATTTGAGATAGGGAGCCATTTAACTTTATTATTATTATTATTATTATTATTATTATTATTATTATTATTATTCTGTAAACCACTTTGTAAACTTTGTGTTGAAAAGCGGTATATAAATATGATTGATTGATTGATTGATTGATTGATTGATTGATTGATTGATCCAGCATCAGCAGTAGGGACAGATAGGGCTGTGAGTGGTGCATGGATGAACCATGGTATGTGGGGTGGAGGAGGTCAGAAATGATAAAAATCCATATGGCTATGCGCTTAGCAATACAGCCTTAAACATGTGATATTGATTGACATTTAGGGTGCAATCCTAATCTGGATTTAGGCCGGCACATTTAGGCCAGCAAAGTTTGGCCAGCACAAGGGACATCGTAAAGTGTGTTGGACCACTCTCGGAGTCAGGGAGGATGGCGCACGACTGTGTGCTGGTCTCTCTGATTCCAAGAGTGGTCCAAACATACTTTACAGTGTCCCTTGTGCCAGCCAAACTTTGCTGGCCTAACTGTGCTAGCCTAACTCCAGGTTAGGATTGCACCCTTAGTAATATAGCAATTAATATTGCAATTAATATTGATAATCAATATCATGGGGATATGTTCCCTGAAAGTCAAGCACTGCATGAAACACTTCTATAGAAGACATAATTGAACTTTGAGGCAGGAAACTGGCATTGCTTGGTCCTGCACACCCAGAATGCACTACTCTCACTGGCTACAGCGATGAGGATAAATCACTGTAGAGAAACAGCACTAAAGGAAGCAATGTTATCAGAGGTATTATATACAGAAGTCCTCAAGATGTGAAGGTCACATGACAGGGAGGATACATTTCAGAAGTGCAGTAGACATCTGCATGATATGTATGATCTTGGAGCCTGAACTGTCCTAAGCCCAGACTGATTAGAAACTAGAGTCAGCTCATGAATAAGTTATGCTTGTCTTTTTATCCCCAAGTTAAATTTTTATGTACTGGTCTTTTTCAGTGAGTTGTTAGCAATAAATAGTTTGAGTTATTAGAAGAGGTCTGTTGTCTGCTACGTGTTCTCACATATCCAATATAAGCACTCAAGGCTATCGAAGTGCTACTCAAACTCAGGACCAAACGGATATAATCAGAAGGGGGGAAGGGTCATTCTGAAGTACTGCAAGAGCAGCACAGACACACAGTGTTCACGGCAGCAGCCTTCAGCTTTACCAGTTCCTTTTCCCGTTTTCACAAACACAACTAAATGGAGATTATTTAGCACCCTGCAATTTAATCAATGTATTGTGCGTGAACAGGTAAGAAGAGTATTTTTTAACAGTGTCGCAACGGCTCACCTCGCTTGGCATTCAATTTGGAAAAAAATAAATGAATGGTAACACTGTCATTGATTACAATGGAAACGAACCAGAATATCATTTCATTGTATGAGTTCTGCACTTCTTTTGTGCATATAGAGGAGAGAAATTGTGTTCATCTCTGGTCTCATCAAAGCTCACCATCTATTGTCATCTGGGCACTGAAGGACAATGTTGGCTATTCTTTTCCAACAGGAGTAGACTTCCCTCCTCCCACTTGTATTTATTATGTTATTTCCAGTGAAGTTCTCCCTCACTGGAAACCTTCAAGCAGAGGCTCGACAGGCACCTGCTGGAGATGCTCTAGGAGGATTTCCTGCCAGAGGCTACTAGATGACCTTGTAGGTCCCTTCCAACTCTATGATTCTATGATTATTTGAAAAATTTATATCCCGCCTTTCTCATGCCAAAGCAAATGCCCAAGGTGGCTTACATGGGCAGGCTAATCTAAATCACCTTTTGAAAATTGTTTATTTCTTCAAATATACAGTTAAGTATTCTGTGATTCACCAAACCCTCAGTCTCAGATGTAGCCTTCATAGTGTCATTCTCGCCTGTGTGTGCATGCCATTGAGCTTCAGCAGGCAATCATAAGTCAAGCCTGGACAAGTCTTCAAGGTTGTGCTCCGTTCTTTTGCTGGCTGGCCTTCTCGTACACTCCCCTGCAATTCTCACTTGTGTCCTGCCTTTCTTCCATTATAGAACTGAAGACAGCATACATGGAGGTGGGACCCGATGCATGCTAGCTCCCAGGTACCGACCAGCTATAGACCTGCTTAGCTTCAACTCAATTACAGTATCATGTGTCCTCAGATCATGCTTTGGCTTCAGACCCTCTGTCTAAGTATTATCATTTACCAATGTGATAATTTATCACCTTTGGTCTGACTAGAAACCT
This sequence comes from Lerista edwardsae, assembly GCA_029204185.1. Classification (NCBI taxonomy): domain Eukaryota; kingdom Metazoa; phylum Chordata; class Lepidosauria; order Squamata; family Scincidae; genus Lerista; species Lerista edwardsae. The sequence continues at coordinate 5,462,159 of JAJKFI010000031.1, forward strand.
GGGGGAAAAGGAGGTAATCCTCACTCCTCACTCCACACTTTCTGAGTTAAGAAATTTTCCTCAGGGCACAACCCTACCCAGCGCTACATCCTACAGCCTACATCCCTCCCACCCTCTCCCTCCCTCGCTCAATCCCTGTGCCGCCTCGGCACAGAGCTTCCCCTATGCTTGCAACCTTTGGCCGACACAGGAGAGGCTCGCCATTGGCGTTGTTGGGCTGATGCGACTTGTAGCATCGGCCTGACAGCAGGAGCACCGATGCGGGGGTGGCGATCGGTGCCCCTGTGTCGGCACTTCGCCTCTTGCGTCGATGCAGTGATGTTGCATCGACGTGAGAGGGATGGTAGGATTGCGCTGTTATTTAGAAATATCAATGTGGAAAATAGATGCCCTATAATTAGCTTACCTAGTTGTTATATACCCAAAGTGGCAAGTTTCTACATGGTAAATGTTTGTCTGTGTTCACCCCTTCACCCACCCCTGCATTCACCCACCTGCGAGTAAGCCCCATGGACTATAATGGAACTTATGTCTGCATAGACATGCATAGGATTGGGCTCTAAGGGCCCAGTCCTGTGCTGCCTGACTGCCTGGGTGCACAGTGGTAGCCCGGTAGATGCAGACAGATACTGCTGCATCCAGTGATGTCATGCAGGGGGAATGCGGGGGAACTCAGGTCCACTAGTTAAAATTATGGCTGACTCCGCCCACTTCACTCTCCCTCCTCCCCCCTCCCAATTCCTCTGCAAAGAGCTTTTCTTCTTGGTTGGCCGGCACTCAGAGGGTTAAAGGGAACGACTCCGGATTCCTAGGGGGGCGAAGGCAGTGATGTCATTCAGGGGGAACGGATCCTAACGGGCTCCGTGGCTGGTTCCAGGTTCCCGAGAAGTGCCAATCAAAAGTGTGTTCCTGTTCCTAAATCATTTGAATGACACCACTGGCTGCATCCCATGGCAGCCAGGCAGCTTTGGGAGCCTTTGAGGGGAAAGGGGATGCTCGTCCCCTTTCCCCATGGTAAGGGCAGGTCTACTTGCTTCTGAGCTGCCTATTTAGCCAGCATAGAAGCGAGGACCTCAGAGTAAGGCTTATTTGGAGGTTGGGCACTGGTGGCAAGAATCCCAACTCCACTCCACCCCTCCACCCCAGAACGCTGTCCTGCCAGGCCCCGAAAGGCTGCATTGCCGGCAAGCAGCGAACTTTCCGCTCACCAGCAAATTGTACTCCTTGTGGGGCACCCATTGCTGGCGTTGTCCTGGTGCCACCCCAGCACCAACAATAATGACTTACCGCCAGCATTGGAGGCACTGTATGGTGCCATGCGCAACACTTGTCCCAGCGGTATGCATGTACTGCCCACGGTAAGGGGTATAAGATGGGGCTCTAAATGTGCTGACAGACTTATGGCCCTTGCAAGTGATGTGAATGGCTTATGGAACTGTCTACATAGATCTTGCTTCCAAAAATATCACTTCTGTGCTTTCCATAGAGGAATGGGAATGGGAATTATCTCAGGGCGAAATCCTACCCAGCGCTGGAATGGCAAGGCTGGCCAGCCAGCGCCATATCCAACACTGGGTGGGGGGAGGCTGGAGCCTCCCGCAGCAAGGGAGTGTGTGCTCCCTTAACGTCGGGAAGGCTCCAGCCTCCCCTATGCGCTCCTTGGATCTGTGCCCGCTGAAGAGCGGGTGCAGATCCGAGGAGACTGTGTGGCCCGAATTGGGGCCTCACGGCCTCGTGGACAGGCCTAGGATTTGGCCGTGTGGCCACCTCCCAAGCCCGCCCACATCCCACCCAAGTCCTGCCCCCGCCTCCTTCCCTCCCACAAATCTCCGCGCTGCCCCATCATGGCGCCTCCCTTATGCCAGCCGGCTTTGGCCAACACTAGGGAGGCGCTGTGCGGGCGCAACAGCAGCGTTGCCTTAGCACCGATGAGGGGTGCTGATTGGCGCCCCTGCATCAGTGCTAAGCGCACAGTGTTGGCGCAACCCCATTGTGCTGACGCTGCGCAAACTGCAGGATTGCACTGCCCGTTTGCATTTACAGCATTTACGCTGAAGGAAGCATACACCTCGATTTTCTGCCCAGTAAAGGTTTTTATTTCACCAGAATTTTAAAGCAAACATTTTTTTTAAATACTGAACTAAATAAGTTAAATGAGTGTTTATTTACTTATAAATTATAATTAATGCATACTACTCGCCTGAAAATTAGGCTTCACAATAAACACACATTTTAAACACCATAGCAACACTTTTAAAAACATGAGAGAAGCCCCTTATCTAGGTATGTATTTGTTCCAGGAACAGATCCTCTCAGGGGAAAAGAGACAACACAAATATCTTGGCTTATTTCAGAAGCGTTGGTTTACATAGTAGCAATATAGATTACCGCAGATGGTGACTGCAGCCATGAAATTAAAAGACGTTTACTTCTTGGGAGGAAAGCGATGGCGAACCTAGACAACTTAATCAAAAGCCGAGACATCACCCTGCCAACCAAGGTTCGCATAGTCAAAGCGATGGTTTTCCCAGTAGCAATGTATGGCTGTGAGAGCTGGACCATAAGAAAGGCAGAGCGCCGAAGAATAGATGCTTTCGAATTATGGTGCTGGAGAAGACTCTTGAGAGTCCCCTGGACTGCAAGGAGATCCAATCGGTCAATCCTCCAGGAAGTCAAGCCTGATTGCTCCCTGGAAGGACAAATCCTGAAGCTGAAGCTCCAATACTTTGGCCACCTCATGAGAGGACTCTTTAGAAAAGACCTTCATGCTGGGAAAGATTGAAGGCAGAAGGAGAAGGGGGTGGCAGAGGATGAGATGGTTAGACAGTGTCACTGAAGCGATGAACATGAAATTGGGCGAACTCTGGAAGCTAGTGGAGGACAGGGAGACCTGGCATGCTGTGGTCCATGGGGTCGCGAAGAGTCGGACACGACTTAGCGACTGAACAACAACAACTACAACAACAACAATATAGCAATACATCAGCCTATAGAACTGTCTCATAAAGGACATATCATTGGAGAGGGGGGCTGTTGGAAAGAAAGGGAAATATGCAGATGAGATGGAGAGCCATAAGAAATTGGATGGGGGAGACTAGGAGGTGAAGAATGAGAGGCTCTGAAATTCACTAATTAATTTGAAATAAGCTCTATCTTGATTCCTGTGTTTTGTTGATTGCCGCTTTCTTGTTTTTGTAATATAATTATCACAATTTGTATTTGTTGTAGTGGCGTGTTAGCCACCTTGGTGCCTTTTTATCAGGTGCGAAAAGGCACCTTTTGGACATGTAACATGCCACTGGGAGCTATACTTCAGGGAAGTGGAAATCACAGTCAGACCAAAGGAAGGGAGGAGAGAAAAGGATAGGGCATCTCTCGTGCTCCACCTTGAGGGGGTTAAGGAGGGAAATCCAGGAAGACAGACTCCATCACTGTATGACTCGGGGTCACTTCTCTGACGTGTTCTGGGACTGTAAGTAGCTTTGTGAGAAAGGCCTCTTTTCTTTTGACATTACTCAGTTCTGCGGGACCTTTGATCAGCCAAGGCTATTTGGGGGTAATAAAGTGTGCTGCCTCCCAAGCTCCAGCTTCCTCACTTACTGTCTGCTTCTGGGGAAGCCATGCACAATCATCACCCCTCCCCCACCCATACATTCATAAACTGATTACGACTGTTCCAAAATTAACACAATGCTTCACAGAAAAAAAGGCTTCAAAGCAGTAGTTTCAAAATGATGTCTGGTGGCTACCATCTAACAAGGATATCAAGTCAGCCCATGTATGTATCCCTAGGAAAGCAGTGGGGCAGTCCAGTCCTAGGCTGCCTGTCACCCATAGGGGCAGTGATAGCAAAATAGCTACTACTGCATCCTACAAGTACCACAGCAGCCGTAGGAAGAACATCAGGAGAAGGCGACATTCGTTCCCTTCCCCCAGCTAAGGATGCTGGGCTGCCAATGGGCCTTCTCAAGTCTGCCCAGCAAGTTTTGCCGGTGCAGACTTGAGGGCCTCTGTATTGGGCCATGTGGCCTGACACGGCAAGCAGGATCCAGTGGTGGAGGCCACTGCCCGTCCCATCCCTGCTCTGCCCCTTCCCCTGCCCAGTTCTGCCTTCTCCCCGCCTCGAATGATGTCACTGCCCACTAGTGCCTACTGTCAGAGGCCCAGCACCGGCGGTAAGCCCTTACCACTGGTGCTATCATGTATAGGATTGGACCCTTAGTCATGATATGTTTTGCAAGTGCATTCTTCAAAACTGGTGAGTGGCTCTGAAATGAGAAACGCAAACAAAATTTCACAAGAATGTCTGGTGGTGTTCACTGATCTAGGATGCACATTCCTTTTTCTTTCTTTAAAAAAGGTAAAGGTTTCCCCACAACCAAATGGTCTAGTCATGACCAACTATAGGGGGTGGTGCTCATCTCCATTTCTAAGCCGAAGAGCTGGGACAGGCTTCCGTGGTCACGTGGCCAGCATGACTATACGTCGAGGCGTACAGAACGCCATTACCTTCCCACCGAAGTGGTACCTATTTATCTACTCACATTTTTATGTGCTTTTGAACTGCTAGGGTGGCAGCAGCTGGGGCAAGCGATGGGAGCTCACTCTGTCACATGGTCTCGAACTGCCAACCTTCTGGTCAGCAAGCTCGCAACTCAGCAGTTTAACCCGCTGCACCACCACGTCCCTTTTTCTTTCTTTAGGTTATATGCAGTGGGGGAGAGTGGAGCAAGAATGGTGGCAATCTTGCCTTGCCTTCATGCCTGTCAGTGCTTTCAATAGGAATAACCACATTGTTGCACCTGTACATATGTACTAACTGACCCTTCAGGGAAAATGTAAGAAGACTAAAAAGTAGTCCAGCTGACAACAGCATTAGGAGTAAGGCTTGGAGTGTACATTTTGCACTGAAAAGGGAGAAGACGACTACTATTTGTCTTGTCTCCCTAAAACATGGCTATTAAGACAGAAAGAACATGGTATTCTCTAGTCTAGGTTTGACAAACATGACTTTTCTTGCCCCTTGTGAGGTTACACACTTATCTTTTCAGCGGCGGCCTCTAAAAATGATTGAAAGCAGAGCCATTGCTGTGAGTCAAGAACCCTTTATCTTGTCAGGCATACTTCAGAAAGCAGGAGCCAAAGAAGGCCATAATTTAATCAGAAATCATTACAAGGGAGTTAATAGGAATGCTGATGCCAGTGAACAGTGCCACTAATATTTATAGTGGTGTATTTCAAACAGTACTTGAATGAAGAAGGAAAAAAAAATACTGGGAGCTTTTTTTGTTGCCTCTTTTCTTGCAATGAGTAGGTGGAAAGGTGCTGGCATTGCAGTGGGGACATTTTCCTTCACTTGTGTGCCCAACACATTTTAGGATCAAGCTGTAACCAACTTAAGAGTGCATTCCTAACCTGGAGTTAGGCTGGCACAGTTAGGCCAGCAAAGTTTGGCCAGCACAAGGGCCACCGTAAAGTATGTTTGGACCACTCTCGGAGTCAGACAGGCCAGCACGCAGACGTGCACCATTCCCCCTGACTCCAAGAGTGGTCCAAACATGCATTATGGTGGCCCTTGTGCCGGCCAAACTTTGCAGGCCTAATTGTGCTGGCCTAACTCTGGGTTAGGATTGCACCCTTTAGTGCTGATTTAAGTGCTGAAGCAGCAGAATGAGATGGAACAGTCCTGTGGTGGTGAAATGGAGTGTAGCCCTTTGGACATTAAGTGGGCAATAACACTCCTGTGACCTACTAGGCCACTGGCTGTGGCTTCCCATTAGGGCTACAATTCTAGATATTGTATAGGGCGGTGGGTTTTCACAAGGATTCTGCTGATCCCCTGGCTGGTTTCTGCGGCTCCCTGGGGAGCCCCAGTTCACAGTTTGGGAACCACTGCTATAGGCCATTGCAGGCGTGTTTTTTTGCAAGTGAAGAGAGCAACTGCAAGTGGAATTGGGTTCAGGACCATGGCCAGAGGAAGGTTGTTTTAATTGCAAACCTCATGCAGTAGTCCTGATGAAGTGCCCTCAGGGGTGTGTGTGTTTGTTTTGGGAGATAATGGCAGTTTTCTTCTTGAGCAAATAAAAGCCATGGGAAGCATTTTGATCAGGACCACAGTGTGGGATAACGAGCACTGCCCCCTTGCCGCTGCCCAGATTTTGATCTCTCCCATGGGTACTATTTCTAATTAAAGTGGCTTCTGCATTACACCAATCTCCAAAATCCCATCAATGAAGAATTCACAGCCCAATCCTATCCACCCCATTCCCACACCAATGCAGTGGGGCCAGTGCAGCCCACACTCCATCCTACAGGTATTCTTGCAATACTGATGGCCTCCTCAGAGTAAATGGTACATTCATCCCCATGCCACCGAGTAAGCCCCAGCCAGCACAATGGAGCAACTTGGATCTGTGCCTGCTAAATAGGTGGGTCCAGTTTTCATCGCCTTGTGTTGGTGGTTTGGTGGTTAGGGCTTGGAAAAGGTATAGGATATGGTGTGTGCTAGCCCAGTTGATCTTGCTCATCTTGTGGACCTGATCCACTCATCTCCTACCCTGTTGCTGCCCTTGCCCTGCTCAATTGCACCCCTTCCCCATACTTCCCCCAACCTGTTCCCTCTCTCACACTGTTCAGAGTAGCCTTTACCTGCTCTGGCACACAATCCTTCTGGATCTGCCACTGGCAGAATGGAGCAAGCCTTCCTGCCAGCACCATTAATTTCTGTGCCATTGCAATGCGCTTTATGGCATGTTTGTGACAGTCTGCACTGGTGGAACAGGCACTTTGCTTGCACAGCGGTGGGTTAGCTTTGGGTTAGCTCAGTCTTTTTGATGTTGATGCCATTGATGGCATTGATTGATAAGGCCTGGAACTTGTGAAACTCGGCAAAAGTTAGTTGAATGTTTGACTCAGGGCACAATCCTAACCTGGAGTGAGACTGGCACAGTTAGGCCAGCCAAGGTTGGCTGGCACAAGGGCTACCATAAAGGATGTTTGGACCATTCTCGGAGTCAGAGAGGCCATCACACAGATGTGTGCCATCCTCCCTGACTCAGAGAGTGGTCCAAATGTGCTTTACTTTGTGCCAGCCAAACGTGGCTGGCCTAACTGTGCTGGCCTAATAGATTAGGATTGTGCTCTCAGTATTCTTCTCAGGCAGAGGTCACTAGGATAGTGTTTCAGGATACCTACATGTAAACTTGGATTTCAAAGGGGCCACTAAACATGGAAATACTATTTCAACTTACCTACACAGTAATAATTTGGACAACTATGAACAGGCAGTATTTTAAAATGTTCCAGTAACTTATATGAAAAGTTTTAAATGAATATGAAGGGATATTCTTATTTATTTTCAAAGCAATCGGTTTCAATAAATACTAAGACTTACAAGCAAAGTCTATATATTATCATATATTATAAAGCAAAGAAGATTTAAAAAGTCCATTTTGACTTTGCAGAATATGAACCTACCAAATTTATGGGATTTGAGTGAATAGAGGCATATCCGCTGTCTAAAGTTAGATCAATACTGTCAGACTTTAATCAGTGACTGAAGTATGATGTTTGACTCAGAATCTTCTGTTTGTGCATATCCATTTTAGTTTCCAAGCAGTTTGGGCAGCAGTTTGAGTTTGCCTGTTACAGTTAAACAAGGAATTGTTGCATTCAGCTGAAGAGCAAATAAGAGAAGATGTACACCAAAAAGGTCAACCCTTCATTAAAATGAGAAACACAGAATATTATCTAGTGTTCAATTTAACTGATTGCACTTTGCTTCTATGAGCAAATGCCCCAGAAAATAATGTGCGGTATTCACTGAATTCACAACTTCTATGCCAAACCAACACCACTGCATTAAATAAACCTACACCCCCAGAAGCCAAAAATAACAGGATTTCTACACCTTTAATAGTCATGCAGGTGAGAGAATGTGTGCAGTTGCAACTTGGTTGTACCTGCTGGTTGTACCTGCTGACATCTACACACAGATTAAATGTCCAAGAGGTCTGTCCTCCTTGCGTCTGATCATCCTTATTGTCTCTAAGAAGACACAAGATTAGGATTTGCCGTAATCCTAATGGATTAGTGCACAAGCCGTGCACTGTGTTAAAGCAACTATCCAGCAGTGCAGCCTTTCAGTTCTAAAGACTATGGCAATGGTTCCCAAACATTTTCGACTGGCGGCTCCCTTGATCTATTGGGCCATTGCCAATGGCGCATTGGCCATGGCTCCTTATAAAGGCTACAATCTTATACATTGTCTAGGGCAGCAGGTTTTTTCACAAGGATTCTGTGGTTCCCTGGCTAGTTTTCACTGCTCCCCGAGGAGCCATGGCTCATGGTTCGGGAATCACTGCACTATGGGAACTGAGTAGGGCTCCCTCAGGGCATCAATGGCAGATTGAAAGGGGTCTGAGAGGGCAGTGGACTCAGGATGCTTTTCACTTTGCCACCATTACTGCCTCCCTCTAGCATGTCTCCCATGCTAACCAGAATAATCTGCTTCCTGCTTGCATGAAAGCTGACCATTCCACTCCTTACCATGCTCCTTGTGCGCTGTCTTAAGACGTGAAAGTGTGGGACTTCCAGGTTTGGCATCCATGCACAAAGAGCACACTAAAAGTTTTGTTTTTCCTTTTTTGTAGCTCAGATGCAGTGGACTTGAGATGGCATCTGGTGGCATTCCAGGATGTGCCTCCCTTGGAGCTGTGGGTTATACTAAGGCAGCAATTTTCAACCTATTTCTTCTCATGGCACACTATCAATACACTCAAGTTGGCAAGGTAAACCATTTTTTTTTGACAAAGCACCAGAGCTATTTGGAACGTGCCCCAAGGCGAGGTGGGGGCAGCGGGTGCTGGCTGCAGTGGGACGAAAAGGCGGTGCTCTTTTTTTACCCTCTGCCCTCCCTTGCACCCTGAACACTTCTAAACAGAGTGATTCCAGGTGTGTGTGGGTGTGTGTGGCCGGGCAACACAGGGAGTGGGGTGTAGGGGTGACATCTCCCTGTCCCCAGCACGCTGCAAGCCGGGTACAGCTCTGCAAAGCACATCGTGCTGCTAGCGGGAGACTCACATCCTCCAATGGCCAGTGGCATTTCTACAGGGATGGCAAAACTCTAAGTTTTGCAAGAAGCCTTACCTTGCAGTGGAAATCACTCATCTCCTGCACCGTTCTAGCCAATCCTCACAGGGAAAAGCAACATCTTGGCGTTGCTTACTGGCTACAGCAGCAAGGGAGAGGAGGGATTTACATGACAGGGTAAGGCTTCTTGCAACACTTAGAGCTTTGCCCTTCCTGTAGATCTGCCTCTGCCAATGGCCCAACTAATAAATGACACTCCCCTAAACTTCTATGATACACCTGCAGACCACCAATATGCTGCAACACACTGGTTGAAAATCACTGTATTAAAGGGACGACCAATTCTGGTATCGTCTCATTGGAATAAATAAAGTAGGCGGTGCATGGATTTACTCATATCTGTGTCAGCTATTGTGCTGTGCTCCCAAAGGACATCAGTCCATTGTGCTTCAGGCTGAGCTACCTCTCGAAACTGATGTTTTGCACCGTCTTCTAATGTCATGAAGCTGAAAATCAATAGCACAAGCAAATGAATTTATTTTGTACTAATCTCAGGCCTTTGCCAGCATCCTTTATTGCTGCAAAAGTCTTTTCTGCTCTCTGTGTGCTAAGAGCTGAGGAAATTTCCAGACATGCGGAAATTTGCCTTTGCACTCACAAATGCGGACTGTTTAAGATGGGGATATAAAGACAGTTGTATTGACAGGACAAGTGACATCATGGACGTTTAGAGCCAAAAGGGTCCTAAAAGCCAACTAAACATGGTAGTCCTGCTCAAACATGCATAAGAGCTTGTGTCACCACCAGGGCCTCGGAGAGGAGTTTGATCAGGGGATACAAAGTTTCTTTTGGGGAGGGGGAGGCAAAACAGAGTGGGAGGGAAGGGTGGCAATGGGATGGGCAGAACAGGGGCAAAACAGAGCAGAGGAGGATGGTAACAGGGTGGGTCCAGGTGTACCAGGCTTCCTAATGCAGAACCCAGGTCTACCAACCCTGCCACTTACAGGAATATGGAAAGGCAAAAGCACTCTTAAGTCTCTCTGAAATCTTTTCAACATAGAAAATCACTGCAGGAAATTAGCATTATCGTACGGAGGCTCACACAAGAATGGAAAATGTCAAGTGTGTACCAAAACATGTGCTTCTGAGTTCCTATTTGCTCCTTCATAGTATGCAGATCCACAAGCCAAAGAGCTGCTGCTGCTGGCCAGTTTCCTCCCAGATGTGACACTGTGTTAATGAGTGTCAAGTATGTGTTCCTGGGCCTGGTGCATATGGTTTGTAGCAGTAGCCACTGTCATGTGTCTGTGGTCGTGCTCAGGGTATTCTGCGTGTGTAGCAAATCCAGATGATATCAGATTTGTGGGCCCCCTTTCTGACCCCAGGCCTGGGTACAAGTTACCCCCTTTATCCCCCTCTCCTGAGTCCTGGCTACCACAATAGAATTCCATATTCAGGGACAATGAGACTGGGTGGTGCATTAGGACTCAAAGATTTGTGCAGGAAGAAAAAAGTTTGGTGAAGCCAGGAATACATTTTGTGAGACCTTTCGGGTGACTTTTTTAGAACTGCTCCAGTACTTTTAACATTAAGAGAATCTATGATAGCCTGTTTAAGCTCAAAGATTTGTTTGAGGCACATTAAACCTTGATATTTGACTTTCCTTCCTTTCAAGCGAACCAATGACAGAACGTCTAAATTATGACCATCTCTTCAGTGATCTTCTGCTTGCGGAGGAAATAGATGCCTACACATTTATTCCACTCATCTCATCAATAAATGCTGATATTTTAGCCGGAAAACACACTTGACCATGATCCATGGTGAGGAAATGGAGACATGTCCTTCGATGGACTACTCTGATGCCCTTTAGATGTTCTCTTCGCCACGTGGGAGCTGCTAAGTCCTGAGGATCTCCTGCATGGCTTGAAGAATGTTTAAATGACACAGCTACACTATAGATTTTCACTGATTTAGCAATCATTCCTTGTCCCCAAAGAGTCCTGGGAGTTGTATTCTGGATGGGAGGAGGAATAGAAGTCTGTGACACAGAGAAATGTCACAGAACCATAATTCACACTGTATTCTAAGGCAGTGGTTCCCAAAGTCCTACTTGTACTTTGGGACCACACGTTTGTGGGGTGGGTGGGGCCTGTAGCTGGGGGGTGGACCAATGGCTCTGCAGTGATTGTGGTACCATGGGAACTCAGGGGCTTTCCCCCTTACCTAGATGGATGTGCTGGCCTTGGGAAAGGTCCAGGAGGCCTGCAGCCCCCTCTTTGGACCTCCCTGCCACTTGAAATAATCCCAATTCGTGATCAGAGCGCACTTCCGGTTTTTTATCGAAAACAATAGCTCTCAGGGGAAATCAAGTGTATGCATAGGGACCAAGTGCTCATGACACAACTCAATGGAATTGCATGAAATGAAGTGGGAGGCAAGCCTATAGACTGAGGGTTGGGAGAGTTAAAACAGATAAAAGGAAGTACTTTTTTTACCCAGTGGGTAGTTAATCTGTGGAACTCTTTGCCACAGGAGGTGGTGATGGGAACTGGTCTAGATGCCTTTAAGAGGGGATTGGACGGATTTCTGGTCCATCGTGGGTTATAGGCCATGATGGATTGTGCAACCTCCTTACATTAGTAGTAGGCTACTTCAGAGTACTGGGTGCAAGGGAGTGGCAACAGGATCCAAGCATCTTGTTGTCTCGTGCCTCCCTGGGGCACCTGGTGGGTCGCTGTGAGATACAGGAAGCTGGACTAGATGGGCCTTTGGCCTGATCCAGCAGGGCTCTTCTTATGTTCTTATGTTATAGAGTAGTTGGCCATGAAGCTTCCTGAGTTATCCCTGGCCCAGTCACTATCTCTTACACAAACCTAACTCATAGGTTTGTTGAAAAGAGAACAGGAGGGAAGGAACCTTGTATACCACCCTGAGCTTCTTGGAGGAAGGGGAGTACAAACATTCAAATGAACGCACGCATGCACGCACACCTGCATCAATCTGATCAAGAGTATTAATTAATGGTGAAAGTATATCTTCCTTTTTATATTATTTATTTGTGTATGTGTGTGTTCATTTTTTGTCTTGCTTTTCTCCCATAGGGGTACCAGAGCAGCTCACAGGGAGCCCAACCCTAATCTGTGCTGGCAAGCAAGACTACATGGCCAATGCTGTCTCCAGTGCTGGTTAGGAGGAGGCTGGAGGTCTAAGCTGGTCAGGGGACATTTGTCCCCTTATGCAGGATAAAGTCCCAGCCTTCCCAATGGGACTCCTTGGATCTGTGCCAATTGCTGGCACAAATCTGGGAAGCCCCGTGCAAGGCTGGCAGTCCAAAGTAGGGGGTTAAGATATGGCGGGGTCTTATTCTGCTGGTCCTGCCCCACCCCCATTGCACCCTCCCCCAGCTCAATCGTGCCGTGATTTCCTTGTCTCCTCTAGCGTCTGCTCCTGTTTGTGGCATGTTTGCAGCACTTTGGGCTAGTCCAGTGGCCACTGCACCAGCAGAGGCCAAGAATAAGACTGCACTGTAACATATATAAACAATTAAAGCATAACTAAAACAACCATCAGTTAATGCCCCATAATAAAAGAGCGCTTACAAAAGGAAATATCAGTCACACAAGGTTTTGAGTAGTTTTGCTGTTCCCAGACTTAACATTTTTTCTGGTCCTGCCTTCCCCAAGCCAGAATAGATGCAGGACATTAATAGCCCAATCCTACCTAAGTTCACCTGTCTCAATGGAGCAGCGCCAGCACAGCTTCTGCTGTCTCCTGCCAGGGAATTTTGACTGCTGGAGGTCTCTGCAGGGTAAGGGGATGTTGGCCCCAGGGTAAGCCACAGCAGGCCCAAGTTTTGGTTCATTGCAGAACTACTGTACATGGGGGAAGTTTACATAAGACCATACAGAACAGTTTTGCTGGATCCAGCCAAAGGTCCATCTAGTCCAGCATTGCATGTCTCACAATGCCAGCCACCCCAGGACCCAATCCTAACCAACTTTCCAGCATTGATGCATCCACAACGCAGCCCCAAGGTAAGGGAACAAACATTCCTTTACCTTGAGGAGGCCAAGGTGATTGCTCCACCACAGGATCCCATTGGCTAGAAAGTTGGATAAGATTGGGCCCCCAATGCCCCCCCCTCTCTCTCATGTGGATTATGTTGGTTATCCACTAGAGGCAAAGAAGGAAAAGAGGTCACATGTTCCAAGACATGTTCTGTTAGTTTTCTTTTTAATAGGTGCAGCAACAATGCCCAGCGTCTATCACAAGCCTACCTGCTTTCTCAGTTCTGTCTAGACCAGTGGATCCCAAACCGTGGTTCAGGATGCACCAGAATCGGTTCACGAGCCAGTTTCAGGTGGGTTATGAAGTACCTAGAGCAGCTATATGGGAAGATGGGATTCAAGAAAAGGGAAGGACTGTGCAGTTGTTTTCCTTGTGTCAAGGTTGTAAATAGGCTTTTTTTCTTTCTGATTCACTTTTCTTTTGGAAAATGGCTGAGAAAAAACCCAATGGACTGCTGCATTCTCAGGAAAACAGCAGGCTCTGGTGTCACAATGACACCACTTCCGGCCATGACATCACTTCTGATGGGCCCCAGACAGATCGTTATTCTAAAAAGTGGGTCCCAGTTCTAAAACATTTGAGAATCACTGGTCTAAACACACCAGAATGAGTATGCAATGAACTCCAGTCACTATATTTCACAAACTCTTGACTTTTCCTTCAAGGTTACGGTAGGGGACAAAATACCTCAGACTTTTATTGCAAGACTTGAAGATCATTTTACAAGCTCTGCAACTTTGATCATTTGGAACTATACATAGATTCCCCTTCCAGAGGTTTTAAGGATTCTGGGGTTTATGATCAGCTTAAAGACTTAAGTATCTATCTGTGTATCTCTCTACGGGGGAAGTCTTTGCACATTTCAAACTTAATTTTCCTTTTTTCAAATAAAAAAAAAGGTAGGCCAGATGTACTCGGTAAACAAGCGGTGATGTGCTTTTGTATATTTCATAGTGATTGGTTGAATATAAGTACATGAACTTCTAGGTACAATAGCAACACAGTTCAAGTACTTAGAGACACAGATAGCCATTCATTTAAATATGTTAAATATGTCAGTTTGGTATAGATGGGCAATTAAGCTGGAAGTAGATCATAATGGTGTGAAATCCTTGAACCTTCTACTCAGAGTGCAATCCTAACCTGGAGTTCAGCCGGCACAGTTAGGCCAGCAAAGTTGGCTGGCACAAGGGACACCGTAAAGCATGTTTGGACCATTCCCGAGTCAGAGAGGCCAGCACACAGACATACACCATTCTCCCTGCCTCCGAGAGTGGTCCAAACATACTTTACAGTGGCCCTTGTGCCGGCCAAACTTTGTGCCAGCCTAACTACAGGTTAGGATTGCGCTCTCAATCTCATACATTGCCTCATTATTTACTTTCTCTGCTAATATGCTTTTCTGAATGTAGACAATCTAATTGCATTGCATATGTTTGGATTTTTTACAGGCCAATGGATTGATTATACCCCTGTATAACAGGCAATGTATCAAAACTGAAAATGCTTATCTCATATTAGTTTAAAGCAAATTGTAAGTGGCAACATATTGGAGGACTTTATGAATCTTGGGCATGGCAGTGTAGGCCTGTTCATTGAACAAACTGCGTACTTTGGTTGCAGGACACACTGAACAATTGGGTGATTGATGCCCCTTTTGGAACAGGCACTCATGCCCATGCCCCACATTGAAAGCCAGCAACCCAGCAAGGATACCCCAAGGGAGGTTCTGAGTGCCTGCTCCTGCTGCTCCACACCCTCCTAGGCCACCATCAAAGCCACCTGAATGTGCTCCTGGAATTGCTCCATGGTGTTGCTCCATGGTGCTCCATCCACAAGCTGGGCCTGGCCTTCACAGGCCATGTCAGCTGCCAGCTGCCACTGCTGCCCACCTTGCATGTGTGTCTGTTCAATGTAGCCCCTCAGGGCAGTCATGTCACCAGGTGAGGCCTAAGGGCACATGGTAGTAGGGCCCCCCCCATGTTAGACCCACTGCTGCCCCCATGGCCAGGCAAACAGGCTGATGAGTGACTGGAGCAGCCAATGTGGGCCCTTGGATGGCTGGGGCAATGAGTGCCAGAGGGTCCAAGGGTATGGGCAGCGATGGGATTAACAAACGACCTGGGGGAACGCTGGGCGGGACGTATGCGGAACTCCCGTACGATTGACTGCCCGTCAGTTCCGCCCCGCCACCTTCCCCACCGCCAAGCGGGCCACCCAGGCCTCGGAGGGGGTGCCTGCTCGCCTGGGGCCCCCCCAGGTGCCCGAGCACACAGCGGTGGGGCGTGCCAACCGGGGGCAGCGGGCCCAGCCCTCGCGGCCGGCAGGGACGGCGGCAGGGCCGAACAGACAGGCTGCCAATCGCGCAGGCTGCCAATCACAGGCTTCTAATTAAGAGCGGCCCCACACAGAGTACATTGCAGTAATCAAGGCTTGATGTCACCAAGGCCTGGAACACTGTAGCCTGGTCTGAATAACTGAGGTACAGCCAGTGTTCATGTTGAGAATCTGCTTTCCATGGGTGAATGAATTTTGTTGTATGCGAAACAGAGGGTCAGGATGTTTTAATCAGGAACCGAGATAACTGGATTACAAGTAGTCTCGCTTTGCTCAAAGGGACCAGTGTATATACCTGTGGCATGCATTGTGGGGGTGGAAGGTGAGGCAGCGATGCCCCACTGGGGTTCTTCGAAAGGCGCCGCCACAGCTGCCGAACCAGTGAATGTGCAAACACTCGCAGCCTGTGCACAAAGCGCGTGGGTTGTGTTTGCACACTCACAGGTTTGGCAGCGGTGCTTTTTAAAGAACCCCAATGGGAACCCCAATCCCTGTCTCACCTTCTGCCCCTACAATTCATGCTAGTGTTACATACACATACATGATGTGCATACGCACCTGTGCACACCCCTCAGACCTGCATGCAGTGTGTGCATGTGCACATCAGACAAAGCAATGAAGAAAGCTCTGCAAGATTCAGTATTAAAAATGCACTCAATGTTCAGGACATCTTTCTGTCTCAAGTGCCAAACTGACCTCACAGGCCCTCTGTTATCCATAGCTTGATATGTTGGTGCTGCTTCCCATTGTGAGCAAGTGCTAGGATGCGCCTGCAATACAGATTCTTTTTCATGCCTTTCATGTCTCTGCTTGCCCTCTTTATAACTCCCTCATGTTCCATATCAAACTTAACAACTTCCTACACGCCCATCCCTTATATAACATTATCCTTTCCTTCCTTTTTTCTCCAGTCATGGCAGTGAAGTCGTACAAAGCCCTCTTGGCTGGGCTGCTTTCAAGTAGAATAACTTTCTCAAAGGAAAAGTTTCCCGGTTCTGACACGATAGTGCTGTGTAAAATAATTGGGATTGCAGCTGAAGCATCAAAGAGGAAGTGGCCATTCCCATTGTGGAACAGAGTCTTTAAGTTACATAAAATGCTTACATAAATGGATAACAGTAGGCTGGATTTTTTTGGGGGGGGGTTCATTTCTAAATTTAAATGTATTTTATGCTAAAATATACAATACCCTTACAACTCTGAAATGAAGACTCTGGACCAAGGCTTTGGGGTAATGGGTCACTTTTATTGAACGATAACACGGAACCAGCAGCAGGAAAATTGCAAACCGCCCCCCATGTGTAGGCTACTACTTTGGAGGAAACGGCACTAGCCATAACTTCCCCTGGCTACACGGGCATGACAGCCTGGCTCTGATCTCCCCTGGTCTAAAACCCAGAAGAGCCCATCTAAGGATCCTATCTAAGGACCAACCCCAAAGGGATCAAGGCAGCTGGGCCAGACAGAACCCACCAAGGCCATGCCAAGTGGTGGATTCTGCCTGAGCCAGCCAGGGGGCATGCCAGCCAAGCTCACCAACCCAGTCAAGCATCGACTGAGTGGTCCTGACCCACCCCTTGACCTTACTGCCTCAGAACTATATGCTAGGATCCCTAAACCCAACCCCACCTGCACGTAACCTGCCCAAGTGACCAAAGGCAAACTAGCACATCAGAAAAAAAAAAACCCAACCTGAACCTGACTCTCCCCCCCCCCCAGCAGTCTGGGGTAGGCGAAAAATTAACCAGCCAAGGCCGATCAGGTTGGTAACCAAAAATTCCTACCCAGCCCTCAACAAAGCGACCAGCTAATCTCAGACTGTACAGAGGGAGGGAGGGCGGGGCTTGAAAAAACGAAGCGGACTGACAGCGAAGGCACACCGCCCTCGGCTGACAGCCCGCCCAGCTCCAAACTGTGCGACAGCCAATAGGCTGCCCCCAATCTTCTGCCTTCGCCCTTCGACACCAGAGTGACGGGTAAAGGAGGGGTGAAGAGCTCTAAGGGAGCTTCATCTTCATTCTGAAAACTTTGGTTATGTGACCGTAATAATCTGTTACTGTAATGCAGATACGGATTGGGGCATTTTGAAGTTTGACATTGTTGTGGCTGCAGTTAGCATGAGAATGCCCTTCTTTAGAAAATTACTGAAGTAAAAAAAAATACTGAACTGGTATTTATAAAAGCTGCTGCTTTACAGCAAGGCTTTCTGCCTTTTTTTTTTTCCAATTAATTCACCCTGACCTAGAAACACTCAATCAGAAATTCAGTATAAGTGCATTTATTTTTTGTTTAATGGAGCAACTATTTGATACAAAACTGACTTGGAGAGCCCATCCATCATACATATGCATCATGCATTATATAATTTACCATTTATTTGTGTTACATTTAAATGCCCAGATGTCTTCTTGTTTGTAGTGAGAGGTGAAGAGATTCTAATTTCCAAGTGATATCAGTTTTCTCACTCTGATTCCGAGCAGCTAAATTAAATCTCATTTGCTAATATTGTTGTGGCCTAGATTAGACAAAAACTTTTCACATTAGCAGTGCCAATTATGAAAAGCAATCTTGTTATAATGAAGCATGAATACTACAGGTTATGCCACATGATTATTGTGATTCATCTGTCTTCCAAACCAAAAGGAAAAAAAAAAGCCTTTGACTGGTAAGGTAGAAACAGCAGCATTGCTAGATTGTTCCATGAAAAATGCTGGAGGTCAGTAGTCAATTGATTTTGGGGGCACTCAATTACTATATCCATAATTCTTGACAGCATCTGTATACACACCCAGAATATATAACAAATACAGTTCCTGCCTGAATGTAATCACTATATTTTAAAACTTTTCCAGCATTAGCTTTTGGCTTTGATAAGCTTATTTTATTTTCTTATCTGCCATACTGGCCATAACTGAAATGCAAAATGCAATATATAAAACAACAGAAGATCCCCACTTTTTAGCATGATCATCTGCCCAAGACCCACAGGAAGTGATGTCATGGCTGGAAGTGTCGTCATTGTGATGCCAGAGCCTGCTGCTTTCCTGAGAACGCAGCAGTAAGTTGGGTTACTCTCAGCTATTTTCCAATAGCAAAGTGAATCAGAATGTTAAAAAACATATTTACAACCCTGACACAAGCAGAATAACCACACAGTCCTCCCATCTTCCCATATTTTCAATGATGGCTGCACTGGGTGCACTGTGCGACCCATCTGAAATTGGCCAGTTACCCACCTATTGGGTCCCGATCTACCGTTTGAGAAACAGTGATCTAAATCAAGAGCAGGAGAGAGTAAAAGTTCAGTAAATGAGACGTTGAGAATATATTGCATGCTAAACTAAAAATAGTTCCAATTGTTAGTAATATTCTGATAGGATTAGAGGCAAATTATGACAACCTGTGAAAATTCCTGCAGGTCAATTTCACTTTCTGTTTCCAGGCTGTCTATACTCCACCCTGTTCAAAAGCCAATTTCAGCATAGGTCATTGTACCATTATGATTAAGACTCACATGCCTTAATGTAAACTCCGTAAAACAGCTGAACTCTTAATGAATCAAAGCTTTTGCAAATCTGGTTTGGATTTTTAAGCCTTTGCTTAAACACATGAAGAGAAAGTAGGATCCTATTGTTTTGTTTTTACTTAGTGTTTTGCCTGTCATAGTAAGTAAATTTAATCTGCATTATTAGTAACTGTCAACATCATACTTCGAGCAGAAGGCAAACACAGCAGGTGGTAAAACGAGAGAGAGCGAGCGAGCGAGCGAGCGAGCGAGAGAGAGAGAGAGAGAGAGAGAGAGAGATTGGAGATGGCTGAGAGCAAGAAAGCAAAACAAATTATTGCCAGAAACTGTTAATCTAGTTATGAATAAAATTAAATCAAATTAGCATGCATACTGCGCTTCTGCTGAAGGTGAATGTTTGGCAGAAAAGGAAATAAATTGACCAATTGCTGTTATAAGACTATTTGTTACAGATCTCAAGCCCTAAAGCGTCTTTTAATCTGCTAATTGCTTTTATCCAACATCTGTAAGTGTGACCTATAAAACATTGAGCGGCAACATCGAATTTGACCTTATGGCCCATGGAATTGTACTTTCATTTTACTATCACTATGCATCGCCACACTAGCAGCATAAAATATAATGTGTCCTGCAGAACAACCAGCAGTAGCTAGTAGTGATGGATGAGCTTCTCTTGGCCCGATTAGGGTGGAATGCAGATTGGTATTTTAGAACTTTCTCTGAGAACTCTGGTCCACAAAACCAAACCAAGCCCTAATCATTGCCTGAGCATTCTCCTCTGACTTTTGACCTTAGCGCATGTGTGCTGATGCTTGTGTGCATTTTCTTGTATCCGAATTGTAGCCATCAAACCTGAATGAATAGAAAACAAGATAACAAGAGAGTGTTTTAGTTCAGGAAACAGAAAAAAAGAACTGACCCAAATGAAAAGTTACTCCAAGAGGGAGCTCTCTAATGCAGCAACCTAAAGCTCTTTATCTCAAGCAGCAGATTGCGGTAGCAAACTAGCAGTCTTTTGTGCCTGTGTTGGACAGAGAGGGAGAAATGCCTGCAGCATGGTGGGTGTGAGAGAGGGGGAGAGAGCAGTCCCAGTTGGGGCAGGAGTAGTATGCAGTGGTGTAGCTAATGGGGGCTGTGGGGTCACCATGCCTCGGGGAGGTGTTGGCAGTGATGTCATTCAGGGGGAATGGACCAGATCAGGCGTTCTGGATCCTAACGGGCTCCATGGCTTTTTGTTTGTTTGTTTTTCAACATTTGAATTTGAACTCAAAAGTGAGTTCCTGTTCCTAAATCATTTGAATGACACCACTGGGTGTCGGGGTTGACTTTCAGAGGCTTCAGCTTTAGAAGGCACTTCCAGTTTTTGCTAAAACTGCCCCAGGTCTTGGAAGGCCTTTCAGAGGCCTTAAAAAGGCACTACCGAAGGGTTTTAGTGAAACCTTACTGTATTTTTTAACCTTGTTGCAAACCTATTTTTTAAACCTTGCTGTAAGCCACCTGTAAAACTCCCTCTTATTTTTCTTAAGTTTATATTCTAGGTTTATGTTCTAAGTCTATGTTTAAAGTCTATCTTTTATAGTGAATTGCCAACCAGGTTATTAGAAAGTATGTGCCATGTTTGATACTTCATTCCTTTTCTATATCAAGCCAAAGCATAGCTGTGAGCCCAAGCCTATGCATGTCTACTTGGAACTAAGTTTCACTATAGTCAATGGGGCTTACTCACAGGTAAGTATGGATAGGATTGCAGCCTCTAGCTCTGTAGCTTTAGCTTGACTTCATCCTTATCTCAATGCTTAGCTGCTGACTGTTGACTCTTCTTTGCTGCCGTGTGCGTGGTAGAACATGTGCTTCTGTGCGTATGGAATAACAAAGCAACTTCAAAACCATCCAGTGTTTAGGAGTGAGGGGGACAGAAAAAGCAGATGGACAACAATGAACTGTGTAAATAAAGTTCCATAAAGAGAGCAATCAATTGTGTAGGCAGAACAGAAAAAAAGAAAGCTGGAAGGTGTAAGCAAGGTTAAGCTGTGTGGGAAATGATGTGTTCAGAAAAATGTGTACTTGTACAAGGAGGAAGAAAAAGGTGAATGTGAGGAACATTCTCCTAGCAGAGTTCTTTATCTTTTTCTTCCTCAGAACTAGACTTGCTTCACATTAAAAAGATGCTTAACAAATGATGTGAAGGCACTCTGTGTATGTTCAGGAGTACTGTGAAGCGAGAATTTCCTTGCACTTTATTTTGATGCAAGAAAATATTTATTTTGATGGCAAGAAAATATCTACTTTGTTGGCAAGAAAATAAACACTGCTGTAATTGTACACTTCATCATAATCACAATTACAAAAACTAAGAATTGGGCTGCCCCTTACTTATTTTTAAGTACACACACTCATAACTAAAATAATGCTTCCTGGTTGCATGCAGACTTGAGCCAGTGATTGACCCATTACAGCTGCTGGACCTTACACTTGGGCAAGGGGATAAATGTCCTCTTACTCCAATGAGACCATCAGCAGCCAAAAATCACCTGTGGGATGCAGAGGTAGTTATGGCAGTGCTGCTACATCACCACATAGGGTTTTGGATAGGATTGGGTGTTTCAAGTGTGTTCTTCCAGGAGCACACAAAGGCTTGAATGCACCCTAATCAGGCATGTGCTGCACTCAGGCTCAGGTCGATGATGGGCTTAGGAATCTGAAAAGTTTGTGCATGTGGCCTGGCCCCTGAGCAACTTGAAAATAGGTTATATTGTCATAGTAAGCAGCATCTAGAATGCAGCAGCACTTCCTTTTGCTGCAGAATGCTATCAGGATGGGACACCCAAATGTGCAAGACTTTAGAGCGGTGGTCTCCAAACAGGACCACCTGCAGACAAAAGCTTCCCTGGCACTTAAGGTGCTTACTGTTCCACCAGGGAGATTCAGGAAAACCCCTTTGAATGTCCCTGACAGTTGTGCGGGCCAACCACATCTGCCCAGAAATCTAGATGCAAATCTAGATCTGCTGGGATTGTGGAACCTGGAAGCGGGTGGCTGGCACAACTGTTGATGCTAGGAGGGGCAGTGGAACGGTATATGCCGCTCATCTGGAGGAGTGAAATGATGGGTGCCAGATTTGGACTGCAGGTTGGAGTCTGGAGTGCCCTGCTTTAGAGGAAAGGAGACACTCAGATGCCCCATAATGCTCCAGCCTTCCTTCCCTTAGTGGCATTTCATTAGCCTGACCTCTTTTAAGAGTTCAGCCTGGCCTCATCCTTTGCAGAGTGAATTCCTGCCTGGCTCCCTGAAATGCCAGCTAGAAACCAAATTAGAGTTAGGTTAGACTGCTGATGTGATGGGAAAAAGAGAATGTTAACAACAATCCAAAGTATGCTTCTTGGGAAGCACATACCATTGAAATCCATGGGATTTACTTCTCAGGAAATATGTTTAGTGGAGGGTGTTTTATGTTTGATGCATAGAGGAACAGCTTTGATGCCAATATTACAGAAGAGTGTTAAATGCTAGTATTGTCACTGGGAAGGGAATTATGAGCCCTTTTAGGCTCAAGATAGCAGCAGTTAAACTGTATAATATTTTGCTATGGCTGACAACAACAATGTACCTGACCACTTGTGATAGTAGAACATTGTCTCCTTTGAGTCTGGCAATAAATAAGTGAAATGTTCTTCCACAAATCTATAATCCTAGCTACGCTGCACTAGTGTTGCTAGAAACAGAAACAGAAACAGAAAGATTTCATTATAAACATGCAGAAGTGTCTATGTACTTGTCAAAGGCCAGACGTTCAGCTATCGTTCAGTACAGCCCTATGACCACATAAAATTCACTGTATCCAGGAGAAAAATCCTTTTTATTGAGCTCGGGGCCCAATCCTATCCCTTCCTCCAGCATAGCATGCAGCTGTGCCAAAGCAGGCTTTACTGAATGCTGTGGTGGGGTGGGGGGCAACTGGGAGTCTTGGGAAATGGGGAAATATTTTCCCTTACCGATCCAGAAGCCCTTCCACAGACAATGAGTCTCCTCAGACCTGCACCAGTTATTTAGCTGGTGCAAGTTCTAGGAGACAAAAGGGGTGTGTTGGCTCAGTCTGGAGGGGGATAGCATCTGGTGCAAGTTGTCTGCTTTGGGTGCTATCCTCTCCCACCTCCGACACAGTCTAAGACCGTCAATCTTCCCTGATCCTCCGTGCTTTACACTGGGGTAAGTCCCAGCCAGCCCTATAGGATTGCTTGACTATAGGCTGGGTTAGGATATGGGGCAAGTGCCAGATCTTCGTTCCACCCCCCCTTGCCAGGCCTTCCAGCCCATGGCGCCCCCTTCTCCCCACCCTCCCCCACCCCATTCCACCTCCCTCCCACCTTTGTTCTGCCCTCCCTAAGCCCCTGCACCGCCTAAGCATGGCTGGCATGAGGACGGTTTACTGGGCGTCTGCTGCGGCATCCCTGGTCGATGTGATTCCCTGTGCTGCCCAGCATCCTCTCCTGTGGGGCAGATGTGACCGCGCTGGGCTGGCATAAGTGATTGCTAAATCAGGCCTCATTTCGCGAAAAAGCGTACAATTGCTCTCTCGACTGTTTTTGACAGTATGAGGTGTGCGTATTGGCAGGGAATGAAGGTCACCAAGAGCCCAAGACCAGAAGTGGGTCATTTCCAAGATGGCAGCCGCAAAATGGGCCGAAATCCTTGAAAATTGGCACTCCCAAGCCCAGAAACAGGCCAACTGCATTTCTGGCAACTG
>JAJKFI010000031.1:5486530-5505174 GCA_029204185.1 Lerista edwardsae
CAGTTGCCAGAAATGCAGTTGGCCTGTTTCTGGGCTTGGGAGTGCCAATTTTCAAGGATTTCGGCCCATTTTGCGGCTGCCATCTTGGAAATGACCCACTTCTGGTCTTGGGCTCTTGGTGACCTTCATTCCCTGCCAATACGCACACCTCATACTGTCAAAAACAGTCGAGAGAGCAATTGTACGCTTTTTCGCGAATTGATATGCTAACTGCGATGGACTTGTCATTTGTTTCTGTCATTGCTTCATCTAGGGCAAATGTTCTTTTCTGCCCATTAAAGTTATCACTAGGCCAAGAATTTTCTGATGTGCCTGCTTTCTTGTTCAGTATCATTTTGCTGTCATGAATATTTCTGAAATTGAAATGGAATCCTACGTCCCCAAGCTTTTGTTACCAATGGATGTTATCTATGGAGTGCAGCCTAAGCCGCAGTAAGAATATACGCTATACAGAATATACAAATTGTTGGGATTTAACAAGATTTTTTGTTCTTTCTCTTCAAACATCCTGAACACACAAGTACAGCACATCCACTTAGTGCAACTCCAAATCATCGAACAAAGTGCAGCAATAAGTGCTTACAGAAGGCAGAGAACTCTTACTTATGCAACTAATGTTTTTTTATACAATTACAATGGTTTTCTGACTGGATGTGTCATTGTCTTGATGAGCTTTTAAAAGTATCACTCATTCTTTCCAGACTTTGCCACTCCAGGAAGCTAATGCTTGAGAATTTTGTAATTGGATCCAAGACAGATTGCAAATGTGTTTTTTCTCCTTCAGAAAGGTTTTGCAGGTGAGTCACAAACTTTAGTGATGCACAATTATAACAGACAATAAAGAAGACTCGCTGAAATTCAGGCTGTAAGCATAGACTCAGGGCGCAATCCTACCCAGTGCTGGGGTAGGAGTGCCGACCAGCCAGCGCCCTATCCAGCACTGGGTGTGGGGAGAATGGAGCCTCCTGCAGCAAGGGAGTGTGCCGTTCCCTTACCGTAGGGGAGGCTCCAGCCTGCCCTATGTGCTCCTCAGATCGGCACCCGCTAAAGAGCAGGTGCAGATCCAAGGAGACCGTGCGGCCCGAATCGGGGCCTCACATCCTCGCTGACAGGCTTAGGAAGTGGTCATACGGCCACCTCCCAAGCCCGCCAGGTCCCGCCCAAGTCCCGCCTCCCGCCTCCCACCAATCCCTGTCCTGAGATAGGGAAG
The DNA here is from genome assembly GCA_029204185.1 of Lerista edwardsae. Lineage (NCBI taxonomy): Eukaryota > Metazoa > Chordata > Lepidosauria > Squamata > Scincidae > Lerista > Lerista edwardsae. Next base: position 5,487,741 of record JAJKFI010000031.1, read on the forward strand.
AGAATCCTTTGCGCCGACCATGTTTGGTCGGCGCAGGGGAGGCTCTCAGTCTGCGCTCTGAGCCGACGCTGCTCGGCACCTATGCACTGGTGCTCCGCCCCTTGCGTTGACGCTATGATGTAGTGTTGGCGGGACGGACACGCTAGGATTGTGCTGCCCGTTCACGTCTAAATTCAGAAGGACTTCACACAATTTTAGTGAGTTGACTTGTTGAAAATCAACTGAAAGCTTTAGGCTCACCTTTTCTGAAATATAGTACCTTTCCCCCATCAGGCAATGGAACAATTATCTACCTATCAACCTTTCTTGGTTGTTTCATATTGTGGATCATTTCAAGGGACCTATCAGTAGTTCATTGCGTCAAAGTTCACCCTGACTCATCCACTCCCTCAGGCTTCTTGTGATTGTAATTCTGTCACTTTTTGAGAGTTGTGGCCATCGCTCGCCATCTGAACAACTTCAGCTTCTCCAAACCAATTGATGGCACTAGCAATACGACAGAATGTGAAAAGTTGTCTATTGTTCCAAGAAACATGGTTTGACTTCAGTTTTGCTAATCTGCTCTCAGTTGATTTTGTGGAATAGAGCACGTGCAATGCATTACGTGGGAAGCTGAGAGCGCAATCCTAAACTGCGCTGGAACAGCGAGGCCGACGGGCCTGTGCTGTATCCAGTGAAGCTTTGGAGTGCTCAGGTGCCTCCCTGGGGGAAGGGAACATTTGTGTCCTTGCCCCAGGGGAGGCTCCAGCTGCCGCCCAACCCTAACCCCCTCCCCAGGCTGGCCCACCTACCCCAGCCAGGTCCCCCCGCCCTTCCCCCGCCCAGAACCACTCTTGTGCCAGCTGAGTTTGGCTGGCGCACAGGCCAACGCTGCTGCCAGCGTCAGCCCAAGATGCCTCTAGGATTGCGCCTTGGGTCAGAACACTGGTCCGTCTAACCCAGTGATGTTTCAACCTTTTTCATTTCCCAGCGCACTGACAAGGTGCTAAAATTGCCAAAGCACAACGTAAGTCATTTGACAAGGTACACCGCTATGCCAGTGGAGGGGCCTCCCATCCCCCAATGGCACTACTAATACATGACACTCCCTCTAACTCCCACAACACACCTGCAGACCACTTATGGCACACCAGTGTGCCACAATCCCATGGTTGAAAATGGCTTGTCTAACTCATGATTGTCTTCACTGACTGGCAGGGTTTCTCCAGGATTTCAGTGTAGTTTCCAAATACAAACCTGGCTTTGTTAATGCAATTCCTTATTTTGTTTTGCTTTGTCTATTTCTGAGCCTCACAAGTGTCCTACAATACCCCAGCGGTAGTGAAAATGGAGAAGTGCCTTACAGGTTTTTAAATTATATGTCAACCTGCTTCATATTCTGTGATCATTAATTTATCTCTAGAGAAACTGTGAGACATTTTCACTGTAGGTAACCATGATTTGATCTCTTGCGTTTCAATTTCCGTATATTGCCTTTTCAGGTTGGAAACAACTGGGGGAGGGTCTATCTGCATTTCCTCTACTGCACACCATATTTGTGTTTTAAAGAACAACAAGCTGAAATCTTCTCTGCATAAGGAGAAATTATAACTGCTTTGCTTACAGCTCAATCCTGCCCTTTCCCGTTGCCTACTGGTGCAGCCACACCAAAAATGGGCACACTGTATCCAGTGGGGGAGGCTTCAGGGGTGAAAGGGGATTTAAATCCCCCTACACCCCTGTAACGCAATGCACCTCCCATTCTGCAATGGGTCTCCTTGGATCCGCGCTAGCAATTTCACTAGCGCAAGCCTGAAGCCAGAAAGAGGTGGGGAGGCTGCAGAAAAGGGAGCATCTGGCATGTAGCATTGACACCAGATCCACTCTCTCCCACAGCCTTCTAGCCCCATTCCTCCTCCCCACCCAGTTTTCACTCTCCCTGCCTCTGCTCTGCTCTCCCCGGCCACCTCCCCTATTCCCCTGCCACTTTCCTAAGTGGCTGGCAGGGGATCCACTGGCGCAGGTGGGAAGGCTCAAGTATTTCTGACAGCATCTCAATGGTGTGTTACCTCCCACATTGCCAGAGAGCCTTTTATGGATGATGCTGACTGCTTCCTGGCACTTAGTGAGTTCCACTGCCCTCTGGGCCCATTAATCTAGGCCCAGATCAGATGCTTACCAGGAATTGACATGCTCTGAATGATGCACAATGCAGGCACCCCTCCCCTCTCTTAGGAATCTAAAATATATAAAGCAGCAGCATCTTCATTCAGTAGCCTGTACATGCAATATATTTCAGTGATTCTCTATCCCCCCCTTTTTTAAAAGAAGCATTTGGCATCACACACAGTAATGCATATGGACCTCCATATGGAGCGCCAGTGTCATATTTATAGTGCACGGCACAAGAGAAGGGTGCCCTCATTGTTTATCCATCCTGAAAATGCTGTCACCACCTGGTAAACATCTGAACTGGGACACAGTCTCTGGTTTCCAACATCATTAGGAGATAGCTCAGGTGAGCTGGCCTGCCTATTCCAGAGCAGGTTAGGATTGCACCCTGTGTGTCCTAAATCTATATGCAACAATATGCACAGAATTATCTGTTAGACACCTTATGTTTGGCAATGTGCAAATGGTGAAGCCAGGTGCTAAAATAATGTATTATGTACCTTTGATCACCTCATGGCCCCTCTGATCAATAATGTATTTTCCTTGGAGTTTAGTCCAGTATGCCAAGTACAAGGTCTACTTCTAACGGCCACTATTTTCTGCAAGGCTAACAGAAAGCACATGTGAGTGCTGGCCCATAGGATTGGGCCCGAGATGGCCTTTAATTTTCCTTCTTGAGTTTTGCACTTCCACAAAAGGCAAGAGCTTTAAGCAAACTAAAAAGTACCAAGTTTTCTTTCATGTGACATTTTGCTGGACAGGTCCCTGCTGAAAGACCATCGGAAATCACATACCAGGATCCTCCGTGTGTTTTTTCCAGAAGGATTTCAGTGTCTCCAGAATTCTTTGATGTCCTCATTTTTGTGACAAGCTGTGCTGTGCTTCCCCAGAAGAAGGAGCAGAAGGTCTGCAGCAGCCAGTCTCTTTGTGATTACTCCAAGTGCTCTCTTGAAGGAACTTTTATGCAAAATTCACACTGAGAAGCTGTCATTTTTAGCTCAGCTTTGTCCTTTGGGTATATTCAGCTACGCTTTCTGTTTCACCTGGTGTGACCTGAGCCCACAATTAATACATTAACAGCCAAGTTAGAATGGACAGTTAAAGTATGTGTTAATGCATAGCTTGGCCCTTCCTGTTTGTTTTTTGAGGTGCAAATAGCACTTGCATCAGGATCAGGACCACAGTCTGCAGGAAGGAGTACTTCACCCTTTCTTCTTGTGCAATGGTCCTGAAGAAAAGCATTCTCCCAAAGCTATGAGGAAGCTTCCATTGGGAATGCCATGAGCTTCACTTCTGGCACAAAGAATATTGGGTAGCTCAGAGTACAATCCTAACTGCGCTCTCAGCCAGTGCACCAGGCGCTAAGCCAGCCCAACGTATTGTGAGCATGCCATGAAGCACTTTCCCGACATCTTGAGAGGAGGCTGTGATGGTGGGAAGGCCTGCCCTGCCCTGCCCATGCTGCATTGGTCAGAAAGGGCAGATAACGTTGCTCTGGGCTGCGGAAGGGCATGGAGAAGATGGCAGGGAGGCAGGTTGGGAGGGTTTCTTGGCTCAGGGAGGGTGGAACAGGGGACGGATGAGGTCCGGGAGGGGAACGAGATCGGTGGAGTCCTTTTCTGCCGTATCCTAATCCTCCTCCTGGTTTTAACACAGGACTTCCTGGATTTGCACTAGCTGTATATGGTGCAGATCCGAGAAGCCCCATAGGGCAGGCAAGGGCTCAACATGGGGTATGGGGAGAAATATTCCCTTACCCTGAAGTGACCTTCTAGCCTATGCTGGATGCAAAGCAGGTCTGCAGCCTGACTGTGCTGACACAGGTTAGGATTAGGCTGCCTGTGAGTAAGAGCAAGACAACGAGAAGCAGCAGACCTGTGCTTGAGTCCCACTGCTGGGAGACAGTGAGGCGTCCTTCATTGGATCAAACTCACTTTCGGAGTGTTGCTACCCTGGGATCCAAAAGAGAGAGGCAGCAGAACCTGAAGAAAGGAGTCACACTATTTTGGCCCATTCATAAAACACAAAGATATTGTTGAAGGGGTTTGGAGCCGTCCAATGAATTGTACACTTGCCAACCATTTATTTGGGGCCCAATCTTGTGGGCTCTGAGGGACTGTAAGGCCAGCGGTAAGCCATTACTGCCAGCACCAGGCGAACGGCAGGCCAACACTGGCCCCTACAGTGACAGGGAGTGCTCCTGTTGCTGGTGTTATGGCCTTTTTGGGTGGGCTGGCATTTCTGGGTGGGGGGCAGTGCAGGGGGTGGGACTGGCTGCTGGATCTTAACCTCCATGTTTGGAGGCCACATGACCTGTCACGGAGGCCCACACCTCTGCACTGGCAAAAGAGGTGGCACAGAGCTGAATAGAGACCCATCGTCAGTGATGTCATTCAGGGGGAACGGACCAGAACGGGCGTTCCGGATCCTAACGGGCTCCATGGCTGGTTCCGGGTTCTCGACAAGTGCCAATCAAAAGTGAGTTCCTGTTCCTAAATCATTTGAATAACACCACTGCCCATCGTCCACCCACACCTTTACCATGGGGAAAGGGGATGAGCGTCCCCTTCCCCCACAGAGCCTCCTGGGGCTGCCTGGCTCCTGCTGCTTGCTACGGCTACTCACACAGGCGGCCGGGCAGCTCAGGATTTCGGCTGTAATGGATTTGTGAGTGGTTTGGTACAGGAAGGATATTTTTAACCTGCTTTCCTGAATTAAACTAGAACTAGAATTAGAACTCCAATGCCAAAATTCCTTTTGTATCTATTAATTTCAGTCAGTTCACTTTAAATCACCCACCACAGAAGTCATATATCCTTTTGCTTGACCTTATTTTGTTTCCCTGTCATGGATTTTTTCCCCCACTGAATCCAAATCGCCTCAGGCCACGTTTCTAGTTTCCTTTTCTGAACCTTGAGTGTTTTAGCCTGAAGATGCCTTAAGATATGGATTTTTCATTCCCTCTGCCCGAGTGCCTGTTATGAAACTCTACTGTAGCTTTCAAATTCGGTAAAACTTTTATTTTTTCTTTCTTTCTACCTTGTCTGGATACAGAAGCCATCAAAGTTCTAATTCATTTGCTATTTAGATCTCAGCTTAAAAGGATGTTCTTCGAGTAACAAAGTAATTGTTGGATCTCAAATTTGGTGCCTCAGCACTTCAGCTATTTAATGCTGTTTAATTTCATTATGGATTCTGGAAAATATGCTTTCTTTTCTTTCAGTGGCTTTGGAACGCATAAAATCTTCTCTCATCTCCATTCCTCAAGGACATACACATTGGCCTACATTTATGTTAGAAGTCTCAAATATTTTAGTCATGCAGTTTTTTTAAATGTCTTATTCCGCAATCCTCTCTTTTCCTTCTTTCATGCTCAAAGCAGTCATCCATATTATGAGGTGTTAAAAATGGAGGGATAGCTGAGGAGCAATCCACTGAAGCTGCGGAGAAGATGTTGGAACACTTATTCGTATCACTGAAATCCATTGCATGATTTACAGTCAGATCCTCATTGGTTTTTGATAATGGAATACAAATATAAGCCACAATCCAGCACAGGATCAGGTGATATGGGCCACCATGCCAAATAAGGGGAAGATGGGCAGTGCCATCCAACCCACCCCCTGGGCCAATGCAAGCCACTTGTATTGGACCAGCGCTATAGTGCACATAAAGAATGTCTGCGTCATTGTGGGAATCGCTAGGCTGATGCAGGCAGCACTGTCAGCCCAGCTCAGCCACTGTGACCAACAGGTATGTCGGTCTCGCGCTGGCCAAGGTGGGTGGAAGGGCTGCCTGGGGTGGAGGGAGGGCGTTCGCATGGGCAGGGTGGCCCAGGGTGGGGGAAGGACTCAGGATCGGGCAGTTATGCTGGATCCAAACCCCCATCCCCTGGTTGCGCACCCCCAATCTGGGCTGCTGTGGCCTGCTTGGACTTGCACTTGATAAACAGCAGGCTCAGATCCAAGGAGTCCCATCGGCCCAACTGGGGCTTACCCTGGGGCAAGGGGAAATACTCCCCTTTCCCTGTGTGAGCTGCAGCTGCCAGCCTGCCTGCTCCTGCCCTTACTCACTTTGGCTTCTGATGTCAGGACTAGAACCAATGGGTTGAAACTACAGGGATGAAAGTTTAGGCTAGCTATAAAGAGGAATTTCCTAACAGTTGAGAGTTGTCCAACAATGGAACAACCTGCTCCATGCAGTTGTGGACTCTCCCACATTAAGAGATTTTCAGGCAGAGGCTGGACAGCTAATGGTCAGGAAATAGAAGAATAGTCTGCACTAAGCAGGGGATTGAACTAGATGACCAGTTCCTTCCAACTCTTAAACTCTAGGATTCTAGAGTTTGCTATGAGCTTCTCAAGTGCCAACTAAACTATCCCCACCCCACCTCCACTACCACCTCTTGATGATTGCTCTGGAGCGATAGCAAGTGGTTCCCATAAGCACATCATCATCATCATCATCATCACCACCACCACCACCACCACCACAGGTATCAGAGTCCACCAGATGGAGTGGAATTTTTGGGTGTTGTTCACTAGTTTGAACTCTATCCAAGAGTTTAAGAACTGGTGAGCTAGCACTGTTTGGTGTTCCAAGTAATGTGGTCTGTTGCAATTGTTCAGTTGCTATCTTGTATATTGGCCAGATATTTCTTAAGCGTCTTGGGGATTGCATGTAGTGCACCAATGACAATAGGGATGGGGTTGTTTTATTTCCCCAAAGCACCATATTTCAACTTCCAAGTCTTTGTGATCTTTTCCCATTGTTTCTCCTCAATTTGATGATCTTTCGGAATGACCACATCAATAAGCGTCACGTGTTTTATTGTTATTAAACCGTATGAACTGTGTAGAAGGAAAATAAGAAGAATTCCTTCTCCCAGGTTCTCAGCTGATACTCAAAATGTAGCCAATTTTTGGATCAAGACTTCTTTTCTAGTTTATTCAAACATCTGTTTGGGTGCACACTTTCCAGCACCTCTGACACAGGTCAGAGATGGAGGAACAGAGGCTCGTACATCTGAACAAAGGACTACAAGCGTTCTCATATTCTATGCAAATCCAAATTAGTTATTACAAATGCAAAAGAAATTAGGCTCTGGCTCCTTGCCAAATATAGGAAAACCTTTGCCCTAGACCAATTAAGGCATGGGACGTAAGCACTGTATCCCGAGAGAAAACGTATATGTGCATTTTCAAGACAATGACCACTCCTGTAATCTGAATCATCAAAACCCTTCTGCCCTGCAGGATGATAATTTAACCCCTGCTAACTGGGCAAGAGGCACTTTTTCCAGTGGTGTTCCTCTTATATTTAGCAGGGGGAGAGTAACTGTCCCTCTTCACCCCTGCGCAGTCTTTCTAGTGGCTGTTGCTGGCGGTCTGCCTTTTTTTAGATTGTGAGCCCTTTTGGGACAGGGAGCCATTATCTTTATTATTACTATTTGCCTGTAAACCGCTTTGTGAACTTCGTGTTGAAAAGCGGTATATAAGTACCTGTTGATTGATTGATTGATTGATCCTGCTGCATTCCAAGGTAGGAGGGGAGCAGTTCTTCCTGAGAAACTACACACATTCTTACATCCTGGGTCCCATTCTCCTTCCAGGCAGCCCCTCCTAAGAATGTGCAAGAACAGTACAGAAACATTAAAAGAGCTGTTGCTGCTGTTGGGCCGATGCAAGTAGCTAGCGTTGGCCCAAGGACACCTCTAGGATTGTGCCGTAAGTAAAATAATTCATAGAATAATACATCACATCAGTAAATTACCAATCACTACTGCTGTTAGCTCAGTCCTAGTACAGGGTACCACAAGGTGTGAATCCTAAATAGTTGAGGAGCAGGATGTTTTGCAAGGAATATCCTCCCTCCACAAGGACTATATATAAGCACCAATACTATTGCACTAGTTCTCAAACGTTTTAGCACTGGGACCCACATTTTAGAATGACCATATGTCCGGGACCCACCAGAAGTGATGTCATGGCTGGAAGTGCCATCATTGTGATGCCAGAGCCTGCTGCTTTCCTGAGAATGCAGCAATAAATTGGGTTATTTCTCAACCATTTTCCAATAGTAAAGTGAATCACAGCGCAATCCTACCTGCCCTCTTGCGTCAACACAATGTCATCACATCGACGCAAGAGGTGGAATGCTGATGCAGGGGCGCCGATCACCACCCCTGCATTGGCGCTCTCACTGTCAGACTGATGCTATGAGTAGTGTCGGCCCAACAGCACCGACAGCAAGCTTCTCCTGCATCGGCCGAAGGCAGCTGGCGCAGGGGAAGCTTCGTGCTGAAGCGGCACAGGGATTGGGCTTGGGAGGGAGAGAGAGGGTGGGATGTAGGCGGGACGTGGGCGGGCTTGGGAGGTGGCCATACGGCCACTTCCTAAGCCTATTCCAGAGGCCGCGCAGCCCCGATTTTGGAAGCGCAGTCTCCTTGGATCTGCACCCGCTCTTTAGCGGGCGCAGATCTGAGGAGCATATAGGGGAGGCTGGAGCCTCCCCTACGGTAAGGAAGCACACGCCTATTTACAAAAAGAAGCCTACTTACAATCCTGACATAAGCAAAACAACTACACCCCCTTCCTCCTTTCCAGCATCCCATCTTCCCATATTTTCAATATGACTGCTGTAAGTGCTTCAGTCATGACCAGTGATGTCATTCAGGGGGAACAGACCAGGGCATTCCGTATCCTAACAGGCTCCGTGGCTGGTTCCGGGTTCCCAACAAGTGCCAATCAAAAGTGAGTTCCTGTTCCCAAATCATTTGAATGATTGAATGACCACTGGTGGGTCCCAACTCTCAGTTTGGGAACCACCGCTATAGTGTGATCAGGTGATTGCAGGGGTGAGAAGAGAACAATAACTTCCCAGGCGAAAATTTCCTTAATATGCTCAACTCTTCACTCAGTCAATTAAATGTTCTCCAAGTGCTTTCAGCATGAACCACTGCTTCTCAGAATTCTGCCGCACTGAAGTAGCCCAATCATTTCTCCTTAAGAAAATATGAGCAGTTGTCTGATGCGCAGGATGGAAAATAAGTACAATAAATAACCTTGACAGTAGTAAATGGAGATTATTTCATTACAATGCAGCCATTTATAATCAAATCTGGTGGAGGATATTCAGCCAGTTGGCTGATTAGTTCTGAAACCAGAGTGTTGAAATGGAAAATGGGCAAGAATTTAGCAGCAGCATAATAATAATGATGGGCGCGGGGAGGGGGGAAGAAAAGGGATTCTTATGCATGCCCAGGATGAACAAATGAAGCATGTTGATGAAGTGCTTGATGTAATGGTCATCTGAAATTAAGCAAGATAAGCTCCATCATCTGCTTGTTATACCATAGATATGCAAATGCTCCAGGGAGGGTTCACTACACCCATAACAAAAGAGGAAAAAAAAGAGGAAGAGATGCCAGCACAGACACAGGTTATGCATTCTGCATGCAAAACCCAGCCAAAATGCACTGTCTTCCTATTACCATGGAAACGTTGATTTCAGCAATTAGAATAAATTCTGAAAATTAGCTAAATAGGCATCCATTCATTTATTTTGCATGTGTTATCCTGTGCCTGAAAGCTGGGTTTTCAAAGAATTTTTTGGTCAGCAAATGAGATGGCCGTGGGGCAGATGCAGGGAACTAGTTGGGCTTAAAGGTAAAGGTAAAGGTTTCCCCACGACCGAATGGTCTAGTCGTGACCAACTGTAGGGGCGGTGCTCATCTCCGTTTCTAAGCCAAAGAGCCAGCATTTGTTCGAGGACAAGCTTCCGTGGTCATGTGGCTGGCATGACTATACACCAAGGCTCACGGAATGCCATTACCTTCCCACCGAAGTGGTACCTATTTATCTACTTGCATTTTTTACGTGCTTTCGAACTGCTAGGTTGGCAGGAGCTGGGACAAGCAACGGGAGCTCACTCCGTTGCATGGTCTTGAACTGCCAACAGCTTGGCGGTTTAACCCGCAGCGCCACGACATCCTAAATTGGGCTTAGGTGGCTACTAAGGTGGGGCTACAGTAGACAGTAACAGTGAAGAAATCTATATAGGGCCATAGTTCCCAAACCTTTCAGCTCTGCAACCCAGCTCATCACAGTGGGCTGCAACATGATGCTCCTGGTAGTGTGGGATGCCTTATTGGGAAGCTGTGGTGGCCTCTTTGGGGTCACACTGGGCCATACAATCCTAACCTGGAGTTAGGTCGGCACAGTTAGGCCAGCAAAGTTTGGCTGGCACAATGGTCACCGTAGAGTGTGTTTGGACCACTCTTGGAGTCAGGGAGGATGGTGTACATCTGCATGCTGGCCTCTATGACTCTGAAAGTGGTCCAAACATACTTTACAGTGTCTCTTGTGCCGGCCAAACTCTGTTGGCCTAATTGTGCTGGCCTAACTCCAGGTTAGGATTGTGCTCTAAAGGGCAGTGCATGGCAATCCTAGGCATGCTGGCCTAACTCCAAGTTAGGATTATGTCCTTAATTTCTGAAAGCTCAGTTCAAAGTCTCACCAACCAAGCTCTCAGATAGGTACTGGTGGGACTGTCTTCTCCTATCCTTCCTGTGTACTCCAAGCAACATCCAACAGACTGTGCTCCATATCCCTCTTTCCCACACACAACTGAAATCTAGTGGATGGGGACAAGTGAGATGACTTTTTGAACTGTAGTGCTGATATTATAGAATAATGAAGATGTGTGCCAGCCTCCCTGATTCCGAGAGTGGTCCAAATGCGCTTTATAGTGGCCCTGGTGTCGGCCAAACTTTGCTGGCCTAACTGTGCTGGCCTAACTCCAATTTAGGATTGCACTCTAAAGGGTAGTGCATGGGGATCCAACAGTGTAACTGAAGTTATATGTTCCATCCGATCAGCTCATCTGAAGCGCAGCCGAAAGGAGTTATAAAATTCTGAAACTGCAAGACTGAGAGATCATGCTTGTGTCATTCATAAAACAGAAGCTGCCTGGTCATGCTAATACAACACATTCTAGGTCATACCTATAAAAGAATGAAATGAACCCCCTGGCTGGTTGACTTTAAAGACTAACCTTCATGGACTGTTCCTTGACAGATTTCTGACCCCCACTTACCTCTGTTATGACATGCTCGAGTTCCTCCAGCTTTGCAATGGAATCAATCAACAATACCATTTTAATCCTCCTAAAAGAAAAAGGACACGGTACACTTTTGGCCTCCTTCCACAAGCAAATGCAATAGCCAAATTAACTATGTATGCACAATAGCTTTTGAGACCAAGAAAAGGCCAGAGGAAATAAAAGAGCCATACAGTATGAAATCTGGGGAAAGAGCAATACAACATTACTGGAGAAGATCCAAACTAAGCTCCTCCACGACCATCAACCTCATCACACCAGAATCCAAATTAAAATCCAATTTAGGAGGAGTCTAAATTAAAAAAGCTCACTTAATTCCTTCAATTTGCAGAACAATTCCATTCCATTAGGCAACTAATTTTTACCTGTCAGATATAGCATGAAAGTGGTTCCTCTCAAGAGGAAACTTTTCCTTGTAGTAATTAGAGATGGGAAACCCAGGAAAAGGTCTAAGCATTGATACTTGGCTTGAGCTCTCAGAGCTCATCAACCCATGAGTAAATGCCATAGAAGTGTCAGTGCCCATGGCCCAATGCGGTGGAAAGTTCAAACGAGGTTGCATGTTTCATAATTAAGTAACAAAATGGTTTTAATTTTTATTAGAGAATCATAAAAGATTACCTGTGTGGGGCTCGAGTGCATAAATCCCTTTTGTTGATCTATTATTCTAATAAGCTTTTAGAGACAATATGAAGAGGTCTTGATTACATTTGGAAGATAAGAGCCAGGAGAGAACAAGTAATGAAGCACATCATGGCCGTAATAAACATGGAGCTGAAGAAATTGTACCGGCAAAATAAAATTGCCTCTTTTGCAAGTCTCTTTAGATTGTACTTCCATTTATCTGTTTACGTCTTCCCCAAGAGCATGTACTGTACTAGATGAGGGGGAACAACAAATGTACAATTTGCTGAAGAAAATGAAATGCTACACTTGTCACTTACCATCCCCCACCTTTTTTTGAAAGTTTTTCAAACACTGCACACTTTAGAAGAACAAATCGGCCCTTGTAGATATGATTAACAACTTTAAACAACAAAACTGTGCTCTTCCAACTACTTTTCCTGCTGAATCACTTAGAGGATTGAAATAATCATCCTTTGATGTGGAACTGACAGTAATGTCTTCTATTATATAATATATGATCTACTATAGGAAGGTATGGAAGGGAGGTGGATGGGGAAAGAAAATGTTTTTAAACTATTTTTGTTATTGTTATATTAATGGAATTCCTTCATTTGACAGTATTGTTTAATGATGCTGTTTTCTTCTCAAGCACTGAAAGTTTTGGGTTTGGGCAAATCCAAACTGTGAGTTCTCCAGGGAGCCATGGAAACCAGCTAGGGAAGCCATGGAATTCTCACAAAAACCTGCTGCCCTACACAATGTATGGGATTATAACCCTAAAGGGGAGGGGCAGCTAATGGCCCAGTAGGTCAAGAGAGCCACCAGTAAAAAAACACTGGGAACCACTGGGTTTGGGGAAAGCACTGAAAGGAAGGTTGTTGGATGGCACAGTTGTAACTGTAGGTTTCTTTCAGGCTATGGGTAGGAGCTGTTAAAAGATTTCGGTTTGCACTGCAGCAAAAAGAGGAGTTTACTGGAAAGAATTGTGCTCTTGTAGAGAAAACAGATACTGAAGCTCAGCCAATAGGCTTTTTACTCCTCCTCTCCAACCGTCTCCTGCAGCAACTAACAGCGCAATCCAATGCCGACCATCAACGTGATGGCCTTAGCTCTGATGCGGGGGGGGGGGCGATCAGCACCCCTGTGTCGGCGCTAAAGCTACAGGACTGGTGCTGCAGGCAGCGTGGGTCCCGTTGCACTCCCGCTGAGCCTCCCTCGCGTCAGCTGAAGCCAGCTGGTGCAAGGGAGGCTCTGTGTCCATACGGGCACGGGATTGGCGGGAGGGTGGAGGTTGGGGCGGGATGTGGGCGGGCTTAGGATTCAGCCATAAGGCTGAATCCGAAGCCTGCCTGGGAGGCTGTGTGGCCCCAATTCAGGGCATGCGGTCTCCTTCGATCTGCGCCTGCTGTTTAGCAGGCGCAGAGCCAAAGAGCACATAGGGGAGGCGGGAGCCTTCCCTACGGTAAGGGAATGAACATTCCCTTGCTGCAGGGAGGCTCTAGCCTCCCTGAGCAGCACTAGGATATGGCGCAGGCCTGTAGATCTTGCCATTCCAGAGCTGCTTAGGATTTAAAGGGGGTTTCTGTAGCACAGGACTCTGCTTTTTTGATTGTCCATGCTCATGAACAACAGTAGCACTTAAGATACAAGAGAGAGGCAAAGGCATCAGTGTCACTGAACATGATAATAGGGTTCAGTGGCTGGTGGAAAGAAGGAGACCGGACTGGCTCTGCACCTACCACATACTGAATAACCTGCCCTAATGGCCCCACAGTCATTTGCAGCAGTATTTTGCTTGCCAGGCCTGTTTGTATACTGAACGGAGATCCGCCTGGTTCTGTCTACCAGTCAGGCTTCAACAACTGGCTTGTCTGTTTCCAGCCTCCCAACCTCTTAGTGGAATTTTAAGAGAATGGTAATCTGTGCACAGCAGTCTCTAGCCACTGGTCATTTGGGTGAAGATGCACACCATCATTCTTCTGCAATTTCCCGAACATCTACTAATACTGATAGAGTTTCTCGTGGCCCTTGTGATTCTCGAAAAACCACAAGACATTGATGAAATTAGCAAGACTGGAATCGAAGCCCTGGTATTTCCAGCTGGCAGTGGAATCACGGAAAGAAGAAATACTCTAAACCAGTGGTTCCCAAACTGTGTGTCGGGACCCACCAGTGGGTCATGAGCCAGTTTTAGGTGGAGAGGTCCGGTGGAGGGGCTACTTACATGGCATTTTGTGGTGCCTGTTGCATTTACTGCACCATCTGGCTCCCCCTCTGGCTATGCTACTGCACACATCTCCATCTAAAAAAACTTTTCTAGTAATTTCAGTGAAGAAAAACTTGTGTATGTGGCACTACTCCTGCCATGGAAATAATGGGGCAGACCACACATACAAGCCCTGGTACAGGATGAGCATCCCTTATCTGCATGGGACTGCATGGGATGGGAAGGTGTCTGGATTTAGGATGTGTCTGGATTTTGGAATAATTGCATACATATAATGACAAATGCTTCCTCTTACTCTTTTCACTGTCACCAATATGGGTGTCTGCTGGCCTCTGATATTTTTCAACCATGGTACACACCACAGAACACAGAATAAAACTTTGTCTGTGCACCTCCCAATGAACACTTGAGACACAAAGATAGAATACTGGGCCACTTTATTAACTAATATTTTCAAACAAGAGATATATCTGCAGCTCATGCAGCTTATCAATTTTGTGAAACAAATGTAGAGCTGTGGCTTGCATACAAGGGGCACCAGAATATTATCTTGCCCTTGAGCCTGCCATTAAAATAACTAACTCCAAGCCATGCCCCTATTCAGGTGACACAAGCATATCTCTGTAAACCCTGCAAGGGGACCAAGGCAGCTGGACTGCATAGGACCACCCCATGCCGTGGAGCCTTTGAGGCAGCCTCTACAATCCAGGCATGAGACAACCTGTCCCTTCCCTCATGCTGCTGGGCCACTGAGGAAATGGGTCACCCCTACCCTTGCTGATCTCAAGGTGCACCCCAAAGGGGCCTGCTCCTGCCTTCAAACGTGCACTACCCACCAAAGGAAAGTGACCAAGATGTTAAAAACCAAGAGAAAAGGAACTGCCTGCCCACACTCTGGGATAGGTGAAAAAAACTATTCACCAACATCCAATCAGGTGAACAGAAAAAATCCTACCTGGTCCCAAAAGGCAACCAGGTAAACTCAGACTCCTCAAAGGGTGGGCGGGAGGGAATCAGTAGCATGCATGTGATCCAGCATGCAAAAGGAGAAGAGCTGGGCGCAGGTTGCTTCAATTTCTTCAAGCCCCGCCCCTGCTCTATCTGGTAACCAATCCTTATTCAGGAAGAAATCAAGTGCTCCTGGGCTGACCAAACAATTCGTCAATCCTGGGCTTAGCAGCACATGATTGGCTTACAGCCTGTACATAGGAATGAGCGCAAGACCTTCTAGTGTCCACAATAGAAAGTTTTTTCAAAAGTCTTGGACAACAGTGTCTGGATTTTGCAATATTCTGGATTTCCGATGTCCAGATAAGGGATCATCCACCTATATATGCAGATGGGTGGAGCCTACCTAGGGTTGAGTGTGATTAACAGCAAAAGGAGAAATGTCAAACCTTTATTGGACTCACTTGCGCCCAACTCTCTGCAAATAATTCCATCTTGACAAGCTTATTCTCTGTAACTGCAAAGAACTTGCATACATTTCTCAGCAGCAGTCAGTTCAATGAAGAATGCATTCACAATTCCTACTTTGTCCCTTAGCCAAAAGAAAAAAGAAAAAGAAAAAGAAAAAGAATGGAACTCTCAGCTCTTTGCAGAGTTTCTGAGTCTGGCAGTTCTAAAACACCATAAAAATTACATATAGAGTACATTTGAAATAGAAAGCTCTAAAAAGCAATAGACGCAGCAATCCTGTGTATGACTCTGCCAGTCAATAGCTGCAATTTAAGTGAATTTAAGGACAAAAAAGGACAAGACAGAGAACTTTTTATTATGCCTTTTGTTGGTTGATACCATCAGAACTGCCTCTGAAACATTTTAATGGCTGTTTAGAATTTGTCAGAATGGAATTGCTTAGGTATACATGTGTATTTGTAGAATATAAAATTCATATACTATTCCCTGAAGATATGCGTTGGAAGTATTTGTGTATTTAAATAGGATTTTTTTTTCTTAAATCATGTTTAAATAGCTGATGTTAGGGACCCTTTTCCAGTAATCCTTGCAAGTTCTTCTGTAATTATTTGCTGTCAATGTGTCTGTAGTGAAAATCCACATAAAAATTCATAAAGCAAGGTTACAGAGCATGCAGAGGAAATTTCCAAGGTACTCATCCACAACTAATTGTAGGCAATTTTTTTAAAAAAGTGATTTGAGAAAAAAAATTTTTTTAACACAGGGTTCCTTTTTTACTCTTTGTTTTTGAATTCATAATCAAAGCATTCTTGGGGGGAGCTTGCACAATCAAAGACACAAATGTGTTTTACTTTTCTATCAGGTAATATGTGGCATAATTTGGAATGTAATCCTATACTATGCCGGCCTAGTAAGGCTGACATAGGGCTGTATCCTAAAGCCCATCAGGAGGCAGCAGCAGCAACCTCCAAGACAAGGGAAGATTTTCTCCTTGCACCCACGTAAGCCCCAGTCATCCCTATGGGCCTACTCAGATCTGCGCCTGCTGTCTTGCAGGCGCAGAGGAATGTGCACAGAAGTGGCCCGAATCAAGGACGCCCTGGCGGGGGATGGGGTTTAGGATTCGGCACTACGGCCATCCTGCGTCACAACCGCGTCACAACCGCTGTCTCTGCCCACTGCGCCGCCCAGTTACGCCCCTGGAATGCCTCTGGAATGCCCTTGCGGCAGCCCTGTGCTGACCGAGCACCGCTGACGCTTTACTGGCGCATGGCCGGTGCCTGAGTGCTGGTGCCCGAGCATTGCTGCTCGCGCCAGTCCAGTGCCGGCTCAGCGCCACAGTGCCGACACAGACACACTTTACAGCACATCTGCGACAGTGTTCGGCCAGCGCAAGAGCTTAGCACCGGCACAAGGGGGGTATAGGATTGTGCTGCCCGTCTGTGTCTATATTAAATCACACAGTTTGGAATAGTCTAGCTTCTGTATTTATTGGTGTACAATATATGTCCCTACTCCTGTGGAAGGGTTATCTCACTCCTGGTAGCAGGTCCTGGGGGCTCTGGGGCTATGTCTGCCGTGGAAGCACCCCCCTCCCAATGGCACCTCTTGCCTTTTCCCTGGTGGCGAATTGGGTAGTACCACTTCCAGCAGTATTGAGGGTTCAGGGATCGACCCTGCCAAGTCAGCCCTCTTGGGGGTGTGCATCATTGGCCAGTGCCCAGCCTGAATGACTCTGACTGGCTTGTCTCATGGTACCATATATAAATATTAAAATATTGCTTCTTCTGGAGGCACAGATGTCTTGGGGCTTTCGTTTGTCTTAGGAGAATTACTGGCATGTTTTGTAATGGAAAGTTGATGCTTTTATTCAATCCTTTTCTTTTTTTT
>JAJKFI010000031.1:5518848-5533431 GCA_029204185.1 Lerista edwardsae
CCCCCTATGGGGTTTGACCATGAAAGGTTACACCCCAAGGGGCTGGCCTTGAGTCAGGATGTTCACCTGTCACAGGGGGCTGGCCGGCAGCTGACCCACACCTTCAGTTAAGGCCTTGCCACTGTCCCCTGCCTTAGTTAATTGCTGCCTGTCTCTGGCTCCTCTTTCTGTATTTGTTGTGATGGCCCGTTCATCCACATTTATCTGTCTGTCGTGGCTTTATTGGGGGATGCACGGCTAATGCTCAGCTCTGTGATATAATGCAATGGTTCCTGAATTCTGGCACAGTTGGTTTCTAAACATGTTTACTCAAAAGTGGATTCCATTGCTTTCAACAGAAGTTACAATCCTGTAAGCAGAGTTTAAGCCTGCTGCCAGATTGAATTTAAAGGAATTTAGAATGTCCAGCAAACACTTCTATTTATTTTAAATCCTTATGCCAGAGATTCATGCAGCATTTGCTTGCAAAGCTCTGTGCAGCAAAACCCTAAATTTTCTTTCTTTTTTCTCTCTGGGTGAATGTTAGTTTATACTGTCATTCATCATAGGACTGATGTGTGGAAATAGGTCCATTTTTCATTTTGTTGTATCAGTGCAGTTGTAATGGGAACATCTTTGACTCAATTCCCCACTTTAATGGAATTGTGGTTACCCTCTATCTTGAGGTTTCAAAGCTCACTTCATGCTCACAATAACTCTCAGACTTGATGATGCTAGCTACTTTTTATTACGCTATTCAGTATAAAATATTACGACAAAAGCTATGCTATTAATATTGCACATATCACCTGCAGCCTAGGTAATTTTGGGACCAAAGCTCTTTTTCATCTTTATACATTTCCAGTCCTCCAGTGCTGAGAAACACCAAGGAAAATTTGGTTTTGAATAGCTACCTTAAAAATGTATGGATTGTGGGATGCACACATTTATCAGTACATTATAGGGAAACAAGCTTGACAAGGTTACAGTACTGATGAATTTAAATACCCAACTGAAAAGGTTGCTTTATGAACTTGTGCACGTGCTACTTTTTCTGGCATTCATTTACTTTAAGGTGCTCCCATATGTGTATATTTAATGTTATCCTATAAAGTCAGGAGAAACTTCTTGAAAAAAAAGTTCTATTTACCGCCAATGAGTTATCTTCAGTTTCTGATTAGAAGCACAAAACTCATACTGAGGGTGAAACCACATATTACAAAAAACATGGAGCTGCCTCCAAAATGCCAGAACTTGCATCATGAGTCACTAGTAGGGGCAAAGAAACACACACTGCAAGCCTTGGGCACACATTCCCCTGCAAGGATTTGGCAAACATGTGTGGAAGAGGCGGGACCATGCCCCCTAGCATTGTCTGGTGTACATATGAAACAAGCTCTTTGTGACTGGCCAAGGTTCCCAACTGTGTGGAGAGGCTGACCACGCCCCTGGAGACAGCAGGGGTGTGGTCAGCAGGTGTACTGGCATCAAGAGCAAGGATTAATGATCATTCTTCTCCCATATACTTGTGGGGGATTACATTGGCATGAGCTCAGCTACAGGATGCTGTGATGAGCCCTGGCCTAGATGCCTTTATAAGGAGATTGGGCAGATTTATGGAGGAAAAGCCCATCACAAGTGACAGGTCATGATGACTAAATTCAATCTTTGGGTTCTAGAAGTAGGCTACCGCAGAGTGCCAGATGCAAGGGAGCGGCAACAGGATACAACCAGTGTTGTCATCTACTCTCTTGTAGACGGAACGCTGAGTGGGACTTAGAGTGATCGACAGCCCGTCGACTCACTTCCGCTTTCTTTGCGCGTCCCGCGCGGCTTTTCCTTGCCTCGGAGGGAGCACCTGCTCGCCAGGGGGGATGGGTGGGGGGCGCGCCGGGTGCCTGGGTGAGCAGGCGCCCCCTCCGAGGCGAGGGAAAGCCGCGCAGGGCGCGCGAAGAAAGTGGAAGTGAGTCGACGGGCTGTCGATCACTCTAAGTCCCGCCTAGCATTCTGTCTACAAGAGAGTAGATGACAACACTGGATACAACCATCTAGTTGATTGCTCCTTGAGGCATCTAGTGAGCAACTATGAGAAACAGGAAACTAGACTAGAAGGGCCCAGTGGCATTCCTATGGGGGGCAAAATGCTAAGTGTTGCAGAAGCCTGAGCTCCTGTGTAATGTAATGCGGTTTCTCCCTCTCGTCTTCAGATCCATTCATGGCTTTTCTCTTGGAGCCGTGAATGGCTCTGAAGGTGAGTGGGAGGGGTGGTATTAATCAGAACTCTGGCTCCTGCAGCCCTTAGTGTTTTGCACTCCTTCTAGGAACACCACTGTTGGCCTGATCCAGCAGGACTCTTCTTATATTCTCATGAACTAGGTGTTTTGGAGGTGTAGAAACACCACAGAGCTGCCATTTTCAATTCTTTCTATCCCCTCGTTATGTGTTAGAACGTTATCATGTCACTTTAAAAGGGCCTGAGTGTGGACTTGCCCTTCTTGTTCCCTCAGCTGTTCTGTAGAGGAGACACCTTTACTGGCCGAAAATCAGCATAATAATGTTCAAAATGAAATATTGAAAACAATCCATTTTTAAAAGCTTGGTGCCTATTGTGCAAAATGAAGTTCCACACTTTTGGCAGTTAAAATGCGCTTTTCACTACTCATTATTTCTGAGGATGTCTTACTTCTCGTCTGTAGCTCTTGCAGCAGTGCGGTTTGCTTTCTGGGGCTCCTGTGTGCTCCAACTCGCCTTTGTAGAAATGGCTGTTGCTTTCCACTTCCTGTACTCCCCCATGTTAAATAAGAAAAAGCAACAGCAACACAGGAATTAGAATTAGCACTTCACAAGTTTATTGGATCTTTGTTTTTGTGCGAGTTCATTTGCTCAATGACTGGCTTAAGTACTATGCTGCAATTATAATTTGCTTGAAATGATAATTTCCTTGATACTCCAACCAACACAGAAAAATTCGACAAGAGAATTTGAACTCATTGTCCTGAGGGGTATTCTTGGAGGTCTTACTCACAAATGAGATTTTCTTTAAAAAAAAAAAAAAAGTCCTGAGTACAGTTCTGTGGCCAGAAACCCCTTTGATTCACTCAGGGCGCAATCCTAAGCAGCGCCGGACTGGCGAGGTTGATGGGCCAGCACCATATCCAAGTGCTGCTTAGGAGAGGCTGCAGCCTCCCCATGACAAGGGAGTGTTTGCTTCCTTATGCGCTCCTTGGAGCTGGACCTGCTAAAACTCCAGATCCAAGGAGATTGTGTGGCCCGAATCAGGGCCGCGCGGCCTCCCTAATGGGAGCAGCCTTATGGCCGCCTCCCAAGCCTGCCCACGTCCCGCCTGTTGCAGTTTCACATCTCACAGTCCAGAACTGGTTGAAACTGGCATTCCGTCTCTGCTTCTCCAGATCAGATAGACACCTGTGAGTCCTTGAGCTGGTCAGCTTCCCAAGCTTGTTAGGGCAACTAGCTTTACTCCCTTTCCGATAGTGTAATGAAAGCAGGCAATTTCACACGGGAAGAACTGGCTACAAACACTTTGCTTTCTCATGAGATCATAGTGTCCAAAGGGGCACCTCATTGGGTAAAATGGGGCACAAGGGTCTTCAGGTATCCACCTACCAGATATACTCTGGTTGCATCCTTTTGTTCTTGTGTAGAAGAATTTTCTCACTGTGTGTGCACTAAGATGTAAAACCGCACTGAAGAGCCGCCTGCGCGCGGCACTGCCTTCGCCGGCTTTCCTAACCGGCAGCTTGAACTTTTTCACCTTTCACACTTTCGCTACTGAAACCAATAAAGACTTTGACATTGAAATGTAGCGATCGCTTCGTTCCTTCGCTCCGGAGCGCTAAGGTAAGCGCTAGAATGGGTCCGCAAGCCCCCAACTCTGCTCTAACCAACACAAATCCACAACACCGCCTTCCCCCTGCCCACAGTCTCCCTCCCTCCACCAATCCCCGTTCCATCTCGGCATGGAGCCTCCCTCGCGCCAACCAGTTTTGGTTGGCACGAGAGAGGTTCAGCGCGGGCGCAACAGGAGCGGCACTGCAGGCAGCACTGGTCCTGTTGCTATAGCACTGATGCGTGGGTGCTGATCGGCACCCCGCGTCAGCGCTACTGATGATGCGTTGACGCAGTGGTGTCATTCAAATGATTTAGAAACAGGTACTCACTTTTGATTGGCACTTGTCAGGGTCTGCCCACCGGAAGTGATGTCATAAGCCGGAAGTGATGTCGTGGCAGGAAATGACATGCAAAAAGCCCTTTTTGAGGCCTCAGACAAGTTTAAACTGACCCAACAGTTGCAACAGTATTCCACAGCACCCCCAGAACATGTTAAGGAGGCCCAGCATCATGTTAAAGTGACCCAACAGTTCCAAAACCCCAGAGCAGCTCATTTTTCAGTGGCAAGGCAAGGCAAGGCTCCGCTCGCTGCCTGCCTGCCTGCCTGGCTCTGAGAACGTGCAGGCAACTCAAACGTGCAGGAAATTCAAACGCTGCAGGGGGTGGAGTCGACAAGTGGGCGGGCGAATGGGCGGGGCCAGCCATAATCCTAGAAACCGGTACTCGCGTACCCCCGCGTACCCCCTGCTTGACATCACTGCGTTGACGCTACCATGTAACGTCTACGCTAAGGGCGTGCTAGGATTTTGCTGCCCAACTCACACATGGATAGTTATGTCCAGGATTTAGGCCAAAGATTCTTTCCTGGCCTTGAGGTCTGTGCAAGTCACTCCCAAATGCTAGAGACGTTTCAGTGACTGCCAGCTGTGAAATTCTTTTAACAGAAATCAACATTTTGAGACCAGGTCTTGATCTGCTGCTGCAGTGCTTCAAGTATGAACTCCAGCCTGGTGTTGTGCTGCCTCAGCTTCACTGTACTGTAATTACGATACACAATAAATCAGACTACACTAGAATGAATGCTGAACAAGTAAGTATTGCTACAAGTTCAGAATAGGTGGAATGTAATAATGTATTGAGACATGCAATGCTCAAATTGTAGCTATGTGCATAGAGGGTGACTTGCTCTCGCAGGAGCAAACCCCTTAAGCCTTTCGTCTGAGCAAGAGGGCATAGGCACATGGGGATGATCACTAGTCACATCCCTGGGCCATGTGCCGGCGGTGGTCCAGAGAGCAGACTGCCACCCCACCCACCCCCACACACACAGGTTGCCACCCCCCACTCACCTACTGTGCTCTGGTGCCTGGCACAATGTCCCTGCCTCTATGAGAGCAGTCTACAGCCTTCGGAAGGCAAAAGCCTTCCGAAGGCTGTAGTCTGCTCTCATAGAGGCAGTAATACTTCCGGTTTTCATTGGAAAACCAGAAGTACTGTTTAACTGCTTCCAGAGGCTTGAGACAGCTTCTGGAGGGCCAGGTATGCTCTGTGTAGTCTTGCTGCCCGGGGGCATATACCCCACTCTGGCTAATGGCACGACTGACGCTGATGCTCACCCAAATAGCTGCCAAAGCAGACAAAGAGAGGTCAACTCTGTGAATCTGGTTGGAATCTGGGGGTGGGAAGAAGAATTTTATTCCAGTGGAGGGAGGGAAAATTAACAGATCATGTGGGTCTTGCATCCGAATGTGCAGTTATGGGAAGTGCTGATTACGCATCAATGTGCAGTGATGGGATTTACACATGAGTTTCTGCACATCTGACCTGGGTCTATGGCCTGAGCTATTCATTTCATAATAACCAAGTAGGATAGCTTCCAGCCCCTGAGATTGCTACAGGCTTAGGTGCAGGGGCTCTGGTCAGGCATTCTAATAGTCAGGGGGTGGGATTTGCTCCCGAGATAGCACCCCTTGGGGTTCATTTTCTGAGCTGGTTTTCTAAATACCAATGTTAACAACACTGGAGATGAAATGTAGGTCCATGTTGGAGCATAAGCTTTGCATTCAGAAGATTCCAAGTTTAATCCCTCACATCTCAAGGTAGGGTTGGGAAAGACCACCGTATGAGATCCTGAAAGTACTGCCAGAAAATGCTATCCTAGATGGTCCAATGGGCAAATTCAGGGCACAATCCTATGCAGCGCTGTAATGGCGAGGCTGACTCAGCAGCACCATATCCAACGATGCATAGGAGAAGCTGGAGCCCCCCCCCCACTTGGCAAGAGCATTTCTTCCCTTACCATAAGGGAGGCTCCAGCCTCCCCTATGTGCTCCTCAGAAGAAGAGTGGTCTCCTGCTGAGGAGCGGGCTCAGATCCAAGGAAACTGCGTGGCCCGAATTGGGGCCTCGCGGCCTCGCAGATGGGCTTAGGAGGTGGCTGTCCTGATATGGGACAGAGCCTCTCTTGTGCCAACCAGCTTTGATTGGCACAAGGGAGACTCTCCATCAGCGCTCTAAAGCCAATGCTATGAGTAGGGTCGGCTTCAGAGCTGGAGCGCCAATGCGGGGATGCTGCTTGGTGCCCGCGCGCCAGCGCTCCGCCCCTTGCGTTGACGCTATGATGTAGCATCGACGCAAGGGAAGGGGTAGGATTTTGCTGCCCATGGAAGACGGCATCATCTGTTCAACATTCAGGAAGCCCCAAAGCACCCCTAGTATCACCAGAGAAAATAATCAAAGCCTAAATCAGAAAATCTGTCATGCACTCTTAACTCTCTTCTCCCAAGGTAACATCGGGACAGGTATATTAATGAATATACTTCTGTCCACGAATGAGCTCATTTATTGTTTGAAAGACAAGTGAATGACAGGCACAGCAGTAACA
The DNA here is from genome assembly GCA_029204185.1 of Lerista edwardsae. NCBI lineage: Eukaryota > Metazoa > Chordata > Lepidosauria > Squamata > Scincidae > Lerista > Lerista edwardsae. Next base: position 5,525,560 of record JAJKFI010000031.1, read on the forward strand.
AAAAAAGTGGCAGAGCCTGCTTTATTTAAACTTGTCCCTCCGTTCAAAGATTTTTATTGTATTGCATTGCAGTTCCTTTATACATCTATCCATCAGGGACATCAGGAATGGTCAGAATTTTGTGTGCCAGTAACTGTGCCTCCAATTAATCAAAGTTTGGCACTTGCGATTTTACTTAATCCCGTTTTGCTACATTATTGATTTTTCTTCCCCAGGCTTGGGAGCATGTGGTTCTCAAAACATGTATTTCATGTCAGCAGTTGTCTTTTTAATTGGTCGAGGAAAGCGAGACCATATATTCCATTCAGTGTTCGCCCTGCTTCTAATCCTATAACTTTTTAAAACTTCATCCAGTCAGTTCTAATAGCTCAAGAAATACCTTGCGTTTTCATGCGCTATTCATGCTATTGAAAGTAAGGAAATGCAAGCATATGACCTTACCGCAACCGTTCTCGAGGAGTGACAAGAGAAAGGGGCGAAGTGTTTCCTGACCCCTCCAGCCCAGTTTTGAAGATAAGCTTTAAATAGAGCTTGTGTCTCAAAATGTTCATCCGTCCTTTCAATGGTGCAGGATTGACAGCTGTCTTTGGAACAGTCCCTTTCATGTGCATTAAACTTCCCTGGTTTCCCAGGATCTTGCCCATTTTCACTGCAAAATAATTTCCCCATCTGTCTCTTTCCCCTCAACTATTTATGTGAAGTTATACCCTAGAGTGATTCATTTTAAAGAGAGAGAGAAAAAAAAACCATTGGTACACAGTTTATGTACATCCTTGGCTTTCATCCCACAAAATGGAATGAATAGCTTTCCCTTAAGGCACTGATGCTTCTGGGATCCCTTAGGGCAACTTTCCACACTATCAATTTACCATCATACTGCTAAAGTAGAGCCCCTAGGTATAGAGTCCTTCAGTAAATAAAGCCCCCCCCCCCCAGCTTTCAAATCAGAAGCTGAGTTATGCATTCTTCATGGCTGGTGCAGTCTTCAGCTGATTCCGATGTATGGGGTAGACTGCCAGAATCAGAAACGTTTTTAAAAGCAACACTTTCAGCCCATTTAAGGATGAACAATACATATGAATCTGGTGTAACCATAAGCATGACTGAAAAGAGAAAACCAAGCAAAATCAACAAAATGACCTGCCAACCATGCTGAACACCTGCCTAGCAGGCTCAACGACTGATAGCATTTCTTTGTCGTTGGAATGTCGTAGAAATGACATTTATTTGTCGCAGGAAAAATGGCGGCATCCAAAGGAGCGCCAGATAAATGTGGCTGCCCAAATTAGCACAGGCAAGCCTCCCGATGCATTCAGGATAGCTCTATGTGGTTCCTGGGCAGTCCTCATCTGCTTCCAGATCTAGATAGGAACTGCTGCAGGATGTGTTGAATTTAACATCGGTATTCATAAAAGGGACGCTTCTCATATCAAAGCTGATCATGTCAAATGTCCTGCTCACAACTCCTGCTAACTGGGCAAGAGGAACTTTTTCAAGTGGTGTTCCTCTTATATTTAGCAGGGGGAAAAGTAACTGTCCCTCTTTACCCCTGTGCAGTGCCTTTTCCAGTGACTGTTGCTGGTGGTGTTCTGCATTTTTTTAGATTGTGAGTCCTTTTGGGATAGGGAGCCATTTAACTTTATTATTTGCCTGTAAACTGCTTTGTGAACATTATGTTGAAAAGCGGTATATAAATACTGATTGATTGATGTCTCATGTCATCTATTGAGGGGGCGGTACTGGGGCAAGCAATCCAGCTTAAGGAAAGCATTACCACTTAGGTCTGTTGCACATATAAACTGGACAGTCTTATGGGGAATGTAGGAGACACAAGCCAAGAGGCCTTATTCTTGCCAAGATTTATTGACTTTCAGTTTACTTCAACATCAGATTCAGCCAATCAGTGTGTAAATAAACCAGAGGCTTTATTAAGTGACCTATTTACAAAGGGCCCTTTCTGCTTGGGATCCAACTCCAGATGTCATTTTTAATGCTCATATATTTAAGAGTGCAATCCTAACCTGGACTTAGGCTGTCACAGTTGTGCCAGCAAAGTTTAGCTGACCCAAGAGATACCGTAAAGTATGTTTGGACCACTCTTGGAGTCAGAGAGGCCAGCATGCAGATGTGCTCCATTCTCCCTGACTCCAAGAGTGGTCCAAATGCGCTTTATGGTGGCCCTGGTGCTGGCCAAACTTTACTGGCCTAACTCCAGTTTAGGATTGCACTCTAAGAGCTCCAACCTGGATATGACATTAAAAATGGTGCTTGTTCTGGCATGCTTGTTTGAGCAAGTTCTCTGGGAGAAGTTATGTCACCCCCATGAATGCCTTTGGATTTAACCAGCAGATGACAATCTGCCCAGGCATGCCTCAGAAATATGCCCCAATGGAGACAATCCACTGATGCCTGGAATCCCCAACAAGCTGAAAGGACATTGGCTAGCATTTGTTTCCCCAATGCCCATTCCATATTTATGCTTAACTAGCTTTTCCTTACCCGGCGTTGCCCAGGAATTTATTTATACCAAACTTCTATTACACACGAAAAGGAATGAATTCTACCAATCAGCTCAGCAACCCCGAAAACTATGGACTTGACACTAATGTCGGTCATTTTGGACATTTTATTTTTTGCCCCTTCTCACTCCCCATGCTGAGGGGGGCCAAACCCGGACTCAAACAGCGTCGGGAGCATCACCGCTCATCTCGGCGACCCCAGAAACTACGGATTCGACACCGATATTGGCCATTTTCTATCATTTTTATGTGGCACCCTTTGTGTATCCCCACCCCCAGGCATACACGTGCCAAGTTTGGTGTCAATCACTCCAAGCGTTTCAGAAGGGCATGGTGGATGCTTTGTTTCACACCCCTCCTTGCCTCCCACGCTGAGAGGGGCCGAACCTGGACTCAAATGGTGTCAGGAGCGTCGCCGCTCGTCTCGGTGACCTCGGAAACTACGGATTTGACACCGGCGTCAGCCGTTTTCCATTATTTTTATGTGGCACCCCCTGCGTACCCCCACCCCCAGGGGCGCTAGGGGGGGTCATACCCATGCAGTATTTGTCGCCAGACCGTAAGGCATATGCGTGCCAAGTTTGGTGTCCATCGCTCCAGGTGTTCCAGAGCCTATGCGGAACATATGGACATTCGTTTTTTATATATATAGATGTACTGATTGCATTTTCTTTAAACGTTTGTTCTTGCTTCTGCATATGAATGTGTCTTATTTTATAAGGGCACAATCCTAACCTGGAGTTAGGCCGGCACAGTTAGGCCAGTAAAGTCTGGCTGCCACAAGGGCCACCGTAAAGTATGTTTGGACCACTCTCAGAATCAGAGAGGCCAGCACATAGACGTGCACCATCGCCCCTGACTCAGGGAGTGGTCCAAACGCACTTTACGGTGGCCCTTGTGCCAGCCAAACCTTGCTGGCCTAACTGTGCTGGCCTAATTCCTGGCTAGGAATGCACTCTAACACACATTGTTGTCTGGCTTCCCTTGGCTACCCTTGAGCCTTAAATGTAGGCCCTCCTCCTGTGTATATCCATGTCTATAATTTGTAGCTGCATTAGCACATGGTGAATTTTATTTTGAGCAGGGATTTCTGCATCAGTCTAGTAGATCCTCTGCTTCTTCTGCATACCACCCCCTTATGCAGTCTAGTGATGGTCTGGCCATCTGTAATAATGCAACCCTCTTCACATCAAGCAACCCTTAGTCCTTTGGTCAATGGCAGAAGCCAGAGGCTATTTGTCTTCTCAATTCCAGCACAACTGCTCATTAGAGCAGAACAGAGTTGCCAGCTCTCATGATGGTGTTTATGCCTTCATTGCTAGACTGATGATTTGCTTTTCTTTCTTCCCACCACAGCAGAGTAACTGGAGCCTTCTGTTTAAATAATAATAATAATAATACATGTATTTATATACCGCCTTTCTTAAAGTCACTAGATTTCTCTAATGATTACAACTCAAGGCGGTTTACATAGGCAGACTTTTTCACAAACCCGAAGGTTTTTACAATTTACAGAATGTTCTATCTTTCAAGGTTTAGGTTAGAAGATTGACCTTAAAATGAATCCCATCTCTCTTGGATCTATCCAATAAACCAAAATTGGATTCATTGGATTTTGGATCATGTATTTTCTTTCTCTCAGATTGCATAGGAAAGGAATGTGTCATTATGAAAACAGACTTAACATTGGTCTCATCCTAATAAGTTCAGTGACAGTTTAAATATAATTATGGGATGTCAATCATTGGCTAGCAATCTCTACTGCTACTATCTTAAAATTGCCACACAAGAACGTTCTTTGGCACTATTTGGTTTTGTTATTAAACTGCAGTACAGTTGAAACATTGGACGTATTGTCTTTCATTATTCTTCTGAAACATTTGCTTGCCAAAGGTGAAATGTAGCTGCTTTCCGTCCAACACTGGAAAAAGGAGAGGTGTGTTTAGTAGACCACTCATTCTGACGGCTGATCAAACTTAAGGGCCACAAAAAAAATATGGTCCTCCATGAAATAAATGATGCCAGCCTTCCTAGAAGAATTTCAGAGCATATTTAATCCCCATCCAGTCCTCATCCAGAGCCCTTTACGTGCTCCAATACACATGCCAGTCTCTTGCCAGTCTCATGCCAGTCTCAGAGAAACATAATTCTCTCGTGTTTTTGTGTAGTTGGAAGCTTCATATATGCAATTCAATCTAACAGCCTAATTGTAATCTGGGCTCATCACCAATAAACTGATGATTGTAGTGGCAATTGTGCTGTAAACATGCCATTCTGCCAGCACTATATCCTGACCCACGGCCACTGTCACTGGTAAGTGCAGTGCCAAGCAGCACAGAGGGTGGGAGAATCAAGGTGGGGAGGGAGTGTTCTGGGATACGGGGGCAAGGGCAGTTCAGCCTGAGGGGGGCAGGGATGGCGGACATGGTCTCTGACATATCCTAACCGCCGTCCGAGGCCTAAAAGACATACACTTGGCTACTTGGACTCTTGCTGGTGCAGATGTGAGTAGCCTCATTGGGCAGGCTGGGGTTCAATACAGGTTAAGGGGAACAAATGTTCCCTTATTCTGTGAAGACCTCTGGCCTGCTCAGCACTGGATAGATCATGGACCATGCTGTGCCGGCACTGAATAGGATTGTGTTGCCAATTAACTTCCTCCATGAAATAATTCTTAACATTGCTATTGCTCGTTCAAATGTTCAAAGTGTTCCAAATGTATCATTTCCTTGCCACCCTTACAACAAAACTGGAAAGTACGTAAGTATTATTATCCTCATATTGCAGATGGGGGAGGCCTGAGGCTAAGCAGAAGTAGCTTCCCTCATAGTGCAGGTGAGATTCAAGGCACAATCCTAACCTGGAGCTAGGCTGACAGGCTATACTAGCAATGTTTGGCCGCACAAGGGCCATCATAAAGCACCTTTGTACCTCTCTCAGAGGATGGCACACATATATGTGGTGACCTCTCTGACTCCGAGAGTGGTCCAAACATACTTTCTGATGGCCCTTGTGGCAGCCAAACTTTGCTGGCCTAACTGCCAGCCTAACTCCAGGTTAGGATTGCACTCTCAAAGTGGAGACTTCCTTATAGGCCAGGTTCTTAACCACTACACTAGCTTGCTATGTATAAGAAAAAATGCATGCCTAAGTTTGAAATGTTCATCAGAAACTTGCCTTGGCTTCTACGTCATGTTCTACTTCTTTAGAGCCATTCAAAATAGTGTGATGCTTATCCTTAGATTTCAGTGTACATTACTGGGAAAATAATATATTCATCTCCAGCTGCTCAGATTTCCTTTTGAGCATCTGTACAATATCATGCTGTCAGAATGTCCTAAAACTGCAATGAGAAAATGGGCTTTAATTCAGGTTAAGATTTGTTCAGGTTGAATCTTCAAAAATAAGTGAATAGTGTGTCGCATCCCATTTGAATTTTTAATTCATGTTTGCAACAGATTTGATTGTTTGCATGAGTCATTCTGAGGAACTGAGTAAGACAACCCTAAATACTGTCTGCTACCACTTAGAGTGTGGGACGTGGTGGCGCTGCAGGTTAAACCGCTGAGCAGCTGAGCTTGCTGACCGGAAGGTTGCCAGTTCAAGACCACAGGATGGCGTGAGCTCCTGTCGCTTGTCCCAGCTCCTGCCAACCTAGCAGTTCGAAAGCGCAAGTAGATAAATAGGTACCACTCTGGTTGGAAGGTAACCGCCTTCCATGTGTCTTGGCGTATAGTCATTCTGGCCACATGACCATGGAAGCTTGTCCTCAGACAAATGCCGGCTCTTTGGCTTAGAAACAGAGATGAGCACCGCCCCTACAGTTAGTCACGACTAGACCATTTGGTTGTGGGGAAACCTTTACCTTTTTTACCACTTGCCTTGTCTTCTTGCTTTATTTGAACATCAGATGAATGTCAGACCAATATATGCCCTAAATATATGCGGGGGGGGGGACACCACTGGAGATATATCTTTTGCCCAGGACTAAGGTCAGAAACACCTGAAGACCAAATGGGGTTTTAAAAGGATATCTCTTTTCTTGCTACTGTTTCATGCCTTTTTTTTTTTTTGAACCATGCCTCAAGGAAGACTGGACATTCCAAAGGGTCTGTAACTTGTGTTTGCACAGCATCAGACCTGGACATGCATTTCTTAACATCACAACCTTGGCTGGCAAGGGAGATTCCGGTACTAACACCACAATGGGCCCTGACTGCTAGGTGTTCTTCCACAGTACAGTCTTTGGCCTCACAGCCTCTGCCTCACGTTTCGAGATGTTTGCAAGCGTTCTTCCTTTTTGCAAGCCCAGAGGCCCATTGCCAACCTCAGAGCTAAATCCACTCCTCCCTTGCATCTTTACAAGTTAGAACAGAGTTGTTCAAACTGTGGGTTGGGACCAGTGGTGTCATTCAAATGATTTAGGAACAGGAACTCACTTTTGGGTTCAAATTCAAATGTTAAAAAAAAAAAAAAAAAAACCCGGAAGCAGCCACGGAGCCCGTTAGGATTCGGAACGCCCATTCTGGTGCGTTCCCCCTGAATGACATCACTGGTTGGGACCCATTTGGTGAGCTGCGACCTGGTGTCAGGTGGGTCACAGAAAGCTGTGAGCAGCCATCTCGGAAGCTGCAGACCTTACTCTTGCTATGTTCTTTTTGTGAGTTTGAATTTTCAAGAGAAGGATTTTTAAAAATTTTGTTTTTAGCTCAGTGCTTTTACATTATATTTTGTGCTCATCTTGCTTTCTGTCAGGGATGTTTCATGGTTGTGCAATTGCTGCAGTCCAAGAATGCCAGTTTGCATCTCAGGAGTGTCATTTTATTGTGTTACAATGACAGCACCTCCTGTTTGATTATGTCACTTCTGGCTATGACATCACTCCCAGGTTAATGACATCACTTTTGGTGGGTCCCCTCACAAGTGCCGTTCTAAAAAGTGTGTTCAAGTTTAAAATATTTGAATACCACTGAGTTCGATATTAGAAAAGCTGCAAGCAATTGGGGGGGGGAGAGAGAGAATTTGTAATCTAAGGCAGCAGTTTTCAAATTGTGGGTTGTGACTCACCAGTGGGTGCAAAACTGACAAGCTGATAGCTTTTTCTGACAAGAAAAATATATTGAGCCCTATGGAAACTGAAACAGCAGTACCTGTATCTTTACTTGTGAGTAGGTGAACATGTCTTGATCTACTTCGAAGGGCTGGCAGGTCAAACGGAAATCAACACTACCAGAATATTCCTCATCTGATGAATGCAGGCCCCAATAAACTCTTGAAAAGGAATCTCTCTCCCCCCCCCCCCCGAAAATATGACAAAGGAAATGTATCGAACCCTATGGAAAGTGAAACCCAG
>JAJKFI010000031.1:5544928-5557269 GCA_029204185.1 Lerista edwardsae
AGAAAGAAAGAAAGAAATGTTTATGAGTGGCAGAGGAAGGGAGAGGCAGCCTGAGGGAACAGCTGTGTTCACTGAATATTTTCCCTTATAATATCCACTACCTTATAATGTCACTTTCTATTTCATCATCCTCAGGTAAAAGTTGTCGTAAAAGCTTTATATAACCTCAAACTGCACTAGATTTTCTCTTTCCGCACGTCCTCTTTTTTTTGTACTCCTTCTCAGCAGGGATTGTGCAGCTGGCTTTGCTTCCAGTGTGGCCAGCCCATCTGTGAGGCCTACTAGAGTGGCCTCAGGAAGTGAATTGGTGGGTGGCACCCAGCAGCGACCTTCACCCAGTACGCTGGGCGGGACTTACCTTTGAGCGGCAGTCCGCCCGTTGTGTCACGCCGTGTTCCGCCACTTTCCCGCCCGCCAGGGCGGGCGGGAAAGTGGCAGAACGCGGCGTGACGCAATGGGCGGACTGCCGCTCAAAGGTAAGTCCCGCCCAGTGTACTGGGTGAAGGACGCCGCTGGTGGCACCCTTCTCCGCTGTTTTCCTTTCTCCTTCCACTCTCCCGGATTGGAAAAGGAAGAGAGAAAGGGGAAATGTGGAAGGAAGAAGACTGCCAAGCTAAAATATTGGCAAGTGGGAGGAGCAGAGGCTGGCACATAATAGAGCAAGGAGGGCATGCTGCCACAGGCATCATGTGATTTGGGGCTGGTCCTGAACCCATGCTTGCATATCTTAAAACAGATTCAAACATTCAGTAGGAGATGTGGTGCAATCTGGATAATCTTAGATATACCATCGGGGGAAGAAGCCATATATAAACCATTCAACTGAACCAACAATGAATGCACTTGCACATTTCATACTTGAATGCCCTTGCATATCAAAAATTTCCTTGCACATAGAATATACTGTAACCATGCACTAATATCCAAGTATACATTGACATATTGTAGGAAAAGGGTTTAACTCAGGGTGCAATCCTAACTTGGAGTTAGGCCGGCACAGTTAGGCCAGCAAAGTTTGGTTGGCACAAAAGCCACCATAAAGCGCATTTGGACCACTCTTGGAGTCAGGGAGGATGGTGCACGTCAGTGTGCTGGCCTCTCTGATTCTGAGCATGGTCCAAACATACTTTACAGTGTCCCTTGTGCTGGTCAAACTTTGCTGGCTTAACTGTGCTGGCCTAACTTCAGGTTAGAATTGTGCTCTCAACCTGCTTTCAGATGTGTGAGTTTTGTGAAAGGAGAGCTTGATGGGAACACACTCAAAGTCTGTCACTGGCAACTAGCTATGATGCTATACAGGCATGCCTGCTATCCACTGATTCGGTATCCATGGTTTCAGTTATCTACGGATAACATGAATACTGGGAGGCCTTTTAAAAGATAGGGGAACATTAAAGGAGTCTCTTTTTTTTACCATGTTGCAGCAAAACCACTGATGTTCCTCTGTCTTGAAAAAGCTGTTCCCAGTATTCACAGTTTCAGGTATCCACAGTGGGGGGTCTGGAATGGAAACCCAGCGGATACCAGGGCATGCCTGTATACTATTTCATTATGCTTCTAAATACCAGTTGCAGGAGAGCTGTAGTGGAAAAAGGCTTATTCCTAAATTCCTTGCTTGTGAGTTTCCCAGAGACATCGGGTTGGTTATGGAGGGAAACAGAATTCTAGGTTAGGTGGGCCTTGGCCTGATCCAGCATGGCTTTTCTGATGTTCTATATGGTTCTATCTGTGTATTTTGAGATGGTGCAGTCCTTAAGAGACTACATCCTTTTCTGGAATATTCAAATTGAGTTTTGGTTGGAGTATCAAATGAATTTTATTTGACTTTTTTTTTTATTAAGCAAATATGTCAGCAATACATGGCTTCCTGTGGCGCCCAGAAAGTCTTCATAGCTCTTCATGAAGCTTTGGTACACGTGTGGTCCTTAAATTGATGGGGGCTAATTCTACCTTTATTCCCTAGGCATTATTGATCTCAGAGTAAAGAAACTGTGAGCCTAAGAACAGAAAACATTAAATTACTAGTAAAATATTAATAAGTATATTATTAATTATAGTTCAACTAGCTGCTCATGACCTTGAAAAAGGCATAAAAGGTAAAGGTTTCCCCACGACTGAATGGTCTAGTCGTGACCGACTGTAGGGGGTGGTGCTCATCTCCGTTTCAAAGCCTGTAGAGCCGGCGTTTGTCCTGAGGACAAGCTTCTGTGGTCATGTATGAAAAAGGCATACATGTTCATTAATTTTGTTATAGTTTTACCATTTCAGTTGTATTCTGATTAGCATTCTATAATCTCAAAGGTGGTCATCAATGCCTTTTATCGGAATTTATGCTTAGGCCTAGGTTAGAACAAGCCTCAGGTAGGTGCATAAAGGGTAATAAATCCTTTATTTCTTGGAGCAAGATAGAAAAAGGAAAAGTGATTGAATTGCTGCTAGTCCTGCTTTAATCACACAGATTGCAGACAGTAGATTGATCCTTATTTCACTTCCATGCAACGTGCACATCTCTATATCAAATCTCTTCAGTTCTTTTGCTTAAGAAACCAAGTAAAAAGCACTAGACACAGTGCACCCCAAATGAATTATAATATAGTGCTAGCCCAGTTTCAACCTCCTCTGCAGTTCAAGAACTAGCATGGATTGAACTCATGGTGCATATGAGGCATTAAATGCCCTGAATGACTTAAAAAGGTTATGTGCTAGGAAGACTTATTGAGGTTCAGTTCGTGGTGTTCCTATAAAGAGTTATAGGAAGTTACTGTGAGCCCTCAAACTCAGGTGCGCAATGAGGTTTTCTACAGCAGTGCAGCATGGAAAATTCAATTTCATGGATTTGGATTTTTGTGTGTTTGTTTCCAGGATTATACAGAATTCAAGTCTTGATTAACACAAAAGAGGGCATAAAGGGGTCAAATTGCTGCCATGGACTCTAGTTAACTCTGAGCACATTGTAATATGTTTATATGTTTATGACTGATTTAAGGTCAGAAGGAAAGAATAGATGCACCTCGGAGCAAATAAGGAGGAGAGGGAAATGGAATGAACGAATATGCCAAGCACAATTGTTTTGAAGCAAATTCAAAGTTCAATTCATATTATATGCCGATGGAAGCCTTTTGAAGCTTGCAGCCAAAAATACCTTACCTGAAAACACATGCCAGAAACTAAGTTCCAAACTTAACAGCTTTGGGCGATGGTATCATCATAGGAAGAATCTTTCTCACTCTCGCTCTCCACCTACCCTTCTCCCAAGATTTTCCACACACAGCTTCAAATATCATGTTTCCCATATGGCAAAACTTGGCAAGAATAATGGGGTGAAGAAGAGAGATTGGCAAAGGAGTTAAAGCGTTTTATGTTTTCCCTGTGCCTTTTTCTCAAACCCAGTTTTAGCTGATCCACATAACTCAACAACAATACTTCATCTCAAGGACTACCAACTGGTGAACATGCTCTGGAGCAGCAGTTCCCAAAGGGTGGGTCATGACCCAATTTTTTTAGGGTTGCGAAATTGACAGGGTAGATAAGGCTATGTGCATCAAGAGTTAAACAAGCTGGTTTGGAGGGGTGGGAAGGATCACCACTGCCCAATCACCATTATAGCCATACCCCTTGGCATTATAAATCAGGCAGCAGTCTCTAGGCCTTTCAAAAGTGTGGGAACCACTGCTCTGGAGTTCTTATATGAGTGTGCATGCATAGATAGGGTTACCAGATACAAACTAGGACAGAGTGCCTATACCTTTCACCATTGTATTGAAGAGGGGGTTTGGGCAGGTGTAGCTCATCATGGGAACGTTTCAAAAGCTGCACCTGTTTCCCAGTTTGTATCTGGTAACCTTATGCACAGAGACATATGCAAACAACCACAGAGCATTCCCGTATATATTTAGCAGTGTTGGGAATGAGTCGTGAAATTGGGCACGACTACAAATAGTTGAAAATGGGAGGTGCGGGAGGGGGCAGTCAGAGTTCTGATTTCACACTTAATGTTAACTTTCCATCAGCTCAGTGATGTGCTGTTGACAGTGCTTCACCCATCATTTCATTTATAGAAGTAAAGCATCAAAGCCAGACTGACTTGTGGCTGTCACTCGAGCGAGTGAACAAGCACACTTGGCTGCAGGGTCGTGAAACTCAAAGCAAATTTCAGGACTCTTTCCTCCCAATGGAAAATATGTTTCCCCCCCCCAAATTTGCAAGAGAAGTCAAACTGCTTTCTGCAAGACAAGTGACATCTCCCAGGGGTTTTCTGCACATCCCTAGGGTTGGCACCAACATTACATTCAAAGTGAAATTTGAAATTAATGCCAGGGTCCTTCCCATGGTGAAACATCTGAGGATGTTCAAGGGAAACCAAATACAGTTTTGTAAGATACATAACATTTGCCCTTCTCTGTAGGTTCATTTTCCCTTTTGGCTACAGCCCTTCACGTCTCATGGAATGCCATCCTGGGGAGTCCCCCCCCCCAATGTTCAGTGTGGCTCTATGGCAGGGTGCACAGGAAAATACTGCTTTGTCTTTGGATCCTTGCCATGGGTTTCTCCTCTTAGTCTCGGGAACAGTAAGATTTTTTATCTTTTATGTAGCTTCTCATGGCAAATAAAAACTAGGCCCTGATGAGTAATACAACTTTATTTGATAGAAATAAAACTAAATTCACCAAATACAGGGTGAATTCATCTGAGGCAGTGGAAGCCTTTCATGTACTGCTCACAAGAGGCCTTGGGCATATATTGTACCATTTGCCGTGAACAGAAATTCACAAATGGTACATAATCCTCTTACAACCCCGAATCAGAAGTGGCCTTAGATATATTTTGGGAAATGTTTTATTTTTCCTGCACATCTCTGACAACAATGGACCTTTCACAAGTCTTTCCTTATTATAGGACAGAGTGAGATGCCAAAGAGAAAGAGTTTGGCATAGCTACTGGACAAATTTATTTATTTTGCTGTTTCTTCATTTTTCAGCATGGAAAAATGCCTATTTTTTTTTTGCAATAACAACTAATAAATCTTGTATTTATAGCAGCACGAAAGGTCACACGGGTAGATTTGTTTCCTATAACTGCTCTTGAATAAATAAAATAATAAACAGTGACACTACGTAGAGTTTTATAATGCAATTTGTACGTGTTTTCAATTCTCTTCCTCATCCTTGTTTTACAGATGAAATTACTGGAATAAGCTGGCCATCTTCCAGCTATTAATAAAATCCCTCCAGACACTCCACTTTATAAACCTTGAAAATAGCATCTGTAGCAAGCTGTAAAATATTAATCCAATGCTCATAAACAAAAGATACTGGGGTTGTTCTGAAAACTAATATGCTTGGAGTCATAAATAACAAATGCAGTCATAATGGGCTCGCTCCAAAGGCTCCCTTCCTCTGATGGAAGGACTCCTTCCTCCAAAGAAATCTATACATCAGTGGAAAGGAAACTCTGGATCCCACCCATTCACAACACCTCATTGAACAGAAATCTAGAACAGGTTCTCCTTACACAAATACATTTACTTAATTAATAATAATACTTGGATTTATATACCGCCTTTCTTACGTCACCAGATTTCTCTAGTGACTATAACTCAAGGCGGTTTACATGGGCAGACTTTATTCAGGAACCCGAAGGTTTTTACAATTTATACAGAAATGTTCTATCTTTCAAGAACTACACACATACAGATGGATCTTTCTGTATTTAGTCCTTCTTTCTGGCCACCCGTTTGTCTTCTTGCTGGCTGATAAGCGGCTTCCCTGCTCCCACCAGAGAAGCGGCTGAACTTCGGCACAACTCCCCCTCACACAAGGCAGCCGAAGCTCAGCTGTTAATCAGCCGCAATTAACGAGGTCTGCCGCTCACAGAGACTTCCGGCTGTCCCGAACTGGCGACCTTCAGATCTTCAGCTCTTATCTTCAGGCAAATGGAGGCATTAACCCTCTCGACTAAATCTTCTGCCCAACTTCAGTGGGTCCTTGCTAGCTTTCTCATTAACAGCCTACCTCACTGGCTTTATATACCTGGTTTCCATGCCTAATGCAACCTCATTCATTCAAATGGCCCAGAAAATAGTGATGGAGTCAGAAAAAAGATAGTGTCGTAAATGGTTGCGTCCCTGGCTCATTTTCCACCTGGGGCAAGGACCGCAGACTGCTGCCCCCCCCAGCAACTGCCACCCTGACCTTCCTGGAGTTGTGCAGCCTTATGCAATGCCCCACTGCCTTCCGAAGGCATTCGAACACCTTTGGAAGGCTTTAAACAATACTTCATTTTCTGATGAAAACCGGAAGTACTGTTTAAAGCCCTTCGGAAGGCCTCAGAATGCTTTTGGAAGGCAGCAGGATGTTGCGAGTGGCCTGTCCAGCCCACAAGAGGGTTCTGGAAGGCAAGTGGCAGCGGTGATGGCTGTGTCGGAGGCTGCCCAGGGCATTCCCCCCCCCCGGTGAATGGTGGGACCACTACTGGTCTTAAAGGCTGTAAGTGTGCCTGTGTCCAAATCTCCTGACTCATTCCACAGTAGCAGTAGTAGTGGAGTATTGCTTGGACAGTGCTGGTGGGACAGATGTTGCAGGGTCTCCTTGGCTGCTGGAGTGGACGAGAGCTTAGCTGAGCCTGAGCAGAGTAAAGCCTCTGCTGCTTTAATAAAGCAGAAGTGAAAAGGCCAACTACACTGAGGGTGCAATCCTAACCTGGCCGGTTAGGCCAACGCAGTTAACCCAGCAAAGTTTAGCTGCCATAAGGGACCCCGTAAAGCATGTTTGGACCACTCTTGGAGTCAGGGAGGATGGTGTATGTCAGTTTGGAGTGGTCCAAACATACTTTATGGTGTCCCTTGTGCAGGCCCAACTTTTGCCAGCCTGACTGTCCTGGCCTAACTCCAGGCTAGGATTGCGCCCTGAGACTCAGCCCTTAATCCAGAAAGTGCATGTGGGTATAAGTGCCCCCTAAATTATAAAAGAACCCTTTTAAAAAAAATGGCAGCGAAGTAACTCCTCATTTCTCACCATTATCTTTCCTTAGCTGGTTTTTCACATGCTCGCACTGACAGAGAATGGGAAAGGTGACAAAGAGTCAAGTAGGGAGATTGGAAATAGCTGTTGGACACCTTGTTGATTCTGCCCAGTTACTTGATGTCTTCCATTCCTCAGACAACGCAGCATTTTAATTGCATGTTTCCCACTGATATTATATGTGCTTAATTGGCCTAAGAATGATCTGCTAGGAGTGCTGAGACAGGAGAAAAAGCCCATGTCCTCTGGGATGATAGCTTGCCTCCTTTTTTTTTCTTTCCTCTTTCTTCAGTGTAATGGGACTGCAAAATAGCGTTTTTGATCCTGACACGCATGTTTGATGTCGGCTTCAATAGCGAACAAAGGCTTCTTTGCTGCAGACCTCATTTTTAGAAGCTGTCTTTTCTAGCCAACGGAGGGAAGGGTGGCATAAAAAAAAGAAAGAAATCTTTCGATTTGGGGCTTCATATAGTGCGATTATTGTCAGGCCTCGCTGAACTGTGTCATTTCCAATAAGCTGACTAAGAGGTTTTCTCAGCAAAGAGTCACTGAGTGAAGTTTGTGCTGGCAGCTGCCGGCTGTTGTTGGTTGTCTAATGTATTGTTTGAACACTCACGCGCATGTGACATTTCAACAATGCGGCGTAACATTGCGCTTGGCATGGGGAACCGACTCAAAGCTTTGTGGTGGTGTTTATTTTGCCCCTGCGCACGGATCTTTCACAAAAGGGATTAGAAGATGAAATGTTTATGCTTTCACAGCAAGTTGATGATGAACAATCTGTAAATACAGACTTCGGCAATTGTGGAGTCTGGAAAGTCATGAAAAAGCCACACGCGGGATATCTAAGAGCAAAGTTTTAGCAGGCAACTCTTACTTAAAGTTAGAACACATTACCCAGTGATGTCATTCAGGGGGAACGGACCAGAACGGGCATTCCAGATCCTAACGGGTTCCATGGCTGGTTCCGGGTTCCCGACAAGTGCCAATCAGAAGTGAGTTCCTGTTCCTAAATCATTTGAATGACACCACTGACATTACCATACTGTACAGTGCATCTGTAGCACCCTAGTGCATGTGTTGCTGTTAGCCTGTATCACTTTAGGCTGTCTAAAGTCGATCACATGTAATGGCTTCGATGCTCCTGAACTTTAAAAGGCCTCCCCACCCACACTCACTCAGTGCTTGTCAAGTGATAGAACATTCTCAATGAATTGTTGATCCATTCGTATCTGTGTGAGGTTGTTTTTGGCTTGCAAGAGCATTCAAATTTTGACTACCTAATCCTATAGATAGGCTGTGCAGCCACAGCCAGCACTCCAGCAATGGGACATGCTTTATGGAGTTGCAAATGCCGTTCTGATGGAGCATGTTGCTGTATGCCTCCGGGCTGCTGCCAGAGATGGCGAGTGGACCTTGCATGCAGAAGTGGCTGGGAGCGCTCCATTGGGGAAGTGTTTCATTGGTGGAGGAGGGCATTCCTTGGTCAACCAGGAGGAGGGTGGGAAGTGTGTCAGAGGTGGGGAGGGGGGTTATCCCAGCATGGGCAACGTGTGTCCAGATGCTACCTCCTCCAGAGCCTCCTGCCATGCCCCCTTTCTCTCCTTAGACTTGTACCAGCTATATAGCTGTTGTAGGTCTGAGGAGATCCATATGCAATTGAGGCGCTTATGGAAGGATAAGGGAAAATATTTTCCTTTGCCTCTCCCAAGCTTCCCAATTGTACCCCCCAAAATAGCATATAGTGCCGCCTGTTTTGGCATCCCTATAGTAGGGAAAGATAGAATTGGGCTCTCAATCCTTTATGTGCAATTAAAAATGTGTTTAAAGTCCAGAAACAGAAAAATCCTGCAGCCATATGTCACTTGGAGATCAGGTACAGATGTCCATAATGAATGGCTGTTTCGTAAGTCCGTAAGCAACATTTGAGGCTGAACGTTTGCACATTTTACAGGGAAATGCCTGGAAAAAACTTGAGTCTGTGAATAATTGAATCAACCATATGCAGAGGCGCAAATGAAAAGCACCTAATCCTACTGCCGCCTCCCTATTTTCATCCCCAAGAGTAAAATGCTTCTGTTTGGCACTGGGAAATGGAAGGTTAATTTCCAGGACCCCTGCAGTATCTTTTGCTTTTGCGGATGGGGACTAGAATCAGAGGCGTAGCGGGGTGCAGTTGCCCCAGGCACAAAATTCTTAAAATCCCTGTGGGGAATGCTGGCGTTATCCTCGGAGGTGGATTTCCGCCAGCCTCAGCACGCCTCCCTCAGCTCCCAGGAGGGATGCGCCAAAACCCCACACAAGGAAAAAGCGGTTGGCATTCTTCTTGGCGGCGGAACTCTGCAGGCTTTGGCGCGCCTCCCCAGCTCCCGGGAGAGACCCCCCGAAACCGTGCCTCTGAGGAGAATGTGGCCGGCTTTGTGGGGGGCACAACATGTGCAAGGCATGGGATGCTACGCCCCTGATTAGAATTATCATTCCCAACATCCCTGGTGACAAGTTGATGCTGTTGTATCATTTCCTCCAGGGAGAAGGCCCTTCACAACATTGTATGATGCACTGAGATGCACACACACAAATATCTATTTTAGAAGGATGATAATTGGATATATACCTGTAGGCAGAGGCGTCACCCTACCGGAACGGGGCGGTACCCGTTCCGGTAGTTCCGGGGAGAGCGAGACAGCGCGTGGCAGACTCCGCGCGCTGTTTTTGCGCTCCCACCCGCCCCTGTGCCTGGATCATTCTGTAAAAGAGCAATTCCAGGTGCAGGGAGGCATTGCCGGGCACCGCAAGGGGGCGGGGAGCTACAGCTCACCCGTCTGTCGCGGCGTTCCAGATCCTGGCGCCAGCAGCATTCCGGTTGCTGGCGCCAGTGAATGACGTCACTGCCTGTAGGTTTCAGAATACGCTGCTCAAATAGGAGCCAAGGGCTGGGAAGACAAGCGGTGCTTCCAGCATGGCTGCCACCACTCTCGTATGAAGCTTTCTTTTAACAAAGAGCAGCACTGCTGCCCCAACCCCACAAACTGGCACAAGACATCACTTTTGATGGTTGACTTCTGAAACAGGAAGCATCGTCAAATAACTGGGGAATACGTGGGGATGGAAATTTCAGCCCAGCACGAACAAATGCATAAATACTCCTACATGCGCACAGGGCAAGCCCAAGACAATCTGATGCCTGAAATGGCATGTCAGATGCTGCCCCCTTTACCCGATGATGCTCCAACCTCTGCTCCTCCCACTCTTGAGTCTTACAGCTCAGCACTCTCATCCCCTCCACATTTCCTCTTCCTTTCTGTCCCCCTCTTCCTTTTTCCAATCCAGGGAGTGGAAGGAGAAAAAGGATCAATGGAGGCAAGTAGGCAGATAGAGACGGATGCCCTTACCAACGCGCTGCCTGAGACAACCGCTTCCACTGTCCTCATGGATGGGCCGTTGCTGCATGCAAACACAAGTATCTATTAATTCTTTTGGAAGGATTATAATTGGCTATAGCTGTAGGTTTCAGAATAGGCTGCTCAAATATTACTGTTTTCCCTCCCCCCTCCCCGTCTGCGTCAGTCTGCCAGCTGTATCTTATCCAAAAGTACAGAAAGAGCCTTGTTTCAAACTCAAACAATGTACAAGCATTTGTGATGTCTGCATAATGAATTCTGAATGCAAATAGATGCTGTAAAGTAAAATAGTGAAAATCTCTATGACAAGCTGTGGAGCATTCAACAAAATATATGGTTTTCTGTATAATAAATATTCCTTCATGCTGCCGTTCGGAGAGACGTTCCAACCAAATGGTGCTAATTAACCAGTGTTTATTAGTCTCCTAGTTTCATCTACTTAACTCATTTTCTTGAAATGTTGAACTTTAATAAAGCACAGGAAAAAAAATAGCTGGCTTTTTTAAGGGGGAATAAAATAAGTGCTCTGGCCCTCGACAATTCCTGTTTAAATTTCTCCTATAAGTGTTATTGAGGAAATCATAGACTAATGGAGCAGATATGAGAAAACAAGAGTCTGGTCAATCTGCCCCACAAGCCAGGTTTGCCTCCATCCCATCTAGCCCTCCTCATGGCCACAATGTGCCACATAAAGACAGAAAATGTTGCCTGCAAAATGGACTGGGCCAAGCCACCAGCTATGAATTGCTATGAATTTCCTGAAACATTCCTTGAAACTAGAAAGTAATTTCATCTTCTGGAGAATTTTAGGAGCCTACTGATTATGGTGAGAACATTCTATGTCTAATTAATGCCAAGCATGCTCATATTTTTGCACCCTTGTAATCCTGGGCTGACCGTTTATATTATAGTTCACTTTTTCAGTAGATAAGAAGCTTTTGGAATGTGGTCTAGGAAGATCTGGGCTGAACTGTTGCTCAGCCTTCATAGAGTTGTAGAATCGCAGAAGTGAAGGGGCACAAGGCTGTCTCATCCATCCAACCCCCCGTTTAAGGCAGGATAATCTTCTCAACCAACTTGTCAAGCTGCTGCTTGAGGATCTCCAGCGAAGCAGAAACAATCCGTTTCATTGCTAAATTAACCTTGCCATTAAGAAATGTCTTCTGATATTTGTCTGAAATGCCTCCTCCTGCAGCTTAAACCTATTAGACATCTGGTCCCTTGCTCCTAGATAAGTCCCAGAAGCTGCTATGGGGCAACCCGCACATGCGCCAGCTCAATCACTGGTGTGGGTCTGTGTTGCTCTGTGAAGGTGGATCAGGCCTGGGAAGAGGCTCGGGATTTGATGTGCATGGAGCAGGGAACCGGGAAGAATGGGGAAGAAGGGGTGGTTTTCAGTGGCAGCATCTCCACTGATATCCGATACCCGCTCCCAGCCTCAATCCATCTCCCTGGTTCTCCTTGGAGTTGCACTAGCAAAAATGCTGGTGCAAATCCAAGTAGACCTATTGAGGAAGTGGAGGCTGAGATACTCTGAGATAATGAATGTCTCCTTATCTCAAGGAGGCCCCTGAGACTCACTCCCCCCTCAGGATACATGGGGCACTACATTGGATTGGCTGCAACACTCCGGGGGGGGGGGAAGCATTTAGGATTGCGCTGTTAACTTGCATTTGCAATTCACATTGCAAATGCAGCCACGGTATTGTTATAGAGAACAGTGACAAAATTTGTGGGTTTTTTCCTCATATACTGTGGCTTTGTGGCTTGTTTTTGTTCTGTTTGCAATCGCACATCACCGCCCATTGCCTGAGCTTGAGGGGGCTATTACCATAGAGGTAGAATAACTGGAGACGACATGGTACTATTTTCTTGAAGCCATGGGTATACAAATATGGCTGACGCAGATCTTTCCCGCCAA
>JAJKFI010000031.1:5562609-5605244 GCA_029204185.1 Lerista edwardsae
TTCTTGTTGGCCTTACAGCAGGAGTTCAAGATATTTTTTATTCTGCACTGTCTCTTTGATCATATGATTTGCTGTGTTAATGTTTGCTGCCTTTTTATTGTTTGGTTATTAATATTTCTATTTGTAGTGCTATTGCTCTTTCATTGCTGTTAGCCATGCTGGGTCTTTTGTTACAAAAGGGAAAGGTGGGATAACAGTGGTTGTGGGCTTTTTTTTTTTTTTTTTTTTTAAAGACGACAGCTTGCATTTACCCTGTCAGAGTGTCTATTAAACTCTCAAACCTTTTCACTGAATACCAGCTGTCACCCGAATAACCAACAAAGGGGAAAAATTATTCCCAGTGGATACTACAAGGCACTAATAGTGTGATATAGTTAAAGAAACACAAGACATATTCAGAATGTTCTCTCTCTTAAAAAAAGTGTTTCTTCTGCAGTAGTACTGTATATCTACCACACTTGTAATC
The DNA here is from genome assembly GCA_029204185.1 of Lerista edwardsae. Lineage (NCBI taxonomy): Eukaryota > Metazoa > Chordata > Lepidosauria > Squamata > Scincidae > Lerista > Lerista edwardsae. The sequence continues at coordinate 5,563,076 of JAJKFI010000031.1, forward strand.
TTGTTCTTATGATCAGTAATCATGGTTTTAAAGGGTCTAATTTTTTCTGCGTAAAATAAATCACACTGAGAAACAGGAAATGCAGAATCAGGTTACTTACTGATTTCATATAATCACAATCACCACCTGCCATGTTCCATTTTCAGAGTCCAATTTACCTTGCAGGCACACACACCTGCATGCATGCAAATGGCCATATGTCTCAAACTTCCACAGCTAATCCACAAACCGAGGATCCCACGGCTTGTCTTAGTCTTACCCCAGGTGTTCCAACAGGACTTCACTGAAGCCTGTGGGGATTTGTATTATGGATTTCAGACAGAGGGGGGAAAAACTGCTAGCAAATTTACAAGGGAAAACTCCAGTTCAATACCTGTGAATCTGGCACGACACCAATTCGGTGGTGAGCCTGTGTGCTTCCCTACTTTGCAAATATCGTCTTCCTTTCTTATCATGCAAGTCAACTTAGGAAGCATTACGGCAGGGGTGCAGTGAAGGAAGAGTCGAGCTCCGGGACTTCTACAGCAGGTGCATTGACATCATCAGCAAGAGTGCTCAGGTGATGCCACTGAAACCTTTTTCAAAAGGACTTAGCCAAGAAGAAATATTACCTCGAACTCAGCATGTGGTAAACTGCAGTATTTGCCTAGAAGCCTATTTTAACATCTAAGCCATCCTCTTTCCCAAGGGCTGCCTGAGAGACAGTATTGTAGCTCACATTCTGTTAAGGCTACAATCACCTGCAAATTTACCTGGAAGTAAGTCCTACAGAACACAGTGGGTTTCACCTCTGAATAAATATGCTTAGGCTACCCCTCTCATCCATATACTGTACGTTGTGCATTTATTTGGGATTTTCATCCCATTTTTCAATTTTTATACATTAGTTCTAAACTACTGCACCAACTCAAAAGACTTCGGGATGAAATGGAGTAGATCATCTTTAAACAAAAGGAAAAATAAGTTTCAGAGTTGTAATAAGTGGTAGGAGAAGAAAGCACTCTAATGAAGACGACTGTTGCTTATACAACTGTTGCTTATGGAGCATACAGAGATGTACACGGCTCGCAGCGCCCCTGGGGTGGGATGGCGTCACTGCACCCCCAGCATGGCCCCCTGCCCCAGCCACACCTCTTCGTGCCTGGAATCACTCCATTTAAGGGTGATTCAAGTGCGAGGGAGGGCAAAACATGCACAGGTTTTTCTGCGCCACTTTGCTCAACCACAGCCAGCACCCGCTGCGCTCACCTCTCCCCATGACACCCTCCCTACGCCTCTGGGAACATAGCTATGGGAAAGGGGTGTGACAGTGAGCTCCTGTACTTCAAAATCTACCATCACACTTCTGCATACCAGAAAAGAATGAATAGCACAATGTAGCTAGCCTTCCATTGAATGGTGGGGTCAAGTGGACCCGAGGAATTGGAAACAAACTTGATTTCAACCTTCTACATCTCTGTTTTGCTTGTATTCCTCAATCTTAACTTGTTCAGTTGCCCTGTCATGGTTTATATCTTCATACCCTAAACAGAGACTAGCCACTCAACCATGGTGGTCTGAACGTTAAAATTCTTAGTGCCTGCTTTTCTTATCCTCCAGCAATACTCCTTCTCCTCCCCACACCAGGACAGAGACGGAGGCAGTGGGGCCAGTTGGCATAGGCCTACGATTTTGAGGGGGCCTACTACAAGAAAGGGAGTAGCGGTGGCGCTGCAGGTTAAACCGCTGCTGCTGGGCTTTCTGACCAGAAGGTTGGGAGTTCAAGACCACACAGAGTGAGCTCCCGTTGCTTGTCCAAGCTGCTGCCAACCTAGCAGGTCGAAAGTACCTAAAAATGCAAGTAGAGAAATAGGTACCACTTCGGTAGGAAGGTAACTGTGTTCTATGCCCCTTGACATATTGTCAAGCCGGCCACATGACCATGGAAGCTTGTCCTCGGACAAACACCGGCTCTACAGGCTTAGAAATGGAGATGAGCACTGCCCCCTAAAGTCGGTCACGACTAGACCATTTGGTTGTGGGGGAACACACACACCCTCTCTCTGGAGACTGAGACCCATTCTTATGTTCATTTTTGTTCACCGTCCACATTTTTTTTCTTTATACCTTTATACTTTTTAACTACTTGGCTTTATACCTTTTTAATTCAAACTTCCAGGCTTCCACTTTCCATATTCATGTCACCTGTAACAGTCTGTTCTACTTTTCCCACCCTCAGAAATCCTCCACCTCCGTTGGCTGTTTTACTATTTCTGCGGGGATATTTCCAGCTGCACTGAGGTAAGAGAACAACTTTATCTGCAGCTGTTAAACACAGAGCGAACTGGCACAAGCCCTCAAGGATTACCCCAGTTCCATTTCTCCTCCTTCATCGCTAAAAATAATTCCCAGTAAACCGGAGAGATGAACAAAAGCCAGCCCTTCTTATGAATTCTTATTCCCCACAGAGACTTATGGTGCTATAAACCAACGACACTATGAAGAAGATAGCATCACCTCCTTCTCTTATTAATAAAAGACCACAAGGCAGAACCTTCTCATCTTACACTGTTCGGGATATGAGGAGTTATTGGGGTAGGTAAGAATTGTTCACTCCAGGTCATTCCAATACAGACTTTGATTATCTAAGTCATCACAACATAATGATATTCATTACTCTTCACAATCTTTGTCAAAGTGTCAATAACAGAATATAAAACATAGAGTCCTACGCGCATAAACAGAGCACAAGCAATTTCAATGCTGTATTCAAGGCCTGAATGGCAACACTCCTGAGAGTCAACAAAATAAGAACTTACAAAATTAAGCCCTTCATCTTTTGAATCAAAGCTAAGGTGAACACAGAAGATACATCTTGTCCTGCCATATCCCCCACTCACACCACTGTACTCTTGGTCTCAGCTTACTCAAGAAAAGAGGATTAAAATGGGAAGCATTGTGATCACACACAGTCTTGGAGCATTTTTGTGGTTCTATCCTCTCACTGCAATGCACCATTATATGCATCATATATAACATGCCATGCTTTAAAATAAGACCTCTACAGCTTGGAAGGGGAAAATGTTCTTCTTGTTCCATATGCACATACACAACTTCAAAGCTAGTTAAGCGGACTGAAGGGTCACCCTTCTATTGATTTCTTGCCGAGGCATCCATTTCATTTGGTCTTGATTCATAATTTTTGTCTCACTATGAGATCTTGGCTATAAAAAAAGCACCAATCCAACCGTCACATTAAACAGAAGCAAAGCTATCACATTTCTGTTCCTCAATGGATACCTTTGGCTTCTCGAAAACAGTGACAGAGGTTTCTGGGGTGACTGACAAGATACCTGCCTTGACAAGATGGATGGCAACAATTGAAAAAAGTAAGAAAGAGATACCCCCAAGACCTCAACCAGACGGTATCTGCAGTACAATAATTCCGCTGAATGACACGAATGACTTTCAGGAAGCCTTGGCTATATCCCCATGACAACCTGAGCTGCAGAAGTCACTGCTACATTCTCTACTTATTGTTTCTTCTGCAACAAAGGCATCCACCCTCCTGACAAGAAAGGCCCATTATTCCCACCTGATTTTATCCGTACCCTGGTAGACCTTCCATAAATCTTCCAGAAAATATTTTTATTTGATCACAAAAGCATAACAAATTGAAAGGAACAACAACAGTTACATTGTTCAATGTGGTCTAACATGTTTTTTGGTTCGTGAAATGGGATTTAATGAAAATGTGGATCTGAAAAAGGATGCAAGGGAGCAAAGGAAAGCAATGAACTGAAGTTAGCTGGAACTGCAATTTTTAATCATTTCATTGGTTAGATCAGTGGTCCCCAACATTTTTTCACTTGTGTATCCTTTGGTAAATTATGCACTTTTGTAAATTATACATCACATTTTTCAAAAATCATACATTTTCATAAATATATAGTATATATAGAAATGATACTATATATGCATAAATTATAAATATTTAAGTTATATTTACTATTGTAAATCATAGTAGCAAAATGTTTGTAATTAAGATTGCTTTTCTGGTAGTGTTTGGGACTGAATAGTTTACTCCTGAAATAAAAACTTACCAAAATAACAACGTGTGATCGTGGAGAAACATCAGTGGTAACCATATTATGAGTTAATATGCAATTCCAAGGTTTAATTCCGCGTAATTATATTACTGAACACACCGGACGAAATGCTACTTGCTGTCTATTTGAACTCAGATTGCACTGTTTTGACAGACTTATTTTTTGAAATCTACACAACCAAAAATAAAGTGTGAACAGGAAGGAAAGAATAAAAGGGGAGGGTGGGCAAAAATTAGATAAATATATAGGAAAATTTCAGTAAAATATCTTCATAACACAAGTAGTTGTCAATATGAGAGTAATTCTTTTTTACTTCTAGACTATTAAGAGTATTTTTTTTAAAACTGCTACACTCACACACACACACACCCCATAAAACAATTCTGTTAATGTTCAGACTTTCGAAAATATTACAGCAGAAAATGGAAGGTGGGGAAAAAAAGTGTAAACGGGAAGGGGGGGAAAGGAGGGGGGGAATTTTTTTTCCTTTCTAGAACATTAACAGTGGGTGTCTGAAAATGGTGAAAAAGACTGCTAGGAACAACAAGAAATTACACAGCTTTAAAAAATAATGCACTCACTGTTAACGGTTGTTTTATTGAACCGATGGAAGGTGAATACATGAACCTTTCCGTGGAAATTAAATCCCATTTTTCGTACAGTGATTCGCACACCCGTATGCAGAACACGCAGGCATGATTTAAAAAGTTGATATTAGATAAATATGTAGGAAAATTACATGAATTCGCGGCAATCCTCATTGGCGGGAAATGTCTGAGTCGGCCATATTTGTGTGCCCCGGAAGCTTCAAGAAAATCACAACATGCCGACTAATCTAACCTTCTTGCGTGATACCTATACACATAGGTGCTTGCTTCTAAGTAGCCATGTGTTATAAATACCCCAATTCCCACAAGTATGTTTTGAACATAGTACTTGTTCCTGTTTCTTGAGGTCCGAAAGTGCTCTCCCTCTCTTTCCACTTCTTACACTCAACCATTTGTCCTTCCCTCATTGTCTCTAAGTCCCCTTCTTCATGAACTGCTGGAATAAGATTATTTTCAAGTGAAAACATTTCTGCACACAAGCTATTTTATTCTTCAACTGTAACCGAGCATTAAACCTTAAAGCCTCCCAGAATCAGAACATTCTGGGTGCATCTTTGAGTGAGGCGTTTGGAATGTGTGCTCACAAAACCATCAACAATTTTGACTTCAGGTAACCTAAAAGAAAAGTGACTGACCAGCACTGAAGGCTAGATAGCAATTAGGAGACGCTGCCAGATGGTACGTGCGCAGAAGACTGGCATTGAAAACTAGAAGAGTCGGCAGCCGTGCTTCCTTTGATGACAGATTTACTGCCTGGAAAAGGCTGGAATGCTCCTGTGGTGTTTTCCCCAGCGTTTTAATGAGAAACTAAGGAAGTTCGTATTAAAAATGTCTTAGCCACTAGAGTCTGAAGAACTATAATCCAAGCTGAAAAACACCTTGTTTTTTGCAGTCTACTTTGTTGTTCTCTCAGGCAAATTTAACCCTTTTTCACATAGCTTCCCATTCTGCATCAGCATTGCAGGTGTGCAGAAGACCCCAATTCTGCAGAAGAATGTTCTAGAAGGACAGTCTTTGGATGGGAGCTGTGGCATAAGGGCCCCTATCAGAAGTTGCCCATGCCAGCCATTTTGCAATATTCATGTTGCATTAAATACAGTACATGTTGTATTTCTCATACTACACAAGGTTATAATGATTGAGGTGGCATGGTTTGAGAGACCAAAATGTTAAGACCATGTAAAGGTTTAGGTGCAATCGTAACCAACTTTCCAGCAAGGCAAGGGCAATGCAGCTCTGAGGTAAAGGAACAAACATTCCCCTACCTTGAAGTTGCCTCCATGACTGCCCCTCAACCGCAGGATACCACACATGCCCCATTTGCACAGCTATGTCAGTGATGGAAGTTTGGTTAGGGTTTGGGCTTTATTCAGCAGCTTCTTTCATCTTAAGAATCTGTTCAGAAGAATCTGCTCCTTATCCACTGTCATTCTTTAGTTGCTGGAAGGGCTTTGTAGTACTACTGAAAAACATGTCCCATTTATCAGCTACTTAAGCCTGGTTCAGGTATTCCCTCTCTGTGCAGCGTGCCAGAAAACCTGCCCCTGATGCATGCCATTGCTCCTCTGCACCGAGAGGAGGTCCCCCTAAGGTTAAACTTTATGATTGGGGATGATAGGGAACATCTGCAAAGGACTTATGTCGCCCAAGGTGTGGAATATTGCCACAAACAAGTTTCGGATTGGATCGTATTGCTCCCTCCATGTCAGTTTGGCGATTCCTGAAAGATAAAGAATACATGAGAAAAAAAAAATTTTTCCCCAAAAGGTTAACTAAACAGATGAAAATATATATCCAACTGAAAAGACATAGAAAGTTCCTCGCCAATCTGTCTAGGGAGAAAACTCTTCCCTGTAAATCAGATTGCCCATGAATGCAATAGCAGAACTCTTCCTAAGCCTTCCTAACAGAAAATTGTACTTGACCAAATACTTGCAGTCACGGAATAATGCATTTGAGGGCGCAACCAGCAAAGTTTATCCAGCACAAGGGCCACCATAAAGTATGTTTGGACCACTCTGGGAGTCAGAAAGGCCAGCACACAGACATGAGCCATCCATCCTGACTCCGAGAGTAGTCCAAACATCCTTCATGGTGGCCCTTGTGCTGGCCAAAGTTTGCTGGCTGAGTTTATGCCGGCCTAACTCCAGTTTAGGATTGTGCTCTGAATGTTGCTTTCTTGTTGGAGGATAGAGTAGAATGTTTAGGTTTCTCAAATTTTGTAGAATTATGTAGGCGGCACAGGTAAATATTGCAAGTAGCAAAATTGCCATTGGGGGCATTAAAAGTCTATTGGATATGGAGAAACATTTTCATACCACCATCGGTATGCGGCCTTGTATATGACACCTTGGTAATAAAAATGTTATCTTAGCCATCATAACCCACATTGATTACACGCTCAAACTCAGCAGTAAATACTGTCACTGAGAAGTCTGAGCACATAAACCCTCCTTATACATTTGCTGGTATTAATAAGAGAAGTTGAATCCCAATAGTGTTAGAATTACTAGCCGAAGTGCTAGCTATGACTGCAAGCATTTTGCTTTAGTTTTCCTATCAGCATGGGAGACACAAATGTTTTCTTTTTGAAAAATCCAAAATATTTTCCGGATTATACAGTAGATTCCAGCACAGGCACAAATGGAACACATCAGGCAAGATCAGTGAAATGTCTTGTTGGATAATAAGTAAGAAAATTTGAGAGTATCAGCACATCTTCTATGCACAACAGTAGCACGAGTCCCAGGTATGCAGTCAATAAAGTCAACTGATTATGGGAAAACACAAAACTATCAGTGCTAAGATATTAGGTTGTGGATACATCCTACACATTTGAGAAAACAGCCTGGAAGGTTTTTCCCTCTCCAGGAAAGTATAGAACCTATATAGTGAGGGCACAATCCTAACTTGGAGTTAGGCCAGCCCAGTTAGGCCAGCAAAGTTTGGTTGGCACAAGGGCCACCATAAAGTGTCAGGGGGCTTTACTCTTTGGACCGGAATCAGGGAGGATGGTGCACATCAATGTGCTGGCTTTTCTATCCTTGAGAGTGGTCCAAATATATGTTATGGTGTCCCTTGTGGCTGCCAAACTTTGCTGGCCCAACTATGTCGGCCTAACTCTAGGTTAGGATTGCACCCTGAGTAGAATATGTGGAAGTTTGGACATTTTGAACTGAGCCAATTCAGGACGCAATCCTATAAGCAGCGCTGGATTAGTGAAGCTGGCCGGCCAGCATCAAATCCAGCACAGCTTAGGATGGGCTGGAGCCTCCCCTATGTGCTTCTCAGATTTGCGCCCTCGAAAGAGCGGGCGCAGATCTGAGGAGACTGTGTGGCCCGAATCGGGGCCTTGCTGCCTTGCTGACAAGCTTAGGACGTGGCCGTATGGCCACCTCCCAAGCCCACCCTGGTCCCGCCCAAGTCCCGCCTCCCGCCTCAACCCCTCCCACCAATCCCAGTCCCGAAACGGGACAGAGAATCCCTTGCACCGACCGTCTTCGGTCGGCGCAAGGGAGGCTCTCTGTTGGCGCTCTGAAGCCGACACTGCAAGCAGCGTCAGCTTCAGAGCTTCAGTGCCGACGTGGGGGTGCTTCTTGGTGCTCGCGCACCGGCACTCCGCCCCTTGTGTCGACGAGATGACGTCGCATCGACGCAAGGGGCGCGCTAGGATTGCGCTGCCCAATATGGTGCTGAGTGATGTTAAGTTTTTTTTTTTTAGACAATCTTTATTAATTTATATTCAAAAATAAACTTTACAATCCAAAACAAAGACATTTATACAAAAAAGGAGGAGAAAGAAAAAGACTATTCCATTCTCAATACCGTGTAGTCCAGTATATCAAATCTGTTGATTCCTTATCCATTGTCTTCTCACCGTTCAAAAATGGGTACCAAACATCTAAAAAACTGTCCTTTTTAACCTCTCCCCTCATAATTCTTACTCGCATTGTTAGCTTTTCCATAACAGCTACTTCCCAAACTCTTTTCATATATTTTTGAAAGGACAGTCCTTTCAATTCTTTCCAGTTATTAGCAATTTCAATTCTTGCGACTCCAATAAGAATCTCTATCAACTTCTTGTTTTTTAAATTTTCATTCCCATTGGTAAACAATGAGAATAGTAGAAGGGTACAGTTATCCTTTATATTTTGTTGTGTAATATTTTCTAACCATTTTATCACTTCTTTCCAAAAAATCACTACTTTTGGACAATATAACCACATATGTTCCATATTTCCTTCTAATCCACAGATCCTCCAGCACCTGTCTGGAATCTTTTTATTTATTTGATGGAGTTTCCTAGGAGTCAAATACCATCTATGAGTAGTCTTTAGTACCGCTTCTTTTAATTTTACAGAAATAGACTTATATGCTTGATTCTTCCATATCCCATTCCATACATCATCTGATATCTTAATCTTCAGATTTTTCTCCCACAGCATCTTTATCCCACTATATTTAGGGTATACATGTTTTATTATTTCTTTATACAACATTGAGATTAAACCTTTTTTAATACCTTGTTTCTCTCCTATACAATATTCCTCTAACATTGTTAATGTTCTAATAGGCCCAAATTTTTTATATTGCTGCTTAACAAAATTCATCACTTGAGTCAATTGCAACCAATTGCTACTTGTTATATTTATTCTCTTTTTTAATTGTTCATATAAAATTGGTTTTCCACTTATAAATAGATCCTTCATTCTGTATATACCATATTTTCTCCATTCTTTAAATTGCGCATATCTTTCTTGGGTTTTAAAATTAGGGTGTTCCAAAATTGGGCATAAAGGAGAGATAGGTGGGGCAAAAACCTGTAAATATTTTCTCCAAATATTCATTGTTTCCTTCAAAAAAGGATTTTGAATTTGATCTCTTTTGGCTGGCAATTTTGTACTATATAAATGTATATTTATAATATTTTCTCCCTCTATTCTTTCCATTTGAGTCCATTCTAAATATTCATTCATTTGTACAACTTTAACTGCTTTTGCTAACTGATAAGCATCATAATATTTTATCAAATGGGGTATAGCCAAACCTCCTTCTGTAGTAACTCTATATTTAGTATTACTATTAAATCTTAAAGATTTTTGATTCCCTGAAATAAATTTTTCCAATTTCTTTTGCCACAATTTTAGTTTTTTTATTTCCGGTTGCAGTGGTATATTTTGAAACAAAAATAAAAATTTTGGTAAGATATGAGCTTTAATTACAACAACTTTCCCTAACAATGATAATTTCAATTTTCCCCATTCCTTAATTTTCCCCTTTATCTCCTTATACATATATTTGTAATTTCGAAATGCTAATTGTTTAATATCTTTTGTCAGCCAAATTCCAAGATATTTAAAACTAGAATAACATAATTCTAAATTAGATTTTATTTTTATCTCCCTTTGCTCTAGTTTGGAAATATTCAAACACAGTACCCTAGATTTTTGATAATTAATTTTTATCCCACTAACTTTCTTAAAAATTTCCAATACTTGTTTCAAAGATTCTATACTCTCTAGCTGAGTGATGTTAAGTGGCAACAAATAAAGAAAGGAATGAAGTAGAAGGGATATATAGTAATTGTTTTATATATTGAAATAAAGTGTCTGACACTATGAAAATACCTGGTAATCCCCCTGTGAGGTATAAGAGAAATTAATGAAATACACAGTAGAAACAGCACATCTTCTCTTATGGGAAAATGCCACAGCCCACCAGGTGGTCCCTGAAGCATGTACTCATACCAAATAAATATTATAGCTTGTAAGAAACAAATGCTTTTATGTTGCTGTTGATTTTTAAAATTTATGTGCTGTGTGTCTTTCATCTGCAGGGTTATGCTACTGCTGTGGGGTTTATTTTATTGGGTTTATTTTTTTATTTGACACAATCTTTGTGTACTTACTACTGTTGTATTTTTATATTTATTACTTGTATTGTTAGTTGTCTTGACCACCAACAGGGAAAGGAAAGATATAAATATTTTGGGGGCACAATCCAAGCCCCGGGATGGGCCAGCACGAGTCTCCTGTGGTGTCCCAGAAGTGTCGCAAATGCACCACAAAGTGCATTTGTGATGACTTAGGAGGAGGGCCTGGCAGCACCCAGGTAAGGCCAGTTGAGTTTGGCCAGCATGGGGGCTTGGGGACAGGAGGGGGAATGTGGAACTGGGTGGGGGAGGCAGAGGGAGGGTGAGCCCATGGGCCCAGGGAGGGGGGTGGCCAGGATCCAGCACTTGGGCCAGATGCTAGTCATGATCTCAGGCGGTCCGACTCCAAACTGGGCTGTTCAGATTTGCGCTGCCCATTTTAGTGGCGTAGATCTGAAAAGCCTCATTCAGGATCCTGCTGCATTACAGTGGTAAGGGGGAATCAATTCCCTTTGCCCTGGGTTGTGTTGCAGCCAGACCCAATCCTGTGCTGGATATTGGGCAGGCCAGCTGGCCTCCCTATTCCAGCACAGGGTTAGGATTGTGCTGTAAATAAACTAATGCACACCAAAAAAATGTATTGTATGAAGCAGCCTTAATACTGTTCCAGCATTATCCCAAATCTAGGAAGGAGGGCATTCCAAAAACTGATAAGAGCATACATCTACTTGAATTCAAGGCAGAATGTGGACAAAAGTCAGTAGGGGGCTAACCCTGAAGCTCTGCATTCAGCAGGATCAGAACCAACATAATATGCTTGACTTCTGTTCTGCTGCATGGCTTCGAGGTGGTTCAAAGCCAGAGCAATTAACATCCCACTTACCAAAAAGCCGAGGCATTACTGAGAAAGCTTAGAAGTGGTATGCAGCAACCATGACTGACGAACCAACACAGCGTTTGTATTTTGGAGCCATCGATAAAAAATAAGAATACCATATATGTTAGGCATAATAAAGCGTAGCCTAATTGGCTGGTAGAACTGCCAGAAAGTTTTTATAAAAGGGAGAGATGTCATGAGCAATGCAGTCCAACCCCAACCCCCCCACGGCCAGTGCAAACCATGTGTGGTGACCAAGCGTTGCCGTAAAGTATGTGCACGCCAGCGCTTCTGGTGTGGTGCTGACGCAGGAGCCTGCATCGATGCCGCAGTGTTGGTACAAGCCCTACGCCAACCAAGTGCGGGGGGAAAGGAGGGCAGAACACGCGCGCGCGTGTGTGTGTGAGTGTTCTGGGAAGCAGGCCAACCTGGGCCACATCCAAACCCCCTTCTCCTGCCCGCATGGCCCTGATTCGGGGCACTCAGTGTACTTGGATTTGCACCTGCTAAACAGCAGGTGCAAATCTGAGTAGCCCGTAGGGGCTGCTGGTGCCTACCCTGGGGCAAGAGGATGAACGTGTCCTTGTCCCGTGGCGGTTCCAGCCTGCTTCCAAGCTGTACTGGATACAGCATAGGCCCACTGGCCTGCCTGTTCCAGCGCAGTTTAGGATTGCACTCTAAGATGGCTCTCTGTCCCTCAAAGGTAAAGCACTAGTTACCGTCTCATTAAGCGGACAGTTATGGCTATTTATGACAGGAAAAAGAAACGACATAGCAAGGATTTTCTTCAGCTTTCATAAGAATGCACCTCCACAATCAGAACAACATCCCCATGATTTCTTACAAACCCTTGAGTTGTATCTGAAGTAGCTGGATGGGACAATGTGTGGAGCATCTTCTAGAAATCTTCAGCATTGGCAGAACACATGGAGATCCCCCATTATAAATGATCACTGGACCTAAATCCTGAGGAAGCGATACATACCTGCCCCCTTCTTAATATGAAAGACAAAACAAAATGCAGTAGTAGCAATTCCGGGACAGGCTTGCGTATTTTCAGGTTCATTATTTCAGAATGAGCATGCAGTCCTAACCAACTTTCCATCTCCAGGTAAGGGCAATGCAGCTCAGAGGTAAATGAATAAACATTCCCTTTACTTACCTTGAAGAGGCCTCCGAGACTGCCCCTCAAATGCAGGATGCAGCACATGCCCCATTGGCACAGCTATATCAGTGCTGGAAAGTTAGTAAAGGATTGTGCCCTGGTTTAGGTAGGTCTTGAAAGAAAGATTGTTTTTCTACACCATTTCTAACCAACACACACACACACACACACACACACACACACACACACAGAGAGAGAGAGAGAGAGAGAGAGAGAGAGAGAGAGAGAGAGAGAGAGATCACTCTCTCTTCAAAATATCCCGTAGAAGAAACCCTCAGTGTAAGAATGTTTATTGCTCTGTTGTGGATAGCACATTATTATAATCAGGAAAATATTGCTTTTGGAATCATTAATGTTATTTCCATCATTACTCTGCATCGAACATGATCCCCACATTTAATTATTATTCCTTTTTCGTATCAACAACCTTCACAGAAGAGCTGCATGGCTTTCACTGATGGGAAATCACTGAATTTTCAGAGGAAATGTATTTGGGTTCATGACTGCATATAAATATGTATAGTTTCCCACAGAAATCTGAGCCAAAGACTACAAGAGAAACAGAGTGAATAAAAAAAATTCATGTGTTCCTTTTTTGTCTTTGACTTTTGGTTAGAAACAAAAGAAATTAAAGCGAGCCAAATGCCACAGCAAAGGCCAAAATAGCAACAAACGACTACCACCCACTGCTATGAGAAAAAAAAAATTGTCAAAGTGTAGAGTAGAAAAATATAAAACCCAAGAGATTTGGTGTATATAACTCTTCACCAATACTGAGAATTATTTATGATATACAAGTGGTACTGCAACAAGCCTGCATCTTCTGAAGCATTCTCAAAGCCTACACACTTTCCGTCATTTTTGTGTTTCCCACTGAACAGATATTTCCCTTTGATCTCTCCAGACTGATTTTTCATAGCTCACTTGTATACACTGGTGCAGCAGGCCTCCAAAAATGGATCACATTATATCAGTTCTGTTCAGTTAAATGGGATTAAATCAGCATGAATGATCTTTTGAATTCTGCTCTAAAAGCCTGCAAATGCAAGCACTTGTAAAATTAGCTGCCAGTGAGATCGGTTAAGTACCTGGGTGCAAATAAGTACTTTTCAAAACTATTCCTTGGCTACAAAATCAGTAATAGGACTGCAGTCTAGACAAACTTCCCTGGCCATAAACCCCACTGAGTACAAGGGATTTTACTTCTGAGTAGACACACCTAGAATTGCATTGTAACAGCCCATTTCTTTTACAACCCTCGTCCTGCTGCTGTCCTCGGATCTTGCCTTGCAATGGTGCTGACCGACATGAAGGAGCTAGCATCTGTTGCAAAATGCCTGTAACTTAGAGCGCTATGCTCTTGCGCCGGCCGAATGCTGTCGCAAACATGCTGTCCAGTGCATCAGCGTCGGCGGTATGGCACTGGACCAGCGCAAGCAGCAACGCCAATGCTCGGGCACCGCCACAACTGCCAGCAGTGCGCGGTCGGCACTGGGCCTCACCGAGGGCATTCCAGAGGCATGCTGGGGGCGTAACTGGGTGGAGCAGTGAGCGGAAACAGGGGTTGTGACGCAGGATGGCTGTAGTCAGTGGTGTCATCTAAATGATTTAAGAACAGGTACTCACTTTTGATTGGCACGTGCCGGGACCCGCCCACTGGAAGTGACATCATAAACTGGAAGTGATGTCGTGGCAGGAAGTGACATGAAAAAAGCCCTTTTTGAGGCCTCAGACGATTTTAAACTGACCGAACAGTTGCAACAGTATTCCACAGCACCCCCAGAACATGTTAAGGAGGCCTGGCATCATGTTAAAGTGACCCAACAGTTCCAAAAGTATTCGAGAGCAACCCTTGAGCAGCTCATTTTTCAGTGGCAAGGCAAGCCACCAGCTCATTTCAGCAATTCCAAAATCTTTTGGAGACAAATTCCAAAATCCCCCCCAGGAACCGCCGTGCCTCCTCGAGAGAGGGAGCCCCAGGCAGCCTACCTGCTCACGCTGATGCTGCCGTCGGTCTCCCTCGCTTCACTTTGCTCCGCTCGCTGCCAGGCAACTCAAATGTGCAGGAAATTCAAACGTTGCAGGGGGCGGAGCGGAGCACCGAGGGAGTCGACGAGTGGGCGGGCGAATGGGCGGGCCCAGCTGTAATCCTAGGAACGGGTACTCATGTACCCCTGCGTACCCCCTACATGACATCACTGGCTGTAGTGCCAAATCCTAAACCTCAAATCCTAAACCCCAGCCTCGGCAGCCCCGATTCGGGCCACTCCTGGGCATGTGCACCTGCGCCTGCAAAATAGCAGGCACAGATCCAAGCAGCCCCGTTGGGATGACTGGGGCTTACATGGGTGTAAGGGGAAACCCTCCCTTGGCCTGCATGTCGCTGCTACTGCCTCCTAATGGGCTTTAGGATACAGCCCTGTTATGTCGGCCTTACTGTGTCGGCCTTACTTAGGATTAGGCTGTTAGCATCATGCCTGGTGTGCTAGCAGCAAGGCTTGCACTTTCCTACCCACTGTTGCTTCTCCCGCAGATCACTGACAGAGGTAAGTCATTGGGGGGGGGAGCGAGTGGCAGGAGGGTGGAATGGGGCTGGGAGAGGGCGAAACAGCATGGGGGTGGTGATAGGTGGATTGGGCCCTGGGAGAGGGGTGGGATCAATGCTAACAATGCTGCTGATTTCCTATCCCCTTCCTGGGGCCGATGCTGTGGCACGGGTCAATGCGAAATTACAATAGGAAAATAGCAGGGAGCGCATGGGGGGGGGGGCGCGGCCCGGGGAAACACCCGGGGGGGGGGGGTTTTTGAGACCAGTAGTGGCCAAAATTGTCAAAGCATTAATTATTGATGAATTATACCACCATGTTCTATATCATTTGATGCCATGATATATAACATCGTTTTATTACACCATGAAGAATGTAATTAAAAAAACCTGGAATGAATTACCTGTGGTCTTTCAAACGTTATAGCTAAATAAGAGAACAAAACCACAAATGACTCGTGTAACAAGAAGTAGATTTCCTTAACTCAAAACTGGCCAATGAGACTGATCAAGAGCTAATGTTATTATTTTCCACTGGGAAGCATTTTAAACTATGGTTCCCCACCTGTTGCCCAAGTAGAACAATCTACCTCAGTCCTAGTGAGCTCTACCGCCTTAAACCTACCACCTCACTCTGCAACATGTGTAAGTTTGGCCTCACAGTTCATTATCAGTTTAAAGTGATCCTTTAGCTGTACTGAATAATTTGACAATGCTTCCACTGAAGCTCAAAAAGACCAATTCTTAAATGCATATATTCATAGTTTACAGGTGCCATGGATCAAAAGAACAGGCTGCGGATTTTAATTCTGAAGCTACAGCCAGGGAATTTGTACTGATCAGTTCCAAATGACCAATTCTGAAGAGTGAAGGGGGGAAAAAAGAGAGAGAGAGAGAGGGAAAAAAAAAACATCTTCTGTTCATAATTAACCTGAAACCACCACACAGCTTTGCTGTTGCAGTCTCTTGGCATGGAGCCTCTGAGCATATATGAGGTTTTGGCTGCTCTTAGGTTTAATTTGCATCTGAAATACAACATCTGCCTTGAAATATTAATTAGTTATAAGTCCTTTATTAAATAAGCCAATGTAGAAAAGTTTTGATGAAGCTTTGTTAATGCATTACTCCTCTGATGTTTATTTAGTAGACCAGTCACTACCGTGCAGAGTTGTCAGTTTGATGCCGTTGCCAAGGCCTAGTTCCATAGCTGCATGTGGTTTCACATTAGAATAACTCCAAAGCCTGTATGCCCGATTAGAATTCCTCACATTAACTCCGTTCTCTTGTGGAGTTCAGGTCGAGGACTAATCAGACATGCTCCCATGCTGTTGGTCATGCAGAATTCAACACAAATGGTGCTGACTGACCAAACGCTGGAGTCTCTCTACAAGTCACCCAAAATGTCATGCTGGGATTATGCTGCAGATGTTAATGCAGGAAACGTATGACAAGAATATTAACATTTTGTTGAATACGTGGGTGGTTCAGAAACCCGGCGCTCCATTGCTTTAGTCTGCTTAAAAGCCACACACCTAACATTCTTCCCCTGCAAAAAAAAGTCTGGGAGTTCAGTCAAATGTTACTTTAAGTGTGCATTTGGTCCCATATGATAAAAGTGCTCAGAGCACACTCATGGCCTAGTTCCTCTCCTTGATTTTAGGAGGCTTTCCTGTATTGTGTGTGTAGTGTGTTGGGTGTCATCTGCACTGCTTTCTAGGTGGGCCGCTAGTCATAACTGTACTTTTAAAATAAGACTGGCAGACTGTGCATATAGTTCAAACAGTCTTCCCATGCACTTAACAATACTGAACCAACAGGGGAGGTGAGGGGAGACACACAAAATATGCACAAATTCATGTATGCAGACATGGCCTTTATCCTACGAGGCTGGATTGGTAATCAAAGTATCATCCAAATGGGCCCGATCCAAAAACGTTCAAACAATTTAAATGTTACAGTGAAAAAGCTAATTGACAAACCAATAACGAAGACAGTACTTTATCTTCCCTAGTTGAGAAGATTCTGTTTCACAACTCAGCCTGCCATCCTATGCACTCTTAACCGGAAGTAGGTCCCTTTAAATTCAGTGGTCTTACTTCTGAGTAGACATGCATAGGATTGGGCTGTAGGTCTCCTTACTATGCAACACCAGCATCCCACATCTTCAATCACAGCCAATATTTTCAGTAAAAACAAACATTTCATAATGTGTGTTTTTGATGTGTTATGAAATAAAGACGTTTGCCTTAAAAAAAGCAGAGACAGAATGAACTTGCAGTAATATATAAATAGGCCTTGTTCCAGAGATGTGTGTTTGCAGCCACAGGTAATGTCCCTAACTAAGCTTATTCCCCAGCTTTGTGTTTGATGCCTGCCAGCTTTGTGTATCCATCTCGCCTTCCACGTTGCAATGATATTCCATGAGCCCTAGAAAATTACACAAAGATGGTCTTGACCGACTCTAGGAGAGGCAGGGGGCATTCCCATGCCACCTCCAACCTCCTCATGAGGTCCCCACTCACCAAGAGAAGCATTCGTGGTGACATGATGATGTCACCACCACCTTCTTCCAGGAGGCCCATTTTGGGCAGTTTAGAGGTAGGGGCAGGTGGAAGGGCCCTAGGTAAAGCTGCTCTCTCACCCCACTGACTACAGCCCATAGAGATCCCAGCTGCTGCAGGAGGCAATATGATCGCTGCACTGGTGCAGGGACCCCCAAAATGTGATGCCCAATTTGATGATATTGGTCACATTGGCTTAAGGCCGGTCCTGGTCTTGACCCCATTGTCTTAATATTCTAACATGGAGGAAGGCACTTCCTGCTATTCACCCCTCTCTCACCGTATAAGTTTCATTTCCTTTGCTTGGTGCAAGCACTCAGGCGTTGTTTCTTTTTATATCTTGCTGATGAGATCTGCTTGCCTGGAGGAAGGGGGCATATAGTGAAAGCACAAAAACACATCATCAGTCCCCATTACTGGAATCCTTCGCCTACTTCACACATGATACTTGAGAAAATTGACATACCTTGGCATGATCGTTCTGTGACAATATAGTTAATTTTGCAAACGGCTGATTGCAGCACTGAATCCATGTCTATTAAGCAAACTGCTGCAGGATTCAAGCGTCTGAATTACAGTATTCATACATTTTAGCTGTGGGCAAATGAATGGGGACTTTCTATTGATGACTTAGCGGGACTTGGATGGGATTCTCAAGCGTGTCTTTCAGGAGTGCAGGGAAGGAATCCTTCTTATCTCTATGCTTCAGATCACCATTGGTTACTCCTAATAGGTTCCTGCATCTCTGGCCAACCCCCTTGTTTTCACTGCTACAGGAATGGGAATTTGGCACTGTGGCGAGACTTGAGTCTAGAGCCTTTCTCAGCTCCAGCATGACTTGACCTCCGGCTCCTATTCCTGACTCAAGTCAGGGGCTCTTGTGAAGTAGGCGTGCCAGGGCACAGACCACAAGGGACTGGGCAAGGCAGGAGGGGGCGGGACAGAGCATGAGAATGGGGGCAGAAGTGGAAAGCAGAAACGAAGTTGTACACAGCAGCTGAGCTGGGAGGCTTACCAGTACAACCCAATCCTTTGCAGTTCTACTCAGAAGCAGTCCCATTTGTCCCAGCAATGAGGCTTCTTCCTTTCAAATAATGGAGCCTATGGAAATGATGAGGTTGGAAAACAACGCATGATCCTTAGGAACCACTTCCTGGCTTCCCCGCCTCCCTGGGCTTCTCCAGCCAATCCTAAGGCCAGATTGCCCATCTTTTGTCCAATGATCATTGGTTCCTTCAGAGATGGACACAAGAAGCCGCTCTCACCTCCCCCACCTCCTCCTGGATGCAAAACATTAATCCTTCCCTGCCTGGAACTGGAACTGCCAGATGACCCCACAAGTTCTTTCACACTGCCAAAAAAGTAAGCAAGCACACAGCCTCAAGGGCTTTCAGACTTGAATTTTTCAGGTTCAGACTCGAGTCAGTGCCCAAGTGCTCGATATGTGTGACTTGAGTTATAGGAGTCAGCAAAAACATGTTTTTGTGACTCAGTCCCAAGATTCGAGTTCCCATCCCTGGTTGCTAATACAAGGCTCTAAAACTCTGTGTGTCCTGTGTTGAAAACATTGCTATAGCCCCTGTGATCAGGGCTGTATTAACCAATGCCGAGCCCCTAGGCTTTCAAATATTTTGGGCCCCCTCCGAAGCTCTTCAGGAAAGCTTATGCCACACTAAATGGAAGCCCCTGGTGGATGAGCAAGCATGGTTCTTGGTCCCCCTTTCCAAATAAGACCTCTGTAGCTCAGCTAATGCATCACTTTTCACCATCTATTGCCTTGTTACAATACAAACACACACACATAAGCACATCTTTGCTGCCAACCCCCAGCCTTAGGCAATCCAGCCGCAGGCATGTTTCTTCTCACAAACAAACTTAGACTTGCATGGAAGCTCCCCACCCACCCCCACTCCTAAAACAGAAGAAACACAGGCAGAAATCTGAGGGGCAAGACATGGAGAAGCCAGGCACTTCTACGTTTTTCCCCAAAGGGGACAAAACTCACAAACAGACCCAGGGTTGCATGGAAGCTCCCCAGCGATGCAGCCTCCATGTGCAGCCCAACTCAATTCCTGGGGGCGGGCATTGCCCACGTGGTTCTCGGAGAGCTCTGCAAGCCTCGCCTTTTCAAGGTCGGGCTTGCTGTAGTCTCTTACTTGGCTGGATGGTTGGCTGGCCAGATAGGGAGTCCACAGGGGCCAGATATGGAGACTCATGCATTAGGCTGATGCCTCAACCTGCCAACTTAATGGGCCCTCATTCCTGTGGGGCCCCTAGGTTTCAGCCTACTCAGCCTAATGGGTAATACTGTCCTGCCTGTGATGTGTACAACAAATGGTCTTAAGTACACTACATTTTGCAGTACAAACATGCCCAAAAGCATATCTCGGAACAGTCCTGCGAGTCTCTCCACCACCACCACCACTACTACTTCCCAGTTGGACTTCGGCTTCTCTGAAGAACATTAGCCTGGGAGGATGACTCAGGTTGCTACTGATATCATTATCCCCAAAGCCATAATGTACAAACTAGACTTGGGTTTGATTTGATCCGCAAACTAGGACTTATTGATTTAAGGCAATATTTCTGAAATTACAGTATACGGCTCATAAGACTTGCTTGTTTACAGATCTATGCACTGAATTCTCACAGATGGTTCTTTTGAAGGAGGATAAATGGTCATGATAAAACAAGCACAATTGGATTTGCAGCTGTGAAACTTGGAGCCAAGCTTTCGTTATTTTTATCCCTTTCAAGCATCACGTTTGGTAGGCAAAGTATTCACGTGGCCTGCAAGCCTCCGTGCAGCTCCGGGAAGAACTGAATGACAGTATCACGCACGATGAGAAAAATTATTGTGAAGTACTGTCAGGACTTTTACAGTGTGAATAATGATTTGTCTCAGTAACTAATGGAGAACAGGGACAACTTTCACAGCCATGAGTATGGATTGTGTATTGATAACTAGCTATAGGTATACATTGCAGGCATGGAGTGATTGTACACAGGTGTTTTTTTTTGGGGGGGGGGTTCCCATTTTATAGTACTTTTGAAAAATCTACCCTTGTGCACTTTGACAAACAACAATTCCGTCCCAACAAGTAGAATTCTCACCCCTTAGTTCAGGCTGAAAAACATGCCAGAAATAAGAATAAGTTCAAGGTAATTTGAAAGTCAGTACACTCAGAGCAAAGCAGCAGAGATGCTATTAAGCACAGGAATTTGTGCCACTTTTGGGGTGAACCTAGAAGCTGAAGTGATCCATCACCTGAGTTTTCAATTTCCGCTCCAAATTGCAAATGTTTATGATACATATTGCTACACGGACAATGAACAGGGTCTTGCACTAAGCTCAGCTATTGTGCAGCACAAATCTAAGTGGGTTTACTTACACAAAAAAAATCCCACCATAATTACCCTTCTTATTGCTATTGCTACAATACCATAGCATATCTTTCCTTCCTCCCTGATGCCTAGTAGACTGCAATGGCAGGCCAAGTGAGTGCTGGGTTAACATTAGTGCTGTAACTACTACAGTTCCCAGCCATCCCTGCGTACTGTACGCAGTCAACACTGACCTACTGAGTACAGAACAAAGGAGGCAGTTAAAATATGACCTAATATAGATAAGGATGTGATTCGGGATCATTTCGCTGCTCTAAACGAATTTAACTGCTCAGTCTTATCAGGGTCTTCCATTGAGAACTGATGGTCTATCAGTGGAAGGCCTGGGCCTCTAGTGCTGCAGGACCAGGACATGCAGGTTTTAAGAGCCCAATTCTAAGGGCTCTAGCCCTGGCAGCACACTGGTATTCTCTGGCTCCGGGTGCAAAAGTGCAGTAAGTGCAAAAGTGCAAAAAGTGCAAAAGTGCAAAAGTGCAAAAACCGCCAACATTGATGCAGTGCCAGCCGGCATGGTGCCTCAACCCTGGGAAGTCAATACTGAGGTGCGGGCAGCAGTGAGTGTCACTGCCAGCCAGCACTACAAGTTTTCAGGGCATGTGGAAGGCAGAGGGAAGCAGCGGAGGGAGTGGAACTGGAGGGAGGGAGGGCACCCCGAAGGGCAGCCTGGGGCTGAGGGGCGGTCTGGAAACAGCAGAGTCTGCCACCATAACCTAAACCAAGCCAGGAGACCTTGGTTCTGTGCCCTCTCAAACATGGGTGCAGATTTCAGTAGACCCTTTGGGGCTGCTGTAGGTTGATATGGGGTAAGGGGACATTTGTTCCCTTACCTTGTGGGGACCTGGGGTTGCTTCCCAGTAGGATTTCAGCGCTACTGGAGTCCTGGCTACTAGGGAAGCAAAGGATTGGGCTGCCCATTACAATAAGGAAGGTTTTGACTAAGGGTACAGTCCTAACCTGGAGTTAGGCCAGCACGAGTTAGGCCAGCAAAATATAACCAGCACAAGGGACACCATAAAGTATGTTTTGGACCACTCTCAGAGTCAGAGAGGCCAGCACACAGACATGTGTCTGTGTGCCTTATGGTGCCCTTATGCTGCCCTTATTGCCTTATGGTCCAAACGTGCCTTATGGTGGCCCTTGTGCTGGCCAAACTTTGCCGGCCTAACTTGTGCCAGCCTAACTCCAGGTTAGGATTGCACCCTAAATGTTTGGAAGGGCTTCCTGATGATACAAAGTCTTTGACAGTGGAACAGACATTCTTGGAAGGTGGTAGACCCTTTGTTGCTGTAGGTCTCTTAGGCTAAGTAAAGGCTGGATAGCTGTCTATTGGCTACACTGTAGTTAAGTACAACCATCTCTTAGAAGGATTGGACTTGATGATGTTGTAGATCCCTTCCAACCCTATGATAACTGTGTGGCAGACATCAAAAAAGAGGAGAGGAGAGAAACATTTTTCCTACTAACAGCTGCAAGTTAATTCATGGAAAGGGGCTGGGTGAGTGAGGGAGATGGATGGGGCAGGGTTGGTATTTATATCAGGTTGTAGGAAGGATCAGATTGAATCCTTTTTTGCTCTCAAGGACATTAACAGGGTCTGAAAAAGACCTGGAATGGGCTTGACACAGTAAATTGTTTTCCAAGGTAGTGGTTGTGGGGAGGGGGGGGAAGAGTTCATTTTGTGCAGGTCAGTTCTGAGTCTTACTAGGAGGGGTTTGCCCATCACACAATTGATTTTCCAAGTCAATCTGAGACTTAACATAAAACAACCCTCTGGCAAAGTAAAGTAGAGTTTTCCCATTGCTTTGCTTGGTAATCCTTGCCCAAAGGCAGCTCTCTTCAAGGGAGAGCGTAAAAGCCAGATATGAAATAGGATGGGCTGGAATGGGCTCTTAATATAGGAAACAGATGCAAAATAAAATAAAATGAGATGTGTTACAGACACACGATAATATTTTAGACGTGAAGCGATTCCAATATTATGCTTTTATTAATGTCTTCATCCAGAATCCACATGGAAAGGGCTAGAACAAGCAGCCAAGGGGCAAAGGAAAAGAACCGCTAAGGGTCCCCAGTACCCAACACTCAAGACCCCTCATCTCACTCACACTGGCGGGCTCCTCAGGGTGAGGGAACATTAGTTTCCTTGCCTCAAGGTAACCCCAGTAGCCGCCATGGGACAGAGGCCTATGCCAGAGGCCTATGCCAGCTCGATAACCCCAGAGGCCTATGCCAGCTCGATTGTTGGTGCAATCACAGAGTGGATCTGTGAAGGCAGAGCAAGCCAAGAAAGGGATCAGGATTCTGTGTGGGATGCTATCTCCGAATCCACCCCTCCCAGGCCTGGTCTACCCTTCCTTGCCCTGTCACGGCCCCATTTTACCCACCCCACCCTGTACACCTGCACCAGCAGACATCCATCTTTGAGTGGACCCAGCTGCTCACTGCTTGTGTGAAGCAGTTTACAACAGTGGAACACACATTCCACTGGTGTAAAGGCCCACTACAATGGGGCTGGCAATTCCATTCTGGCGTTCCTGCCATCCTATTCTTCAAAGCCATACCCTATCGAACTTTCCAGCACTGATTCAGCCATGCAAATGGGGCTTGGGCTGCATCCTGCAGTGGGCCTCCTCAAGGTAAGGGAACTGTTGTTCCTTTCCTCAGAGCTGCATTGCAGCTGCACTGATGCTGGAATGTTGGATAGGAAGGCACCTATTTTCAACCTTTTTCTTTTCGTGGCACACCAACAAAGTGCTAAGATTGTCAAGGCACACCATCTGCTTTTTAAGGATACATTTTATCATGTGAAAATGAGTACTAAGATTGTGTTTAAAGTTCAGTAACTAAAATTTTAATCATTGTGTTGATGAGTGTTTCAGTTTTAATCCTCTATTATTTCTGGTTTCTGTCAGTTCATCTTCTGCCACAGTTGACTCTGCTGACTCAAACACACTTAGCACCAGCCAAGGAAGATACGTCAAGTGATGGAAAGTACAGTACAATGCTGAAAATATTTAACAGTGACAAACTGAAGAATTAAATCAACAAGATTTTTGCCCAGTTCCAAAATGTTAACTGCTTCCAAAAAGCCACAACAGTGCCTCTTTGAGGTTTTGATTGGTCTGCTTGGCTGCCATTCATGCATTTTCTGTCTTTACTTTGGTTGGTGCATATTAAATAGCCCTACCTCTCCTTGTTTGGATGGGAAACTTGGTACTGCTGAGCCACTTGGAGTTTCATTTGGGCTTGGAAACCTCATAGAGAAGCCACACAGGTTAAAACGTGAACATATTCTTTTTCTAGGAATGGTCACATATTACTAATACACCTACTAATAAATGACCCTCCTCCAAACTCCCATGACACACCTGTGGACGATTTGTGGCATATCAATATGCCACAGCACACCTGTGTTGAAAATCACTAAGGAAAGTGAGGGAGAAATGTGTCCCCTGATTTGCTAGGGAGTTGCTTGGGCAAAAGCCCCCCCCCCCCCACTTGGGCAGACAGGGACAGCTGTGGTTTCCAGAAGGACTCCCAGGCTGCGGACCTGCTCTTTCAGAGGGAGTGCTACCCCATCCAGAGCAGGTTCTGGGTCTAATACCTGCATAGCTGCCTTCCAGATCAGGAGGACCTCTGTCTTGTCTGGATTTAATTTCAGTTTATTAGCCCTCATCCCAGACCTGACTGCTACCAGGCAGCACCGCAGAACTTCAACAGTCCCCTTGGAACTTGGTGAAAAAGAGAGATAGAGCTGGGTGTCATCCTCATATTGGTGTCACCCAACTCCAAATCCCCAAATGACCTCCCCCAGTGGTTTCATGTAGATGTTAAAAACATAGGGAGCAAGATGGATCTCTGAGGCACCCCACCAGCCAACAACCAGGGTGCTGAGCAGATGTCCCCCAGTCTCACCATCTGGGCCTGATCTGTTAGGAAGGAATGGAACCACACTAAATAGTGCCTCATTCATTTTCCAATAGCAAAGTGAATCGGAGAGGGGGGGGAAGCCTATTTACAACCTTGACACCAGCAAAACAAAAACAAAAAAACACCCCACATAGCCCTCCCCTTTTCCAGAATCCCATCTTTCCATATTTTCAATATGGCTGCCCAGGTGCTACATGACCCACCTGAAATTGACTTGTGTCCCACATAGTGGGACCCACCCCACAGTTTGAGAAACACTGGCTTAGAGGGTACTTTAAAGGGCTGCCTCTGAGTGAGGATTTGCAAGCCCTTACATTCATTTCCAGGCCTGTACTGGCCCTTGAGTGTCATTAGGACACATTAGGATGTGATCCAGCCTTGTCATGGAACAAGAGCAAAAGCCACGGCACAATGACAGTGCGGCCTAATCTTCAGCAAACTGTTAGGTTTTTGCTTAAGTCCAACTGTAGTTTGGAAACGTTGCTCAACGTAAGTTTGCTTTTTGAAGGGGAAAAAAAATCATCAGCATCATTTCTTTCAGCTTGCAGAAGGCCACTGGGAAACATCTCTCTGGCTCACCGAGATCTTTCCTTATATCTCTAAGCAGTATTTCCTGGGGAGCTTGTTAACGCCCTCCAGAGCTTAAAAGACAGGGCCACATTTGGTATCCCACATGCTCATTTAGACTGTATAGAAATAGCAGGGCTGAACAAGCAAACACAGTCTGCATATCTTCAAATGATAGATGCTTAAAACCTTCTCAATGAATAAAAATAACTTCAAATGGTAGATAGTTAAAATGCCAGCATCAGGTCCCTAGACAAGCTGCAGAAAGAGCGAACACCATGGTCCAAACAACTCAGTGTTTATGTTGCCTGTGGGTTGGTGATTATTCTCATCTCCACCTGACCTCACCGAGGCCTGTAGTTCCAGAGCAGGAGGAAAATGGATTGGCCTCAGCTGGACTAGCAATAGAGGCTATCATCTCCTATTAACAGTTCAGCATTCTCTGATAAAAGAACACAGCTGGAAAAGAAGGGAAGGTTCAGAACATGGCAGGAGTGCATCAGGAGAGCCCCGAATGGATCAGACGAATGGTCTACAGCCGCCGGTTTGCTTGACAACAGTTTGCTCGACATCTTGAAGTTCGTAAGGAAGGCATGAAAGCAATAAATGGTGGCATGCTGCCTTTTAACCTGGACATTCATTAAGAGTTATTGATTGATCTGTTCTGAATGGTCTCTGAAAAAGAGCTGCCAACTTTTTTTCTGTGTGCCTTTCATAGCTAAAAAGTAGCAGATGAAAATCATCCCAACATAGAGATCAGAGGGATGAGCTAAAATAATAATAATACACCACTTGCTATATATCTGCCTGGTAAAACCTTCTATATAGAAGCACTGTTAGCAAACTTCCTCTAACTTATCGAACCATTGCAAACATATCAGCCTATCTTGTGCATGCTTAGTTAAACACAGAGCATAACCACAAAGCTCTTGTCTATATTAATAATGCCTAAGCTGTCAACTGAAGAAACGTGTTCTTTAGCAAGTCTGGAAAGCAGAATGGCAACAGCTGATATGTTTTCCCCTGTAAAGAGATGAGCTGAGGGTCGTGAGGAAGAAAGAGCTTGACCTGTTGAATTTCTTCCTGCAACACATCTGTTCAATGCACAGAAGCCCCATAGGGTGAAAAAAGCTGGCAATAGTATTAAATCCCTACTTTGCCCATCTTGATTTCTAACACTGCAGAAATCAAATGGTGAAATATTCTTGCTGCTCCAATTACAATGAACGGGAATTAACTGTTTCATATGTTGCCACTCCCAAGCATCTTTTTTTACACCTAGACTGTAGCTGGTTCTTACCACCATGGATGCTGTGTAAACTTTACATGCAGCACAATCTACATGTATGTTTATTAAGATTTAAGTTCCACTTGCCCTTGTAACTGTGCTTAGCATTTCTTATTGTAGAAATGGGCTTCCTAAATGGTGGAAAGACAGGATGAATTTACAATGGCTTGAATACTATCCTGTGGATTATTTAATAATTAATGTTTTACATATGAGTCATTATATCTAGGCATCAACTCCTTACCTGTAAAACAGAGAATATTAATGAATTATCTATCAGGTTCATCATGAAAATTAATGAGAGATGAATTACAAAAGCATCTTTCAAGTGCTATAGAAATGTGAATAATAGATCAGTGTCAAGGATTAATCCAAAAACCTGCCCCCACTCCCTGCAATTATTTCTTTCTTATTAAAATTTGCTGTCATGCTAATTTTTTAAGGTGAATTCAAAGGGCAGTTTACTGTGCTTAATTAATAGGCCAATCCTTTTTGGATGCTGGTGCAACAACCACTGTTGATAAGCCTGTCCAGCAAGGAGAGGGAGGAAACACCAGAGGCCAAGCAATGCTACACTGGTGCAGGCCCTCCCAGTTACACCACCAGTGTCCCACGCAATCATGGGGTAGCTCATCATCCATGAAGTGGCAACAGAGAACTCCCTAGAGGGGGATCACAGCACTACGTTTTGCAAGCAGCTGCTCCCCCTCCTCTTCGAGCCAATGTAGCCTCCATTTTGCTCTAGCTGCTGGAAATGACTCCAAATTGGAGGAGGAGTGGCTGCTTGCAAAACTTAGAGCTTTGATCCCCCGCTAGGTACACCTCTGAGTGGCTGGCCAACATTGGTCCAATGTCAGAGCACTGTCTGACCAACGTCCTAGGAACCAGTAGCTGCAGCCACCCTGATCCAATGGCCAACACAAGGGACACCATAAAGTATGTTTGGACCACTCTTGGAGTCAGAGAGGCCAGCACACAGACGTGAGCCATCCTCCATGACTCTGAGAGTAGACTAAACGTGCTTTATGGTGGTCCTTGTGCCCATCAAACTTCGCTGACTTAGCTTATGCCAGCCTAACTCCAGACAGAGTTGTGGACAGAGACATGGAGCACAAAGGCAACATTAAAGAGAGGCAGCAGGAAATTCCTTCCCCTCCTTTCCTCCCCTCGGCCAGGTGGTGAGGTATAGATTCCAGTTGGGTGCTTCTGATTTACTTCTGTGTAGACATCCATAGGCTGGTGCTACTGATGTATTTTTCTGCACAAAGGATATAAAATAAATACAATCCCAAGCAATATGACAAATAAAAATGGACTTTGCACCAACAGATAAGTAGCTTTCCACTTTCTTTCAAAACCAGTTTGAGGTCAGGTCTCCAACTGGAGTGTAAGATAGATTTAATTGAAAAAACACAGACTGCAGTTTATTATTTTTTTTGTTCTTTAGGTAAACAAAGAAATGCTGGCGTCCTACGCACAGTTTCAGGGATGTATTTTTTCCCCTCCCTTGTTAAGGAGGAGGGGTGGAGAAACAACCTAGATTATACTTTGACATTTGTTATCATAATCAACATTAAAAAAAGCAAAAAGAAAAAAAGAAAAAGAAAAAAAAGAAACACCCAACAACCCTCACACACGTTATTGAGACATTAATACATTATTAATGGGGCAACCATCTTTTGTTCATTATGCCCTGAGGGAAAATTACACTTCAGTATTTGCCAATGCAGATGCATCTTAGAAAACAGAGCTATATTTATTAAAATCCACAGTAGAGTTCTAAATATTTTATAGCCTGTCATTTTTCATTTGGTTTTTTTTACCAGAATATTGAAATAGAGGCTTGAAATTGAATGTATGTCCTATTTCCCTGAGGACTGGTCCTGTTTTATGATGCTCTTTCCTGCTTCCTCACTCTGGAGCAATGGAAAGGTCCAGGTAATCTTGACACTGGTCAGTTTCCACGGTAGCATTAAGGGTTAGCCAGGTTAGACACTGCTGTCAGGGGTCCACCTGGCCAGGTTGCCCCCTGTAACTAGTACCAGTTGCTGTGGGGGGTGGGGGCACCATGGAACCCTTTAGTGCAGACCTCAATAACCTGATGCTGTTATATAAGGTTCCTTTCCATTAATAGTCTCAAAGCAGCACCAGCACTGAAATCTCCCGTACTGTCTCTCTTGGAAAAGCAACCAGCCAAAGGAATCCAGACTAAAAATTAAAAAAAAGATTTTTTCTTCTTCCCAGGACTAAAACAAACAACCTGGTTTTCAGCACTCAACAAGGCAGATGGATGTGACTCTAGTATATTCCCAAGTGGCTTAAGACAAAGACTAGCTTAATGGTTCTTTCGGCTGTACTTTCAAGGACCACCTCTTGAGAAATGGCCACTTTGTGTAGCTGAACAATATTGCTGAAACAATACACACGGTATTTGTTGGAATTTTGGAATTTATGGGGCAAAATCAGATATTTGGCTGATTTATCCATGGATTGTAGATCTGATCAGGAAAATGAATGTTTATGTTTTAAATGATTGCTTGAGAGAGATATTAGAGATGCTTCTGTTGCCATTCCCAGACTCTCTATGAACTGATTGAATTGATCACTGCATCACAAAATTGCTACAGAATAGAAATAAACTAAGAGCAAAGCAGTGATCATTACAACTCCTTGAAAAATGGTGGCACCATTTATCCGAATGATTGCTTCCTGCAATTCACTTACCCGTCTTTATGTCAGATTGCATCAAGCGTAATTAGATCAAATGATTACAAAGTTTAAAGAGGAATTGATAATTAATAAAAAAAACCCTATAGCTCTTTCCCAGCACACTACATTTCGAACAGCGTGTTCAAGAAAAACTGCATATGCATTTTAATAAAGAAAAAAATGGTGAGAAATGCATTCAATATGTATCAGAAAATATGCATATGTATTAAAATATGTAAATAAATGTGTATGACAGAATTAGAACTGAATTTTAGGTGCTTTCCGCAGTAACAACAGCAGAGCTGAAGATGAGGGTATAGGGGAAAACACCATTAAATGGTCATTTGCTTTTCCTTATCAATTAGACTGAGGTTCTGTGCTGATGGATAAAAGGATTAATGTGTCCAAAACTCTTAGGGCCAAACTGCACATGTTGCTAAATGCATCAGTGTGTAATTACAGACTCAGGTTTACTGATGGGTAGCAGACACATATATCATTGTGCTCTGGATTGACCATGCTACATAGAAGTTGTGGGTATTTAATACTTTATCTCTATCCTGTTTTATCACTGAAAACTGTCCTTTGAAAATGGCTATATTACCCTGAGAGTGTCATTGAACATACTGTATATTCAAATAGCCACTTAGGAGCGGCAGTTTTCTGCAGAAAAAACAGAATGATTTAATACCCCTGCAATGTGATTCTGATCCAAACAATGCCTAATGGCTGCAACTCACATACTCAGAGCCAATCCTATCCTGCACTGGAACAGGCAGACCGATTGACCTGCACTACATCAGCACAGGAGATGGCTACAGTGAAACTTGGAGGAAGGAGCATTATTTTCCCTTACTCCTTATGCATCCCGTGGAAGCCACTTCAGTGGGGCTACTCAGATCTGCTTGAGAAGGGGGTTACGGTATGCCATAGGTCACCCAGGCTGGCCCCCACACCCCTTCTGGGCCTGCTTCTTCTACCAGCCCTCCTTCCCCCACCTTCCCTCACCTTGAAACACCCCATTCTGTCCTCCTCATGTCCTCCTCACCCACCCACCCCACACTAACCTCCCCAGGCTGGTGCAAACTTTCCATTTGCTGGCTGGCATCTGGCATGGGGAGGTTGGTGCACATCCTCGCTCCTGCCTTCCCAACTTTTGAATTGTTGCATTCATGCCTTATGGCACATTTGCACCACTCCTGGGCTGGCACAAGGGTCTGGTGCCAGCCCAGCAAGCCCTTTGGATTGCACTGCTAAATGCTTTTAGCACCGATGCTTTTAGCAGATGCAGGTGTCAAAAATAAATATGGGGGCATTTTTTCACACATGAGGAAGCATATTGTGCATTTTTCTTTTAGAAATTATATAAATGTTGAAAAACGTTAAGTGAAGCAGGGCAAAGCAGAATCTCTTGTATTTTTTTTTTTAACATGCGAGATACGCTACTCATTAGAGAGATCAAAGAACACTATTATTAGTTAATCACTTTTGGAAATTCTCCACATCATTGCATGAATAATGGTGACAGGCACTCACTCGTTGATTCACAAGCTGCTGCTGAGGAAGGCAGGGTTATAATGATTTTGAGAGATGGAGGTGTTACCATAACTTTATTAAATATGGTTAAATTCTGATTGTTCCTTCAGTAATCATGCATAGCTAACTGGGGAAGATCCCCAATTTGGAATCCTAGGTACAGGGTTGGGTTATTTATGAGTAGGTGGGTCTATAGCAGTAGTGCTATCCAGCCGGTACGCTGGGCGGGACTTACGTTTGATCGGCACTCTGCCCGTTGCGTCATGCTGCATTCCGCCACTTTCCCGCACGCCCCGGCATGCGGGAAAGCGGTGGAACGCGGCGTTCCGCAACGGGCGGACTGCCGATCAAACATAAGTCCCGCCCAGCATACCGTCTGGATAGCACTACTGGTCTAGAGAAGCTACTTTCAACTTTTTTCACCTCACAGCACACTGACAAGACAGCAACATTGTCAAGGGATCGACAAGGCAAATCATGCAGCAGGGGTGGGGCTCCAATCCTCAACGGCCGACTAATAAACCATGTTTTTAAATAGATACCTAAAACTCCCACGGCAAACCTGCAGATTATTTGCAGCACACCAATGTGCCGCAGCACACTGGCTGAAAATAGCTGATCCACAGTCTGTGTTTTAGGGACAATTATCATCAAATTGGGAGTGCAATCCTATACTGCACTAGAATGGCTAGGCTGGCCAGCTAATGCCATATCCCAGTACAGTATAGTGGAGGCTGGAGCATCCCAGCAGCAAGGGAACATGCTCTCCCTTACTATAGGGGAGGCTCCAGCCTCCCCTATGCACTCTTCGGAACAGCACCAGCAAAATAGCAGGTGCAGATCCGAGGAGAGCGCGCGGCCCAAATCAGGGCTGCGCGGCCTCCCGATCGGGCTTAGGAAGCGGCCTTATGGCTGCCTCCCAAGCCCGCCCACATCCCGCCCTCCCCGCACCCACAATCTCCCTCCCCCCTACCAATCCACGTCCCAGAATGGGATGGAGCCTCCCTCACGCTGACTGGCTTCAGTTGGCACGAGGCAGGCTCAGCACGGGTGCAGCAGGACCGGCGCTGCAGGCAGCGCCGGTCCTGCTGCTCTAGTGCTGATGCAAGGGTGCCAATCGGCGCTCCCACATAGACGCTAGTAACGTCGTGCCAACGCTATGACGTAGCATCAGAGCAATGGGCAGTGGAGGATTGCACTGCCCATTGAGATAATACTATATACCAGAGATGTTGCTGAATTGAGGGAAAGGGTTCAGAGTACAAATTTGTCCAACCAAGTCTATGTTCTGAATCATGTACCACTTTGTATCAATGGTAAATTAATAGCAAATAATCAAATAATCAAAGCCATCCCAGGAATCCAGCTCCAGACACTATCATCTATCTATCTTGATCATCTACTGCCTTGACACAAATACTCCTATTTCATGTTCCTTTGATTACTTGAAATTTAAACCCATTTCTCAAGGTTTGGAAAATTTGTGAACTTATAAATCAGTCTGTTTCAATGGCTATATGGACCCAATAAGTATGTGAGTTTGTTTAAGAAATACCTGAAGCACAAAAGAAAAAAAACCTGTTTTAAATCAGTCTCGCTGATAATTTAGAACAGGGGTCTCCAAACGTCAGTATGATATCATATATTTTACACATTTTTGTGCCCCCCTCAAAAAAAAAATTGTATACATTTGTATAAATGAATGAATGAAATTTGATTGAATGAAATTTTTTTACTTGGATCTTTTTTTTGTAATCAGCATGATATTTTCAGAACAAAAGAGAAATGTGACAATTACAAAGAAACAATACCATGCTTAAACTGAAAAATGATACACAATGAGTATCATCAATGAGTAAAAACGTCAAACATTAGCAAATGCCTTGACACAAAAAAACAAGTTGCTGCAGGCCAGATAAAATCTTGTGGTGGGCGGGATGTGGCTCCTCCAGGCCATAGTTTGGAGACCCCTGATTTAGGAGAATGTTCATTATTCCACTTGTTTCTATGTATGTCAAGTCTGCACAACTTGTGACCAACCAAACCAAACCAAGCCCAGCAGCCAACCTCACGATTTTCAACCGGCTTTATTTCAGTGAATTTAAGCATGGTTACCTCTGCTTTGTTTTGTAGCTATTATATTTATTGACAGGGTACAATATATGGTTTATGAGCTGCATTAGACATGGGCAGGGGAAAAAATGTTTCATTGCTTCATTTTCATCATGCAAAAGTTCATTTGTTTAGCTATTCATTCACATAATCACATTTGCGTCATTACTCATTTGTTACAATATCATTCATTTTCATAACTCTCTATTCATTTTTTCCCATTGATTACAATGGGAAAGCCACCTTCTGCTGAGTCTAACTTGGGTGTTTTCCAACAAATTCAATTGGCATTTTGCAGTCATTTTCAGAAAGTCCAAGGGAGACGTTCTGCCCATCTGTCTCAAATTTGGCAGGTCTGATCCCTTGGAGGGGTTCTTTAAAAGGTCATGTATATGTAGCCTAAACATTTATTTATTGAATGTAGGTATTTATATCCCACTCTACTATAAAGATAAATAAAATGGGGGAAATTAAAACTCAGTTACTTGGCAGCTTAAAAGCCTTCTGAAACAAAAGCATCTTTAACAAAGATAGAAGATAAGCAAGGGGAGGAAAGAATAGCGAACCAGTTAAAAATAGTTTTTGAATTTTTCAGTCATAACAAATATCAGTTCTTCCTTAAGTGCTTTGTAGTAAATGTTCTCCCTTCAGTCCATCTAACGTACTACCAATAAAGTCACTTTCTCTCTTATGGGTACTTGGTTTCCCTGTGAACCAAATTCGACATTCAATCTCACGCACAGACCTCTCCTTGGGCTGTACATTGTTACATTTTTGCTTCCATCTCGGCTTGATTTGGAATCAATATTGAATGACTTTCAGTTCCCTTCAGGTCCCTAACATATTTTTCTCCCTACAAGTATCGCTGTGTGTGTCTTTTCCTCACATGCTGCCATAAAAATTAGAGACAGAAGTTTTTCTTTCCATTCCTCAACATTTTTTTTTTAAAAAAAAACATAACTTCATACCTGAGAGTATCTGGTTCATTTTTCTCCACTTTGCAAAATGTGGAGCTCTTATAATAATCTGAGAACATATCAGCCCCTCTTCTGAAATCTATATATATAAAATCAAACGTCTGTACGTTTGTACGTTTGTGTGTACGTACGTATGTTCCGCATAGGCTCCACAACGCCTGGACCGATCGACACAAAACTTGGCACGCATACACCTTGTGGCCTGGCGACAAACACTGCAGGGGTCACACACCCCTACGCCCCCCGGGGAGTTTGAAACGTAAACATGATCGCAAACGGCCGACATCGGTGTTGAATCTGTCATTTCCGGGGTAGCTGAGATGAGCGGCGACGCCCCCGACGCCGTGTGACTCTGGGTTCGGCTCCCCCTCGGCATGGGGGGCCCAAAATGGGGTGCAAAACAAACCGTCTACCATGCCCTCCTTCAATGTCTGGACAGATTGATGCCAAACTTGGCATGCGTGTGCCTTGCAGTCTGGCGACAAACACTGTGGGGGTCAGACCTACCTCGCGCCCCCGAGGGTGGGGGTACACGGGGGTCCCCACGTGCAAACGGTCAAAAACGGCTGAAATCGGAGTAGAATCTGTAGTTTCTGGGGTTGCTAAGACGAGCGATGATGCTCCTGACGCCGTTGGAGTCCGGCTTCTCCCCCCCCCTCGGTGTGGGGGGCGAGAAGGGGTACAAAACAAAATGTCCGCGATACCCCACTGGAACGCCTGGACCGATTGGCACCAAACTCGGCATGCAGATCCCTGGCGGCCTGGTGACAAACACTGTGGGGGGCAGCGCCCCCAACCGTCCCTGGGGGTGGGGGTACGCAGGGGGCCCCACGTGAAAATGGTTGAAAACAGCCAAAATTGGTGTCAGATCCGTATTGTCACCACACTTGGCATGCGGATGCCTGACGGCCTAGTGACAAACACTGCAAAGGTCAGGGCCCCCAATCACCCCCGGTGGTGGGGGTACACAGGGGCCCCCATGTGAAAATGGTCGAAAGCAGCTGAAATTGGTGTCGGATCCGTAGTTTCTGGGGCTGCCAAGACGACCGGCGACGGTACCGATGCTGTTGGAGTCCGGGTTCCCCCTCCCCCAATGAGGGAGACAAGAAGAGGTGTGAAACACAATGTCCGCCATGCCCTGCTGGAACGCCTGGACCGACTGGCACCAAACTCAGCATACAGATGCCTGGCGGACTGGTGACAAACACTGCAAGGGTCAGGGCCCCGTAGCACCCCCGGGGGGTACGCAGGAGGCCCTATGTGAAAATGGTCGAAAACGGCCAAAATTGGTGTTGCATCTGTAGTTTCCAGGGCTGCTGAGATGAATGGCGATGCTCCCGATGCTATTTGAGTCCACGGTCTGACTTCAGATAATTTGTTACCCAGGCAATGCTGGGTTAAAACTGCTAGTCTATATATATATATATAAGAGAACATATGTGTGTTTGTGTGTTTGTGTGTATGTTCCAGCATAGCTCTGGAATGCCTGGAATGATTGACACCAAACTTGGTACACATATACCTTACGCTCTGGAAAGAAATACTGTGGGGGTAAGACACCCCTAGCACCCCCAGGGGTGGGGATGCGAAGGGGGTGCCATGTAAAAATAGTCAAAAACGGCCGACATTGCTGTCGAATCCATAGTTTCCGGGGTCGCCGAGATGAACGGTGATGCTCCCGATGCAGTTGGAGTCCACGTTTGGCCCCCATTGGCATGGGGGGTGAGAAGGGGTGAACAATAAAATGTCCACAGCTGATATCGGTGTCAAATCCATAGTTTTCGGGGTTGCCAAGACGAACGGTGACATTCCCGATGCCGTTTGAATCCACGTTCGGCCCCCATCGGCATTGGGGGTGAGAAGGGGTTCAAGATACAGTGCTTGGAAATAGAAGATCCGCAGCACGCTGATGGTGGTGTGGAGAACACCGTTTGCTTTCAGATTTCACAACTCATCCCACTTCTAGAAATACTGTGGGGGTAAGACACCCCTAGTGCCCCAGGGGTGAGGGTGGGGTGGGGGTGCAAAGTGGGTGCCATGTAAAAATACTTGAAAACGACCGATATTATTGTTGAATCCATAGTTTTCAGGGTCGCCGAGATGGACGGTGATGCTCCCGATACCGTTGGAGTACATGTTCAGCCCCCATCGGCATGGGGGGTGAGAAGGGGTGAACAATAAAATGTCCCAAATGACTGCCATTAGTGTCAAATCCATAGTTTTTGGGGTCGCTTAGCTGGAATGCCTGGAGCAATTTACACCAAACTTGGTACACATCTGACTTACACTCTGGAAAGAAATACTGTGGGGGTAAGACACCCCTAGCACCCCTAGGGGTGGGGGAGGGAAGAGGTGACATGTAAACATAATCGAAAACTACCGATATTAGTGTCAAATCCATAGTGCTCGGGGTCGCTGAGATGAATGGTGACACTCCTGATGCTGTGAAGTCCACATTCAGCCCACATCGGCATGGGGGGTGAGAAGGGGTGAAAAATGAAATGTCCAAAATGACTGTCATTAGTGTCAAATCCATAGTTTTCAGGGTCGCTATGCTGATTGGTGACAGTCCCAATGACATTTAAGCCCAAGTGTAGTCGAATAGAACGAATAGAACTGGAAATTTTTAGAAATAGTTATACCCCGGTCTTGGACTCCAATCAAATACTTGCCATGTGACCAGGCGTAGTCACTGAATACAAGTCTATCGATACCGTAGTAGATGCCTATGAGGTCGTCAATTTCCCATCAGACTTCCTAAACTCACTTGATCCGGCTGCATTGCCACCACATCGTCTTTTACTTACAGTGGGATCTTCAATTATTTTACTACGGAACCTCGACCTGCCAAACCTTTGCAACGGCACAAGGCTGTATGTCAAGAAGATGCTGGGTAATGTCATTGAAGTGACTATCTTAACAAGAAAGGTTTTTATTGTTTAGTGAAACAGTTTTTATCCCATGGATACTGCTCATTCCGACGGATCTTCCATTAACTTTAAGAGATTGCAATTTCCAGTGAGACTTGCATTCTCTATCACGATCAACAAGTCACAGGGGCAGTCTATTAAGTACTGCGGACTGGATTTGAGATCACCATGTTTCTCCCACGGACAACTTTATGTTGCTTGCTCAAGGGTGGGTTCACCCAAGAATTTATTTATTCTTGCTCCTGGAGGTGAAACTAAAAATGTTTATTATCAAGTTTTGAGTTAAATTAATATTATAGTGAATTTGTAAAAGATTTCATTTTATAATTTTTATACTACACTTATACTTTTAATTACCTGTATATAAAATTACTTCGATTTTACACTATAGATAGAATTCATTCCTTTTCCTGTCTAATAGAAGCTTGGGATAAATAAATACCCGGGCAACACCGGGTAAGGACAAGCTAGTAGCCAATAAACCAACAGTACTGTATGTATGTCATTAAATGCAGATTTCTAAATGTATTGCCCATTTATGTGAAACAACTATTTATGAATTTCCTTGCTGTGTGTGCGAAGTAAATTTTCAATGTTTGATACCAAATCAGTTTGAGAGAATTGCTCTTTCTGTCTTAACTTCATGTCATATAAAGTAGCAGAAATTGTTTAAATTAATGAGAAATAAATAGGCTTATGGTGAGCCTCCATCAAAAATCAGTTTACCTCACCTCACCACTTTACAAAAGGAATCCAATTTTATTCATGCGTCCCACCAACAGAGCTAATGTTCGGCGACAGAACACACTTTATGGTATTGTGAAATACCCTCTGGAAGTGAGTTGAGCAATGTGCTTTTACTAGAGATGGGGGGAGGACCCACGCATGGCACTGGTGAGGGAAAGGCCCACCAAGTTTGCTAGGTCGGGGGTTGGGAGGAATGGAGCAGGGTATAAGCAGATTGGGGCAGAACAAGGGAAGCCCAGGGACATGTCAGAGGTGGGAGGGTGGCTGCTATCCACTCTGGAGTGAGCCAACATGCCCCCTATGACTCCTTCGACTTGCACCAGCTAAAGAATGGCTTCTTGACGCAGGTCTGAGAAGACACATTGTGGTCTCAGAGTGCTAGGGGAAATATTTTCCCTTTCCATTCCCAAGCCTCATAGCCACACAGACTCTTTAGGTGCAGTGCATGCGACTGGACCGGAAGAGGACCTGTGCTGCATCAGGCCAAGGGACCATTTTGTCCAGCGCCTAGTTCAGTGTTATTTCACTGTGTTCCAGCAGAAGCCTCTGGGAGCACACATGACACCAAGACACCTGTTTCCTGTTGTCACTCCCTTGCACTTGGCATTCAGAGATAGGCTATCTCTAAAACCATAGGTTACCTACAGTCATCATGTAACCTGGGATTGAATTTTTCTCTGTTCAATCCCCCTTTTAAAAGCATCTAGGCCAGGTGTCAACACAATATCCTGTAGCAAGGATCATCATTTTCCATCCTCCAAAGCAAATACCTAAATGTCTTCCGTGCCTAAAAAGCTATGCAATGCCCAGGTATCTTTTTTGTTAAAGGAACTGCATTTTTTCCCAGCTCTTTTGCTTCTATAATTGGCTAAAACAGGGTTCCGGCAATGCCAGTGTAAGATGAGTGAGGAATGTGCCCTTTTGGAAATTTCTTCAATTCTGCAGTTCACAAAAAAGCTGAGGAGGATCAAGCTTGCAGCTTGCCAGGGACTGCCTGAATGAACTGAAATGATTAGCCATGTCACCATCTTTCAGTGAAACCAGCTTCAGCTTGCTTCCAAGTTGCCAAGGGGCAACTTTTCAAAAGGGCACCGAACCAGCCATTTCCCATTTAGGAAGCAAAATGGAGAGGGCTGTTTTCCGAAGCATTGATCAAGAAGCACTTCTCATTACCGCGCGGATGAGCTTTTGGAAACTCAACACTCAAAACATGGCCTATAATTTTATGTATTTCTCCAAGGCAAGCATTTTGTTGTTCAATGTTACTGAAAAACAGGCCTCCTCCCCTGCGGAACCCCAATCAAATGCAACAACAAATCAGTTTATAACCCCGTAACCTCCCAAGCCTCCCCTCAGATACAATTACTGTAGCTGAAGCCTGATAAAGATAGATTACTGCCATGTGTTCAAAGTACTTAGGACTATCTAAGTGGTACCACAGGCACCCTGGGTGAATGACTGACTGGGCTGAATTATTCACAAAGGACGACTGCCTGATCAGAAGCATATTTCCTGATAGGATATTGGTTATTGCCCTGCCACAGATGCTACAAACTTCAGACAAACAAATGAACAAAAGATCTTCGGGTGAAAGATGGCTCACTATCTTAATCATCTCCCTGAAAACATTTCATTTGAAAATTGATAGGCATCAGTGCCAAATGTTTGTTTGAAGAAAAAGTTGGGGAGGGGGGGACGAGTCTAATTCAGTGAAAACGATGGAGTTTCTCGCAACAGTGTGACAATCTTTCTTTGTACAATTTATAATCCTTCTCTCTGTGATGAAGAAACATCACAGTATTGATGCAAGGCAGTATGGGTACAATACAGTATTGTAAAGGATGGAAGAATTCCTGTATTCTGTATGGAACTGCTTCAGCTCCATTCTGGTCCACAATAACTATATAACTTCTTGGTGCCTTGGACCTGGAAAGGACTACTGTATGTTATCAACCCACCAATAGGAGTCTCTCTCTCTCTCTCTCTCTCTCTCTCTCTCTCTCTCTCTCTCTCTGTACATCAGAAACTTCTAGCTCCATACCACCCCTCTGTTGAGTTTGAACCCAAAAAGGATGAGGTTGTGTTATGCTGAGTTTCTGTTCTGTTTTAGTTTTATGCTTCGGTATCCCTCACCATTAGCTCCAATGCAGCTAAGCTATATAGCCATTGTTGTTGTTGTTGTTGTTGTTGATGATGATGATGATGATGATGATGATGATGATAGTCAATCTCTGTCATATCTGCCCTCCAAGAACCCAGAGGTAAGAACCCAGAGGTTTTCTGTATAACTTACTCTGCTCCCGTACATCTAACTGAATTCCTTTAGCACCATATTGACTGGTAACATGGAGAAACCATCTGCTTCTGCAAGCTCACTATCTGCATACCCTCCCTCTTCTTCCTGGCACTGTCTTCCGATGTGCTGTTCCATTGTGATGAATGAGTCATACTGACCACATCCTTGACTTAGCAAACTGGCATGGTTTTCCATATTGAGGCCAGCCTATAACCCTAGAGTGCTCGGTAGGTGCTTTGTTGATGTGGAGCCAAGGGTGGTTCTGCAGCTGCAGTGTAAAGATTGTCAGATAAATGACATGCATGCACAATTGGATGCAAAGCCACTGACTCACCCAGAGCCATGACTGCTGAAAATAATTTGTAAAGCGCCTACTGGCAGTGTGCTGAGTAGTGTGCTGCCAGGACACCTGCGGGAA
Source organism: Lerista edwardsae (assembly GCA_029204185.1). Taxonomy (NCBI): domain Eukaryota; kingdom Metazoa; phylum Chordata; class Lepidosauria; order Squamata; family Scincidae; genus Lerista; species Lerista edwardsae. Next base: position 5,603,707 of record JAJKFI010000031.1, read on the forward strand.
GGCTAGAGCCTTCTTGCCCACGCTATTGGCTCTCCTGCTCCCGCCAGAGCAGGTAATAAAATGGGAAAGGTGGGAGGGAGCGGGGGAGGATGGAATGGGGCAAGGGGCATGACTTGGGCCAGGGAGGTTGTGAAAGGGGGTAGATCCGGTGGTGATGGCCCACGCCGGATCCTATCTCTCTCTTTTTCACTGTTCCCTGTGCCCTTTCTCGCCTCAGATTTGCACTAGTAAAATTGCTAGCACAGGCTCAAGGAGTTCCATTGTGGGTTGAAAGGCTTCCACAGGGGTAAGAGGATTTAAATCCCCTTTCCCTGGTGAATCCTCCCAGTTTGCCCAGCCCCTGCTGGATACAGTGCAGCTGCACCGTGGTGGTGGTGGGGGATAGGATTGGGCTCTGCGTTTGAAATCATCTATACAGAATCTGTTTCGCTCAAGTTTTGTCACAGGAGAAAAGCATAGATGTTCTTCCCCCTGCAAAGCTAGCACTGCACGTTATGTATTTCTAAGGTGTTTACTGCTGCGGTCTCAAAGATAAATGTGCACTCATCAGACAACCGTATATATAACAGCAGTGCATTCTGATTACACAAACACTGTATTTCTCTGATGGGGAAGAGTAACACTGTCTTTTGCAGGTGTCTTTTGAAACCAGTATTCTCACAGATAAATAGTAATTTACAAAGCTTACGAAGGTTGCTGCTGTATCTTCAATCAAACTACCGTACATCCAGGTTTTTCAGAAATTCCCTAAAGCTAAAACATCCCAGGCAACCAAACCATGCATCAGTGAGATGGCGGTATATACATTCAATAACATATTGCTGTTTAGACAGTGGGCTATATATTTGGTTGGTTCCATTGATAAGAGAGACATGAATAATGATCACATTGCAATATGTAGCCATTTGCCTAATTCAGTGGTTCTCACACTGGTCTCCAGTGTGTCACGACCCAATTTTGGCTGGTTTGTGAAACTGGCAGGGTAGATTAGGCACAGTATGTGCATCAACTGGCTATTTGCGGGGGGGGGGGCACTGCTGCCCAATCACCATTATAGCCACAGAGGCTTGAGTGACTGATAACGTTTTCGGTGGGTCGCAGTCAGTGGTGTCATCTAAATGATTTAATAACAGGTACTCACTTTTGATTGACACGTGTCGGGACCCGCCCACTGGAAGTGACGTCATAAGCCAGAAGTGATGTCGTGGCAGGAAGTGACATGAAAAAAGCCCTTTTTGAGGCCTCAGATGATTTTAAACTGACCCAACAGTTGCAACAGGATTCCACAGCACCCCCAGAACATGTTAAGGAGGCCTGGCATCATGTTAAAACCCCAGAGCAACTCATTTTTCAGTGGCAAGGAAAGGAAAGGCTCCGCTCACTGCCTGCCTGCCTGCCTGGCTCTGAGAACATGCAGGCAACTCAAACATGCAGGAAATTCAAACGTTGCAGAGGGCGGAGTCGACGAGTGGGCAGGCGAATGGGCGGGGCCAGCTGTAATCCTAGAAACCGGTACTCGCGTACCCCCGCGTACCCCC
>JAJKFI010000031.1:5605254-5632986 GCA_029204185.1 Lerista edwardsae
GGGGGTACGCGGGGGTACGCGAGTACCGGTTTCTAGGATTACAGCTGGCCCCGCCCATTCGCCTGCCCACTCGTCGACTCCGCCCTCTGCAACGTTTGAATTTCCTGCATGTTTGAGTTGCCTGCATGTTCTCAGAGCCAGGCAGGCAGGCAGGCAGCGAGCGGAGCCTTTCCTTTCCTTGCCACTGAAAAATGAGTTGCTCTGGGGTTTTAACATGATGCCAGGCCTCCTTAACATGTTCTGGGGGTGCTGTGGAATCCTGTTGCAACTGTTGGGTCAGTTTAAAATCATCTGAGGCCTCAAAAAGGGCTTTTTTCATGTCACTTCCTGCCACAACATCACTTCTGGCTTATGACATCACTTCCGGTGGGCGGGTCCGACACGTGCCAATCAAAAGTGAGTACCTGTTCTTAAATCATTTAGATGACACCACTGCCAGTTGCTATTGCTCCTTCCTATTGCATCATTTCAAAAGGAGTTTACAATTGCAGGTACAGAGTATATATACCTTCTTCCTCCCAACCGCCCTGTAAACTTGGTCTTGTTGACAAGATGGGACCAAAGGAACTCAGTGGACAAGGGAGATCTTAAGCACGCTTCAGCTGCAAAAACAAATTACAGCATCATACACATCAATAAACATATTCCGTTTTGTTGTTGATCTCATCTGTCTACAACTCAGCGTGTGTGCGTGGGTGTTCGCGTGCACATTTGTTGGGCGATAATGCTTCTCTTAAGCATTTCAGCACAATTTTCGGTGTGTACCTGTGGACACATTGTGAGCCTTTTATCAAGCTTCTACCATATGACCAAATCTTCTGTGTCTATAGTGCTTAAGCTGTTTATCAGCTTCAGAAAGTGATTCTAAGCTTCGAGAAGAAAGGCCTGCCATTTTCTCTTCAGGAATTAGATGCCTGGTGTGATCCTGAGGCGAATTATCATTAGGCCTAGGAATGGCAAATGGAATCGGTGGGCAGGTATTGTGAGGAATAAGCTGATGGATGGGTGCCACTGGCCAGTTTTGTCACTCACTCGTGTTGGGTAGTCTTGGCCTGAGGAGAATGTATTTGCATTCCCTATGGGAGTGATGATTTGTGGATTAAAGATATCTGTATTACTGAGGGACAAAATAAATCCATTTTCCTGAGGATCTGTAGGACTCTGGTTGTTGCTGATTTCAACATGGTAACTGATGAGGATACTCTCTTGAGGCAGGAGATATATGAGGGGTGACTGACGACTAGAATTGAAAGCCATGTCTTTTTGTGGCCATGGACAGTACTTCATAAGGAATTCTCCTGTGCGCAAAATATGTTCATGACTGAGTCTCAAAGACTGGTAAGGTCTGCTGGACATGTGTATACTGCCAAGTTGACAGACATTTGAAAATCTCCTGAGGGAGCTCCACGGCCAGGACAAGGTTCTCAGGTTGCAATGTGGAATTTATATTCTTCATCCAAGGCCTCAATACCTGCAGCCCAATTTAAAGTTCAAGTAATTATGTACCAGTAATCCTGGCTGGACTCTATATATACCGCAAAACCTTATGAGCTTCTTTCCCCCTCTTTTTTCATAATCCCTTGATTGGAAATGGTTGAATGCACACGCTTCTCAAACATTGTTCATGGGAAGAGGTATTTTTTTGAACAGTATCAGAACAAGTTAATGCTTATTACAAAGGGAGTCATACTGAGTGGAAGCTCAGATTACTTCGTTTATTTGCAACTAGACTTCTAACAAGTAGGTTAACAGCGCAGTCCTATGCGTGGCTGCTTGGAAGTCTTGTGCATCCCATTGTGGTCAATAGAGCATCCTCTCAGGAAAGTGTGCATAGGATCAGTGGCGGACCCAGCTGAAGCTCCACCCTGACAGGTTGATGCTCACCACACCTCATGCTGGCTTCCTGACCCCTGGCATCACACAGCCATGCCATGCTCCATTTTGGTGTGCTTGGAGCACAAGGCTAAGTGGGCGGGTAAGCCGGATACCATTCACCTTTGTGCTTGTGGTGGCGCGAGCGGGCAGGCAAGCAAGCAAACTGCAGTGGTGGCTCCACTGCAGCTCCAGCCCCTGTGACCCCCCCCCTGGACCCCCCCGCAAGGCACACCACGGTATAGGATTCAGCCTAAAGTGTAAAGATCAGAGGAGTCAATGTAAGCTATAAGGAAGCAAAACTTGCAACTATTATTAGATAGGCGTCACATGATCAATTATATATTCCAGGTAAAAATGTTGGGGTTGTTCAGACGGTGAGCTTTTGCCACTAGCATTGTCACTGATTCTGAAAAAAATAAATAAATCAGTATCAGGGATGTGTGGTCATTAGAGGCAGGTGAGGTAGTGCCTCCCCTGCCCCAGCACCTCCCCTGCCCTGCCCCAGGCCCTCCAGATGGGACCGGGGCAGTGATGTCATTCAGGGGGAACGGACCAGGACGGGGTGTGTGCAGTGTGTGTGCTTCTTTTAGGGGTGTGTGCAGTGATGTCATCCGTCAGCGCCAACAACCAGAATGCACGGTTGAGTGGCAGCTCCCCGCCCCCGTGCAGAGCCAGGCCACGCCTCCCTGAGCCCGGAATAGCTCCATATCAGAGCGAATCAAGCGCAGGGGGGCGGGGGGGCCAAAAAGCGTGCAGCATCTGCTGTGCAATGGTGCCCCGTCGCAGCCTGTCCTCGGAACAAGTGGTATGGCGTTCCGGACCGTCCTGCCCAGATGACATCGCTCTCTCTCTCTCTCTCTCTCTCTCTCTCTCTCTCTCTGTGTGTGTGTGTGTGTGTGTGTGTGTGTGTGTGTGAAGCGAAGTCATCTGGCACCACTGCCGGGTAAAGTGCTTTAAAAAAATACCGCAAACACTCAGAGCGGCGCGTGTTCACTCCGATAGGAGCAATGGTGGGAGGTCTTCATGGGGCAGAAACCTCCTCCCCCACAGCACTGCCACTTGGAATGGTTGCTTTGGGCTGCCATTCACCCTTCTACTGGGGAGACTGGAATTTACTGGTAAAATGGTTGTTCCTTCGCTGCTGCCACCGAAGCCTAGGAAGTGCAGAGAGAAAGGCCCCCTTGGGAAAGCTCCTTTTCCAGGTTGACAGACAGCTGTTGGACCGTGCTTTTTCTATTCACAAGTGCTGCATGCATCCATAAATACCAGATTGATCACCCCTCTTCTAAGTGGCAGAAGCAGGAGCACAAGGTAGTAAGGAGCATCATTGCAAGGGACGTTTAGACAAAAATGGAATCAAGTCAATGAGATGCACACAGACAATTCCATTTACAAAAACGGTATCCTTTTCACCAAAGAGCCGAACAGGCTTAATTGGAATATCAATCTCTTTGCAACCTGAGTTTCAAATACCTCAAACATAGTACCAAGGACTGAAAAAAAAATGTACAGCAATAATTCTTCCAACTCAACGGGCAACGTGTGACATTCTTCTGTTGCAGAAATATCTTGAATCATAATTAAAATGCCTATTTTTAAGAAAATGGTAATCTGGTGTCCCTGTTCTTTGACTCATGAAATGGAAAACACATTCGATTAAAATCCAGATTATTTAATTGCCCCCCAAAATGTTTATCATATTGTAGGACTATTTTCCAACCCATGTATTCCTGAGCTTGTCTGTGGAGAATGTTAAAAAAAAGGGGGGGTTGGAAAAGACAGTAATCAAAGTAATCCAACTGTCTTGCCGAGGAAGGGTCCTTCACAATCAGCACTGCACACAGAGGGAATTGGAAATCCAAAGATGCAAGTGGAGGAATAGCAGGAGACATTTTCCCTCTCCCCCTACCATTGAGCCTTTCCCTCTGATATGCCAGTGGTACACCAGGACGGGGAAAACAGAGATCAGATGGCCCTTCTTTCTTCCTCCATCAGAAGGGCAGAGGCCACTGTTGATCCAGAAACTGGATTTGGTTGAAAGGAAATGGGGAAATGAGAAGGAAGGTAAGCCAGAAATTGTTCTCTGAACTCTGCTGCACCGTTGCTGCAGTGCTTCTGCAAAATGCACACCATCTGCTCTTTGGGTGCGCACTCTGGGAATAAATCTCTGGAACAGGAGTAACAATTCCTAATGAGAAAAATAGGAAACTTCTACAGATGTTTCAAAGAGCTACTTTTCCCAGCAATTGCACCATGTGGTTTCAGCTTCTTCAACTCTTTTTTGAAGGGAACAAACATACAAATACATCCAGTGGTGTCATTCAAATGATTTAGGAACAGGTACTCACTTTTGATTGGCACTTGTCGGGGTCCGCCCACCGGAAGTGACGTCATAAGCCAGAAGTTATGTCGTGGCAGGAAGTGAGGTCATAGCCGGAAGTGAGGTCATGATTGTTGCCATGGATGCAATCATGGTTGTAATAACTTCAGCTTGGGGTTAGTGTTGCCCTGCTAACTGGGCAAGAGGCACTTTTTAAAGTGGTGTTCTCTTATATTTAGCAGGGGGAGAGTAATTGTCCCTCTTCACGCCTGCACAGTGTCTTTTTCTAGTGGCTGTTGTGGGTGGTGGTCTATATTTTTTAGATTGTGAGCCCTTTGGGGACAGGGAGCCATTTAACTTTATTATTTGCCTGTAAACCACTTTGTGAACCTTGTGTTGAAAAGCGGTATATAAATACTTTTGATTGATTGATTTAACTTCTATTGCTTTGCTTTCTAGAGATGTGTAGATACATATTTTGCTTCAACTGTTCCCTGGTTAAATAGCAGGCTAGACTGTACTAGATTGAGAGTCCTTTTGGGACAGGGAGCCATTTAACTTTAATGTGAAATGCAAGGAGCCGGCAAGGAGCAGGAGGGGGAATGGGTGACCAAAAAAAGACTGCGTGGGGGTTGGGGCTGGGGAGAGGCTGCAGAAGGATCCGGGACGCTGGATCTGCGCGGCTGGAGGGAGCGGGAGCCCCAGGCAGCCTACCTTCTCACGCTTGCTGCCTTATTCCCGGGTCTCCCTCGCTGCTGCTGCTGCTGCCGCTGCTGCTGCTGCCTCTGCTCCTCTCGCTCTGCTGCTGCCGCTGCTGCTGCTGCTGCTACTGCTGCCGCCACCACCACGCTGCCTGCCTGCCTCCTCACAGAAAGTGCAGGCAACGGCTGCAGGCGTGCAGTACGCATGCGCAGCTGCTGAGCCAACCAGCTGACAGGGCCAGCTTTGAGTACGTGGGGCCAGCTCAATTTCTAGGAACAGGTACTCACGTACTGGTGCGTAGTGGGTGCATGACATCACTGAACACATCCATGTTTTGGATATGTGGAGTAAGTTGGTCCTACTACCAGTTTGCACTGAGCATAGAAAGCGACAAGACAATGTAGCTTTTCCTGGCAGATGCTTTTGGGAACAAGTTAACTGATATTGTGATGTTCATCACATGATCAAGATTGGCATCTTCCAGTATCAGCTAATGTGGTCGTGGATGAGCAGCCTTGTGACTGGTGGATGGAAATAGCTATGATGGCTTCTGTGAGTGTGGCCACTGTTGCTATTTCCCTTCAAAGGCTACAGTGGTGCTTTTCAATGAAGCTGAAGGAACACGATCCCAACATGGTCACGTCTACGTAAGTTCTGACATTGCAGGAGCCATCTTGGTTGGACCATAATCCAATTGCCCATATCCTAACATTTGGAACATTCAAGAGAAAAAAGAAACTCAACACATAGTTCTTCATTATTCAGAAGGAAGTTTATTTCCTTGTTGCTATTCATACTGGGAAATGTGTAGTTTCTTTTTAGCACTTCATGTCTTCTTGATTACCTACTCTTTCCAGCATTTAACATAAGAACATAAGAAGAGCCCTGCTGGATCAGGCCAAGGGCCTATCTAGTCCAGCTTCCTGTATCTCACAGTGGCCCACCAGGTGCCTCAGGGAGCCCTGGAGACAACAAGATGCTTGCATCCTGTTGCCATTCCCTTGCACCTGGCATTCTGAAGCAGCCTACTATTAATGTAAGGAGGGTGCACAAGCCATCATGGCTTATAGCCCACAATGGACTTTTCCTTCAGAAATCTGTCCAGTCCCCCTTTTAAAGGCATCTAGGCCAGATGCCATCACCACCTCCTGTGGCAAGGGGTTCCATAGCTTAATTACCCACTGAGTAAAAAAAGTATTCCCTTTTATCTGTTTTAACTCTCCCAGCACTCAATCTGCTACTTTTTATTTTCTGATACAGTATTTACTGTAACATTTATGTATGAGTGTAAAATCTATGGATATGAAGAACTATCATTTCTGAGCAGTAGACTTCGGATATGGCAAATATTTCATGAAGATAGTCACTAACATGAAACTCAATAATCTGATCAAGATATTGAGGACAGCACTAAATGTTATGAGGCAAATGAGTTTCCAACCCCCTGCTTGCCTCCTAATGTTAAAGCAGACCTAAGGTGCACTTCCAATTAAGGATTGGTAGGCAGGAAGGAGATGCTTAATTCTTCTCCTCCTTGTTGGGTCTCCATTGCAGCCACATCCACACCTCATTATGACACGAGTGACCTACAAGAATGGGGGCACAATCCTATGCCCTACGTTGCATCAACGCTATGTTGTAGTGTCGATGCTATGTCACTAGTGCCGACGTGGAAGCGCCAATGTGCCCTTGGCCTGGGAAGGTTCCTACAGCCTCCCAAGCTGAGCTGGATACAGTGCAGGCCCACTGACCTGCCTGTTCCTGAGCAGCTTAGTATTGCGCCCTGGGAGTAAGATGGTCTGAAGGGCAAAGGCTTCCAGGGAGGGCTTCCAGGGGAGACTTTGCAAGCAGGTAAAATCCCTTCCCATACACCAATTCTCACCTGCCTGTTCCATCCTCACCACCCTCATTACCACCCTATTACTAACTGGTACACATGCAGGAGACCTGTGTTATCCGTGGGATCATTATCCGCATCCGTGGATTTCATTATCCATGGGTGCCAAACTGACCCCCCTACCCTCCGAACCCAACTAGTGGCTTTCTGAGTGCTCTGGGTGGCTTTTTGAGGCCTGCCCAAACCCAGAAGTCCTCTTTAAAATTCTCTTCTAGGCTTCATTCTGCGTGCAGCCTCTCTGGGCTTTGGAAAGCCTATGGAGGCTTTGGAGGTTTAAAGGGCACCCCAAATCCACAGATTCCAATATCGATGGATTCTGGTATTCATGGGGGTTGGATTCTGGAACCTATGATGAAATGTAAGAGATGACATGTAAAAGGCATTATTTGTTTAGAACTAGAAAATCTGTAGGAGACACACGCGCGCATGCACGCACACACACACACACAAGTAGTATTAGTTGAGCATATAATTGGTCACATGGTTTCATGAAAAATCTTTTTCCCAAAAGGCTTAGTCCAGAAAGGGGTGGTGTCAGGCATTGGTCAGGTCTGCCGCCGGCTGAGGACCCCTGCACATTGGAAGGCCCATTTGGCTGGGTCAGCCTCTGAACTCTTGCCTCCTAATGTTGGTGGCAGTGTTAGCAATCAATAGACCATTGAGGGTGGGGGTATACCAGGAGGGATCCTATGTGTTTTTTTTCTCCAGGAGTCCCAGAAAATTGGTGCTTGCACTGGGTCTAAGTTGGATAAGAAGGGAGCTGAATTTGGTTCTCCCCTGTCCAATTATATCTCAACAGGCCTCTAACACAGAAAGTGAAACATTTCATCATTAATGGTTCATGAGCACCTATGAGATGTGAATCTAGGACTATTTTGGAAGTTCCAGCTACAGTGTATAATATAGCTAAAAAAGAACCGTTTGCCAACAATCGTTACTTTGAAAGTTAATCAGCTGAATTATTCATTGATTACTGTCAAAGGGCAAATATATATTAAATAATTGAGGAAAGCTTTGCAAAATTAAGTGGCTAATTAAAAGTGGGTAAAATAAAACAATTGGTTCAGTTAAGGAGCTGCTTAACTTCCTAGCACAGAATAAATTCAAGGTGACTACCAGCAAATTGACTTCCCTTGTGGTCCAGACTGCTTTAGGAATGATGCAAAGTTCCTTTTGCCAGGCTGAAGTTCAACTGCATGTATGTTCCTAGGTGGCAACCCCATACACACTTACCTCGGAGTAAGTCCCATTAAATTCAAAGAGGCTTATTTCTACTTACTAATTTGTAGACGTGGACAGGATTGCACAGCTAGAAAATGCTCTGTTCCTTCTATGAATGAAAAATGTGCTATCTATCTCAGCCTTCAATGAGATTTGTGACCCTTCCACTGGTGGAGCTTCTGTGGGACCAGACATAGTGCTTGCCCGGGATGCTGATGGGCACCTAAGCTGCTGCCTTTGGTCACCTCCTCACCCACCCCTGCATCCATTCAGCTCCGAAATGGAGAGTTCACCAATGATGGAAGTGTGGCAGAGTATTGCGGGGTGCAAGACAGTGGCACTAGGGGCACTGTGACGCAGAGGGCAATGTTACAACGTCTCTCCACCCCAGGTGCCATTAGAACCCATTATGGCTCTGGGGGAAGTAGCCCACTGCTTTCGGTGGTGGCTGTAGATGCAATTCTCTTCTTGTTTTATGCAAAAAATGAAATAAAATCCTACCCTTTTGTGGACAACAGCAGCATCAAATCATTGCTCCTCTTTCCAATGGATATGTTTTCCCCTGGAATGCACCAGCAATGATGCTACATCATAACAGCACCATTTTAGGTGCATTCTGGCTTTAAAAAATTGGCATTACTTGTGAACCCCATATTGTATTCTAGAAAAATCCAAATTCAGAAAAAAATGGAAGTGGCACAAATTGGGTACTAGGAATGTTCACAGAGGCATGTTATTTACCATATTGTGAACTAAGACAAGTGCTCAAAATTGTACCTATTCATCTCCCCCCCCCTTCCGCAGATTCACAGAGCTCAATCCTAACCTGGAGTTAGGCCAGACCAGTAAAGTTTGGCGGGCACAAGGGACACTGTAAAGTATAGTTGGACCACTCTTGGAGTCAGAGAGGCCAACACACAGACAGGCACCATCCTCCAAGAGTGGTCCAAACTCGCTTTACTGTGGCCCTTATGCCAGCCAAACTTTGCTGGCCTAACTGTGCCAGCCTAACTCCAGGTTAGGACTGCACCCTAAATTTGACAAAATCATTAGAGTAAACTTATTTGGCTCAGCAGTTTCTTGAATAATCAAAACCTCACCACACCATCATAATTTTCAATCTTACCTAAGCTGATTGTCATTAAAATAAGAATGCATTTTATTACATTACACCCTTAAAAAAAGCAAACACAGCAAAAGAAGGAAAAGTAAACACTCCAAAGCTAGCTCATTACAATGAATGAAGGAAAGATTGGAGTGAAGAGAGGATGTATTTATTTGACAAGAGAAATCATGACAACAACACCTTTTAATGAGCAAGTGGTCCTTGACATATCTGGCAGAAGGTTAGAAAGTGCTTCGACTTGTTTTCAGCTTCTCAAATACATTATTGATGGCATGTGATTATTCTTGGGGGGAAAAGTTAATACATGATATGAAAGTAGGCAGATGTGATGGATAGGTTCCAAGGTGAGTTAAAAGAAATTTTAATCTTTTTTTTAAGTTAAAGTAGAACAGCCCAATCCTAACCATGCTGCCCGTGATGTGAAACAGTGGTGGGAAGCAGCCGCCACAATATCCCATGTGGGCAGACAGGCAGTTGGAGGTACATCACTATCCACTAGGGTTATGTTCCTCAAAATCCTTGCAGATAGCAAATTCTCAGAAAAGAAATCATTGATCCAATGGGGTTAGGAGCAAGGGGTAAGTTATCTGCCATTAGAAGAATCCAAGAGTGACCCTCAGGAAGCCACGAGAACGCAGTAGAAGTGCCAAAAGATCTCTGAATGCGGCAGAGACGTTCCAGAGGCTGCAGGGATCTTCAGAATGGCACCTGCAACCAGTGGTGTCATCCAAATGATTTAGGAACAGGTACTCACTTTTGATTGGCACTTGTCGGGGTCCGCCCACTGGAAGTGACGTCATAAGCCGGAAGTGATGTCATGGCAGAAAGTGAGGTCATTGCCGGAAGTGATGTCATGACAGGAAGTGAGGTCGTAGCCGGAAGTGATGTCATGATTGTTTCCATGGGTGTGATCATATTTGGAATAACTACAGCTTGTGGTTAGTGTTGATTTAACTTCTATTGCTTTGCTTTCTAGAGATGTGTATAGACATAGTTTGCTTCAACTGTTCCCTGGCTAAAAAGCAGGCTAGACTGTACTAGATTGTGAGCCCTTTTGGGACAGGGAGCCATTTAACTTTAATGTTAAATGCAGCGAGCCGGCAAGGAGCAGGAGGGGGAACGGGCAACCAAAAAAAGACCGCGTGGGGGCTGGGGCTGTATACCGTTGGATGTGGAATATCACTAGGAATTCAATGAAACCCTCTGGAGTTTAATACCTTAATGCTAGCAAAACTTATGGCCAAAAAAACAAAAAAAATTACCTTCGGGGGGTAAAAAATTAAGTCGCCCCGGGTGCAAAATGCCCTAGCTATGCCGCTGGCCATTCTGAAGGTCCCTGCAGCATTTGGAAGGTCTCTGCATAGTGGATAATGAGGACAAAGGCACAGATAACAAGGTAAGTAGGAATTCTGCCCCTCACAGATAGGAAGTTCACATTACATATAAAGAGGACTGACTGTAAATGAACATTTGTTCCCAGCAGCCACTATGGGTCTATTCATACCCACACCAGATAAATTGCTGGTGCAGAACCAAGTAGCCCTATGTCTGGCATTCAGGGCTGGGTGGTGGTGGGGAATAGGTTGTAGCAGCACCCTCTTCCACCATCCCCACCCCCTTCCTCTCCTAAACGGCCCATTCCCCACCCTAAACCAGACTCCTCCTCCCCACTTCACCCCATTCCCCTCCCATGCCCTCTCCCTGCCCCAGAACACCTCCCTGCTGCTCGGCAAGGATTGCATTCCTGCCATCCACACCCACGGCCTCTCCGATTGGCATGAAGGCACTATGCCCACCTGCATTGGCCTGGCACCAGCACCTGCCTCTGCTTGACTATCTCAATGGGCTTTATGACACTTTTCAGATGGCCATTGCCAGGGCAGTGCATTGGATACTGGCACCTCATCCCCTGGTGGAAGACCCTGGTGGTCTTCTGAGATTAGGAAGACCACTGGGCTCATTCTCATAAATGTATGTTACATTTTTGTTACTATAAAAGGGCAGTTCTATTCTACTCCCATTAATGTGACTTTGCACTAGTTGCACATTTTTAAAGCATGATAATAATCCTTTTCCATTTTTTTCTGTGGTGCCCATTGTTATCTTTTGCCTTCATTTTGGTATGGGCTGATCACTCATCAAAGCACATCAAAATCCACTTACTCGGAGCGCATCCCTCCTTTTCACAACAACAGCCACTTTGATGTCCTTTTAGAAATATTGTGGTCTCCCATCCACTGACATACTGAAAAGAACCTGCTTAGTCATTAAGCCTGCACTGAGCTTTTATTGTAAACGTTACTTTTGAAGGCAAAGACAGCAGCACATTTCCCTAGCTATGCGATTCAGGCTCTGGCAACTTTGTCAGAGTCTTCTTATGTGGGTAAAACTAACTTGAAGGGAACTTTTCTTCAGCTGACCTAAGAACACAGCTTGTTAAAAAGCCTGTTGAGAACTGGTTGGAAAAGGGGTCAAAGATGACTTGTGCTCAAACTTCAGTGGAGTTGAAATATTATAATATGGAGAAAGATAACTTTCCTACACAATATTGGGTCATAGTTAAGGCCTCTGCAAGCCTAACTTTGTCCATGTTCCCAAACTCAGCTATGTGTAGAGGGATCTCGCTTTCTGATCTTTGCCCTTAGTACAGGATGTGCCACAAAAACAAGCCCTAGAGACAAAAAAAATCTATCATTTGAGCCACATAAAAGACACGGTTTTGACAGCTCTGTGGGTACTTTACCTTCTCGAAGACAAACGTTGCTCCCAGCTTGGTCTAATGTGGGCAAACATTAGCAAATCTTTAAGAGTGATAATCAACTAGTAAATACAGATGCAAGCAGTGGCAGTAGTGAACCCAGAAAGGGGTTGGTGTGGTAAGTACAGCAGGCACCCCAATGGGCCATGTAAGTGCCCCCTCCCACTTGCCATTGTAGCCATGACAGTGCCACCACTGAGATGACCCTGTTTCTTGCTACCACTCCTTAACAACCAATAGGAGCAGCACGAACAAGAAGGACCTGTCAGACAACCTTAGGGGGTGTTTTGCATTGTAGGGAAGGAGATGGTCCCTTAGATATCCATGAAGGACTTTAAAGGTTAAAACCAGCACCTTCAATTCTTCCCAGCACCTGGAAAGAAATCAGCAGGCAGTGCAAATGCCATAGCCGCCACCCAATAGAATGGAACAGTCTAGTGACCCAGTGACCACATGGATCGCAATGTTCAACATTTCCAGACTGTCTTCAAAGGCAGCCCCATGAGTACAATATAGTAATGAAATTGAGATAGTGACCAAGGCATGGAACACTGTGGCCAGGTCCAACTGACCCAGGTATAGTCACACTGACCAAAGCTGGGCAAAAGGCTAGGACTGAAACCAGATTGGAAGGTGTCCTGTCCTGCATATGTAGATGCAAGAGAGTAGAGGATGCAGGTATCTTGTTGTCTTAAGTGCCCCCTGTGGGCCACTGTGAGATATAGGAAGTTGTACTAGAGGGACCTTTGGCCTGATCCAGTAGGGCTCTTCTTATGTTCTTACAGGACATTATGTGTTTAAAAACTAGCCTAGGATCCCTGTTCCTCAATGATCTCTTTTGATGGCTCTCCGGTTAAGATACAGGAACAGCCGCTTGCATTAGTTAATTATAACTGCTTGAGAAGAGAAGCATCAGTCTCTAATAAGACAATACTTACCTGCTATTAGGGAAAGTTAGTTATGCTTACAGAAAATAGTCTTTACGCACATACCTCAGTATGTAGATAGGGACAAAATTTATTATTTTTAAACTACAGTTAAGATTCATGGGGAAAAATGAGAACCTGTGTTGAACGTAAAACAAAAAACCATAATTGTTTTCGATCAGGGAAGATTAAAATTCACAGCTTGTTTTTTCTTCTTCATATTGTGCATTTTGCTCCTTTTTAGGTAAGCATGTAAGCTAAAGACTCTGTTGTTCAAAGTCCAGCCATGGACGCACAAGGTCAGTGATTCTCAAATGTTTTAGCACTAGGACTCACTTTTAAAAATGACAATCTGTTTGGGAGCCACCAGAAGTGATGTCATGGCTTGAAGTGCTTTCACTGTGACTCCAGAGCCTGCTGCTTTCCTGAGAATGTTACAGAAAGTTGGGTTATTTCTCAGCCATTTTCCAATAACAAAGTGAATCAGAAAGAAAAAAAAAGCCTATTTAGACCTTTGACACAAGCAAAATCACCATACAGCCCTTCCCCTTTCCAGCATCCCTGCATGATTTTGGTTACATGCAGAGAAACATGTTCAGTAGAGGAGTTTTTCTTCTTCAGTACATAGCATGCGCAATGTTCTGCAAAAGAAAGCAATGGTGATTTTGGCCAGCAGCATGACAATGCACTCTAGAAACAAGGCCGTAGCTGAATGAAGTCAAATGTGCATTTGGAAGACTTCAGAGCAGAATGAAGTCCCCAAAGGAGTTAATCTACAAATGCGTGCAACTATCCAAACTAGTTAAGGAATCAGAATGAGATTAGTTCATCCCTACTTTTATCATTCTTCAGGAACCTTAAGAGACAAAAAATGGATATCTGTAATTGCCTTCCCTCCTCCTACGCTACCTTCACAGCATAAATACTCTGGGTGAAAATCAGATCTATATTGAAAAGATTAGAACTTCTTCCAACACAATTCAAGGGAAATTTTTCCCATTTAAAGAACACGCACACATTTTTTTTTACCTTTTTTTCATACTAATGAAAACCATATCACAAAAGAGCTGCCCAGTTCCCACCATGAGAGGGAGTCATGTTGTTTTGATACAGAGACTGTTGGAATCATCTGATGCAAGTTGTTCATTTTCAACGTGCCTTAAAAATAGTCAAAAGAATTCATTTAAATTCTTTCATGTTTGCATCTTTGATTAGCAGAAGCCATAAGAAAGAAAGAGATGCAGAGTGAAATTAAACAATTTATCTGATTGCAGTTACATTTTTGTTGCCAAGCAAAACACTCAGGTTGAAGGAAGTTCTGCTGAAATCAATGAGAAAGACAACATATATTTAAGCATATTTGGTCTGAAGGCTTTGTGTGTGTCTTTCTTGCAGTTCTTCTTTACATCCCAATATTGGGCTCTACTGCTGCTACTTCTTCTGGGCCTCCACCAGAGAAGCTGCACAGTCCCAGTGCATGACAACAGGGAAAGGCGTGCCCACCCACGAAGGTGAACATAAGAAGACCCCTGCTGGATCAGGCCAAAGACCTATGTAGTCCATCTTCCTGTATCTCACAGTGGCCCACCAGATGCCTTGCGGAGCACTTGAGACAACAAGATGCCTGCATCCTGTTGCCACTCCCTTGTACCTGGCATTCTGAAGTAGCCTACTTCTAACATAAGGACTTCGCACCACCTATAGCCCACGATGAACCTTTCCTCCAAAAATCTGTCCAATCCCCCTTTTTAAAGGCACCTTGGCCAGATGCCATCACCACCTCCTGTGGCAAGGAGTTCCACAGATTAGTTGCCCGCTGGGTAAAAAAGTATTTCCTTTTATCTGTTCTCATTCTCCCAACACTCAAATGTTAGTGGATGTCCCCTGGTTCTGGTGTTGGGAGAGCACGAGTTGTTAGGAGAGACAGGGCAGGGGGAGGGCAGAATGAGGTAAGGTGGGAGGCATGTCAGGGATGGCATTCAGCACTGGTGTCTGGCCCTGGATTGCATCTCCTCCAGTAGCAGCCAATACCCCCCTTTTTTCTCCTCTAACTTCTGTCAACTAAAATGCTGGCACAGGTCCAAGGAGACCCATTGGTGACTGGGAGGCTTCTGGAGAGGTAACCAAAAATATGTTTTCCCCTTATTTTTAAGGGAAAATAGGTTTACATTTCCCTGTCAAGCTGCCCAAGCTGCCTCCCTCCACAGCATAGCATGCAGCCTGTTTTGACTGGCATGCGTGGCATCGTGGCATGCGATGGTAGGGGAAATTGTAGGATTGGGCCCTCAGAGTGTCTTGGTTTTTTTTAGCATTCCACCATTCTATATTTTCAGTGAATGACTGAAGTGTTCTTTCCCACTCAACTCTCACTGGACTTCAACGCCTATTCTCAGGTAAAAATAATAATTCTGGATGAAGTGTTTAGATTGAAATTGCTGGAAAAGAATAACTTTCTGTATTAGAAGATGTCGCTGAAATGAACAGCACAATTCTAGGCACGCTTCCTCAGAAGTGTAGTGGGATTTACTTCAAGGTAAGTGTGTACAAGTTGCAGGGTACATTTCTAACAGGCCGATCCTACCTAAATCCCTGTTTGGCAATGCAGGGGTGCTGGTGAAAACTATGCTGTATCCCATGGGGGATTTTTGGTTGCATTTATCCTCTTGCTCCAGGGTAATCCTCAGCAGCCACAATGGGTCAAAGTGGACCTGTGCCACCAATACCACCGGCATTGATTCAGAGCGCAATCCTATACTGGCGTCGCACTGACACTACGCTCTTGCACCGGTCCAGCACTGTCGTAAACGTGCTGTCAAGTGCATCAGCACCGGTGGTCTGGCGCTGGACCAGCGCAAGCAGCAGCATTGGCGCACAGGTGCCACTGCGTCCATCAGCTGCGCTGGTCTTGCGCCGGCCAAGCATTGGCATCACTTGGTTGGCACAGGACCTGGCTGAGGGCATTCCAGAGGCGTGCCGGGGGTGTAATTGAGTGGCACAGTGGGTGGCGACGGCAGACAGCTGTGGTGCCATATCCTAAGCCCTGTCCCCAGCCAGGGCAGCCCCAATTTGGGTTGCTGCTGCGCACGTTGCCCTGCGCCTACTATTTTGCAGGTGCAGATCCACGCAGCCCCATAGGGCTGGCTGGGGCTTATTCAGGTGCAAGGGGAAACCCCCCCTTTCCCTGTGCTGTGCTGCTGCATCTTCCTAATGGCCTTAGAATGCAACCCTGCTATGTTGGCCTTCCTATGGCAACGCGGTTTAGGATTGGGCTGGATCAGGCCAGGAAAGGGGATTTGGATACGACATATACCTTCTCCACCAATCCCCCCCCTACTTTTGGGCCTGATCCCTTTATAAGATGTCATGTTCAACAGTTACAAGGGTGACACCCTTGCATCCAATTCAGAATCTCAAATCAGCATGGAGTCCGCAAACTGTCCTTTTCCGATCTTTAACTTGGCTGTTTTTGCTGAGATGAAAAACTTAGCAAACTTGGCTCCTATTCCTTGGAATGTGTTCATTCTCATTTTTTTTTTCCAAGCTATGACTTCAAAACAACAGAACCAGGGACATCCTTTTAAATTCTAGACGTCGTAGCTGGTAGTGAGATAATAAGCACATAATTGCTTTTCTCTTCAATGAATTACGGCAGATAAGATGAAATTTTTCATCCGAGGAGGGATTTTGCTGCAAGACTGTTGATTCCAGGGCATCTTCATAGTAAGACAGTTCTTGCCGCAGTTCTGCACTACTGCCTGATGTGTTGATGCTTGTTTTCTCCCTGCTCTTGTTCCTCTTGAAGTCCCTGGGCGAACAGGAAGACAGCAGTCAAGGGCAAGCCTGCAGCTGATACTTCCATCATCAGCCCATCCATCACGCACAGCCTTCATCAGTGTGGAGTGTTAATTCTGCACAGGCCCTGTGTGATGAGCTGAAATGAACTAAGAGGTGATAGAGCAGCCTGTGTACAGAAGAGCCCTGGAGAGATTCAGAGGCCGCTCGGAGGGCAGTTTCACATCAAGTGCCTGTCTACAGTACTTCAGACCGTTCCCCACAGTCGACTAAAATTTTTCTCATACTGTGGAAAGCTTCCAGTTCAACCTGCTGTATAAGGCATCTACTTCTATAGTGCATCGAGGGGGGATCATTTCAGGCTGGGAGGCAAGTTTATTGCAGAGGGGCAACATTCTCAGTGAGGTTGAAAAGGACACCCTGGATAAATTGAGCAAGAGTCCTGTCCCCGACCCATGGCCTGGTCATTGGAACAAAATGTGCTGTGGAGATGGGTCTCTTCCACTGTAATACCTTAAGGGAAAACCATGTCCCATTACTTTCAGCCACCTCCTGCTCCAGCCCTGGGATCTGCCTTCTTCCCACTGGGTTCATTTATCCATGCCCTGCTCCGGCCCCCTGCCGTAGGGGGTCTGGACTGCTGCAGCAGGTGGACTGTCTCCATACCTCATCCAATTTGTCTAGCTTCCATCACAGGTGAACAGATGGTTGCGTTATGTAAGCTGCCAACTCTGGACCTGGCAAGCTTATGAGGCTGGGCAGTGTGACCACGCCCCTCTGGTATCTATTGCATGACCATACCATTCTGACATCTGTCACGCATCAGTCACATGACCATACCCTTCTGGCATGCATCACACATCCATGGCACCACCTACAAGGAACATGGGCTTCTGGTGTCCTCTGGGTGTCTGGTCCTCAGGGCTTCTGCAGTGGCAGCTACAGGTGGCCATCATGGCACTGTCCTAGTGGGGACTGCCCTTGTTCCTCTGCTGTGGCTGCTGAGGATGCCACTGAGGCTGAGGAGGATGGGGGACAAACTGACATTCTTGTATGAGGTCTGTGCAGGGGCTCTGGCCTTTGCCTGGGGCAGAGGCTCTGGCTATGCCAGGAAACCTGTTACCTTTTTTAGACAATTGGTAAAGCTATCAGTGCACAGGGCATCCACCAGTGTATGGAGAAGGCTTGTCACAAGCCTCTGATGATGGATACCTTGAGCTCACTCAAGAAAGCTACCAGAGATGCTTTGGGCACCGGCCTCGTCCATAGTCAATTGCCCAGGAGATGAGAGCGTCCTCCAGGTGATCCTCCACAGGTACCTGATGCAGAGCTAGGGCCTGGTTATGTTGGCATGCTGGGCTCCTGGGAGGGGGGCATGCCTGGATCTGCCCCCATCATACTAGTGGGACCAGCCTCCAGCAAGATCAATTGGATTGAGAACTTTCTTCCCCAGTCCACTGGCACATTCCTCTTTAAGAGCTCTTTGGCTTGCTAAATGAAAACCCATTGCTGCTATAAGGGGCTTAATGGCACACCCCTGAGCAGCATGCCATGAAGCAGTTTGGCCCCTTTACACCAAGAAGACCTCCAGCACCTGAAAGTCCCCCACAGGATGCAGCACTGTTCATGTTGCTACCGCTGCACTGCTGCTCTGGATTGGGCTGTAAATTTGGGAGAGGAGAAGAGAGGGCCTTACACAGAGGAAGAGTACCAGCTGCAGGGAAGGGGAAGAAGTGAACAACTGGCATGGAAACAGATGGATAAAGTCTTTAAGGGCAGAATCCTAGCTGACTTTCCAGCACTGGGGTAAGGGAAATGCAGCTCTGAGGGAAGGGAACAAACATTCCTCTGAAGAGGCCTCCGTGACTCTTTCTCCACTGCCGAATGCAGCACCTGCCCCACTGGCACAGCTATGTCAGTGCTGGAAAGTTGGTTAGGATTGCACCCTTAGTCTTTAAAAAAAATTCCTTGAAGAATGCAAAACCTTTTCCAAGAATTCCCTGAAAAAGCTAAGAAAAATGAGGTGGTTCTGAATCAAGAAGGGGAGAGTGAGCCCATTTCTGCGGCAGATTAAATCTAACTCAAAAAAGATTTTTTTTTTCCTGGTATTTCCTGCTTCATTCTTATTTTGTCACAGAGTGCATCTGTTTGCGGGTCTTAAGAAGACGGTTGACACATTTAAAATAAATCCATTAAAGCCGGACATAAAGCTTGAAGAAATCAGATCACAACATGAGAGCAGAATTTTCAGGAGATTCTCTCTGCCGCTGAAAGCATCCCTTGTAGCAATCTTGGCAGGATACCAACAGCCTTTATATTAGTTAATAAAGGATTGGGTTCATTAAAACACAAGCCATCTAGCTCATCAAGCATCTCTCTTAATAGGAGGCGCTGAGTTTGAATTTCAAACCAGACTTGCAGTATCTAAAAATGTGCCAGTATTATTTACTAATCAGAAAACAACACAGAGGCTCTTCAAACATTATGGCAGTTGCACTACAGCTGCATGATGTTATGGTGATCTTTGGGGCCTGTCACCATTTGGGAAAGGCCAAATGTATGGGTCCCTACTATTACTAGGGTATTTGCATCCTGGAATATTTTGTCTAGGTCAAATGCATCCCTCTCATTGATGTCCCTGGAAATTTGCATCTGGGTTATATGTTGTGTCTGTGCCCCAGATCCGGGGGGGGGGAAGGGGGTGTATCACCTGGATCACTGGGACATGGCAAGGTTCCTTCTCTGTTCAATTCCCTAGTGGCATAAACAGGGCACAATCCTACCTAGCACCAGAACAGGCAGGCTGGCGTGCGTGCGTGCACTGTATCCACCGTGAGGTAGGAGCAGGCTGGAGCCTCTCCTGCTCAACGGCACATTTGTGCCCTTGCACAAGGGGAGGTGCCAGCCTCCCCTACGGGCTCCATGGATCTGCACCTGCTAAATAGCAGGCGCAGATCCGAGGAGACCATGCCACCTCATGTCCGAATCCCAAGCCGAATCCCAAGCCTGCCCCAGGCTTGCCCACTCTGCCCACGCCCTCCCTCCCGCCCACCTTGTACCACCTCCGCACTAGCCGGCTTTGGCTGGCGCAGAGGATGCACAGCACAGGCACACCGAGGAGCATTAGCGCCGCTGTGGGGGTGCCGCTCGGGTGCAAGCACGTCATGTCGGCGCTACGTCCATCCTGGGATGGGGCTGCTCCACAGTAATGCATTAATGTGGTTTATTCCTGTAAGTGCTTTGAACGTCATAGAAAGCCCACTTCCATGCTTGGCTCTGGTCACAGAGCACAGCATTAGTTTTTTCTCTTTTCCAGGTCAAGTCTTCTGGAGCCATTGGGAGGGAGTGCCAGGGAACCCTCTGGTGATCGAGGTTGGCCTCAGTGGAGGGTTGGGTTCTGGCGAGATTGTGCATGCCTGGGCAGGTTTTGGGCACGGAAAGGTTGTGCATGCCTGGCTCCCCTTGAGGTTGTGTGTGTGTGGGGGGGGCCTCACGCGCACTCGTGCTGCTGCTGCTACTGCTGCTGCTGCTACTGCTTGCCTTGGAGATGGAGCCACTTGTCTTGGTCCCACTTCCACAGCCCTGACAGGCTGGAGTCTTGGTGGAGGGGACAGCCTCCTCACAAGGGTGGGGAGTTGGTTCTCCCCCTTTGGCTCCTCCCTCTTGGTTGCTAGCAGGTAAGGGTGAGGAGCTGCTCCTCTGTTCCTGATGCATCCACCCCTGTCATCCAACTCTCTCCTGCAGCTGGCTAGCTCCATTTAATGCCAGCAGCCACAGCATGCATCCCTGCCTCTCCCAGTCTGCCCCTGCTGCTTCCAGGCCCTCGGGCTGCCTGAATCCTAGGCTGCAGCAAACTCTTGCAGGGGTTCAGGCAGCCCAAAGGCCCAAAGGCTGCACAGGCCTCCCCAGAGGCTCTGGAGAGGCAGTCTGCCATAGCCTAGAGAGGCCACAATGTATCAGATGCATACATGTAGACACGCACATCCCTGCCTATGGAGAATAACATTTCATGCATCCGATGAACTGGGCTGCAGTCTATGAAAGTTGACATGAATTGGTTAGTCTTTAAGGTGCTACAAGGTGCTCTTGTAAGATGTGGCAGTTGAATTTACTGCCACAAACTAATGTGGCTACCCCATGCAACTTTTTAACACAGGGATTATTTGGTCAGAAGCAAATGATAAGAATGGTTTGAGACTTTTCCAAGTGTGTCTGAGCAGGCCATGAGCAGTCTGTGCATGAGCAGGCCATTCCTGATTCAAAGGTAAGTGCTTTTTAAGTCTCCCTGATTTTAATGGGAGGGATTTAAGCACATAGTTCTCACACCAAAATCAACGGGATTTCACTGGAGAGCTGAAAGCTATCTAGCTTTATTCATCATTTGCCTTTTGCCAATTGCAACAATTTCTTCAAAGAACTGATAATTGGGGAGGGGAGAGGAAACTTCTTTGAATAAGGCCATGGTACTTTCAGAGTTAAGAGAAACTTTTGCTCCTTCACTGAAGGTAAAAGGAAAGGAAGAGAGAATTCAAAAACAAGAAGGAGCCTTGTGGAGAGCTGAGACCACTGGCATAGCTAAGAGGGGCTAGGGGTACAGGGCCCTGGGTAGCACACTGCAATTACTTCTGGGTCAGGCATGGGGGGGGTGATATTGCAAGTCACAGCCCCAGGTGCCAGAGGGGCCATCTACATCTAAACATCTACCAGTGTTTTAAGAACTGCAGTCTTAAGCCTCACTTATACAGAGGATGGCACACGTCTGTGTGCTGGCCTCTCTGACTCTGAGAGTGGTCCAAACATACCTTACAGTGGCCCTTGTGCTGGCCAAACTTGTGCTGGCCTAACTCCAGGTTCGGATTGTGCTCTAGGATACCACACATTTATTCTGAAGGGTTTCAGGGAATGCAAACCTATATGGTGATGGTGATGATGGTGTGTGTGTGTGTGTGTTACAAAACTATATTTGTAAGGGGAAATGTTAGCATTGCTGGAAGATCACACATTGCCTCAAGTCATTGTTATCCCTACAACGGAATTCATGGGCCTGTTACTGAGTGCTACAGTTAATAACATAATTGCATTGTACGATCCCATGAGATGGGCTGCAAGGAATAGTATCAAGCAATTGCATTCTGAAAAGTGCACAGGCTACAAAGCAAGTGTTATCGCCATTGTCACGAGGCAGATACTTTATGATTCGAGACAGGAAGCATTAAAAACACCACTTCTGACAATACTACAAAGAAAGCGGAGATGGAAGTTGACAACTAGCAGGTGTCCTTTCAGAAACGGTAAATATTTCTGTCTGTTTAGTCTTGAGGAGAAGAGTAATTGTTCCACTCATCTTGAATACACCCACTCTTTGAACAGAAATTGGACGACTTTCAAAATGATGCAATAAAGCTGGGTTTCTTTGATAAGATGTCAGGACAAACTATGCGTACAACTCCTGATTGGCAAACTTCCCCAGATTTGATTTGGATTGGGTTAGGCTAGAAGTTTAAGCCTAATGTATTCTAGGCTCATTATGCTTTTATTGAAGTTGCAAACATGGTGGTTCTACTCCACCCCAACTCCCTCCCTCCCAAACTTTCCTGATGGCATCAATAAGAAGACGTGCGGCTGAAGTCTTGATTAAACTCTTGAATGCTGCAGCAAAAGCATGCCAGGGCAAGGCTCCTTGGGAATTGTAGTTTCTTGTGCTTTCTGTGACCTGAGAAAGGGCTAGGAATACTGGAAACCTACAAATCTCAGGAATTTTAGCACTCAAAACTCTGCTGAACTTGCTTGACTGATGGGAATTGTGTTCTCACTAACGTTAGGTATAAACTTTGGCTCCCAGTTCATGGTTCAATAGAAAGGTTTATTTACATATTTGCAAATATGGGTGGCAGCAAAAATCAAATGAAACAGCCTGCAAAACCACACTTTGCACAAAATGGGTACAACAATTTATACTACTGAGGCGGAGTTTCTTACTGTATTTTCATTGGTTATTGTTCAGCCACCTGGTAGCACTCATGCAGAATCATTTACTTCCCCCTCCCTTCCTTCTTCACATGTACATCCCTCCTTTGCACATGCTTTTACCCAGGATGCATAGGGATGGCTATTACGCTGACTCAATGCAAGTTTCACTCAAGGTTACAGCTGTGTCTCGGTTCTGGGAACTTTTGTCCATGTATCAGTTTAGGAATGCGCACAGCCCTCCCCTTTTACCAGTCAGGCCTTGCCTGGGCCTAAAACACCATTAACCACTTCTTTCTCTCTAGAGAGAAACAGTAGGCCTTATAGTTTAGTGTTGGAGTTCAAAATTCCCATGGGTTTGTGTGACTATCAATTTATATCTCACAGGGTTGTTGTTCAAAATCATGAATCAATATATATTCTCACACTAAGAAACTGGAAGCCAAGGCTAGCCCCAGCAGTGTCCTGAGACCTAATGGCATGCCGAGACATGTGGAAACAGCACCCCCTCACGTATCCCTGTGCCTGACACGTCCCTGCTTCCAGAATGACTCCATTTCAGAGCTGTTCAGACCCCAGGGAGTGGATACGGTCCCAATTTGTGGCCCTTGCCACTTCCAGTGACAAGTGCTACATAAATCCCCACAACAAGCTTGGGATACATCCAGAATGCCATGGAGGAAGAACGCATTGCCCGCAGACAACTCCTGCACCCTGGACAGCCACCCTCTTCACATGCCACTGGCTGGACCAAGACCTCTTGATGCCTGAGGTGGCATACCAAGTGTTCCCCCTTTACCTCAGCTCTTCCCACTCTCCAGTTTCCACTTTCCTTTCTTCCACGTTTCCTACGTCTTGAACCCTGAGAGTGGAAATAGGAAGAGAAGCAGCAGAGGCAAAGAGGAGGACAGAGATGGGCAAACCTCACCAATCAGCTGCCTAAGGCAACCACCTGTTGGTCTCATGGATGGGCCAGCCCTGCTAGAAACCCTGGGAGCACAGTCCTAACCTGGGGTTAGGCCGGCACGAGTTAGGCCAGCAAAGTTTGGCTGGCACAAGGGACACCGTAAAGTGCATTTGGACCATTCTCGGAATCAGGGAGGTTCGCACACAGGTGTGTGCTGACTCCTCTGATTCGGAGAGTGGCTCAAACGTACGTTACGGTGTTGTTCTTGCTGGCCAAACGTTGCTGGACTAATCTGTGCCGGCCTAACTCCAGTTTAGGATTGCGTGTTGGGAACCATAGGATCTTGGTGCCCACAATGTTGTTGCTGCCTCATGAAGTCTGCAGCAGCAGTCCTTATTACATTTCAGCTGGAGATGGAGAAACCAGAGACAGTAAGGAGAACTGGTGCTTGGCTCAGGTCCGAGCTAGTTACACGCTGGGTCTGAATGTCAGAGCTTAGGATCTTGGCAGAAAAAAAAATTGTAAAAAAATTCAATAAGAATAGGAAGTGCTTCTCAAATTATGGGTCATGACCCACTGGTGGTTTGCAAACGCATGTGCTGAGTTGAACCATAATGCTCTCTGTAGCACTGCTATGTCTTCTTGGTAGCCCCCAGAGGCTACTTCTGGGTTGTGCTGGGCCCATGACCCATGCCATTGGCCTCCACAGGCCCCAGAATGCCTCGCAGAAGTGACCAGAAACAATTCCAGTTTCCAGCCCAACGTCCTGTTTGACCAGTAGTTGCTTCCAGTCACTTCCATTTCCATTTCCACCTTTATTGGCATTAAACAGAAAATAACAATAACAATAATCAACACAGTGACGATGTTATCAAGCGAAAAAGCATGCAGCAGAACTGAAGGAGGGAACAGGAAACAAGGAGGAGGTTAGAAAGGGGGCTTTGACTTAGAAACTGCATGCAAAAAATCAGCTACTGCATTGGTAGTAGCAGCAGAGTGGTCACTCAAAAGGACAGATAAAAGATCAGTAAAGGTACCTGAAAGGGAAGAAAGAAAGGGCTCAAGAAGGGTGGCTCGAAAAGACCGGGCAGCAAAGTAAAATATGGGCCACTGTATCAGGTTCTATGAGACAGAAAGCACAAAATCGGCTGTCGCGCGGGATATTGGAGATACTATTCACTACCAGAGTGAACAGCTGAGGGGAAGACGTTAAATCTCGCAAGCATAAACTCTCTCCTTTTGCAAGGGTTAATCAACTGACTGAAGTCACTTCTGCAGGGCATTCTGGAGCCTGCTGAGGCCAATTAAGTGGGTTACAGGCCGGTAGAAAAAACCTCCTCGGGCTCCCAATAAGGCATTATGGTACTACAGGGAGCATCAACACCTCATGGAGGATGAGGTGGGTTGTAGCACTAAAATGTTTGGGACCCACTGGAATAGGGCATTTGAATGCTAGAGAAATATCTTCCTCATGTCTTCTGGTCTATTAAAAAAAATATAGCAAAACTAATTCTAACACTGAATGACTCAAGAAAAGGAGTAACCATGATGTGTATGCTGAAGTTCCTAACTGCTGTAGATGATGGTGAAAGTCTCTTATAGATTCTTAAGCAGAAAAAGGCCTCATCACTCTGACGTGAAATGCCCTATTAATCCCCCTCGACGTATATCTTCTCATTAGAATCCTCAATTTTAGACAGTGACCTCTGAAGTGCTGGGCCTATTCCCCAAGGTCTTTTTATGCTAATAAACAGGCCACTTAGGAAAACCATTCCAAATGTGCTTAATGTGCTAAACTGCTAGACACAGCTAGCATACTGTAAAAATAATATCATCTACACTTGACTTTTAGAGAATGAAATGAGTTCTCTCTTTGCCTTTATATACTTAGTCTGCCAGGTCATACTACTTCCCATTAGTTACCACTTAGGAGTAATTTTAGAGCCTTGTTGGGGATTTACAGTAGTTCCATAACTCCTACTAATGTTATTAGATATCATGAGGGTAACTCGCAAAGTCCCATCTTTCAAAACACCCTCTGTCATGTCAAGAACTATGAGGCTCCCCAGCCAGTTAGCATTAGCATAAAAAATTGAGATACATTTAATATGGTCACATGTCATCCACAATCTTCTCAAATCTGAAAAAAGAAAAAAAAATACCACATGTCTTTATCATACCAGTATGGTCTAGGAAATGCTCTGTATCTGAGAAATGTGGAATTGAGAGCGCAATCCTATACTGCGCTGGAATGGTGAGGTCGGCCGGCCAATGCCATATCCAACGTAGTATAGTGGAGGCTGGAGCATCCCCATAGTCAGGGAACATGTGCTCCCTTACTGTAGGGGAGGCTGAAACTTCCCCTTTGCGCTTCTCGGATCTGTGCCTGCTAAATAGCAGGCGCAGATCCGAGGAGACTGCACGGCCTGAATCGGGGCTGCGCAGCCTCCCAAACAGGCTTAGGACGCGGCCATAAGGCCACCTCCCAAGCCCGCCCACGTCCTGCCCTCGTCCCGCCCACAGTCTCCCTCCCGCCACCAATCCCACTGCCACCTCCACATGGAGCCTCCCTCGCGCTGGCTGATTTCAGCTGACGCAAGAGAGGCTCAGCGCAAGTGCAAAGGGACTGGCGCTGCCTGCAGCACCAGTCCCCTTGCTCAAACACTGACGCGTGGGTGCCGATTAGCACCCCTGCGTCAGTGCTCCGCCCCTTGTGTCGACGCTATGATGCAGCATCAATGTAATGGTCGCAATAGGTTTGCACTGCCCATTCCATTAGACCCATGGTGGACAAGAAGTAACACTAGGCAAATTTCTGTGGCTCAGCCTTATTTCCTCAACAGCGCAAAGGGGAATGGTTGTGGCCTACTTTGAAATGGTGTAAAGGTACAGGAACAATTGCAAAGTACTTGGCATAATAAAAGTGCCATACAAATACATATGGCAGAGCACAGAGGGATCACAGCACTAAGGGCACAAAGAAAGGGCCTCATTTAACAACATTTAAATGTTGTTAAATGCTTTTCTACCATGTGTTGCTTTTCTACCATGTGCTGCATTTGCTTACAACTTCAAACCCGCATCAATTACAAAATTAACAGCAGTAAAACAAATGTACTCAAATAAAAAGGAAAGCACAGCAGCAGCACCATAACGCTGAGATCAGTAGTGAGGCAAGACAGAGCAAATGCCTGCAGGAATAAAATCATCTTTATGCTAAGAATGAAACACAGGGACAGTGGGAGCCAAGAAGAAAGGGAGCTCCACAATATATAGAATGTTCATGGAAAGTTTGCCATGACTCTCAAGGTTTGTTAGCTGCTGCTTGACCTAAGTTACATATTAACCTTGGTGTAATCTCCTCCTGTCGTAACGTTTTAGTTCCAGGCACGTATACTATTGCACTTGAAGCCTAATTAGGTTTCACTTTATTAATCAGGAAGATACTTTCACTATAGACATTGAACAATTTTTCACTGGGTGATGGCCTAGCCTGTCCCAGAGAAGATGCTTAGGATAGAGTGTGTTGACTCCTGCGCAAGCTCAATGGCACAAATTATTACAGTATTGTACGGAAAGCCGTCACAACACAATTTGGGTTGGTGAGAAGTTTTATTGATTCAGTTTGCAAATTGGGTGCGTCTCCAAACA
Organism: Lerista edwardsae; assembly: GCA_029204185.1. Classification (NCBI taxonomy): domain Eukaryota; kingdom Metazoa; phylum Chordata; class Lepidosauria; order Squamata; family Scincidae; genus Lerista; species Lerista edwardsae. The sequence continues at coordinate 5,632,397 of JAJKFI010000031.1, forward strand.
TACCGTTCGAAAAGCAGGCAGGCTGGAGAGACCATACCCACGTTACAATGCTCAGCACTTTTACTTCTCTTAGTTCCCTCCCCAGCCCTCTCAACGCAATAGCCCCCCTTAGCTACATGAAACAGCTAATTTGAAAATGCCTAAACAGAATACCTAATAGGCTTGCCCCTCTTCACCCTCCTCCTTTATCTTTAGTGTGTTGCATTCTCTATTTACAAGGAGTCAACACTTTCTTATCTTTCTCTCACTCTGAAAAGGGGCCCTCTTTGGGTTCATAGCAGCCTTGAATGTTATAGAATGTGCCTTTTTTTCGTGGCTGGTTTCTGTGTCTAAATTCCCCCCCTCCCTTTTTCTGGGCCTCTTTTGTTTTAGCTAGCATCTTGTGCTAGTACGTATGTACATCCATCTTTTGCCCCCCCAGCCACCTACTCCAAATTACTGGCTTTACATTTTTAGCTTCTGTGTTCCAAATCATGGACTCATAATTCACATTCCACAGTATGATGCAGAATGAATTAAAATAGAAAAAAAATCAGGTATCTGCTCTCTCTCTCTCTCTCTCTCTCTCTCTCTCTCTCTCTCTCTCTCTC
>JAJKFI010000031.1:5641030-5651901 GCA_029204185.1 Lerista edwardsae
TGTGTGTGTGTGTGTGTGTGTGTGTGTGTGTGTGTGTGTGTGTGTGTACATATGTTTCTATTTTCCTACACTCCATACTCCTTTTGAAAAGTTCTCTCAAATTTCAATTGAAAATGCACTGTGTGCATTTATTGATGAGATGACTTTTGACTCAAGATGTTTGAGGACAGTCTGGATCCAAGGACAGGTAAAGAGCTATCCAACAACCGCCTTAATGATCTTAGTCCTTGATAATAACCTTATCTCAAAGCAATTTCACTTAAGCGTTTGGTCTTCTTTTTTTTCTATAAGCTGCCAGGTTTTTTTTCTTTTTGTTTTTGGCCTTCTCACTTTTCAGTCAGGCCAAAAAAGTCTGGACAGTCTGCTGTGTAATGGCACTGAAGAGGTGAATTTTCATCAATATCCCATTTGGGTCTGATGATGGCTTTTCAAGGGCAGAATTTCAGTCAGAGAGCAGCTCAAAGACCACTCCAAATGCCAAGGCCTAATGGCATCACAGTTCCGAACCAGAAGAATGGACATGCTGGATGCGATCTTCTTCGCGTTTGGATTCGGGGCTAAATCAGGTATATATACAGGTTGAGTATCACTTATCTGGATTGATGAGGACGGGAAGTTCTCTGGATTTCAGATTTGTCTGGATTTTGGAATAACTGCATAAATATATATAAAAAGGGAAACTCCCTACTCCAGTAAGTAGGCTATATAGAATGGGAGAGACTCTGACCTACCATACGTGGTGCATAGATTGAACACAGGGATGCATATGCATATTGTGTATGCAATACACTGCAAATAAAAATGGTCGTGCAGTTGGTGTCAGGGCCACTTTTTCAAGGTGCCTATGGGCATATATGTACTTCATAGGGATCCAGCGACAATGGCGTCCAGCAGACACTATTCCATTTTTTTGAAACCTCTCTGACTCTTTCTTCAACTTGGACTTGCACCAGCTAAACACCCATTGCAGAACAGGAGACTTATAGAGGGGTAAGGGGAGATACAGTAATTCCTCTTTCTGCTCTGAAACCTCCTGATCCATCCACCCCCACAATGTCTACAGCATGCACCTTCTTGCATTGGTGGTAGCTGCATCACTGGTGGGGAATGGATATGATTGCGCTCTCCCTCTCTCTCTCTCTCTCTCTCTCTCTCTCTCTCTCTCTCTGTGTGTGTGTGTGTGTGTGTGTGTGTGTGTGTGTGTGTGTGTATCCAAGTGTATAAAAATATATATTAAGAGTGCTAACTCAGTGGTTCCCAAATGTTTTAGAGGCCTGAGAGGTTGCTGCTTGATTTATGAATGTCAAGGGATGTGGCTGTAATAGTGATTGGGCAGCAGTGCTCCCCACAAGTTGCAGCTTGTTTAACTCTTGAGGTACAGTACATAGCCTCATCTGCCCTATTTAACAAACCACCAAAAATTGGGTCACAGTTTGGGAAACACTGAGCTATCCTATACATGTTTTCTCAAATTTCAACCTTTGCAAAAAGTTGGATAGGCAACACCTAAGCGCTCCTGCTGATGATGTCACTGCTCCTGCTGTCATAGAAATCCTGGTGCTGCACTTCATCTGCACCCCTGAGAACTGAAAATGAGACATATTTCTCCATGAGATTTAAGAATCAGAAAGGTCAGCTTGTTGAAAACTGATCAGTGACTACACCCAGTGATGTCATGCAGGGGGAATGCGGGAGAACTCAGTTCCACTTGTTAAAATTAGGGCTGACTCCGCCCACTTCACTCTCCCCCCTCCCCCCCTCCCGATTCCTCTGCAAAGAGCTTTTCTTCTTGGTTGGCCGGCACTCAGAGGGTTAAAGGGAGCGACTCCGGATTCCTAGGGGGGCAAAGGGGGAAGGGCTGCAGTGGGGAAGTCCTGTCCTGCACAGCCCCCTTCCTCGCTCCCTCCAGCCACACACGTGGAGTCAGCAGCCACTCTGGTGAGTCTGCAGCCCACTGGGGAGAAGGGGCATCCTGGGGGTGCGGTGGTGAATTGAGGGGCCCCCCCGGAGGGGACGGAGGGCAGCCGGGACTTTTTGAAGCTGCCCTCCTGACGTGCCAGGCATAAGTGGGCTTTGGTGTGGGGAAGTGCCCAAAGGTGCCGTCCGGAGTGGTGCCGCCCCTCAGCCCCTTCCACAGGTTCCTGCATCATTCTGCTCAGCCAGCCTCGGCTTCGAGGCTGCTGCCCCTGTGCCAATTTTCAACTTCCCTGGCAATTTTGAATAACTCCACCTCACCTAGCCGCGAAGACCAAGGGAAGGCTTTCGCCGCTGTCTCTCCGGTCCAGAGCGTTTCATTGGCGCTCTGGGTGTGAGGTTTCTTTGGGAGACTGTCCCCATCACTATTGGAGCTGCAATTGGGGAGGGGGGAATTCTTCGCTTTCTGTTCTATAGGCGCCAGGCGCTGTACAGAACTGGCTGGCTCCGCCCACTCGTCGCTGACGTCGTCGCTGGCTGGAACCAGCCATGGGTAGACCTGGGCTTCACCAGCCTCCGGAACCCAGGTCTACCCATAGGAACCAGCCGCTGGTAGATCTGGGCTCCGCCAGCCTCCGGCTTATGACGTCACTTCCAGTGGGCGGGTCCTGACATGTGCCAATCAAAAGTGAGTTCCTGTTCTTAAATCATTTAGAGGACACCACTGACTACACCCCTGAGAACCGAAAATGAGACATATTTCTCAATGAGATTTAAGAATCAGAAAAATCAGCTTGTTGAAAACTGATCAGTGTTTCTTTCTGTAATGATAAATTTCAGGCTGAACTGGGGAGGTTTTTTGCTCCCTGATTTCATCAGTTAATCATGATTTGATTTATTTTGCTTTGCATTGCTCTGTATTTTTTGTGAACATTAGAAAACTTAAATGCTTGAAAAATATATATCCACCAAGCAACTCTTATGCCTAATGCCACTATTATGGAATAAGCATGCACAACTTCAGGACCATTCATTGGCTTTTGCAGGCCCGAGAATGCCCTGAGGAAGCTATCAGAAGCTATTTCCAGTCAAGCCAGAAGTTGTGTTGTGACCTACTACACATTGGGTTGTGATCTACTATTGGGTCATGACCCACAGTTTGTGACACAAGAGTGCAATACTAACCTGGACGTAGGCCAGCACAATTAGACCAGCAAAGTTTGGCCAGCACAAGGGCCACCATAAAGCACATTTGGACCACTCTTGGAGTCAGGGAAGATGGTGCACTCTAGTGGGTGGGCCTCTCTGACTCCGAGATTGGTCTAAACGTGCTTTACAGTGGTCCTTCTGCTGGCCAAACTTTGTTGGCCTAACTGTTTCCTTCTGCAGCACCCAACAAGAGGGTTTGGAAGCTCATGGGAACAGGGGGCAGCAATTTACAAGCACATTTAGAACTCTCCAGGAAAAATTCCCCACGTATTCCACTTTTGCCCATCATTGCCAGTCCCAAACTTCATCAAACGTAAATTAATTCAGCATCAAGCATCTTGAATAAAGGTACATTTTCATGAGTCCTTTACAACTATCAAATCATTGTGTCTCAAACGGATTGGTTGAAAATGGAAAAGAGAGAGGAGACTCTTGTTATTCATCGCAATCTCTATCTTTCAAATACCGTGGAATCTCTGAGGCCAGTCTGGCTTCAAGCACGTTTTCCTTTTTCCCAAGCACCTCTGAAGGCTGCCTTTTGAAGGTTAGGTGAGCACCAAAATGTTACCTTTTGTTTTCCTTTTGATTTCACTGTGTATCACGAGATTCCACGTCTTTTCTTTGAAGATTACACTGACTGCTGCTTCCGTGTTGCTTGTATCCCTTTCTAGTCCCTCTTGCTTTTTTCTAGCTCTCTTTCAGCTTTCCTCTTCTCTCATGGCTTTATCTGTGCAATTCCTCCGAGCTTCATGCTGAAGAGGCATGACTTGACTGCAAGCTTTCAAGAGTCACAAATGAAATGAGCTCAGGAACTTGATGGTGTCTCTTGATGCCAAGTGTGAAAAAGTTTCCTAAATGCTCCGTTTCGGTGGTCAATTACTGTGAGAAAAGAAAGGAACAATAAAATTAACGGGAATGCAAAATGCAAAAGCAAGAACCATCTTGATTTAATGGACAGTAGCAGTATTGATTCAGTTCCACTAAACACAGTTTAAATGCACATAAAATCCATTCCTTTCAATGGGAGACATTTTAAGAGACTGCATAATGTTTAAAATATTCTATCACTTTTGCACTAGCTCCGTTGCTGTAGATCTCCATCTTGGCAGGAGATATAATTCTTCTAACTAATGATTGTATTCGTTCCATTCACTGGCAGTATTGCCATTTTATTCAGAGTGTCATCCCAAGAAATCTTCTTGGCTATTCAGCAACTGGAAATGGATCCTCTCAATACTGTACCAAGTAGAGTTCTTCCTTCAGCAGACTTGGGATTCCTATTGTCTAATTAAGTAAAGTGGTTGCAAGCCTGATCTGCAAGCTAATTAAATGGAAGTTATTTGAATCTATTATGTGTTGCAAAGGGATGGGGGGGTCATAATTCACCAGACTTTGGCAGCTGGACTCGGCTCCTTTCCTGCCTGCAGCAGCACAACAATTCCCAGACCAAAAGAGCAATAATTAGCCTACTCTGTCTTGCACTGTAGCATCATTTGGACAATGGCCCAGTTGCTATTCAGCCCTGGTAAACCTGGGAACCAACAGTGGCCTATCTGACCCCATAGAACAATTGCACCAGGCTTTGTTCCTTAATCTGAACAGCATTGCTCAGTTTCACAATCATAGGGTCTTCCCCAACTTGTCACACTTGTTTCTTGATCCCAATGGATCTGTCCTCTGGCCCTTTGGATCCTCATCTATCCATTCCAGCACATGACCACAGTCTGCCCTAATCACATATTCTGCATATGACCCCTTTGATATGCATATGACCCCTGCCTGCTCCACCATCAGACTTTTCCCCGCCACACCCAAGCTGTGGCCTGGCTCAAAGCTTTTCTAAAGCAATGCTATGAAGATGCTCTGCTAGGGTAGTATCACAGGATCTGGAGCTAGGCTTCAACCCTGGACTCTGCACAGGAGCTTTGATACTGTCCAGCATTGACCTGGTCCACCAACTGTGGCAGTTTTGGTCCAATGCTGCAACTGGTGGGGGAGCTTGGAGTGGCCTGGTAAAGTTGTGATCCATGCACCATCATTGGGCATTTTACGACAGGAGGATGCTGTCCCACAGTCATAAAAAAAAAGCATAAGATTGGGCTGTTTGAGTGTTTTGGACCTTCTGCCCATTCAGAACATAGTCTGATCTCCCCAAGGGCACTCCTGGGCAGTGGTGTTATCCTACCGGTACGCTGGGCGGGACATCCGGGTGATCAGCAGCCCGCCCGTCACGTACCGCAGCGTTATGCTGTTTGCATAACGTACGCAAGCGGCGTAATTTGTTACACAAACGGCGTAACGCTGAGGTACGTGATGGGCGGCTGCCGATCACCCAGATGTCCCGCCCAGCATACCGGTAGGATAACACCACTGGGACATGGATAGCAATGTAGAAGAGAAGAACGAACCACTGCTATTTGGACTGCTGCAGCAACACTGAGTTTCAAGATTGGGCAAGTCAGCAGCATTGATCTGGGTAGAAATAAATCTCAATTTAGCCCACATTGAGTTGGTGTGCAGACTGAACTGATGGTGATGGCAAAGTGCCTTTATATTTAACTACGCATATGATTAGACAGACAGAGAGATGGATGAGCTGCTCCTGTTCTCAATGAATCCTGCTCTTGTCATTGCGAAGAAGAAACTCAAGGCCCAATCCGATCCAACGTTCCAGCGCTGATGCTGCTGTCCCAATGGCATGTGCACTACATCCTGCAGTGGGGAGGGGTCATGTGTTTCCTTACTTCAGGGCTGCATTGTAACTGCATCAGTGCCACAAGGCTGGATAGGATTGGGCCCTTAGTCATACATACCTCAAAATATGTCCAGCTTATGCAGTGTGAATACTGGGGGATTTCACAAACATGTCTGTGTATGTGTCCTCAGTGAAATAAATCTGCCTTTTCCAACAGTGGTTTTCTTACCTTTGACAAAGGATGTGGACATTCTCAGTGGGGGACAGGAAAAAAGTTCCATGGCTCAGGCAGGCTGAAACCAGATTGATGTTCCTTCACCTTGGGCTGTGCATCCAAGAAGGTTTTTTCATTGCATGTAATGCAAAGTGGAAGAAGAAGAACTGCATCAATATATTTAGTGGGAGGCTTTTCTTACAGGTCAGCATTGGTTAGCAGCATTAGTTACCAGCAGTGCTTTTGAAAACACTTGTAACATAATGACATGGGGGGAATTATGGCAATTGCTCATTTCCACGTGGCTTTCCACATGTCGGGTTTGGGTCTAATCCCTCCACTCTGAGACTAAATGGGTGATCAGGTGGGCAATGGCATAAATAAATAAAACACTATAAATAAAAGTCTGTATGTAGTACACACAGTATTTTTTCCCTGCCCCTCTGTTGCTGGCGGAGTTGCGGCGGTGCCCCCCCAACCCAGACTCACCCACAGTTGGCGGGGGGTGCCCCGCGCTGGTTCCTCCAACAATCTGCAGGGCTCGCCATGCCCCTGGCTGCCGGCAGGAGGCCCGCCGGAGCCTGCGGGGGGGATCAGCGAGCTCGGGGCTGCCAGCTGGGGAGGCGACCGGCCTGGCCCCGCTCAGGCATGGGAGGATGTGGCAGTGAGGCCTGGCGCCCCCCGACAGCCAGCAGGGAGCCCAGGCCGGGCCGGTGCAGCCTTTCAACGTGCCGACCCGAAGCCCCGCGAGATCTCGGGCACAGAGTTTCAGGGTGAAACTCTGACAGTGGCCTGGCCCTTTCCATCATTCTGCACTCTGCTGCCCCTGCAAATTGTTTTCCCCTTTATGAATTTGTCAGCAGGGAATCTTCAAAAACGATAGCAGAGCTTACATTTAATTGCTGCATTTCTATTAATAACAGCAAACACAGAGTTGTTTTAATGGGCATAATCTTGTGTGAGCCTGGCTTGCATGCAAGGACGAATAATACACCAATATATGAAAGGAACAGAAAGCTGTGATCAGATCAAGCAGCCCATGCACAAAAGTCTTTTCATGTCTGAAAAAACACAGAAATGATAGAAAACTAACCCATCAGTGCTGTTCTAGGGTCAGGACTAGGCAATCCAGAATCCCAGATTCCAGGGTGGAATTCATTGGGAAGGAATATCAGAAGTATCCCAACCACCACCATAGTGCAACGTATGCATCCCCATTGCCTCGTAGCTGCTATTTAGCAGATGCAAATTATTGAGAGATTCTGCCCGTGTAAACTGGGGGATGTGGAATCACTCCATTATGTGCTATGGCATTGTCCACTGTATCAGGATTTAAGGTCTTTTAACAATCGCCCATCCTGGCCACTTGTATGGGTTGGAATGACCAGGATAAAATTCGTCAGAGGTGGTAGCCAAGTACCTAAAGAGACTCAATCTAATGGTGACTTCTAATGGCTGAGCTCCTGTTTTTGAATGTATGACAGGGTTGAGTTGGAATTGTTAATTAATCTATGTTGTGTATTTTATGTAAAAAAAAGGCATCACATTTTATGCATACTTATTGCGTTATCATATTGGCATAAAGGTTCTGACTGGCAAAGGCATGCATCAAATGTGATGTCAGATTGGATACATGCCACTTATTAATGGAGGAAATATCTAGGTATACACCAGTCCTGAATCTACCATGGATAGCATAGTTTTATGTTTAATATCCAGAGTACAATCCTAACCTGGAGTTAAGCCAGAACAGTTGGCCAGCAAATTTTGGCTGGCACAAAGGCCACCTCCCTGACTCTGAGAGCGGTCCAAACATACTTTACGGTGTCCCTTGTGCCAGCTAAAGTTTGCTGGCCTAACTGTGCCGGCCTAACTCCAGGTTAGGATTGTGCCCCCAGTTGCAACTAATTGCCATAGAGACCAGCATTTAAATCTGGAGGGAATGGGAGTTCAGTAGGACGCATACAAAGAGGAAAATGCAGAAATGGAATAAAGAGTCCAAACAATTAGGCTCTTTTTGTTTGCCATTTTCAACAATTTGCAATATGAGCAAATCTGCGAAATTTGGTCTCTATCCTTTCCCCTTATTGCTTTAAGTTTCTTTTCCAGTTCCACAAGTTAAAATACTAAAGAACTGAATACCACACAGACACTCCCCCATAGCAAACGGATTTATTGGTGCTTTCATGTAACCAGGAGCTCGATATCATGTCTTGTCAGTTCTCACAAAGGAGATAGAGCCATTGATATAATGAAATGTTGCCATCCGTTATTTCAGTGTCTGTGATCAACACATCTTCTAGTTTCCCTTGTTATAAGATAAACTGCCTGAAACCTTCAAATCTGACCCCCAAATAAATTCTGTTTTCGTAACGCCATTTCTTGATTCAATTTCAGATGGGAACTTAATGACATCAACAACTTGGAAGTGACATTACATGGCTGGCCTGCAAGAAACAATTACTCTCAGTATGAGATTTATGAAGAATATAATTCAGAAGGCCATCAACAGCTGGTACCCTCTCAGTCTCTCATAACTGGATGGAGTCAAATCTATCAAAGTACTCTTAGCTCCCCAGATTAATTGCATGTTTAGAATTCTTTCAGGTTAATTATCTCTGTGAGATTTCAACATTTGGAATATATCATATTAGAGGAATGAAGAACAGGGTGAAACAAACGTCTTCCAAATAAGAATCAGTTGGAAAGACAGCCAAAAGGAAATATGGACAATTTTGTTATTTCCTTGCAAGACTGTTTTTTCCCCCTTTTGGAGACTGGCTCAGTCTATGCCAATAATAAGCTGAGTGATAAAAGTCACTTGAATACTGTCCATGTTCCCTGAGCATATTGTATGTTTTGCTATCATGTTCCAATCTTTTCTTTACATGGCTCTGCTTTCTCATCTCCCACAGGGGGAAAAACACAACCCGCTTCTTAATTTACATTTTGCAATGGCTGAAAACACAATCAACAAAGGGATGGCATATATTTAATAATGACTTCATGCTTCCTTACATCGAACATTATAAATTTAGCAGGGATTCTCATTTAATTGCGGTGACCAGTGAGGCTGGCAAGAAGGATACAATAGGGAAGGATCAACAAATCACGTGTTCCTAAAGAAGGACCAGCTCAAACCCAATTTGAACAGATTCAAGTAAGCTCCCACAATGCCATGGGAAGTGCAAACACAGACAGGCTTGGAACTGGGTACTACACCCTCATGCAATGATAACACCAGTGCTCCCTGTAAAAGCTCACAGAGCTGTGTGGAGCCCTTCCTTGGTTCTGTGGCAGTACAGTAACATCTCCAGATGCTCAGTGATTACATCTGACATCATCACCAAACTGGAGATCTCACTGGAGACCTTCAAGCAGAGGCTTGACAGGCAGCTGCTGGAAATGCTCTAGGAGGATTTCCTGCTACAGGCAGGGGGTTGGACTAGTTGACCTTGTAAGTCCCTTCCAACTCTATGCTTCTATGATTCTGGAATGCCAAAATCCGATTCCATTTACAGCACAATCCTATGCAAGCCTTCTCTAAACAAGTCCCATTGGGTTCAGCGAGGCTTACTCCCAGAGCAGCATGTAAAGGGTTGCAGCCCCAATCGGCTATCAGCTAAATTAACCAATAAAGAATATTTCAGAAGGTGAAACTGTCAAAGGAAATGATTGGGCCCTGAATCTCTATCCTCGGCAATGTGCAGCATCATATTGATTAGTGATGGCCAACTCCACGTTGCTTTGTGATACATTAGCTTTTTCCCTGAGCTTTTTCTTAGGGTTCTAAAAAAAAAAAAAAACAAGTAAAAAGAAAACAACAGCAGTGGTCTTTTCAAGGGTTTTCAAGGAAGTTCTCAAAAACCAAACACTGGAGAGCTCTGAGCGCAATCCTAACCTGGAGTTCGACCGGCACAGTTAGGCCAGCAGAGTTTGGCCAACACAAGGGATACTGTAAAGTATGTTTGGACCACTCAGAGTCAGAGAGGCCAACACACAGACGTGCGTCATCCTGCCAGACTCCAAGAGTAGTCCAAACGCGCTTTACGGTGTCCTTTGTGCCAGCCAAAATTTGCTGGCCTAACTGTGCTGGCCTAACTCCAGGTTAGGATTGCACTCTCAATATCAACCATCACAAACAGATCCCTCCCATGCTAACTTACTTCTGTGCCATGGTGGGCAAACCAATAGCAGGAGATCTTAAAGGTTCCAAGAGCATCAGTTCCAACCAGGTTGTTCAGGAATTGTAAGTTTCCAGCCTCTCAACTCTATCAATTCAACTGGAAGGCAGAAGAGATAACATCCATGAACACTGGCAGGAAAGAATGGGCCTGAGCATACTCAGGAGCATTCAGATCAGCGTAGGTGAAGACTTCCTTTTCCATCTATAGTGAGTCATCCTTGACAGCTAACTCGCAAGGGTACCTTGGTTTGAAAAGAGAAAGAAATCACTTGCAGTGAGTCAATCTCTTTCTCAAAGCTTGCTAAAAAGCTTATTTTTACATGTATTCCTTGCCAAGCCCATTAAATATTAACCAAAACAGTATTTTGCAAACTTCAGTTCCCTCCTGTTTTACATATGGAGATAACATTCAATCACTGAAGTGTGAAAGACATTAACAATATTTAAGTTGAATTCTCTAAACAAAATCTAAATAAGGAGGTGCTCCTGCCTGCTTCCAATTATGCCAAGCAAGAAAAAGGGCTTGGAGAAATATAGTATAAGTCCATAGAACACGATAGATAGCTAGACAGACAGACAGACAGACAGACAGACAGACAGACAGACAGATAGATAGATAGATAGATAGATAGATAGATAGATAGATAGATAGA
>JAJKFI010000031.1:5651911-5686761 GCA_029204185.1 Lerista edwardsae
AGATAGATAGATAGATAGATAGATAGATAGATAGATAGATAGATAGATAGATAGATAGATGAAAAGCCATGGGCAATAAATAACTGTAGGCTGGATTGTACACTTATTAAGCAATAGAAGTATCAAGCCAGTAATTATTGTCTAATGAAAGCTAAATGTAAAAAAAGGTAGGAACTACAGACTTTAAAGGAATGGAAAGGAATGAAAAATAAACGACCATCTGCTGAAACATTTGCTGCATGAAAACCCAGTCATTCATTTATGATCTCTGCCATATCAGCTTTAGAAAAACAACATTCGGACAACATTGCATTCTGCACAACAGATAAACAAAGCTATTCATGTATATCTGTGCACTCTTCCCAATATGCAGACACCCTTCTTCATGCACTCTCCAGCTTACAGCCCATTCCAAACTAAATTCCCATGCGGTGATGCAGTGGCGGGGAAACTTTGTAGGGCTATTTTGGCAGCTGGAGGTCTCCTCGGGTAAGGGGACATTTATCCCCTTGCCCCAAAGTAAACCCCAGTAGCAGCAATGGATCAACTCAGACTTGTATTGCACCTGTGATATGGGTGGCACAAGTCCAAGCTGACTTGTGTATTTTGACTTGTGCATTTGGACCTGTGTATTTGGATCAGGCCTGGGAAGGGATGCCCGGGATGCAGTGTGCACTGGCACAGCCAATCCTACCATCCCCTGTGCTCATTGCTACCCTCCAGTCCACCCCTCCCAACTCCTGCAGTGAACTTAACTGTTCTGGTGCATTAGGCACCTGGCTTCCGCCTGGCCCATTCTGACACTGGACGAGAGTATGAACCAACTCAGGGTGCAATCCTACCCAGCGCTGGAATAGCACAGCTGGCCGGCCAGTGCCATATCCAGCGTTGGGTAGGTGGAGGCTGGAGCCTCCCCATGGCAAGGGAGCATGCGGTCCCTTACCGTAGGGGAGGCTCCAGCTTCCCCTATGTCCTCCTCAGATCTGTGCCCGCTAAAGAGCGGGCACAGATCCGAGAAGACCGTGTGGCCTGAATCGGGGCCGTGTGGTGTCCCTGACAGGCTTAGGAGGTGGCCATGTAGCCACCTCCCAAGCCCGCCCAAGTCCCACCCAAGTCCTTCCCCTGCCTCCCTCCCTCCCACCAATCCCCGCACCGCTTCCGCGCAGAGCCTCCCTCATGCCGACCGGCTTTGGTCAGCGCGAGAGAGGCTCAGCGCTGGCACAGCAGGGCCAGAGCTGCCTGCAGCGCCAGTCCTGTTGCCTTAGCACTGACGCAGGGGTGCCGATTGGCGCTCCCGCATCAGCACTAAGGGCGCAGCATCAGCGCAACCCCGTTCCGCTGACGCTGCGCAGGGTTTAGGATTGCGCTGTCACTGACCCATTTGGATAATCTGAGATTAGGTGGCAGCTGCAGGAACATTTTGCTTCACTGCTGATTGGCCATTGGCATTGAGTTTTCAACCTACACTGGACATTCCCTAAAATGGGTTTAGCCAGGACGGCCACAAGTATAGCGTGGGACACAAAGTAGGCGTAGGGATTTGGTGTCTACTCTTAGATAAGAGAGACACCATTCAGGTCCTGATTTACTTCTTTATTTGTATGTTTTCCACAGCCGTATGTCATCATTAGTTATCTCAGGTGTAAAATGAATCAACGACAGTTTCTTGTAACACTTCAAATAAACAGTAGAACTATGAAGTTGAGGATGAAGCTTGATAAAAAAGAAAGTAGTTTTCTGGCAATTGTTAAATCAATACTAGTGGATTCTCTCAATTTTGTTCTTGCCATGTATCTATATGAAGAATCTTGGAAAACAGAGAAGTTCTACATAAATGCCCTACATTTGCTCCCATATGACATAAGACGAATTAGATGCTCTGAACTAAGGATCACAACTATACTCATATGGAAACGGGGAAAAGGTTAACTAGTTACCACCCCTAACACTCGCTGTGCACGTACTTGCTACTAAGGGGAAAATAGGCAAAATTGCCTCCTAATCTAGGCAACAGATGATCCTGCCTTGTCTCCAATTAGAGGAGTGATTGCAACTATTCCCTGCTGCGCTTCATTGCCAGTTACTGGCTTGCATCTTCCTTACTACATTCTTAATAAAATAGGATGTATAGGTGTTCCCCCATATCTGTGAGTCCTATATTGGTCATTTCACTTATCTGCAGTTCTCAACCCCCCCCCCCCCGGGGCCCCACCTCTCTTCATTTGCAAATGCTTTGCAAAAGGCAGCTTTTTCTTCCTTTTGCCTTGGAACAGGAAGAAGCAGTGAGAACCTACAGTAGACTTGTCGCTGCTGCAGAGGCAGATCTAAGGGAGGGCAAAGCTCTAACTGTTGCAAGAAGCCTTACCTTGCAGTGGAAATCACTCCTCCCCTGCACCGTTTTAGCCAATCCTCACAGGGAAAAGCAACATCTTGGCGTTGCTTCCTGGCTACAGCAGCAAGGGAGAGGAGGGATTTACATGACAGGGTAAGGCTTCTTGCAACACTTAGAGCTTTGCCCTCCCCGTAGATCCGCCTCTGCGCTGCTAGGGTCCTAGTTCCTCTTGGGGAAGTGGCAGTAAGAACACTAACAGGAAGCAGAGTCTAGCATTCTCACAGTCTGCTTCATCTGCTGTCCACTTCCTGTTAGCATTCTCACTGTCACTTCCTCTAGCAGCTACCACTCTAGGTTTTCATTGTCTGCTTCCTGTTCCAAAGGGAAAGGAAGAAAAAGTTGCCTTTTGCAAAGAGTTCACAAACTAAGAAAGGTTAGGTGAGTTATGATCATGATGGGGGGAACTGGATTAGGATTCACTGTTTGGGGTTTCAGGCAGTGGTGTCATTCAAATGATTTAGGAACAGGAACTCACTTTTGAGTTCAAATTCAAATGTTGAAAAAAAAACAAAAAACCTGAAGCAGCCACGGAGCCCGTTAGGATCTGGAACGCCCGTTCTGGTCCGTTCCCCCTGAATGACATCACTGGTTTCAGGTATACGGAGTAGCAGTAGGAATGTATTCCCCACAGATACGGTTTGTGTGCGTGCTTGTACACACACATTTTGTGGAGGTTGGTTGTAAATAGTTAAGAATGTTGCATATCAGGCACATATTAATCAAGTTCTTGCCTATCGGTTTGTCCTTGTTCTGCATTTCATATCATTTTTGCCAGCAAGGGCAACAATATATACACTGAAAAACAGACCAGTTGCTTTCACCAATTTCTTGTTGTGGCTCCAACTAGTGTTATAGAGCACCAACGCAATTTGGCGTTTCCTTTCCCTTGGCCTGCAGTTCCTTGGCCATATTCAGATTGTCTGCTTTCTGTAAAGAAAGAAATATGACCGGCCCCACACACAAGATTTTAAAGTGTGATCATCACCATGCTAGTTTGACCCTGATGTAAGAAAACAACATCAACGATCATAGGAGAAAAGATATAAAGAAGTGCAATTCTCAGCCAAAGCAAGGCGATGAAAAGCGGCTTCTGCGACTCTGATAAGAGAGAGGCCAAGGAGACAACAGGGTAAGAGAAATGGGGAGACCTCCAGAACCGCAGGAGACAGTGTCACCAACTCCACACTGTCAATTTAATGCTGCAAAAACAGTTATCACAGGGTACAAATAAATGCAGAAAAGCAGAAAGGAAGGCACTGTTCTACTGCCTAACCCATCTATGGTGTAAGGATAAATACAGCCGAGAATTTCTCTTTCCAGGGCTGTCAGTCTGGCAACTTTCATAGGCACTAAATTTCCGAGAGAAGAAAAAGGCATTTTATTACTTCACTTATCTTCTCCCTGTGGTATCCATTGTCAAAAAGTGTTGCCCGAGGTTTTAGCTGCCCAACTTATATTGACTTTAATGACAGAAGCATGGCTAAAACCCTATGCGCTGCTATGAAATTTACCCCATGTGTCGACCTAATCATATCTGCTTAGTTTACTGACAAAAATAAGTTGTTATTACTGTCAGTTCAGCCGAGCCAGAGTATCAGATGAAAAGCAGGCTGAATTACACTTTCCCGCGTGTCAGCCAGTTTCTAATCCAGAGTTGTTACTGAAGGCGATGATTAGTGTGGGGGAAATCTAAATGGGGAGACACTTCAGCCCAATTGCTCACGGAGCCACTCAAAGGTCCAGGTGTTAATTTTAACCTTCGTCCAAAATGTAACTGGAAGTCTTGGGCTTGCAAAATTGCAACTGGTGATATTGTAAAAACGGACGGTTAAAAATGGATCTTGCTGGAGGCCACAGGGAAAAAGAAATTTTCAGAGATGACCATATTTCTTCTGGTTTGGGGAGAAGAAAAGTGGAAGCATTCTTGACTATTAAATGAAAAGTACAGAGCTGATCAACCTGTCCAACACTCTTGTCAGCTATCTGCTTGTCAGTTTCAGGGCGCAGTCCTAACCAACTTCCCAGTCAAAGGGTCAGGGCAATGCAGCTTCGAGGTAAAGGAACAAACATTCCCTTACCTTGAGGAGGCCACCATGACTGCCCTCCAATGGCAGGATGCAGCACATGCTCCATTGGCACAGCTATGTCAGTGCTGGAAAGTGGGTTAAGGGTTGCACCCTCAGTTTCACAACCTATCAACAATCATCAAACCATAATGGTGTAATGGAGATTACTCTCCATTGTGAGCCACCAATTGGACGTTTTAATAGTAGTGCTCCCTACCAACATCAGTCTGGTTAAAAGAGCATTTCAGACATTTCACTATATTAACTTCCATTTTCATTTCTGCGTATTAATGCAGACACTGCAATATCAGCATACCATGCGGCTGGGATTGGGTATGAAATCCCAATCCCCAGTTTCTGCGAGGTGTGAAAGGAGGACACTGACTTTCCTACCCAACAGAAATATTGATTCCCCTTGTTTCTTCCCTGGGCATGTGACAATGTCCATGACAAAAAGCATGTTCACAATATCCTCCTTCCACCCTTCCTGGCAAATAGTTGCTTGCCAGTGCCACTGATACCAGTGATGGCGAACCTTTTGGGGTTGGCGTGTCGAAACTTAGGAAAATGCTGAACTTGACTCTGCTGGCGTGTCAATCCCCCTCCCAAACAAAAGAGAAACAATTCTATATATTCATTTATTTAAATAAAAAATACAGTCCAATCACCCATGGTGCTATGTATTACATAAAGAAACATGGAATAATTACAAAAATGAAAAATGAGTAAAACAAGCTGAGTTTTTGTCATGTATTGGTGAATGCCGGTGTGTCACCTTTGACATGTGTCTCATAGGTTCACCATCTCTGACATATACAGTGTGATTTTTTTAATTGTCCTGTCCCAGGTGGGGCCCACTCACCTTTGTTGAACCTGTGTTGGAACACTGTCACTCCTATTCCAGACTGCATGGGAAGTGAGTCGAAGCCCATTGCAAGCTTCTTGGGCTGCAATAGAAGCTAACTTGGTAATGAATAAAGGCTGCATACCAACCAGGCAAATGAGAGCTGTGATGCTAGCCTCTTTGTGTTTGCAGCGAAACTGAAACTCTATCAGACCATGTCTCTTATTTATTCCTAAGTAGCTTTAGCAGCCATATTTTTGGGGGGAATATGTCTTACGGTTCCTCTTCTCTTCAAAAGACATGGAGAGAGAGAGAGAGAGAGAGAGAGAGAGAGAGAGAGAGAGAGAGAGAAATCTCTGTAAATATTGCGTGGAGATGGATTTGAAATTAACAGAGGGTGGAATGCTGTGAATGGAAAGCTATAACATAACTGAGCTTATCAAAATCTTTTTCTTAAGCTACTGCTTCAATTTAATGAGCATACTAACATTTCAGAAGCCATTACGCACTGAAAAAAGTTTCCAATAATTAAGGATAATTGGCAATAGAAATAAAATGAACAGATGATAATGGCTCTGCCACCGTCTTTAGCAGCCTGCTCTTTCAGCCTTTGTTGGATAAAACAGCGGAGGGAACGGGTTTAAGTGGCAATCCAAACTGGTCAACTGTGTCCTGATGGTTATGCACCTAAAATGCTATATTGTGTGCCTCTGCCTGTATTTTCGTTTTCTGTGCTAGTTTTCCTAGACTGCCCCTAGTGTAATATTCCAGGGTTAATTACCAGCCAAATCAAGTCTATATTTAACGATTATACTGTGTCACATTCGAAGCTTTTATTAGCTTTTTTCCTCTAATGCTGTCAAATATAAAACAAGTCATTTTCAACACCCTCTCTAACCTGTTGTGCCAATTTTCATTGCCATTTTAGATGAAAGCGCCTCTGTGCAATGTGTTTTTGGATATGTCAGGATTTTGAAATATGAATGCCATTTTCCATTTTTTGGGGGGGTGCACTGTAAGAGTGCAGGATTACTCCCCATTGTGAGCCACTAATTGGACGTTTTAATAGTAGTGCTCCCTACCAACACCAGTCTGGTTAAAAGAGCATTTCAGGCATTCCACTATATTAACTTCCATTTTCATTTCTCTGTATTAATGCATTGCCTGTTATAGTCCACGGCGAAAATAACAAGCTAAGCCAAGTTATAAAGTCTTCTCTAGCGACATCACATAATCCTCATGCACAGCATCTACTCATTTATTAGGTGACCTTTTTTCTAAATTTTGAGAGGCTATTTTTATATAACCTGAGGACTCCATGTTCCAGAAGCAATCGCACTTGCCAGCTCGGGCATGTTGTGGCAGCGGAAGGCACCTCTGCTGTCACAAAATGGCCGCCGACAGCATACAGCGTGCTCAATTTGTGGCCATTTTGGGAGTGCTATCACAAGAGGTGGCCATGCTCCACATCAGTCACCAACTTCTGGCACACCCACTGGAGCAGGTAAGGGTGGGCAGAGCAAGGGTGGGCGGGGAGCGGGTGAAACTGGGTAAGGGGAGAATGGGCAAGGGGAGGCTGTGGAAGGGGTTTGATCTGGAGGACATGGCATATGCTGGATCCTAACCCCTCTTTTATCAGCCTCCCAGTTTCTTGGACTCGCAGCAGCTACAGAGCTGGTGCATGTCCAAGGAGACCCATTGTGCCAGAGGCTTATGGAGGAGTAAAGAGAAATAATTCCCCTTTCCACTCTGAAGCCTCCTGATCTGTCTTCCCCTGCTGGATATAGCATGCTCCTTTTTAGTGTGGCTACATTGGGAGTGGGGAAGGATAGAACTGGACCCTTAATCATTTTTATTGCACTTGGACAAACATGCTTCTTCATTGATGGGCAGTGCATAGATACTGACAGATACAAGAAAAAAAATGCTCCTAGGGTGGAATAGTCCCTCTACCCTATAATAGGTCCTATTTATTTCATTCATTAATTGTTCAAGCAATGCAACTATCATCTCTTTGATTCTGCATGCCTATATTTGGTTCCGATTTTAATACACACTAACAGCCCAATCTTGCCCTTGGCCAGCCCAGAGCATACAGCAATGCTGGCATAGCCTCTGCTGCATGCTATGGGCCTGCCAGGGACTAGGAAGCAATAGAGAGATAAGTAAAAACTTGTCTCCAGTGGGCCTAATCAAATCTGCAGCAGCACTTTGGCTGGTGGCAAATCCAGCTGGCGCAAGTCGAGGCCAGGCCAGGTGCATAAGAACTCAGCATGACCATTGTCCCAGATATCCACCCACAGTGCACCCTTGACAACCCCCCAGCCCTCCAATCTCCCAGCCCTCCTCCCCCAGCATGCCCCCAGCATGCCCCCTCCACAGACCTACCTGCCCTGGTATGGAATTTGCAGTCCATTGGCATGCACTCAGGGCTGAAAGCTGTTTGTGCAGCCATTCCATGAGCTGTTGTAGCAGCTGCCATGCCAGCAGCCTGGGCTTTGCGCTGACTGAGTGTACCTTCCATCAGCACAAGACCCTGATAGGATTGAGGTAGGAGATAATGCACAAAATAATGCAGAAGTAAGGAACTGTGCTGAGGACAATGTTTATTCAAAGCTTGGTAGCAGGTTGGCTGTTGCTGCTACTATTAATCATCATTAGCACTATAGCACTTCTAATCTGTAAGGTGTTTTACCATCTTTATTGAGTTCATCAGTTAGTCTGGTGCTTTTCGGGTGCTCTCTCAGTGTCCTTTTGAGTAGATCACCAAACAGCTGAAAGAAGGATGAGACAACATAGCACAACAGAGTGGGGCTATGGCTATGGTTACAAGAACTTAAGTTAAAAAATGCTTTCACAGCCCAAATCCAAACTAAATCCCCGCACGGTGATTGCACAAGCGCCACTTCTGATGGGTCCTGAGGGGGATTTTGGCCACTGAAGGCTTCCTCAAGGAAAGAGAGCATTGGTTTCCTTGCCCTGGGATAAGCCCCTGCTATCCCCATGGGCCAACTTCATGCTCAATTGCTGGTGCAAGTCTGTGTTACCTAGAGAGGTAGATCAGGCCCAGAAAGGAGGTCGTGATTCAGTGCATGCAGCCACCCCTGCTGAACCCACCCTCTTCCCACGACTGATCCACCCTCCTCCCCCCCAGTTACTACCCCATACTGCCCACTCTCCCCCATTGCTGAGGGCCTTGGAGCAAACCTTTGAACTGGGTTTCCTCCAGTGATGTCATCCGGGCGTGCCAGGAACCGGAACGCCCGGATGATTGACAGCCCTCCGCTCCTATGGCGGAGGGCTGCCACGCCGCCCTAAGCCTCACAGCGCCCGAATCGCTCCATTTCAGAGCAATTCGGGACGCGAGGGAGGGAGGGAGGGCCCAGCAGCAGCTCGCCCGTCCTCCTGAGAGGCGGCGCGGCCTGGGCCCGTCCGCAGAACTAGCGGAACGGCATACCGGGCCATTCCGCCTGGATGACGCCTCTGGTTTCCTCCCATGTCACTAATGGGCAGGATGTTCCTTGCCAATTTTTCACTTCTTAGCACCAGGATCCACTTTTTAAAATAACACTCTAATGAGGTCCACCCACTGGTATTTCCAGAGGGGGGGGGCAAAGTGCTAGGCTTTTCAGGTGCCCGAACACCACCCCATTCCGCCCACTCTCTCCCATTCTGCCCTCCACCCATATAAAGTGTTCCATCCTTTTAACTGTCAGAGCCATTTGTGGCTGCAAGAGCAAAGGAAAGGAGGAGGGGTGCTTTACACAGGTGTTCAGGTGACTGACAAACATCGTGCTTTCCCTGCTCTGGGGGCACCACCGAACCCACTAACTTTACAACTGTACAAGACTTCTTTTTTTAAAAAAAAAAAATGTTCCACTTTACCAGCAGCATGTGATTTGAAACTCTGGCCTCGAGAGCACATCCATAGCCCATCGCCACAACCCCAGCAGGATGAAGAACAACAGATGCACCCATCTCGAGCCACGGATGAGCAATCAAGGTACAAAAGACAGATCCTTGATGAACTCAACTAAAAAAAAAAATCCTCTATGCTTCCCTATGGAAATGTTGGTTATAAAAAGCAGGGTTACAGATGCCTTGCCTGTTTGCTCTTCACCTGTTTGCCGTCCCCCATGCTTGTGAACTGCTCAGTGGGGCTTGTGTCAAGCACCCCCACCCTATCTCCTATTCAGGAACTGCTGTGCCAAATGGCATCCAGGATAGGTATCCAACCAGTCTCTTCCTTTCCAATCATTCTCTCTTCTTCTCACAGCCCAGGACTTCCTGTCAAATGTTCCCCCCTACCCTGATGGTGTGCCAGTCTTAGCTGTTCAATAGCTACTCCAGACAGGGAAGAATGATTTGAATGCAGAAGAGTACATGGCTGGCAGATAATGGTGATTCAGACAAAAGCAGGAAATAGGGGAGAACAGGGCATTAATTATATCTTGACTGAAATCTGGCCAAGCTGTCCAAAAGACCATAGAATCGGCTATACTGGAGCCAGAGACCCCAGAACTCAAGACCCCAGCCACACCCCCAGCCCTGTGAGGAACTCCTCCACCACCTGTCCAGAAACATGCCGTCCTTTGAGCTGATAGATAAGTGCCTTGGACAGACCAAGAGGAATGTGATGGAGGAGTGCAAGACTCCAGGCCTGCTTCCTCTTTAAATCCTTCTCTTCTCTAGGCAGGGAGGCTGAAGGTGCTCTGCCCATCCAGGTATTCACTGTTCCTCAAACTGTGGGTCAGGGCCCACCAAGTGGGTCAAGACCTGAGGTCAGGTGAGTCTGTGGAAAGCTGGGAGCAGCCATCTTGGAAGCTACAGAATTTACTCTTGCTATATTCCTTTCATGAGTTTTAACAGCTTGAATTTTCAAGTGAGGGTTTTTTATTGTTTTTAGTTCAGTGCTTTTTATATAATATTTTGTTCTAACCTTGCTTTCTGTCAGGGATTTTTCATGGTTGTGAAATTGTTGCAGTCCAAGAATAGAATGTCAGCACTCCAGGACTGCCGTTTGATTACGTCACAATTACAGCACTTCCTGCTTGATGATGTCACTGCCGGCTAATTACATCACTTCCTGTGGGTCCTGACACGAGTGCCATTCTAAAAAGTGGATCCTGGTCTAAAAGGTTTGAGAACCACTGACCTCCACAAAGGAAACATCCACAAAGGAAACTGCTCGCTTGGAGCTCTCCAGGGTACTGTAAGCTTGGGCAGGCTTTCTCTTGGAGGACATTCTAACTCATGCATTAAAACAATGTATTTATACATGTGGGTGTAGAGAAAGCTCACGGGTGAAGACAATCCATACTATTTAATACTAAAAGAAAGAAAAAAAATTCTTTACAGGAAAGAAATAGTTGAATGAGTCTTCTGAAGCCACCCCCTGAGACTAACTTGCCATCACGTCATCCTGAGAGAACGACACAACTGGCTACTTGTTTCACTTTGTAATGCCCTCAAGTTCCCGACAAGCATTTGGAGCGTTCTTCTGAGAGATGCCTGCAATGGGGTAAGTTCTGTATGATGAAAAAGAATCTGAATAAAGAGGAAATTAGCCCTGAAATGTTGTAAAATCCGGCAACGTTAATATACCCTGAGGAGGATGTTACAGCCAAGGTTTTAGGCGTGCTTATATAAAGCTCCCCATCTTAGAGCTAATGAAGTGATACCGACAGTTCTGCTGCCACGTCTGTGAAGTGTTCTAAGGATGCGGGATTAAGAAGTCTCCAAACACAATAATCCACCGAGATTTCACCCACCCACCAATCATTGCCTCCCACCTACAGGAGGTGAATGTCATTCATCATACATTACAAGGGGGGAAAGCGGAACAAGACAAAAAAAAAAAGTCCTAACCCCTGTATGCAATGCAAATTGAAACCATTTACAGGAAAGCGCTGGGTAGAAAGAGCTATGCAGAGAACTGTTCCATTAATGGCCATGGCTGGGATTTTAGTTTTCTTCCAAGCACAAATTGCAAGCAAGGAAAGCCTCTGCCACCTACCACATTTCCTGGTTGTAAATCTAAATTGATTAATTGTTTTGCTTATTCGAGGCAGGCTCTTTTTCACTGATGGGTGCTTACCAATGCGACTCTGCTTTTTACACAGCTAGGCAAAAAGGGCGAGGCTCTGAATGGTTTTCATTAGAAATTGGGGAGAGTCCTTACTAATGGATATCACCTACCCATTTTCAGCCCTACTTTGTGCATTAACTGGGAAAGTCTGGTAGGTACAGTGAGGTTATGGAGAAGAAAGGGGTTTAAATGGTAATTGGCCAGAAACAATAATGGTAATTACCTAAACAGAGGCAACATAGAAATCTATTTGTTGAATTTCCTCTATACTTTACATGATGGTGGAAATAAGTATGGTGGAAATAGTTTGGATAGAAATTAATTGCATCCCAAGGCATTTGTTCTTAGGCAGAACAAGCCACTTCCAACCAACTCATACTGTCTGTCGGTCTACACCTAAGATGCTACCATCTGCCCTAGATTCCCCGACAGTCTGTAGATTGACAACTGAAGCTTTGGTAGAATAATGCTTTTGGCAATTAGGGGAGCCAGGATGGCACTCCCGTTTTCCGATTGCCATTTTCAGCTAATCGGAGGCTTGGGGATCCTTGCAGAGGCTGCCGCAGGGCTCCCTGCACCCTCTGGATACCGACACTACCTGCAGGTAAAGGGGAAAAAAAACTTCTCTCCTGGCTGCAGCACAATCCTGAGAATCACGTTGCTGCCTTCCACTTTCCCCGCCCCTTAAAGGGGCATAGACCTGTGTTTCCCGGGCTGGTGGGTCATGACCCACCAGTTTGGGAAATGCTGGCCTAGAGGACTACCTAACTCACTGCATGGCAATGCAGCAGCCCCATTGTGGCACCTGCTGCACCCTGCAAGGGAGTTTTGGCCTCCAGAGGCCTTCTTGAGGCAAGGGAAAAGAGAAGGCTGCTGTGGTTCAGGGGTCTACTTGGACCTGCACCAGCATTATCACTGACTCAAGTCCACTTGTACCCATGAAGGTGGACCAAACCTTGGATTTGGATTAGCAGATGCTGCTGCAGTCTTCCTGGGCCCAATCCACCCTCCTCCCTGCCCCCATTGCGTCCTTGTTCTGCCCACTCTGCCCTGTTCAACCGCCCCACCATCACTTCACACCTGTCACTTGTGCAGTCCTACCTGGGGTGGTGGATGTCCAGGAGTCCAGAGACTCCTCAGCAGACAACAATTGTCTGAGACCTTGCTGGTAACTTTTTACCGCAGCTACATAGAGAGCATTCTATCTTACTGTCTCTGTGTTTGGTTTGGTTTGTGAGTTGTGCAGTGGTGGAAAGAAAAGCGCTCCAGAGGGTTATCAACACTGCTCAGAGGATTGTTGGCTGTTCCCTTCCTTCTTTGGAGGAGCTTTACAGTGTAAAGTGTCTGTCGAAAACCTCAAACATTTTGAAAGATCCCTCACGTCCTGGTTACCAGTTTTTTGACCTATTGCCATCAGGAAGAAGGTATAGGGTGATAAGAACAAGAACGAGTAGATTAAAGAACAGTTTTTATCCTAGTGCAGTGTCTAGATTAAATGCTGGGGCACAGTGATATGTTGAATAGAGTTTTGGCAATGTGGTAACTGTATATGGTGTCTCCCTTGATCTTGTTGTATTGTTATTTGTTTTGGTCTTGTCTTCTTTTACCTTGTGAAAGCACCTAATTTTGTTGTACTTGTGCACATGGGTACAATGACAAATAAATTTTCTATTTCTATTTCTATTTCATCACCGCATGGAGGTAGCTGTTCACCGCTTCCTGCAATGGCCAGCCCACACATTTTGGTGTGTCTTGTTTGCAAGCACATTATACCACCCGAGTACTCATTCCGGCACTGTATCTGGTACATAGGATTGGGCTGTAATTTATTTATTTATTGCATTTGCCTATTGGCAAGTATCAACTGATCAAGTACATGAAGTGGGGAGTTAATATCCACGGAGGGAGCTGTGTATGTAAAAGTGGGCCCAACCCTAACTGTCTTTCCAGCACCAGTGCAGCTGCAATGCAACTGCGAAGGAACAAATGTGACCTTGAGGGAGACTTCCTTGAGTGTCCCCTCTTCCCCACTGCAGAATGCAGCGCACACTCTATCGGCATGGCTGCATCAACGCTGAAAAGTTGAATAGGACTGGACCTTATGTGATGCAATGCAAAATTAAAATATAAATATTTTTGCATGATGTTCTAGTATGCATGAGTCAATCAATGGATGTTAGCAAGATTTATTTTCCCATCTTCCAGCCCTGGTGTAGCCGTCCCAATGGGGTGTGTGCTGCATTCTGTGGTGGGGGGATAGTCATGGAGGCCAACTCAAGGTAAAAGAACATTTGTTCACTTATATCTCAGGACTGCATTGGCACCAGAAAGTTGATAGAACTGGGCACAAAGTCACTAGATTAACGGTTTAGTAATAGGAATGAATAGAACCACACATTACAAGCCAAGAGAGTTTTGGCATTAGTATCTTGATCAGCAGTATCAGTGGACCCATCATGCCATCTGAATTGGGGATGTTGAAATTAATGACTATCAAAGCACCATCTCTAAAGTGCCATAAGATATTTACTCATTACCACAAGTCTTTGTCCTTGTTACATCATCAACATATAACTAACACTAAACCAACCAATAGGAAGAATTGATAACCAGAGAGATTTTCTATGCGTCGCATATGTTCCTTGCTAAAAAAGACATTATGGTTAGATTTCTACAATATGCATAACCCACATATGCTATCGCTCTGATGAGGTTAAGAGCCTGTCAAGCTGTCAATATTCACAAGGAATGCTTAGCGCCAAGTGGAAAGATATATTCATCAAACTGCCAATTAAGTACAATGCAGTGGACATATGTAAGCACACAATTACATTAGACGCACTTCTAAAGCATTGTATGTGAACAATAGTAGAAGCAATTCTGTATAACTCTGTAAAGGTATTATACTGGAATTGATTGAAATGAGATTGTCATTGACACTTTAATGGGAAAAATGGTCCGTCATCATGAACACACAGTGGCGTTTCTACAGGGAGGGCAAAGCTCTAAGTGTTGCAAGAAGCCTTACCCTGTCATGTAAATCCCTCCTCTCCCTTGCTGCTGTAGCCAGGAAGCAACATGTTGTTTTTCCCTGTGAGGATTAGCTAAAACGGTACAGTAGAGGAGTGATTTCCACTGCAAGGTAAGGCTTCTTGCAAAACTTAGAGCTTTGCCCTCCCTGTAGAAACGCCTCTGTGAACACAGTGTTGTTCAGACAGAGACTTCAACATTTAAATAGCATATTAGAACTGAGGATCTTCATGGAAAGCATATTACTTGAATTCTGGAAGAGTTCAGAAGGATATGTAGAAGTATGTCCTATCCTATCTACCTACCTGTAATATTTATATACTGCCTTTCTCAATAAAGCAGTTTGCATAGGCAGGCCAAACATCAACCCATTTTTCAATGACATTTTTACAAGTATTAGTTGATGAGGCAATCTCATAGAACCTCCATTTCTCCAGGTGTTTCCCGTTATAGTGCATCGTCATTCTGGCTGATGGCCTTTAGTTTGCTGTCTTCATTTATCCTTTAGGCATGATTTTATGGTGAAATGAAGCAGATTTTTTTTTCTTCTTCTCGGTGACGAGTTTCGATTTTCAGGCTTATTCTCTGGTGATTTTGACAAAAAAAAAGGGGAAACGTTAGCCTACAGAAACATATCTTTGGGCTTATTTCCCCATGCTGCCAAACTGGCCACAATAAGGCAGTATGTAGCTGGTGTACAACAGAAAATAGTGATTGGGGCACAATTCTAACCTGGAGTTAGGCCAGCAGTTAGGCCAGCACAAGGAACACCGTAACGTATGTTTGGACCACTCTCGGAGTCAGAGAGGCCAGCACACAGATGTGTGCCATACTCTCTGACTCCAAGAGTGGAAACACGCTTTACAGTGTCCCTTGTGCTGGCCTAACTTCAGGTTAGAATTGTGCCCTGGGTTACAAAAGGTACTTAGATTTGCTCCAAATATTGTGGAAATATTGTCCAAATATTGTGGATATGGATATTGTGTTCCACAATATCCATATCCATATCTTTGCCTTATCTCTGACAAAGGAATCCCAGCATACTTTTCTTTCTTTTCTTTAACATGATTGCCATAGTTCCTGACATCACCCGCCACAAAATAAAATCATGGTTGCCCCAGAAGCAAGCTCTATTGAATGTAGTGGAACTTGCACAAACATGCATAGGACTGCCTTGTTAAGCATTTAGGTTTTGATGTGTGCATTAAAAAAATCACACTAGAAATTAATGTTGCTTTCAAATGCCTTTTATCTCAGAAAAGTGTTCTATAAAACAGAAAAAAACCCAAATGCAGAGCACATTTTAAACATTATTAGCACATACTAATTTCATCTTGTAAATACCACTACCAAATACTGTACCAAAAAATCAGCAACAATTTTGAGCCTGCCCTATTGTATACAGGGAGGTGAGCCATATGGATACAGGCTCTTATCTCTGACAAAGGAATCCCAGCATACTTCTCTATCCTGACATGAACCAGTAAGTGAATACTTGAGTAAGGGTGCAATCCCAACCAATATTCCAGCAGCATGTTCTGCATCCTGCCATGAAGTAGGAGTCATGGAGGCCTCTTCAAGATAAGGGAATGTTTGTTCTCTTACCTTGGAGCTGTATTGCCCTTACCTGATGTGGGAAAGTTGGTTAGGATTGCGTCCTAAAGGATTCTCTCACTGTCCCTTCTATTCTGAAGCAAATTGTTATGATAAACAGCATTATTTGACACGCATATTCTCCCTCTTTTCTGCCTCTGCATCTTGTAACATCTACAACCCTGTGTAAATAAATAATAGCAACATTAATAATGTCAAATATTCATTAAAAATGCTGTCATCACAATCTTAACTGGAGTGGATTCTCTTTATGATTTTAAGCCGTTATAAAAAATTCAACTGTTGGTGCTGTAATGCTGAAGTTAATTTGTCAGTAATTATCCAAAGCAAGTCCCTAAAATTACACAATGCTTAAATCATCACAGTGTTGCTGGAGTTCTGTTGGAACTAATGGCTATCCACTCAATACATGTTTTGAGTTCCCAACCCCACTTCACCCACCCACCTAAAAAGAAACATTTTGGTCTGTTCTATTTTTCTTCTTTCATTTTCTGCTTACAATTTTTCTGTTGTTTGCATTATGGCTTTAGTTTCACACAAACCATACACAGTACCCAATAAAATGTGTCATGCTATAATTTATTGATATGCAACTATGCAGCCTTTTAGATGGAAAGTGTTTGCTGAAGGTTACTATCAGGTGTTTCACCGTTCAATCTTATGAATGTTGTCTCTATCTGAAAGGATATCTAGGATGGGAATGACTCGTGGATCATCAGGATGCCAGAACTCATGTGTCTCTTGTGAGTTGCTCTGTGATATGGCACCAGCTTGGCAGCAGAGATTGACAGGAGTGTTTCAGTAACAACTATCACCATATGCCAAAAAGCTTTGTAACACAAAATTGGAGACAAGGAGGAGGACAGTATGAAGTACAGTAGCAAATGTATGGAGGTGGAGCACATCAAAGCCCAGCTGGATGCATCAGGACCCAAGCATGGAAGGGGCATGAGAAGACAGTCAGGTCAGGTTCTGGCCAACAACTCACATCCATTGCAGAATCCATATTGCCGGATTGACCCCTCGAACCTTAGTACTGGTAGTAGTGGCACCCAGTGCGCCATTGGGGTGGAAGAGGGAGTTGTGCTATGGGGTTCTTTAAGAGAATTCTGTCTCAGGGTCCCAAAAGTATGGCATTGGGAGGAGGGCATAAAACTGGTACACTATACTAGGACCCAGACCCCTTGGCAGGGGGGCTGAGCTTTGCTGAAAGCAAATTATTATGAGGAATCCTCATGCTAGAGGAAATACATGCAAACTTATTTTTTCCCCTGTATTTACATACTGTATCTCTTTGGGGCATCCTGATTTCATCCAATCTTGTGGAATTTGAAGTAATCAATCAAAAGCAGTGGCAGGGCTGTAATCACAAGGCAACACCCATGAGCAGCTTCTGAGGGGAGGTCATTTCTGATGCCTCCCCAGGGCTTCTGGGAAAGATTGGACTCAGCAGGATGGAAAAGCATCCCTACTCATACCTGGGTGGCACAACAGAAAGCGAAACAACACTGTTGAAGCTGGTGGACAGCATAGACTATGTTGGGGGAGTAGGAGGGAAATGGTGAGCTGGCTAGAACATTGTTGCTTCTACTTCTGCCCTGTAACAGCAAATGAAATAAATATTGACTGTGCTCCCAGTATAAGGAGAGGGGGTCCCCAACAAGTTAGGAGTGGTCTTCTGAAGCTCCACTGATGATGCACCCCCTCCATGCCTGGAGCCAGGCAATATTACAAGAGAGCAAACAACATCCTGAAAAGGCCATCCTCTAGGACAGTGATGTGTGTGGGAGGGAGGGAGGGAGAGAAAGGAAATCCCTAGAACAGTGGTTCTCAAACGTTTTAGCACCAGGACCCACTTTTTAGAATGGCACTCATGTCAGGACCTACTGGATGACCATTCCACTTTTTAGAATGGAAGTGATGTCATTAACCTGGAAGCGACATCATCAAGCAGAAAGTGCCATAATTGTGATGTAATCAAATGACACTCCTGGAATGCAAACTGGCATTCTTGGAAAGCCAGCAGTTGCACAACCATGAAACATCCCTGACAGAAAGCAAGATTAGGACAAAATAGTATGTAAAAGCACTAAACTAAAAGCAAAAACAACAACAAAAACCGCACTTGAAAATTCAACATTCACAAAAGGAATGTAGCAAGAGTAAAGTCTGCAGCTTCTTAGATGGTTGCTCCCAGCTTTCCGCAACCCACCTGACATCAGGTTGCGACCCAACAAGTAGTTTCTGACCCACAGTTTGAGAAACACTGCCAGAATGTGGTCCAAATTTCAGAGAGAGAAGTGTTCCTCCCTACATGATATGCTCTCAAGAAACACAAGCCCCAGAGTTCCTTAGTTCCTAGTAGCATTTTCTATACAAAGACTGGAATAGACACAAAGTATAGGCAGTGAACAGATCATGGATGGGAATTGTAAGCACCATAAAAATGATAAAGCAATCAGGCTCTCACCTCCACATTCACTGAAGCTTGGGGAGACAGATAGCAGGAACAGACTCTCCACTCCCCACACACATGCATGCACCACTGAACAGGATTCCCAGTACTCTTCCTGCGTTCCATGCTTGCTTCTGTAGACGATCACTGACCACAGGGACACCTGGGGTTGTGGCTAGGGAATGTGTTATAAAATGGGGCATAAAAAGAACCGGAAGATACTAAAAGAACAGGAAAAGTAACAGCTCCCGAGTCTACATAGCAGTCTAAAGGCCATACTACATGGATGTTTATTCTCTTTGCCGCTGCAGGGGAAAAAAAGTGCTACACAGATTTGTGGGCGTTTGCTTTTCTTTTCCTTTTATTTGCTTTTCCTTGCACATTGAAGGAAATGAGAGCCCAAGCCAAGTCGTGCCTTGCTCTCCTCTTCCATTGCCATATTTTATTCAGTAAATCTTTCCTAGCGGTTAGGAGGCAGAGGAGCAGGGGAGATGAGGCAGGAGTGCATATTTCAAGCAGCTTTCTAGGCATCCTTGCCTGTAGGAAGGGAGCCATCAAGATTCTAAACTGGCCGAGCCAGACTGCTTTCCACAGGGCAAGTATGATTTGGGTGGCCTGGTTCTCACTGGATTGCTTTGAAGTCTTTCTGAGACCATGAGAGAGAGAAAATAATAGGCTTCAACCCTGAATACTAAACTGGCACACAGAAATCCACACCAACACCAGGTATTATAGGAAAACATAGACCCAAACCCAGACCATCGAACAGCATTTGATCCTCATTATGAAAATATGACAAGTCCAGAGTGTTCGCCATGTGTGTTTTGAGGCACAAATAACCTTTGAAGAAATGATTTCTGGAGGCTGTGGATCATTTTGTTGATGCCCTAAACTTGGGAATTCATAAATCACCCACATGTATAGAGATATTTCACGCTGCCCACATGGATCAGATGTATTTGGAAAAGCTGGCATGTCAAAACAAATCAAGACATGGTGAGCTATCATATACTGGAGAATGGTTTTGTCAAACTTTGTGTATGTAAATGCTTTTTCCATACGCCTTAGTGCCATATTATATGTATTATTAGCTGGTCTGATGAACCATGCAAATGCAAAGGAGAAAATGCATTAAGTGCAGTGAAAAAACGTACATTTGAAACCTTTCGAAATTGCAGATTTAATGATGAATCTCTCTCTCTCTCTCTCTCTCTCTCTCTCTCTGTGTGTGTGTGTGTGTGTGTGTGTGTGTGTGTGTGCGCGCACGCATGCGCACGTGTATGCATATATGAAAGCTGCTTCAAACAATATTGAACAATACTAAACATGCCTCAACATATAATGTACTATATTAGTGAACCCCATTAAAATGCTAGTTTTTGCTCTTTAAAGCCCACTTTGTACTGTATTGTACTTTGTACTTGAGCAACGTTTGTAAGAAGTTGCGGTTTTCAAAATTCCCCCCACCAAGTTTTCAGAATTTTTCCTGTGTAGAGAGATGAAAGTATTTTTCTATATTTTTTGCATAGTGCTAGTCACCCACTTTTCTGTACCAAAACGGCAAAGATAACTGTTTTAGGGAATTTGGGGCGATGGAATTGTTTGCAGGGTAGTCTCCCCCCCCCACTGTAATTAAAAATGAAACTTTGGCACACTTTTTATGGCTACACTTTGGAATCCACTTGGTTTGCAGCCTCGCAATTCCTGATGGTGCCTCTAATTCGTTGTTGAAAAACATTTTGCAAACACAACAGCAGCGGTATCTGTTTAGAACATCTGCAACATGGGCAGCCCCTTCCTAACCATGCTCCCACCCTCTCCACCCTGCCACCGGCCACTAGCATCATGTTGCAGGCCTCCGGGCAGTGGGCACCAGTGTTAAGCCAGTGCTGGCAGTCAGGTCCCTGTGCTAGATGCGCCTTACTTTGCCGGATGTATGTTTGCGACATAACACCACTGCACACGGTATGTTTGTACCACAACTGCTGGAGGGCTCAGGATTGGGCCCTCAGTCATCTTTTTGACTTTTTCATCCTGTAATAGCTAAGTTTTGTGCTCAGTAAAACCATGTTTTTGTCTGACATTTTCTTGGGTGTGGTCAACTTTTTTGCACTATTTCCATAGGAATTGATAGTCAGCATCCATACTGCATTGCAACACTAAACACTGGTACGGAGTTACAAAAAATACAGCATTCTACCTCAGGTATATAGAAATACCTGGAAGTTTTGCTGAGGCAGTTTTTTTTTTCTTTTTGGGGTTCCCCTGAAAACATGCACTATATGGAAGTGGTGCATAAACACAACTATGGTACAAAATATGCAAAACTATAAAGGATGGGTGAGGTGGGGGTGGGTTGTCCAGATTCCTGCTAAATTCCTAATGATCTCAGATTCAAGAGATCATTGGGGCCGCCATGGTCAGGAACCAGCGTTAGGATATGGTACTACAGCTGTCCACAGCATAATCGTCTCTGCCCACTGGGCCGCCCAGTTATGCCCCTGGAACGCCTCTGGAACGCCCTTGCGGAGGCCCTGAGCTGACTAAGCAATGCCAGCACTCAACTAGCATATGGCCAGTGCTGCCGACAGTTGCAGCGGCGCCCGACCATTGGCGCTGCCACTTGCGTTGACTGAATGCCATAGTGCCGATGCGGACATGCTTTACAGCACGTTCGCAACAGCGTTCAGCCGGCGCAAAAGCACAGCACCGGCGCTAAGGGGGGGGTAGGATTGCACTGCCCGGGACACACAGGTATCGGGATACTGCTTTCTATCAAACCACTCCATGGTTACCAGAAATAATGTAAAAAATATGCAGTTAGCCGTGGCGAGGCAGCAGCAAGCAGCAACAGCAGCAGAATTTTAGAATGGGATTATTTAAGGCCCATTCAACATTGATACGGGACACGATTTTTCAATCTTAAATACAGGAAGTCCCTTATAATAAGGGCCACCTGGCAAGTCTAGTCTGAGGAGGCTGATAGGAGTCCCTGTAGGAGCTGAGCCCCTGCATGGATTCTGGCTGCCTATGGGATGTAGTGGCGCCTGCATCCAGTGGGCAGATACTATCTAGGATGTTGGCAGTGATGTCATTCAGGGGGAACGGACCAGAACGGGCGTTCCGGATCCTAACGGGCTCTGTGGATGGTTCCGGGTTCCCGACAAGTGCCAATCAAAAGTGAGTTCCTGTTCCTAAATCATTTGAATGACACCACTGGATGTTGGCCCTTAATCACATATGATTTTCTAGAAGAGACGGTATCTAGAGGTTTTCTAGAATTTGCTGCTCAGCCTGCAGTTGCCGGAGAGGGCATCTTAGTGCTCTCATCGACACTGCAACCCGCATCTACACTGCAGAACTCACATTCTGGCAGCACAGCGTAGTTTGCAGTTTTGCAAAAAGATGGTGAGTGGCACCAGCCTCATGGCAGTAGCCCGTCTGTCTCCCCTTGTGACAGTAAATTGGCACAGGAGGTGGAACATTGGTGAGGAAGTAGAGTTATGGTGCAGGGGGGGGGACGGATGCAGTGATTAGGGCCACCAGAAGGCATGTCGGGGCAGTTATCAGCAGCAAAGTCTCTTCCAATATCCTAGGGTGTAAATCTAAGAGGCATGGTGAGGTGGGCAGGTGCTTAAGGGCACAATCCTAACCTGGAGTTAGGCCGGCATAGTTAAAGAGTGTTTGGACCACTCTCAAGAGTCAGGGAGGATGGCACATGTCTGTGTGCTGGCCTGTCTGACCGAGAATGGTCCAAACATACTTTACGGTGTCTTTTGTGCTGGCCAAACTTTTCTGGCCTAACTGTGCCAGCCTAACTTATGCGCCTGCTCCACCTCACCATGCCTCTTTGGGTCCTCTTAGATTTGCATCAGCCAAAGAGTTAGCACGTATTCACGTACACTCATAGAGCAACTTGGAAAGGCTGGGACAAGCCGCATTTTGGTAAAGGAACATCGAGATAAATTGTTTGTTTATCCTAATCACCCCGCCTTAAAGTAAAAAGCTGCAGAAAAAGCTGCTTTTCATTGGCACAGTAAATAGACATGCAACATAGTCTTTTGCGTGTGTGCATCTACATAGGGATAACCAAGAGAGAGAGAGAGAGAAAATAAACCCAACAGAACACAGAGGAGTTTTGGAATCTGGCTTGCAGCACTATGATATATTGGGAAGTAAGCAGTGTGCATGATGAAGTGCATCATGGGAACAAGTAAAAAAGAAAAAAAAACACCTTATGTGCTGTTGGTATTCTGTTCTCTTCTAAGAAGGCAAAAGCTCTGTGTGTGCATGGGGGTCTCCTCGGTAGAAACGGATCATTTTTCAGGTCACAGAAGACAATGTAGAAGGGTCTGCCCTGAACTTTGCTTCTCCTCCACTGCCGAAGAGCAACTAATAGGATTGTACACATGTATTTGGGCAGCTGTGCAATCAGTATAGGTGCCAGGTCGCTTGGGGTCCTGAGCAATGCCTTGCAACAGGACCAGGAGTTGGCCTGGTTAGGTGGGCTCCTTGATGCTCATGGACGAGGGTCATCAGTGCCCTACCAGGGTGAATCCTGACTCCACGCCTGTGGCATTGATCTGGCCAATAAAGTCTGACAGTTCTCCAGCAAGGCATTTTTCTGGCAAATTAAATACATAAATTGGCTCTTAGGCAGCATTTGCAAAAGTATTGGACAGGGGTGTGTGTGTCTGTGTCTGTGTCTCTGTGTGAAGTCTCTTCTACAGAATAAGTTCATGGTTCTCCAAAGAGGTTTGACATGTTCAGTACTGTGATAGCTCTGCATAGGGTGAATTCCAAGAACAGCATCAATGTTCAATAAAGTTAAACCCCAGCCTCAGTCTGGCATCTTCCTTGTGGGTGGTGCAAGGGTGATAGGCTACCTTAGAATATCAGATGCAGGGGAATGGCAGTGAGATACAAGTATCTGGTTGTCATACTGCTCCCTGAGACATCTGGTGAACCACTGTGAGATATGGGAAGCTGGACTAGATGGGCCCTTGGCGTGATGCAGCAAGAACTTTTCTTATGTTCTTAATGTTTGCCCAAAAATGATGGGAGATGCTTCTTTGGGTAAATGGGCCATATTTATGGAATGACTATCAATAAACTACTAAAATTAGTCATCTTGGAAGCAGCTCCTACATAAACTCCACCCACCACTTTAATTGTGGGCACCCTATGGGGAGCACTGACCTTTCCGGCATTTCTACCCATCTCAAACACATCATCTCCTTATAGTGGTTCAGAAATATCTAGGTATGGTTCTGAGCATAGCACTATGAATAGAAGGGTGCCCTACAGGGCCAGTAACTGAGGATGGAATTACAAGTGAAATAGAAATCAAAGCAGTCCCAGTGTGGCACCAGCGGTTTTGTGAGAAGGCATGGCTGTCATTTGATTCATAAATTAATCAAGAGAGAGCAGCCAGGATGACATCGGAAGGGGAAAAAAAATGCACTTACTCTGTACTGGGGGGAAAGGACATGAGAGGCTATTAGTGTAAAGTCTTTCTACCTCTCTGTTTTTTTGGTACCAAGGACAGCTCGCTGGAGGAAGAAAAAATTGGCCCGATAACTCTGATAAATGCAGTCCTCTTGTCTAATCTAGTTTGTCATTGCCGCGGCTCTCGGTAACGATGATGCATCATGCCTCCTGGGAATACGTATTATGGCTATTATCATGAACGTTTCATTCCCCTGCCCCAGAAAGAAAATGATTTGATTGTATCCTCTCAATCCCCCACCCCCACCCCGCAGATTGCACACAGTGTCACTTTCTCTCCAGCATTGAACAGAAAGTTTGGAGAGGGTTTAGAAACAAAATGAATTTGGACATCTATTTTCTTGTTAAGATCCTATTGCAATGATCTGTTTCAATACAAAGGACGATGCTCGCGCTCTCAGTCTCGCTCTGCAAATGTGTGTGCATATGTGGTCATGTACACACCCACCCACACCCCTATATCTTCAAAATCCAGTGGTTGATGCATTATGCTCAAGTCATCAAAAATGAAGTAAAATAAGCCATGGAGGCTGATAAACCAAGCAGGCTTCGAGGTCCTCGGGGCGATCTGCTGCTTGGTAATGCATTAGCTTCCTGTTTGCTGGGGTGATTTTGTATTCATTTATAGCACAGGTGCCGTATCTACAGCTTTGGCTCTAGCTTTATGTGGTTATAACCCTCCTAATATTTGAACTGATAAAAAGGAAATTGTTAAGCTGGCGCTTCGGGCATGCAACCTGGATTGTAAAATTGCTCCGCTTCAAAACATCGAGGTTTTCGAACAGCAACACTTTAATAAGCACTAATATTGAAGTTCCTGATAAAATGAAAGTAGCTCAATTAGCAGTATGCACGGCCACCATAAAATGTTGCTTCTCCAATTTCCTCTGAGACTCAACAGCTTCCTAAACAACCTTTACTCCTTTCATTTACTTTCCACTGGCTTTTCTTGATGATGGTTCCCCAGTGGGTGCTGAGACATGTGGCACTCTGGAAACGTTCAGTGGCTTTTCTCTTCTGCCCTGATGGCCCCACGAGACAACAAGGATTCCTTCTGAACAAAGATCAGCAATATCGCCTCCAGATTTCTTAGCCAAGATTAATTCCCCAAGGCAGAGGCATAACAAGGGCAGGGCTTGAAGGGTACCTGCCCCCAGGCGCTATGCCAATGGTGGGTGCCATTTTTAATCTGCCAGAAATCTCCTTTGTGATTTCTGGGTTCTCCAGAGGCAGCACTGGTGATGGCCACTTTGCGATCTGGCTGCCACCCTGTTCCTTCTCCTATGGAGGCTCCTACCTGAAGGGGGTGCCCCCACAGGAGAAGGAACAGCAGTGGCAGACAGATCATGAAGCAGCATCCATCAGCACCTTCTCTTGCTCCTGGAAGTGTCCTGACAATACCATGCAATAATGTGACTTCCTGATGCCACTGCCCCCGGCATTAGATACCATTAGATATATACCATTGTATACCATTAGATACATGTCTGCCCAAAGGAAGC
This sequence comes from Lerista edwardsae, assembly GCA_029204185.1. NCBI lineage: Eukaryota > Metazoa > Chordata > Lepidosauria > Squamata > Scincidae > Lerista > Lerista edwardsae. The sequence continues at coordinate 5,677,411 of JAJKFI010000031.1, forward strand.
TAGATTGAAATAGGCCTTGATTAACTCAACAAATTAATCTGTTTATACCACTTCCAAAATACTTTTCTGATCTACATCCATTGAAGGCATTGCTAGGGGGCACGGGGGAGTGTACAGGCCAGACTGGGTGACCACTTGGAGGATGACCCCACTACTGGCCAAAATTGTGAAAATCCTAATATTTTTTAATAATACCATCATGCAATATATCATTTGATGCATAATTTACAGCAGAATGTGTTATAACAATCCATGTTGAAATATCTGTATTCTATCAAACGTTATAGCAAAAAGAAAGAAAGAAAGAAAGAAAGAAAGAAAGAAAGAAAGAAAGAAAACACAACTGTCTTCTGAAGCAAAAACTAGATTTCCTTAAGGTGAAGGTCAAGCTAAGACACAACACATAACATTTCCTATAGCCCATCTTCTAAGAATAGAATTTTGAGACTGCAATGCCAAAAAGCTGAGTAATGTTTAGTACTATTCATAGGTGCCTCCTGTTTCTGAACTTTTGTTTCAGATGTTCTGTTTCAGATGTCAACATTTCTAAAATGTTTCAGAACATTTTAATAGGAGATACACAGCCCAGTCCGAACCCCGTACCGAAATAGCTGGCCTGCCCTATATCCAGCGCACAGTTGGGACTGCTGGCAACACAACTTGGAGCAAAGGGCCCTTACCCCAAGTAATACCCCGGCAGTCCCAATAGGGCTACTCAGGGCGTTGACTGCGAAATCACTGGTGCAACTCTGAGCGGCCTGTGTAGGGCCAACTGGTCTGGGGATAGGATGGATCTGGAGCAAGTGTTGGATACTAGCTTCAACCCCTCTCTGGGCCAGTCTACATAAGAACTTAAGAAGAGTCCTGCTGGATCAGGCCAAGGTGCATCTAGTCCAGCTTCCTGTATCTCACAGCGCCCAACAGGTGCCCCAGGGAGGCACGAGACAACAAGATGCTTGGATCCTGTTGCCACTCCATTGCACCCAGTACTCTGAAGTAGCCTACTACTAATGTAAGGAGGCTGCACAATCCATCATTGCCTATAGCCCATGATGGACTTTTCTTCCAGAAATCCGTCCAATCCCCTCTTAAAGGCATCAAGACCAGATGCCATCACCACCTGCTGTGGCAAAGAGTTCCACAGATTAACTACCCGCTGGGTAAAAAAGTACTTATTTTTATCTGTTTTAACTCTCCCAACCCTCAGTTTTAGCAGATGCCCCCTGGTTCTGGTGTTTTGAGAGAGGGAAAAGAACATTCCTCTATCGACTCTATCCCTTCCGTGCATTATTTTGTATGTCTCAGTCATGTCCCCCCTCAGGTGCCTTTTTTCTAGGCTGAAGAGGCCCAAATGCTGCAGTCTTTTTTCATAAGGGAGGTGCCCCAGCCCAGTAATCATTTTCGTCGCTCTCTTCTGCACCTTTTCCAGCTCCACTATGTCCTTTTTGAGGTGTGGCGACCAGAATTGTACACAATATTCCAGGTGTGGCCTTACCATTGATTTATACAATGGCATGATAATATTGGCTGTTTTATTCTCAATCCCTTTTTTAATGACCCCAAGCATGGAATTGGCCTTCTTAATTGCTGCCGCACACTGGGTCGATACCTTCATTGAATTGTCCACCAGCACCCCAAGATCTCTCTCTTGAGCTGTCACAGACAGCTCAGAACTCATAAGCCTATAGGTGAAGTTTTGGGTTTTTGCCCCAATGTCCATCACTTTACACTTGTCTACGTTGAAATGCATCTGCCATTTTGCTGCCCATTCCCCCAACTTGGAGAGATCCTTCTGGAGCTCTTCACAATCCCTTCTGGTCTTCACCACCCAGAAAAGTTTTGTGTCATCCGCAAACTTGGCCACCTCACTGTTTGTCCCTGTCTCCAGGTCATTTATGAACAAGTTGAAAAGCACCAGCCCCAAGACAGATCCCTGGAGCATTCCGCTTTTCACCATTCTCCATTCTGAAAATTGCCCATTGACCCCCACTCTCTGTTTCCTGACCCTCAACCAATTCTGGATCCATAAGAGGACCTGCCCTCTTATTCCCTGACTGTGAAGTTTCTTCAGCAGCCTTTGTCGGGGGACTGTGTCTAACGCCTTCTGAAAATCCAGGTGTATGATATCCACAGGTTCACCCACATCCACCTGCCTGTTGACCTTTTCAAAGAATTCCAAAAGGTTTGTGAGGCAAGACGTACCCTTACAGAAGCCATGCTGACTTTCTTTTAGCAGTACTTGTTCCTCTACGTGTTTTAGGATTTTATCTTTGATGAGGCTTTCCACCATCTTACCTGGAACAGATGTTAGGCTGACCGGCCTGTAGTTTCCAGGGTCCCCCCTTCTCCCTTTTTTAAAGATTGGCGTGACATTGGCTATCCTCCAATCCTCTGGCACCGTGGCTGTTTGAAGGGACAAGCTGCATACTCTAGTTAAGAGGTCAGCAACTTCGTTCTTTAGTTCCTTAATAACTCTTGGGTGCCCATGGGCTGTCCATGGGCTCACTCAGTCTGTCTATGGGCTCACCCTCCCCCAGATTCCCTGCCTCATTCTGCCTTCTGCGGCCCTCCCCCTTCTTCCCACCCCACCCCCACCATCTGAACTCAGCCAGCACTTCCCTTCTTACCTATGGCATCATGGAGGCTGGCGGCTGCCTCAATGGAATGGTGCGCCTCCTTGCTCTGACCCAGCCAACTCCTGGGATGGTGCAAATGTCCCTTATCACATCCTTGCAACAGCACTGAGCTAGCGTAAGGAACTTATGCCAGCCCAATGCAATGTTTGGACTGCGCTCACTGTGAGACAAATATTGGAAGTAACCGGCAACAAAAGGGTAATTGATCTGTTAGTCTAAAGCTTGATCCAAATGTATTGTTTCTGAACGGCCCCAAATCTCTCGTAGATGCAAATGTCACTGGATATGATTTCATCACTTGGATCACAAGGAAGAAAAGCTCAGTTGAACACAATATGCTTATTTGTGTAGCTAGTTAAATATCGTCACGGACAGTCCAATCATTCCTTGCTAACTGGGCAAAGAGGCACTGTTTCATGTTCAACACCCCAGCACAGAGCGCAATCCTAAACTGGAGTTAGGCCGGCATAAGCTAAGCCAGCAAATTGGGCCAGCAAATTGGGCCAGCACAAGGGCCAGCATAAGGCATTTTTGGACTACCTTCGGAATCAGGAAGGATGGCTCACATCTATGTGCTGGACTCTCTGACTCCGAGAGTGGTCCAAACTTACTTTATAGTGTTCCTTGTGCTGGCCAAACTTTGCTGGCTTAGCTCAGTGATGGCGAACCTATGACATGCGTGTCAAAGGTGACACGCCATAACATTTGGGGTGACACACCAGCATTCACAAAAACGGACAAAAACTGAGCATTTCCTACTCTTTCTTAATTGTTGTAATGATGTGGTGTTTCTTTATATAATACATAGTACCACAAATGATTTGATTGTATTTTTTGTTTAAATAAATGAATATAAAGAATTGTTTCTCCTTTTTTGGAGAGGGGGGTTGACACCTCCAAGAACCAAGTTCTTGAACCAAGTTCTTGAACCAAGAACCAGCCAAGAACCAACAGAACCAATTGAAGCATTTTCCTAAGTTTTGACACACCAAGCCCAATAGGTTCGCCATCACTGCTAGCTTATGCCGGCCTAACACAGTTTAGGATTGCGCCCACAGTGTCTTTCCTAGTGGCTGTTTGCTGGTGCCCCTTTTTAGGTTGTGAGCTCTTTTGGGACAGGGAGCTATTTAATTATTTGACTTTGCCTGTCATCTGCTTTGTGAACCTTTTTGGTGGAAAAGTGGTATACAGTTGCCCTGCGTTACCCACAGATTCCAGCATCTACATGACTCCAAACCTGTGGGGCCAGCCAACCTGGATCCTCTGGAGGTGAGGGGAGCTGCACCTCGTCTGAGCCCCACAGAGTCCACACAAGCCATGCATGGCTTCTGTGGGTCTCAGAATAAGGGTTAGAAGAAAAAAAATGGCTTAAAAAAACTGGCTCAGCTTCTGAAGCTCCAAGTTTGAACTGGTGGGAGGGGGGGTGTATTCATGATTATTTTTATTCAGTTTGTAAGCATTTGTCCAGGGTAATTCAATGTTTCAAGCTCACATTAGCGTAGAATGCTGGCAGCATTTACAGTTTTGGATTAAAAAAAATTAGTGGGAAGAAGAATGGAGCACTGTATAACATGTAGCTTGAACCTCAGTCAAAACTATTATTCTCAGGATTTTTTTTTACACACACAGAGGATTAATAGCAAAACTAACCGTCTGCACATTTATCTTTTTTAAAAACATTCAAACCCACTGAAAGACAATTTACTGTTCTTGTGTTTTTTAAAAAAAACTAAAAGTAATGTTTTCTTTGCAATTGACAGATTTCCATGGTGATTCCATTTGCTCATGCAATGTGAACAATACTCCTTTGAAATAAACAAGACAATAGGAAGCTCTTTTCTCTTGAAGCATTGACTCTTGGTAATGCAAAATATAGGGGCACATGCGCATGTTTGCTACAACCTAATTAGAAAGCGCTTCTATCTCAGGGCATAGGATTTGGCATCTGGGGTGTGTGGTCGAATCGTGCCTTACCACCTAGAATGAAAATTAATGTCAGCTAAGTTTCTACTGACTAAAGAACTGTTTCATCCTCCATTTTCCTTTTGTAAAATCTCCCCAATTTGTAGAGCATTGGAGATGTCAGTATGAGTGAAATGACAGCACAATCTCCCAGCCTTTTCCACACATGCTGTGAGCAGAACATTATCTGTGGCACTGCTGTCAAGCATACCCAGAGGGAGATCACAACACTGAAGAGGAGGGGGGTTGGCTGCTTGCAAAACTGAGTGCTGTGATCCCCCTCTAGGTATGCCTCTGGTTGACATACTGCCAAATGTTCCATTCTTGGGTTTGGAGAAAAGTGCGTCACTCCTTACCCATTCAGTATCTTTCCAACCAGACTGAAGACACTCCTTTTCCTAACCCAATTCAAATGTGTAAATGGGATTTTTAGGAAGGGGTCCAGTCAGACTTTGGCTACAGCTAAATAAATAAGGTACAAGCAAAGAACAACAGGGAAGAGTCAGTTATGATAGGGCTGACAAACTGCGTAGAGAAAGCATACCATTACTTTTCATTTAAGAAAAGGCAACAGTATAAAGATGGGCACAATTGCGGGGAATGACTTTTGCCAAAGACGAAAGGAACATTCTGGGTATGCAACTCTCGGATTCCCACTGATAGCACTCGTTTCATCAGATACAAAGGAAGACCTGAAAGGATATTCATTGCTACTTATCCTCCCACATCATAATGATGTATGTCTGTATGAAATACAATGAAGTGGAAAATATCACCATACAGTACTAGCTGGTGAGTTAAACTATAGGTCCTCCTAGCTCTGGTATTGTCTGCCATGATTGGCAGCAGTTCTCCAGAGCTTGTTGGGGGAAGAGGGGAGGGTCTTCTCAGCCCAAGCTGTACATACCATTCTGGATTGCAGGCTTGAAGTTCCAAGGGTTAGAACACAGCAATCTCACCCCTTCCTCCAGATGGGCTCTAAAGAGGGCTTGAAAGACACACTGAGAATGATCACAGCTTACAGAGTGCTAAGTGGTAAGCTTTATAGAGGGGCAAGAAGGTTGGACTTGCAGGATTTCTTCTGCCCAGCTTCATCTTGCTTGCAGATATTCTTTTGATCAGCAGTTCACTAAAGGAATACAAACCAAGCAGGTATGCAGAATTGTTGTGCTTCTAAATGGGCTGTTGTACTTCTGAAGTGCCAAACTTGGTGTCATCTTAACTCCTCTAGAAAGATGAGATGCATTGGTAATTGGAAAGCTATAAATACCCGTTTTTCTTCCCAGAGCAAATGTAATCTTTCGTCCTACCCCACAGATCAATACCTGGGGTAGTGCAACATGAGGTGTAAGCCATGAAGTCTTCATATCTTATCATTGGCTGGACTTGGGTGGGGAGAATCGCTGCTTTTCTGCCTCAGCCCTTCATCTGCAAGATGATGATGAGATGATGATGCTTCCTTTGCTTCCTTTTCTTAACTGTATAAGAAGGCTAATTCCATGCTTGGGGTCATTAAAAAGGGGGTTGAGAATAAAACAGCCAATGTTATCATGCCATTGTACAAATTGATGGTAAGGCCACATCTGGAGTATTGCATACAGTTCTGGTCACCACATCTCAAAAAGGACATAGTGGAGCTGGAAAAGGTACAGAAGAGAGCGACAAAAATGATTACAAGGCTGGGGCACCTTTCTTATGAAGGAAGACTGCAAAGTTTGGGGCTCTTCAGTCTGGAAAAAAGGCGCCTGAGGGGGACATGATTGAGACATACAAAATCATGCATGGGAGGGATAGAGGGATGTTCTTGTCCCTCTCTCACAATACCAGAACCAAGGGGCATCTGCTAAAACTGAGGGTTGGGAGAGTTAAAACAGATACAAGGAAATACTTTTTTACCCGGCTGGTAATTAAGCTACGGAACTCCTTGCCACAGGAGGTGGTGATGGCATCTGGCCTAGATGCAGAAGCATTTCTAGGGTGTAGTGGGGGGTGGCACGAGCAATGGGCGCCAGCAACAGGGAGGCGCCACAGCACAGAAAAACCCACGTGCTGTTTGGCCTGCCCACCCTCCTGCGCTTCCGTTTTGCTTTGAAATGGAGCTCTTCCGAGCGCAGGGAGGCGTGGCTGGGCACGGTGAGGTCGCCCTGCCCTGGGCATGCTCGGAGCCTCGTTCATCTCTGCCTAGATGCCTTTAAAAGGGGACTGGATGGATTTCTGGAGGACAAGTCCATCATGGGCTATAGGCCATGATGGGTTGGGCAACCTCCTTACATTAGGAAGTGTGCCAGGTGCAAGGGAGTGGCAACAGGATGCAAACATCTTGTTGTCTACTGAACTCCCTTGGGCACCTGGTGGGCCACAGGAAGCTGGGCTAGATGGGCCTTTGGCCTGATCCGGTGGGGCTCTTCTTATGTTCTTATAATATAGGTAGTTCATGAGGTTCCATACTGAAATAGCCAGCTGGATCCTTGCCCTGTGGTGGGGAAGAGATGCACACCTGCAGATTGATTGCTGCAGTTGGTTTAAAGGACAAGTCACAGGCATGGATAGGGAGAACAGGTAGACAACTGAGAGCTCCTGTGCCCTATGTTGACAGCTGGTGCAGAGAGAGAGAGAGAGAGAGAGAGAGAGAGAGAGAGAGAGAGAGAGAGACTCTTTTGTCCATCACTCTGGCCTGTACTGAGGCCCTACTCAGTGGGAACCAAGACAGAGAGAGATCTAGATAAATAAGGTACAAGTAAATAACTTACTCCCTTTTCCCTGCAATACAACTTTCTCACAAACAGAGGGTTGTCATACACATCCATTGCTAAGTCTGCTTATTTGACACTGAACTGCCGGATCCTAACCCCTGTCCCCCCTAACCACCTATTCTTGGGACTGCCTTGGTGAAGTGCTTGGAACATGCAGTATAGCACATGCTATAGAACGGGGCTGCAAGGGTGCTGGCAGGAACAATCATGCCATACCACATGACAATCATGCTGTGCCCCTTTTGTTCCAGCTGCACTGGTTTCCAGTCAGGGACGAACGGAGGCCCGAGCACGCCCACATGACCCCAGGATGTCGCCCCGCCCCTGTGAGTCATCCAGGCGCACCTCCCTGTGCCTGGAATAACTCCATTTCAGAGTGTAACAGAGGCGATGGCGGGCGGGCGGACTCCATGCAATGGTGCCCCGCTGCCCCGCCACTGCCATGGCTCGCGCCACCCCAGGCTATAGGGTAAATACACCTCTATTTCCAGTTTAGTTTCCAAGCACAATTCAGTTTGCTGGTCACTACCTTTAAAGCCCCAAATGGTTCAGGACCAGGATTTCTCTGGGGCTTCCTCCCTTCTGTATATGCCTACCATGTTAGGTCTTTCGGGAAGGCATTAGAGGTTTTGAAAACAGCAATCCTAACTAATGCTGGAACAAGCAGGCTGCCTGGCCTATGCTGTATCCAATGCAGGTTTTCTGGCTCTGGAGCTCATTGCAGGACAAAGGGACATTCATCCCCTTAACTTCGGGTAAGCCCCAGCCACCCCAATGGGCTTGCTCAGATCTGCACCTGCACAAGTCTCGAGCACAGTGTAGCAGGCCCCACACTGTGGTGGCTCGAACTGGGGCTGCACAACCCAGGGACAAAGTTTGGATGCGGCCTAACAGCCACATCCGTGAGCTACTCCTGCCCCACCCACAGCAATGGCCTTCCCTTGCCCCGTTTCACTCCCTTCCACCTTCCCCCCACCCAGAAAAGCCCTTTCGCTGGCCGAACTCGAACAGCACAGGAGCACTTTACCAGCCACCCGCTCCACGCACTGACATGCATTAACTGTGTCAACGTGCCTCACGCTGGCATGAAAGTGGTTGTGCCCTCAGAGAAGTAAGCCCATTGTGTTCAGTGTGATGTACGCTGTAATCTATTTTACTCACTGGAAACAAACACCACTATTTATGACAGGTGCTATTGCCATCAAAAGCCTATTAATGGCATCTCATGAGAGGGCTTTTCAGTGATGGCCCCTGTATCATGGAACTCTTTGCCTGGCTGGAAACTTCTCTATATGTGTTTTGTAACCATCTGGAAGCTTTGATTTGTACAGTGCCTTCTTTTGGTATTTATTTATCTGCTTTGTTGTATTGATATTCTACTGTTACTGGCAGTGTTGCCGTTACTGGGATCTCACTGGCAGTGTTGCTTGCTTTGATTTTTTATCTCATTTTGTTCAAAGGTAACTGCAAACAGATGGAAAAGGTGAGCATCTGTCCGAGACAGGCAGGATCCGTGCCCCTGACATTCCAGAGTGAATTTCTTTGGTGTGTGAACAAAATAATTGATGACAGAAAGAAGAATCAGAAGAACACTGCGAGGTTCAAAGTACACCATTTGCTGAGCCTATCCATAAACAGAGTGACTGCTGTTGTCACGCCTGTCAGACCCTGGCATGCCGAGGCTGTTTTCTAAAGATTGGGGTGGCACTTGGGCTACTGCAGCAGTGTCCCCGTGAAAAGGAATGAATGAAAGCCTCTCACAATCCATTTCATTCGCATTTCCCGTTGAAGGTTGTCATGTCTGCATTGTTGCTTCACCTGAGATGAGTTGACGTTTTGGAGCGAGTTTGCGAGGTGCCTCTCACCGTTCTGAGCCATCAGGTTTAAAAGGGGGAAAAAAAAGAAATTTGGGGGGTTAGGACATGTTTAGAACTGTGCACAGAGTCAGCGGTGTCATGCTACCGGTACGCTGGGAGGGAGGAACGGGTGAGCGGCAGCCC
>JAJKFI010000031.1:5692937-5706056 GCA_029204185.1 Lerista edwardsae
TTTCTTTCTTTCTTTCTTTCTTTCTTTCTTTCTTTCTTTCTTTCTTTCTTTCTTTCTTTCTTTCTTTCTTTCTTTCTTTCTGCTCACAGTCTCAAAAAACACAAAAACAGCATTATGCCAGGTGGAATAGTGACACTATCCCTCTGCTGAGTACATTATCAGAGGAACACCACATAAAAAGTGCCGGCCCAATTGGTAGAGGCAATACAAGAACTGAAAACCAGCTTACACATCAACGTGTACAATTTCATTGAATAATTCCACGACTCTGATGAACAGGGGTGACATTTTGTTTTGTCTGAGAGTTATTGGCTATGCTCATTCCTGGACTCTGTCGAGGCAGCAGGCATTGCTGAGAAAGGGCGGCCATAAATAAAGCAATCAGCATCTACTCTGGCTGCAGTCTTCAGAGCCACACAGCTAGTTCCGTGCGCTTGGCTTTTGTGTTCATCAAACAGCAGCAGCCTCCTTCCCACACCACACTTTCCTTTTCTGCCAGGCTGCTGTTTATGCACATAAACAGTTCGCCATGCGCCCGGTGATTCTGTGGCTCCCAAGAAAAAAGGTCTCATTAGGTGTGCTTAAAGTAGTTCTCTGGATTCTGGCCAGCGTCTTCAGCCTTTCAGAGGAACAAAGCTGTACCAGTTAATGCCTCACCTGCAGCCAAAACTTCCTTGTTGTTCTTTCCATTTGTTACCCTGCAGAAAAGAACAACCGGACCTTGTTACAATTCACACTACAAAACCCAAAATCTGAACACAACTCTTTGGAGAAGATGCTCAAGTAGGGGATTTTGCTTGCCCTTGGCCTGCATGTGACAAGACACACGTTTAGCTGATGTCTTGTCAGAGAGGGCAGCATTGTCCACCACCACTGCAATCAATTTATGATGCCCATTGTTATCCCACAGGGTACCAGCAATCTGGCGTCATGCTTGCTTTTTCTTCACTCTAACAAGGATTCTACACATCTGGAACTAGTGGAGAGCCAGGGACTTTCTGATTATCTCTGAATATGAGTTTTGAGTTGTTTTCCTCCAGCGGTTTATTTTGGATTTTTTTTTTTTGTTTCCTCTCTTGCACGGGGTTCATGTCATCATCTCAATTTTCTTTGAACCAGCTCATCAATTTTTGTTAGGCTCAGACAAATCCTTGTGCATTAAGAGGAATGCAAAATAAACATGACTTCTTTCTAGCTTGTAATACTGACACTTAACAGTGAGCTGGGCTTTATAAGTTACAGAACAGGGTCCTTGTTAAGGGAAAGTACACTTTACTTAATGCTAGCTCCCACATGGATGGCATGACCCTATATGCTAATGCTTTGGAGCTCTGGGGTGGTAGCTAAGAGGTACAAATGCCTTTACTAGCAAAGATCAGACTTAACTCTGTCCCCAGCTCTAGCTCCATGAGAGAACATATATCTGGGCCCAGTCTTATCTTGCCCCCTCCATTTGGTGGTGCATCTGCACCAAAAATGAGCATGCTATTTCCCCTTCTCCCTCCATAATTCTCCTGCAATGGGTTTCTTAGGAACTGTGACAGGTCTGTTTCTGTCCTAGTCTTAGGAGAATAAAGGGGTCAGAAGACTGCTAAAAGAGGGGATAGGATCTGGTACGTGATATTGCTGCTGGATCCTCCTTCAGCCTCCACATCCCCATTCGTCCCCTCTCCCTGCCCAGTTTGCCCTCTCCCGGAAGAGTTGTGCGTGCAAAATGCCCACTGACTGAACACTCCGTGTGGCATTAGTGGCCACTTTACAATAGCAGAAGTGATTTCCCCTGTCACAACAAACTCAGGCTAATAGTCCAATTCTGGATAGATATAAAAAGGAAAATGAACTCAGAATATTGTCCAACTACTAGATAGTTCAACCATTGGAACAGTTTGAACAAAATCTTACTAAAATGACTGCACAAAGTTCCATTTTGCAGGTTCAGTACACTGGATGGGCGTAATCAATTAATTGTAAAGAGAAAATTTCATGTTAACCAATATCCCCGAGTTGTTAAAGAACATGAGAAGAGCCCTGCTGGATCAGGCCATAGGCCCATCTAGTCCCGCTTCCTGTATCTCACAGTGGTCCAACAGATGCCTCGGGGAGCACATGAGACAACAAAATGCCTGCATCCTGTTGCCACTCCCCTGCACCTGGCATTCTGAAGTAGCCTACCTCTAATGTACATAAGAACATAAGAACATAAGAAGAGCCTTGCTGGATCAGGCCAAAGGCCCATCTAGTCCAGCTTCCTGTATCTCACAGCGGCCCACCAGGTGCCCCAGGGAGGCATGAGACAACAAAATGCTTGGATCCTGTTGCCACTCCTTGCACCCGGTACTCTGAAGTAGCCTACTACTAATGTTACACCCATCATTGCCTATAGCCCACGATGGACTTTTCTTCCAGTAATCCGTCCAATCCCCTCTTAAAGGCATCTAGACCAGATGCCATCACCACCTCCTGTGGCAAAGAGTTCCACAGATTAACTACCTGCTGGGTAAAAAAGTACTTCCTTTTATCTGTTTTAACTCTCCCAACCCTCAGTTTTAGCAGATGCCCCCTGGTTCTGGTGTTTTGAGAGAGGGAAAAGAACTTTCCTCTATCAACTCTATCCCTTCCGTGCATTATTTTGTATGTCTCAATCATGCCCCCCCCATCGTGGCCTATAGCCCACGATGGACCTTTCCTCCAGAAATCTGTCCAATCCCAAAGGATTCAAGAAGGAGCACTTGAATGTCTAAACTGCCCTGGAGGCTGCAATTATCAGCATGGGTATTATTGTTGTTGTTGTTGTTGTTGTTGTTGTTGTTGTTGTTGTATGTGGGGGGCGGGTTTTAGCAAAGGAGTCCTTCTAGTAATTTCCAAATATCTGTGATAAGGACCAACTCTCAAAACACAGATCAGTCAAGCTGAAACCATATGGTTCCCACCTACTCATGCACTCTTCTGGGGGGGGGAGGTGAAGAAAAACATGATAAATACATATGCTGAAGAGATCATTTTGTGCTTGAAAACATATTGCTTACAATTTTCCTACCTTGTACAAAATATAGGAAATGCAAAGTAAAACTGGAATACTAATATTCTCTCTCTCTCTCTCTCTCTCTCTCTCTCTCTCTCTCTCTCTCTTCCTGAAATAAGTTTATCAGTGATGGAGTTATATTTGACTTAAACATCACAAGATAAACACGACAACCATTTTTTTGAACTACACAGCCAAGGAAGTCCCAGGCAGGCTCCAGTGTGTCCTATTACTTGTCACTCGAAAAATGTTCCCATTCAGTGTCAAATGGACACTTGCCATGACAAGATGAATGCACATTCTTAACAGAAAATTGTCCATCTCTCCTGACACCTTAGGTGCGCTGAACAAATTCAATATGCTTCAGCTATGATAGTGCAAATAAATGTTTGATGCGCCATATGGAAGCAGTGAACACCTGCTGCAAGGTGTCACCCTGCAATATTGCACATCTGATAGAACAGCCCTAACATTATTGACTCAAAAGACCAAATTTGGCACCCTGCTGAAAAGATATCAGTAACATGGGGTGCTGGTGACCTGAAAACTGAGTGATCTACTCTCTGTCATGTTTGGCAAGATAGTCTAAATGTTTTCCAAGTTAAAAGAGTTGGGGACCATCATGGATTTCTTTAAGTTTAGGACTGCCACTTTTTCACTCTTATCTGTCTCAGGGTGCAATCCTAACCTGGAGCTATGGCACAGTTAGGCCAGCAAAGTTTGGCCGGCACAAGTGCCACTGTAAAGCACGTTTGGACCACTCTTGGAGTCAGGGAGGATGGCGCATGTTTGTGTGCTGGCCTTTCTGACTCTGAGAGTGGTCCAAACATACATTACGATGTTCCTTGTGCTGGCCAAACTTTGCTGGCCTAACTGTGCTGGCCTAACGCCAGGTTAGGATTGCACCCTCAATGTAGAAGTAAAGCTGTGCCAAGATGGGCACTACCTCATGCTGGCCTGTGAATGAGGTGTGATGAAGTGGCCACCTCAGGTTTCCGATTGGCAGGAGATGGCAGATTGGCAGTGGTTGCTATGAATGCCCTTCAACATGCGTCCATCACCTATCCATCTACCTGACAGCTTGCAGACTTCACTAAGTAGCCAGATACCTCTTCCTCTTCTCCTCTTCAACCCATTCAGAGCACAATCCTATGCTGCACCAGAACAGGCAGGCCAACGGGCCTGTGCTGCATCCAGCACAGTATTGGGGAGCGCAGGAGCCTCCCAGGCATAACAGTACGTTTGTGCCCTTACACCAGGGGAGGCTCCTGCCTCCCCAATGGCTTCCTTGGATCTGCACCTGTGAAATTGCAGAAGCTGTGGCCCAAATTGGGGCTGCACAGCCCAGGGATGAGGGCTTGGATGAGGCCTAACAGGCCTCATCCAGCCCCAGGCCCTCCCCCTCCCCAGGCCAGCATGTCTGCCGACACGGCCACCTCCCATGTTCGGCTGGCACATGGTTGGCTCCCCGTCGGTGCTCTCAGGCCAATGGTATGAGTAGCATTGGCCCAAGCACTATAGCACAAACACGGGGGGGGGGCGGTCAGTGCCTCCATGTCAACACTAATGGCATAGCACTGACTCAACCATGCTGCGTCATGCTACATCATCTCTAGGATTGCACCCTTACTCTAGTTCACCACTCTCATCTCCACACAGTTTCTCTTCTGTTCCTCTCTGTTTTTGTTTTTGTTTTCAAAATGGCAGAGGAGGAGTTGGAGGTAGTGGCAGAAGGGAAGGAGAGAGGGGATGGGGAACATACCTGCAGGGGTTTGAAAGGACACCACATTCGCTCAGATGCAAGGAGGGGATTCAGCCAGCACCAAACCTCCTCTCCTGTGAGATTATGCTACAAACCTTGAGGAAATAGTCTGGTACCCTTTGCTAAATTATTGATTTTACCTCTAGAGCAGGAGGAGGGTAGAAATCAACTTTCCAACCGGTAAGGATGAAGGGTCTAGCTCTGTCACATTCCAGATCTCCCCAACTTACTAAGAATATAAGACCATAAGAAGAGCCCTGCTGAATCAGACCAAAAGCCCATCTCTGGTGGGTACAAGACAACAAGATACTTGCTTCTTGTTGCCACTCCCTTGCATCTACCATTCTGAGGGAGTCCTAAAACTAGGAAGTTGCACATACCCATCACAGTCAGTTTGTAACCTATGATGGACTTCTCCAATCCCCTTTTGTAGGCAACTCAGCCAGATGCCATCACCACATCACTTGTGGCAGGAGTTCCACAGACTAATTACACACCACGTAAAGAAATTTTTTTGTCTGTTCTAACCCTCCCAATACTCTATTTCAGTGGATGTCCCCTGGCTTCTGTATTGTGAGAGAGGGAAATGAACATTCTTCTATCCACTTTACAGTGGCGTTTCTACAGGGATAGCAAAGCTCTAAGTTTTGCAAGAAGCCTTACCTTGCAGTGGAAATCACTCCTCTCCTGCACCGTTTTAGCCAATCCTCACAGGGAACAGCAACATCTTGGCGTTGCTTACTGGCTACAGCAGCAAGGGAGAGGAGGGATTTACATGACAGGGTAAGGCTTCTTGCAAAACTTCGTGCTCTGCCCTCCCTGTAGAAACACCTCTGCCACTTTATCCATCCCATGCATAATTTTATATGTCTCAATGGTCCCCCCTCAGGCGCCTTTTTCTAGAGTGAAGAGCCCCAAATGCTGCAGACTTTCCTCATAAGGGAGGTGCCCCAGCCCAGTAATAATTTTGGTCGCTGTCTTCTGCACCTTCTCTAGTTCCACTACATCATTTTTGAGTTGTGGCGACCAGAACTGTTCACAATACTCCAGATACGCTTGCATGTAAACATCCCTTCTTATACTTTGAGGCTTCAGTTCTGAGCAATCTAGGTTTTTTGGACTTCAGGATGTGCACTTGCTTCTCTTTTGATCTTCTGTAGGACTGTACTATACTGACATTCCTTGCTCTGCTCTCATTACAGCGTTAACTTCCTGTAGCCTATTGATTTAAATAAATATATGTGAATGCACTGTTAAGACACATGTGCATGATTGATTGATTGATTCCTGGGTAAAAACCTATGCATCATCTAAGTGCATGATAATCATCATTATGACCTCTAGCACTCCTGCAGTTCTGTCCAAAAAAATATGTTTGCATTAACAATCAATGCATTATTCCTCATTGAAAAAGGCAACTGTACCCCCTAGGGTCTTATACAAAGAAGGAGGTCCATTTTTACAAGGCATGGAAAGGTTCAATGAGTCATCAAAAACAGTAATTTTACAAAGAAAAGGTTCTGTAATAATGCTTCAGCAAGTCAGAGGTAATTGCACCAGTGGCTCAGAACCGCTCATAAATATTGCACTGTGCATAAGTGAAATATTATTATTTGAGAAGTAGATTACAAATTTGTCTGAACATTGTCAATTTACATGAATAGGACTTGTCAGCTTGATTTGAAATAACGTTCAGAATAGCAATGCCTAATTCCTGGCTTAACAAAAACCATTTAATTGTTTAAGCAATAAACTCCCCCTTGTTCCAGCATTAATTATTTCTTTTTTGGGAGCTAAAGTTCAATTTCTCCTATTGTTATTGCTATTAATTCTGCAGGCCACCGAGTACAAATTGGAGAGCTTAAGCTCAGCAGAAAATGCTAGGAGTTGTTGATCTTCCTAGGTCGTTACAGCCTCAAAATCCACAAAATGCTGTTCATTTATTGCTTGGACTTCCAGACAAGTGTTCCTGCCAAAGCCATGAGAGGGCAGTGAAAGTAGGAAGAACTCCTAAGGTCTCTCTCTTCAGGATAATTAACTGCAAGCTGTTAAAACAATGTGTCCTGGTAGAATCGGTTCCAGAAGTGGAACTTCAAGTTGGTAAGCAGAAAATCTAGAACAGACATTGACAGACTTGGGCCTGCTGCAGTGGCATAGCTAGCTAGGGGGTGGGGGCAGGCTGCCCTGGGTGCCACCCAAATGGGGTGTGTGGCACCCTTAGTGACCCCTCTCCCTTGCCTTTCACCCCCTTTCCACCTTTTCTCCATCCACTCCATTTAACTCCATCTTTTCACTTTCCTTCTTTCTCTTTTTAGTTCTGTCTACTTTCCACTTCCCTCCTCCCTTCTTTGGCTCACCATTTTCCTCCTTTCTTCTTCCCGTTGCTCAGTCTTCCTGTTCTTTTTCTCATTGCCTTCCTCCATTTCTCCCCTCCTTTCCCCCTTTCTGCTGGCTTCAGCTGCTTTAAAGGGCTGGTACCAACCCCATCTTCCCACCTGCAGCTTGGCACTGTCAACTGTGGAGAGTTGTAGCAAGGTGCAGAGTGGCTTGGTGATGGCTAGTGGCATCTTTGCTAAATACTCTGCACTACAGCTGAGCTGTACCACTTCACTCCCTTTCTCACATAGGTCAACTAGGTCAGGCATGGACCAAAGGCCTCCCTGGCTGAGCATTTGCCATTTGTCAGTGGCAAATGGCAGTGACCAGGGCCGGCTTTAAGCCAATGTGAGCAATGTCGTCACATCGGGCCCTGCACCAGCAGGGTGAGCATATTGCCTGTGGCTGCAGCTGGGATCTCTATGGGCTGTAAGTCAGTGGGGCAAGCAGAGCAGCTTTACCTTGGGCCCTCCCACCTGCCTCTGCCTCTGAACAGCCCAAAATGGGCCACCTGGAAGCAGTTGGCGGTGATGTTAGGATATCATCACCACCAACTACTTCCACATGCCATGCTTTGCACGTGGCATGAACAGAGCTCTTCTTGGTGAGTGAGGGACCCCACAGGGAGGGTTGGGGACCCCGCAGGAATGCTTCACATTGGGCCCCGCCACTGCTAGAGCGGGCCCTGGTAGTGACCAATGAACATATATTGAATGTACCATCTGCCTCACTCTTATGGTGTGAAATGAAATGAAATGAATAATAATGTGTGGAGTTTATTAGGATAAACCCACCAGCACAGTATCCTACTAGGGCATTTTGGGGGAAAAATGGCCACGGCCCTGCAAGCCTCTGGCAGTGATGCAATTGTTTTGGTAGCCACCAATTCTCTTTTTCCCAGAATTGAATTCCCCTCTGAAATTGTCTGCAATTTCAGTCCCCCGCCCCTTTTTTTTACCAGGTTCAATCCTGAATTCAGCCAACAGCTGTTTGGTCTTAAGACTGCTCAGTCTTAATGTTGATACAGTACACACTAGTGCATCAAGCCAGAATTTCCCATTTTCCTGGAAGGAAAAAAATGCTACAAAGCGAAGAATTTTGTGTTTGTTTTCAAAAAGAAGGCTTATCCACTTGACTTAGGAGCAAAGCGCCAATTCAAACCAATTAAGACCATCATGAGAAGGATTGCGGCAGGACATTTCCCTCGCTCTCTTAAAATGAGTGAAGGGGAAGAAGAAGAAGAAAGAATCAACAAGATGAAATGAGCTTTTCTCTAATTTTGCTGTAGGTTTTAGTCACTAATGGCTGTCTGCGCAGCACACAGCTTGGCCGTGGTTTAATAGAATATAGATTAATCAGCAGGACATGATGGTGGTTTTGCCGTTCTGGCATACAGCTGTTTGATTATAGAGGCTTCCTATCTGGCCAGCAGTGGCCATCGCTTTTAACCTTTCATGTTTTTCGAGAGAGAACAGGAGGGTGGGAGAGAAAGTCGTGGGATGAAAGAGAGGGACCACACTCTCAAATTTCATGAGTCGGATTAGAGCTGCAGTAATTCTCATTTGGCGCACATTCCACATTAAAATGCAAGGTTTCCCTTTTTGTGGGAGAAAATGCTTTTTTTGGCAGGCTACTTGCC
Source organism: Lerista edwardsae (assembly GCA_029204185.1). Lineage (NCBI taxonomy): Eukaryota > Metazoa > Chordata > Lepidosauria > Squamata > Scincidae > Lerista > Lerista edwardsae. The sequence continues at coordinate 5,701,737 of JAJKFI010000031.1, forward strand.
TCGTTTTCTACAATTTGCAAGTTCCACTGGGAAAAAAATGATTTGGCACCATCTTCTGAAGAAAAAAAAAAAGATTTGGCCCCATTTCCCATCACCTGTTGCCAATCTTGGGCTTGCTTGCCATCACTGGCAATCCTACCACGACTACCACTTCTACGACAGCTGTTCGTTTCATTGTGACTGCCAGTTCTTTTTCCTAAACACATCAGTGGGGTTTTTGGGAAATGAGCCATTGAAAGTTATTTACATTCATCCTACACATTTCTAATCAGCTAGGCAGCTAAGGCCTTATATCACTTGGGGCCCAATTCTATTGATGATAGAGCCAGCTGCATGCAGGTACCATCAGTGCCAGGTGTCACAGAGGCACTCCATAAAGCACTCTGGCACCAGTGATACAAGTGTACAACTAGCACTGAGGCTAGCCCCAGAAGACAATGCCATAAGCAGCCATAGGTTTTACTGTATTACTGTTTACAGTTTTGAATCTTCCTAGGGGAGAGGGGGAAAGCAGGGTAAGGGTGGAACTGAGCAGGCAGTGGATTGGATCCAATCCATTGGATTGGAGGGTGGGCTGGAGGGAGGATCAGATCCACTCTTGGAGTCAAAGAGGCCAACACACAGACGTGCGCCATCCTTCCTGACTCTGAGAATGGTGCAAACACGCTTTACTGTGGCCCTTGTGCCACCAAACATTGTTGGCCTAACTGTACCGCCCAGTAGTGTCATTCTGTAACGAGCTGCCGGAATGCTAGGCGGGACTTACCGCTTGATTGACAGGCAGTCCGTGACGCGTTGCCGCCTGCCCGCCTGCCGCGGGGGCTCCCTCCGGTTGGCGCGCCCCTCCGCGGCTTGCCTAGGCACCCAGCGCCCCCCAGGCAAGCGGGCACCCCCTCCGAAGCCAGGGGTGCCTGCGCGGCAGGCGGGCAGGCGGCAACGCGTCATGAACGGGCAGCCAATCAGGTGGTAAGTCCCACCTAGCGTTCCAGCAGCTCGTTGCCGGATAACACCGCTGGTACCGCCCTAACTCCAGGTTAACACCCTGATACCTGTAAAATTATGCATGGTGTGAGCAGGGTGTATAGTAAGTTGTTATGCATAATACTAGAACCAGGGGTTAGCCAATAAAGCCGATGGATGGGAGATTACGGTGGATGAAAGAAGATATGGACTTAGTTACGACAAGATGTAGTGATGGCCACCTTGGATGTCTTTAAAAGGAGATGGGTCAAATTAATGGAGAACAGGTCTATGAATAGATTAGATCCTCTAGATCCAGCAGCCATATGCTTCTGAGTGCCAGTTGCAGGGGCGTGATGACAGGAGAGAAATGGGCCTGCTTTCCTGCTTCTGGGTTTCCCTGAGGAGCAGGTAGGCTCCTGTGGAAAACAGCAGGCTGGCCTAGATTGGCTGTGGGCCTGATCCAACAGAAATGACTTATGTTCTTGCACAGAAATGTGATCAAGAGGACAAAGGAGCAGTGGCGGACCTGAAGGGGAGAAAGGGGTGCAAATGCCCCAAGTGCTGGGATGGGGGTGGAAATGCTGGCTGCCCCTTTCCTGGCCACTGAGAAGGAGAGTGAGGAGGCTTCTAGCCATGGAAGCTGCTTCCAGAGCAACCTGGTGTGACTCCAAAGGGCTGCCCACCCCTCTGAGAAGAGGTGAATGGCGCTTGGGAGCCATGTCAGGTCACTCCAAAAGCGGCTTCCACCACAGAAGCCACTTCCCAGAGTGACCCGGCGTGGCTCTGAAGGGCTGCCCCCCAACTCTGAGAAGGGTTGGGTGGCCCTTCAGAGTGCACCTGTTTGCTTCAAGAGGCAGCTTCCGTGGCGTCTCCCCCCTCCCAGGCACCAACCCTTCTCGCCCCTGCAAAGGAGTTGCATTTGGGGCTGAAAATCCTTGCTCAAGCCCCTAATGGTATGAACGTAAGCAACTCGCTGTTTCTGTTTTGCCCATCTCTGCAAACTGAGAAAACCCACCGAGCCCACAGGGTTGTTTTGAGAGCAAGCATAAGCACTTGCAAAGCACGTTGCTTCCTAAAATTACTGCATAGGGGATCACGACTGGCTTAATCACAAAGCATTTAACAAAGCGTTCTGACCCAATCCACCAAGGTATTGCCCGTACCACTGTACTGAGCCAGACCTCTGGAGTATATTCTTTAGTTCATTGCCTAGGAAGCCTTGTTTTTCTTGCAGGCAGGCAGAAAGTCGTGAACTTTAGCTAGTGTCCATTAATGCAAAATGTAACTTTTCCCTCAGGTTACAATTCAGTGCTACTGATGCCCTGCCCGACTTCATGAGATGGTTTCTTTTGCCGAACAATCCTCGAGTGACATTGCAGAGAGCAGTGGAGGAAGAATCAGCAATATCATGCCTCACTAGCTCCGCTTTAACAGATCGAGTTAGGAAATTCAGAGTTACTTGGAGCTCAACGCTGGCAGTGCCTCTAATTCACACACTGCTGTTAAGTGAATATTGTAAAAAGAATGCACTGATATGCCTGCAGTCCTCCCATCCCACCCCCCAACCCCGAACGTGACAGATTCTGTGCTTTCTGTGAAAGGAAGTGCCATGCCCTGGGAGACCAAAGAGTTGCCCTTTTGAGAAGGAACTGTACGAAACAAATGGTCACATTTAGCACTTTTATCAAACAGTTCCTGTGGGTTAAAAAAAAACACCACACCCCAGAACTCAGTATTTGACACAGCATGAGAAGGCCATGCAATGTGGCATATGTTCTTTACACACTCTGGGTGCATCCAGATCATTTTGCCACACTTTCAAATACACATTTCATCACATATCTGTGTATGTTGAAGTCCTACTTACTATTTGGTGCAATGAACCACCCAAGCTAGGGTGAGGGAGCTCCCCCTGAGATACTAGTCTGTATCTGCATGGGCTCTCGGTTTTTGGAAAATGGAAGTTCCACTGCCGGAGGAAGAAGCAATCTGAATTTAGGATGTGATCTAGCCCAAATTTAATCACAATGAAAAACCATGGATAATAGATTACACTGGCCACAATTTGAAACAGAGTTAAGGGAATAAGCAGTTGGTTTAAATGTACTTAACTCTGAACTTTGAATGATGACAGAGCACACCATGTTTTGCTGCAAAAAGCAACACAAAACTTGCTAAGAAGTCAGTGGAATACATAGAGTAGCTTTGCAGTGCATGTTTCTATTATTATTATTATTATTATTATTATTATTATTATTATTATTATTATTAAAATATAATGGAGATTTAAAGGAGATCATGATGAAGGAAAAAAACCCCTTTCTCCTAGTAGTTTATGAGAGTTGAATGTTCCATTGGAGCGGTTATGGTTTATCGTGTGTTTAAGACTTCCTAAAATATGAATTATTGATGAACCCTAAGGAGCAATGAGGGCCTATCATATAAATATTTATTTGGTGAATTTTCAAATGGATATTATTGACCTCACATAGACCATAATAGCTCCAAGTGGTCTCTTCTATTGCACAAAGGGATTTAGACATCTTCCTTAAAAAACCTAAGTATCGTTTTGCTGCGCAGCCAAATCTGGTACAAATACTGTAAATATATGCATACGCAGGATCAACTGTGAACATATTAGACTTCTGAGATGCCCAACACAAACCTGAAAGAGGAACAGAAATGAATGATCCAGCCAGAAAAGAGTGAATGCAATTTACTTCAATCACTTTCTGTTTGATACAAAAATGGGAAAACGTCACTTTGGAATATAAACCATTCACGCACCCCAGTCCAAAAACTCTTCTTTTGAGGCTCACAGCATTTCCTTGCTTTGCCCAGATTACTGCCCCCCCCCCACACACACAAATGATATGAGACAAGGTACATCTGGATATTACTTGGGCCACTTCTTTGCCACTGCCTGGCGCACGACTTCCATCTTGCTGCCAACTGTCAGGGCAGCCACCACCATTGCCGGCACGAACTTGCATTCGGCTGCCTGTGCAGTGCAATCGCGACAGCAGCCACCCAGCCGAGACTGTTGCCTCCACAGCACAGAATAAGCAGCCCCAGTTGCGTTGCTTAGCTGCTGTGGCTGGGAGGGGGCAGGGGCTTACTAGATTTCTTTGCGCCAGTTCCTCTCTTCTGGACTGGCGCTAGGGTGCCTGCACACGCAGGAACCCAAAGAGAGGCATGAGGAAGTGTGCGAGGCAATCACACAAGACAAGCAGAAAAATGAAATAAAAATCAGAACTGCTGCTGGCTCTGGCCCTCTCTCTCTCTCTCTCTCTCTCTGTGTGTGTGTGTATGAGTGAGAGAGAGAGAGAGAGAGAGAGAGAGAGAGAGAGAGAGAGA
>JAJKFI010000031.1:5727163-5765952 GCA_029204185.1 Lerista edwardsae
AAATAAATAAATAAATAAATAAATAAATAAATAAATAAATAAATAAATAAATAATAGTTTATATTAGTTGAGAGTGCCAAGGGAGAGTGCCCTAATTGCTACATGCTAGCTCCATGTTCACATGCAGTATTCTCCCCCCACCCCCCAAAAAAAATATCAATTGCAGGGGGCCAATGGTGACCAACTGTGGGGAATGGTTATTGCCTGTGGGGAATAACTGTGGGGAATGATACAGATGCCATTATTAAAAAAAATAAAATACAAAAATAGCACAGCATAAAACAGCACCAAATAGCTGTAGGTAATTCAAATGGGATCCCCAGGGTTCTCTAAAATCTCTCTCTGTTCTCAAACACCAAGTGGAATAGGTATGCTCTATATAAAAAGGTAAAGGTTTCCCCACAACCGAATGGTCTAGTTGTGACCGACTGTAGCGGGTGGTGCTCATCTCTGTTTCTAAGCCTGTAGAGCCGGCATTCGTCCAAGCTTCCGTGGTCATGTGGCCAGCATGACTATACGTCATAGCGCATGGAACGTTGTTATCTTCCCACCGAAGTAGTCCCTATTTATCTACTTGCATTTTTAGGTGCTTTCGAACTGCTAGGTTGGAAAGTGCTGGGACAAGCAACGGGAGCTCACTCTGTTGCGCAGTCTCGAACTCCCAACCTTCCGGTCAGAAAGCACAGCAGCAGCGGTTTAACCCGCAGCACCACCACGTCCCTGATGCTTTCACGTCCCCACTGGAAACCACGCAAAGTGGGGGCTATCTCAGACTTGCCAGAAGGTGGTTCCAGAGGTGTGGCACCACAACAGAAAAGGCCTTGCATCTTTTCACCACCACCTTGTCTGGTGGTGGTGGTGGTGGTGGTTTCCTAAGCAAGCCTAGGGAACAAGCAGGACTATATGGAGGAAGGTGGTCCTTGCCATATTGGGATTTAAAGGCCATCACCAATGCCTTGAATTGGGCTTGGAAAGAAATGGGCAGCTAGTATAGCTGCTGGAGCATAGTGGAATCAGCGTGCAATCTTAACCTGGAGTTAGGCCGGCAAATTTAAAAAGTGCCACCAGCCTTCAAATACCTCTGTTACACCCCAGTCCTACCTAACTCTCCCTGCAGGGTGATGCAGCAGAGCTAACGTGGTGTCTGCTGTATACAACGCCACCACTGAACCTGCCCCCTTCTCAGGCCTGATTTGCCCCCTCCCTGCCTCCCTCCTGCCCGTGTGTGATACTACCTGCAGCAGTAAACATATGGAAGTGTTTCATTACATCATTGGAACTTGCGTTCTGGAAGTGCAACTCTTCAATAGGATTGGGCTGTAAGTTATTAAAGGGGTTGTGGGCATTTGGGATGTTGGATTGGCACCCTGCATCCTGACATAGTCAACACCCAGTCACAAACTAGACTGGGAAAGACATAAGGATACTGCCTCTTCTAACAAATGTCTAGGGTTCCTTGGTTGTCAGACACCATGAACAGAGACGAACGAGGCTCTGAGCGTGCCCAGGGCAGGGCGACGTCACCGCGCCCAGCCACGCCTCCCTGTGCCCGGAAGAGCTCCATTTCAGAGCGAAACGGAAGTGCAGGAGGATGGGCGGACCAAACAGCGCGTTAGTTTTTCCGTGCTGTGCCGCCTCTCCGCTGCCAGTGCCCATTGCTCACACCACCCCCCGCTACACCCTAGAAACGCCTCTGACCATGAAATCTCCATTTTCTTCCACCTATAGAAAGAATAGTTTGTGTGTTTATTCAGAGAAAGGGGGGGGTTACAGCATTTGGTGTTATTATCTCTTAGACATTAGGATGGCATCTTTTTTTTTTCACATACATTCCAAAAGGCACCTTGCAAGGTTCCTTATGAAAAGCATAGCTGTAACTATGTAGATTTGCCTGACATGTTATTAATAGGTGCATAGGGCTTTCCTAGTTTTCTGCATGAGATCTGATTTAATATCATTGATGGGAAGCACTAATGAGATACACACACTGTGCTACTGGGTAATAAAAGCAGCAGGGAGTCAGATTTATATATATAGATAAAGTGTGTGTGTGAGAGAGAAAGGGGGGGAGGGAGGGAGGGAGGGAGGGAGGGAGGAATTCTTTGGCAAGCCAGTAGGAATTTGAAAGAATCAGAAAAAAAAATTCTTATCACACCATAAACATCCTGTTAATAAAAATTTGCTTCCTTTTGCAGCTTGTGGTATCATTTGTTATTTGTCTGCTCCCTGATGCCCCACAGTGGATGGATTCACACACGTATGTGTATCCTTCAATTTGTCTGGTCATTTGCACAGGAGAATTTTTACAGTTCCCATTAAAAAACATTATTGGGGGATGATAGCCAGTGATATGCAAGTTCTGATTTTGTTGTTTCATCAGTGATTATTTTTGTGCATGTGTGTGTGTGCGCGCGCGCGTGCATGTGCAGGTTGTCACTTGATGCTGCAGCCACCGAGTGTCGTGAGTATGCAGATCTGAAAATATCCTCCCTGCTTTCATTGCATTCATCCTCAGACTGCTCTGCTGGCCATTGGAGTCAAAGCCGCAGCTCTCAGATCGAAGCTGGACTTGTTTTCCAAAGCGTATCAACCAACCAGAAAGCCACGGCCATTGCCAGCTCCTCCACAAGCATCCCTGATAACAATCCAGGCATTTGCAAACATGAGTTTGTCACGTTCCTACCTAGGGATATGCAGATAAAAAATGAATTTCCACTAAAAGAAGAATGTTTGCTGTTTGGGCTTTCTTGAAAGGACGGCATCGAGGGATGACTTTCAGAGTGGGTTGTCATGAGAAGAGAACCATCACAAATGCGAAAAAAACCCACCAAGGTTGATAAATATTTATATTTGGAATCTGCTAACATGTGTAAGGCTGTAAATCCTTTTGTTCTTGTTGTTAAGCTCTATTCTTGCATGCAGGTCATACCCCTTCTAGCCCTCATTGTCTCTTCCTTTCCCTCATTTTCCCCTGGAGGGTCAGACTCAGCGAAATGCCACCACCTGTGTAGGAGTTCTAAGAGCAGCAACAAGAAAGCTGCTTTTGCAGATGATTCTAGCAGTGGATTTTGTCTCTAATGCTCAAAAAGTGTTTGCATCAAGGCTCGGTGCATCTTCTTTCTGCTATTGTGTTCACGTTTCCACCCAGGAACCTGGGGAGTCTGTTTATATAACTGAGAGAAAATGCTTTCTGGCTCATAGGTTTTCGATATCCATTCAAATCCTGCCATCTCCCAGTCCTATTGGGCATTTACGATGTTGGAACTCATGTTCCCTGCAGCTCCAGAAAGGGTGTGTCACTGCCATTGGTGTCCGAGTCACCCACTCAAATGTTCAGCAGGTCTGTGCATATGCCACCTACAGACCTACTTGTGCCAGATGGCAGGGAGGTGGGTCATGTGTGGTTTGGAGTGGGGAGGGGGAGGCCAGGGGCAGAGGGTGGATCTTGGTGGCAGTCATGCAAGCATGATCCTTTCTGGACCCTTTTCTGGCCCAGACCTGCCCCCTTCCTGTCCTCGAAACTGCACCAGCAAAATAGTTGCCATGGCTTCAAAGAGACCCACGAGTAAGCAGCCTACAGGGGCGTTAATAAAAGTTATTATTACTTACACAGGCTGCCGGACCCCACCTTTTCCCATCATAGAATGTTGAACACCAGTGCACATAGGCTAAAACAGTGTGGTTAATGTAACCTTACATGCATTGGATTGTATGTGCCTCGGCAGGATTCACATGGTCTAGCTTCACACAGACATACAGAGATATGACAGTCTGCATGGAATAACTGCTGGGCACAGAGGAACAAAACACACTTGCTTTCCTTCATGGAATGGGCCTGATTTAGAAAACAGTATCAGTGTTATCTAGCCTGTCCTTAGATGATCAACAACCCCTTTAGCAAAAGCATCTTCACTTTTCAGAGGTCATTTGTTCTCATTGGTGATATCCACAGGCCTTGTAACAAGGGCTTAGTTCCAAGCACATTATAATCCTAAAGAGCTCTGTGGAATATATTTCCCTGCATCAACTTAATATCCAGTAAATATGGAGATGAATAAATACTTCTGTGGAGCTAAAACGATTCTGGAAGAGAACTCTCCTTCCCTCCTAAAACGGCCGCCTACCCATAGACCTCTGTGATGATACATGGGCCTCCTGGGAAAGCTGCCATTTCCTGCTGGGAAGAGTGCCCAGAGTAGGCCATGACAGAGCTACTCTTTACTCTGTCACCATCACTTCCTGACACGCCTTCCTGGCACCCAGGAATGTGCAAATTCTGGCACGAGGAATGAAACTCATCAAAATCATTCCACTCACTCCTACCAACCCACTCAAGGGGCTTATTGTGGTATCAGACATTTAACTGTCACCCTTCAAGGAAAGAAAAGCCACCCTTCTCCATGCCATGCATACCAGACCCGTGCCCAAGATACCTTGCCCAAGATGGTGGGGAATTCATAGGCCTGGTGGACAAGGGCTGCTCTCGGGGGTTGATGCTGGGACCATCTCCCCTATTTTCTGATGAACCAGTAAATTCCCAGTAAATTCAGCAGCATTCTACAATTCTTATGTAAGGCCAATTCCCTTGCTAAAGCTATGGGGAATGCTGTCTAAGTACTGCACATAAAACCATTTGATTTTAAGGCACAGATAAGTCATGGAACAAGCCTCTAATCTTTTAAGAGATTTGCAGAAGGATCAGCTTGTAAGTGGAAACTCACCTCTGTTTGTCCAGGTAAATGACGAGGTAATGGGAAATGGATTTGAGTCTGCAGACTCTGTAGTTAACGATTCAATTTGAACATCAAAAGGCCTTGCAACAGAAGGTAGATCAGACGTCTTAAGTGGTTATGCCTGAGCTAAAGTGGTTTAATTGTTAACAGACTGGACAGAGTCATAGGTTTCATCCTGTAGAGACTATTCAGCATTCTGATAATGAGAACAATGGCAGGGCAGACAACTGCCCTACAACCTTATAATTTCACTTAACCTTTTGAGCATGTCCTGTCTTACTAGATAATTCTTTTAAGCATTGCACATTGCAGAGCGCTGCTTCAAAGCAGACAGGTGACATTTTAGAATGAGAGCACTAGCTTAGAGTGAGGGGAGGTAGTTTCAGTGGAGTGCAAAACCCTTGAAGTTCAGGCTTAGGGCTTCTTGCTTTGATGCCCAATATACATTTATGCTTCCCCACAATCGCTGTTCATTTATCAAGGAAAAGGGACTGTGACATATGTTGTTATTGTGTACTCTACACAAAGGTTGGTTGGCAATCCCAGCTTTGATTATTTCTGAATACTGATACAGGCTGTGTGGCAACAAATATATTATTCCGTGGCCTTTTCGGCTATCGTAATAACCATCCCATGTCAAAGGACCACATCATATCACAAAGATTCTGCTCTCTCTGACCAGATGGCCGTGTAATATTTTTAGATTTAGACCCAGCGCAGCAAACTCCTGCTTGATCACTGCGTAGCCTAAGGGATTTCAAGCTGTCATGGTGACCCTAGCAAAGATAGCCTGTTCCAGCAGTCTTGCTACAAAACCAAGACACACACATGAAGTGTCAATACTCTGGGCCCAGTAATATAATAGTTCCAAGAGGTGGAGAAATTAGATTCATGTGAGCTCATAACACACCTTATAGTTCCTAATCAGAGAGAGAACTGAAGGTTTTCTGCTCAGTTCAGAAGCACAAGGAAAGTAATGTCAGGCTCTCAGTTACCCTCATTTTAAAGTATGACTATCCAGATGGTTTTGAAACAGGCTGACTGTTTTTTGCCTCCCAGCTATTTCTTTTTTGAACCCACAGTGTTATTGAGTGTAACATTTGCATTTCAGTAACACAGGCCAACATTTGCTGTCTTAAATGTTAGATCTATTCCTGGGTATATTTGGGGTGCTGATTCAAAAAAAAAAAAGGCATCAGTTTTGCCCTATCAGTGATACAGCATAGCTTTGTGAATGCAGGCAGATGAGGTCCAAGGCAGGCTGGGGTTAAGGGCCGAATCAGGGAGGAGATCATCAGAGAGGGTGGAAGCAGAATGCATAGTCAGGGAAGGCTAGAGTCAAGTGCTGGAGGGGACAAGTGGAATGAAAGCAAGCCCTTGGAGTCTGTATGGCTATTCTGATAGGTTGTGCAGACTGAAGACCTGAGCCTGGAACAAATGTTATATGAGTCATGCCCAGTGGTGTTATTCTACTGGAACGCTGGGCGGGACATCCGGGTGATCGGCAGCCCACCCGTCGCGTTCCGCAGCGACGTTCCATTACGCAAGCGGCGTAATTGGTTACGCAAACGACGTAACGCTGCGGAACGTGACGGGCGGGCTGTCGATCACCCGGATGTCCCGCCCAGCGTTCCGGTAGAATAACACCACTGGTCATGCCCCTATTGGCTTATCAAGGCGCCTTACTGGTCTGACTGTTATGGAGGGCAGTGTTGCAGTACAAGCATCCCCAATCTGAGAGATGCTCTACTTGTTTGACATCTATGGCACTTTACACAGATAGACCAAGGAGTCTGGCCCTCCAACACACTCACTTCACCAAAGGAAAAAGGATATAGAAACACTAACAATATCATCAGCTTGACTGAGACATGGAAGATCGAGGGGCTGGGTGGTGGGTTGCTAAATGTCAAGGTTGCTTATCCCTTTCTGCTGAGACAAGTTTGTAGCATTGCAAAGATTGGGGTGCTGTGGTGCCAAGATCGGTATCTTTTGCAAAGGCATTCAAAAGTGGGGGGGGGAGACAGAGAATGGCTTGGATAGCAGACCCAGGAGGGCCGGGCAATAGCCTTAACTGGACCTAAGGAAGGCACCAAAGCAAAGAAGCTGGAGGATAGATTCCTTCAGAGGCAGTTCAGCAGATGCACAGATGGTGGTTTGAGCAGAGCTCGGAGGTAAAAGTGCAAGGGAGAAAAGAGAATGGTTGGAAGGAGACAGGAGTGATCTGATTCCTCTCCTGGATGTTGGCTGGCCCAGTGGTTTTTGGGTGGCAAAGGGAGAGGGCTTGATGCAGCAACAGTAGCAAGAGCAGGGAAAATACAGATGACGTGAGGGACCCTGCTTTTCAGAACCCAAATTCCTATAGGGAATCATAGAGCCTCTTGGGGGGTGAGCTCATCAAGGCCCTTCTTTTGTTCCTTGAAGGTCCTTCCAACAAGCTTATCAAGTGGCTTAGGCTGAGAGATAGTAACCTGGCTAAGGTTAGGCTGCAATCCTATGCATGCTTACCTGTAAGTAAGCCCCACAAGCCACAGGGAGACCTACTTCTGAGTAAATATGCATAAGATTGTGATATTGTTTAGCACACTTCATGACCAAGTCCTCAGCCCTAGTCCAACTACTCCACCACAAGGCTCTGGCGGTTCCATTTGCTTTCTATGCCACACTCAAATATTATGACTACCATTTTATTCTGTAACCTACAGATTTAAGGGTATTCTGGATTGGGTAGAACTGGAGTATGAATCTTTTCTATGACAGCTGAGGGCGGAGAGAATTAAACCATTGATTCAAACCTTATAGGACACATGTGCGCAGGTTATGCAAAGACAATTGGAGTTTGTAGGAAACATCTGTTTCTTCTAGTGAGGTTTGATTTATCTGCACTAGGCCAGTGGTTCCTTTTATGGTAACCATCTGTCATATTTCCCTTGTACACTGAATTAATTACACGGTTTTCTGAATAGCCGATTTAAAACAAACCACAAACAAGAATGCTTTCTGGTAAGAGCTGCTTATAGTTGCAATGTGCATTCCTAATGAAGGCAGAATGAATGAATGCATTACTGAGACCATTCAAGGAATATGCTGTGTGCTATTAAAAAATCTATGTTGTTATGATGATGATGCATTTATTTCAGACCCTTCAATGGAATCGCCAGCCACTGTGACAATAAGAATGTCACACATTCAGGTATCCTAGAGTTGCCACAACTCAGCTGACACAGTGAAAAAGTGAACTCAAAGTGAAAGTGAAGAGTCCTCTTTAGACAAATCATTCAAGGAATTGCAATATTATAAAGGAGTTCTTATGTGATAAAATTGCTCAGGAAAGTTTTACATATCCCTATCAATCACTAATTAAAAGAATATGTATAGAGTAGAGATGGCCTGGCTGTTTCCTTTAGGACTTATGGAAGCACATTTTTCCCCCAAGGGGAAAGAAACACCAACGTTTTAAGCACTTGTTGAATTTCTGTGTCACATGCAGCTGTCAAACAAAAGTATACTATTGCTACCCACGGCAGGAGTTTGGGATGAAATGATCCATATCTTTGTATGAAGCACTGTCAGTTTCAAAGTAATGGAGCATGGCTATAGGATGCGTGGCAACAGGGAGAATCATGAGCTCATGCATTTCACAATATACCACGATGCCACGCTCATCAACTTGGCACTGGCACGGATGTGGACAAAACTAGGGCATCCCTCCCCAGTCAGTCTCCTCTCCCAAACTTGCCTCTTGAAATGTTCACTGCCACTGACACTGTTGCTGGTCTTGCCCTGGAGGTGTCACATGAGAAAATCTTTGCAGTCCAAAATTGACAATTCTTTTTTTTTGTTGTTGCAAAAAGATAATAAAGAAACCTCTCTGCCTAGCTCTGATTTTATTATCTGTTACCATCTATGTTATGTATTGCACTGCTGAGAAAAACAGTATATAATGATTCTGAATGCAGCTCTCAAAGAAATGTATATATATTTGTATTCCTGCACAGTGACATTAGTATATTTTTTGCCACATGGCCCATATAGAAGAGACTGGGGAAATTAGTCTCAGATTTATAAACAAAACCTCTTACACAAGTGACTCGTTCAAGCTGGCTGTGGATAGCCCTTAATGGGAACACATATGTTTATGCTAAATAACCTGTAGTACCAACTGAGGTGCCACAATTCTCTCCACCATTAGCAAGATTGATTCTGCCTCCGAGTGGCTCTGCTCAACAGAAGTGCCCTTCAGGTAAGTTGAAAAAGTTATCAGGCATGTAGTGTAAATGAGCAGTGAAGATTTGGGAGATGAAGGAAACGGTAGCGTTCCACGGGAAAAAAAAAAACGTTTTTCGCTCCCAGTGATACCAAGTAGTCATCTGTCAAAATGAAATTATGAGATATGACTGTGTCAGCTCTGCTGTGATTCTCAATGGCTCCGAAATAAGGCCTGGCGGGGGGACTGAACTTTCAAGTTTAAGCACACAGATATGAATAAATTGCACATGAGGCTTGCCAACCAGGCCTGATAGTCATTACATCAAGGTTCTCTCTCTGCCAGTATTTTGTTTCTGGTTTTTGAGGGCCTCCTAGTGACTATTTACATAGCAACACAAACTGCAGGAGTACTCATCCACCGAAGTCCTTCCTAACTTCGTTCACTCAGGCAATTTGCGAATAAAATATTGAGCAATCCAAAAGGAGAAGTTTGGTCAGTGTTTGCTTGAGGTTGGTCTTCCACGTTTCATGAATACTACAATCTCAATCCTAACCTGGAGTTAGGCTGGCACAGTTAGATCAGCAGAGTTTGGCCGGCACCAGGGTCACCGTAATGCACGTTTGGACCACCCTCGGAGTGGATCAGCGCCCGTCTGTGTGCTGGCCTTTCTGAGAGTGGTCTAAGCAGACTTAACATACTAAACATACGTATCCCTTGTGCCAGTCAAACTTTGCTGGCCTAACTGTGCCGGCCTAACTCCAGGTTTGGATTGTGCTGTACCTCAGGGCGCAATCCTATACTGCGCTGGAATGGCAAGGTTGGCCAGCCAAAGCCATATCCTAGCGCAGTATAGGTAAGGCTGGAGCCTCCCCATGACAAGGGAACATGCACTCTCTTACCATAGGGAAGGCCCACTAAAGAGTGGGCCCAGATCCAAGGAGACTGCGTGACCTGAATTGGGGCCTCGTGGCCTCGTGGGCGGGCTTAGGAGTGGCTGTATGGCCACCTCTCAAGCCTGCCCACATTCCGCCCAAATCCCGTCCCCACATCCCTCCCTCCCTCCAATCCCATGCCGCCTTGGCACGGAGACTCCCTCATGCCAACCGGCTTCAGTCAGCACAAGAGAGGCGCAGCAGGGCCGGCGCTGCCTTCAGTGCCAGTCCTGCGCGGTGTGCAGAATTGCGCTGCCCATTAACAATCTTAATGAGAATACAGTGAACAGCAACATCTCAAGTCCAATGGACTTTGCTTAACACACGGTGGTATGGTCTGGGTGCTTTTCATGTCTTTTAGTTTAGCTACAAGGCATAGAGTTTGATCCTGACGGCTTGAACGGTATCACTTGTACCATTGGCGAATGTGCCATAAAGCATGTTTGTGGCACCACAGGAAGAGGGAGTGTTGGTGCTGGGCATCAGTGCCACAAGATAAGGCTGGCTAGTGCTCATCCAGCACTGACCAGTGATAAGGCTTTTTGAGGTGGGGGAGGGGCATAACTATGTGGGGGGATGATTGGGCCCAGGAGGGGGATGGAGACAGCAGCCGCTTCTGCCACCAAATCTTGAACCCCCTCCTAAGCCAGGTGGCCTGACATGGGCTGCAAATACTCCCTTTCCCTGAGGGTTACTCCGGCAGCCTCAGAATCCAGCAGTTGCCATTTTGGCGCCACGGAAGCCCTATGGGATTAGGCTGCCTGAAATCACTTATGTGGAATGCTACCATCCTCCCTATGCTTTTCTGGTGGGATTGGTAGACCCTGCTGGGACCTGTATAGTAGCCCTAATGCAAGCCTGGTGGAGAAAAGGTTCTTCTCCTGGGCCTGGAAGTGTGGCACCAGGGGTTAATCAGGTCAAAAGGCCTGCCCAGCCTGGCTGGTCCTGAATTATCAGTATTAGAGGCCAATGTGCCACCAGGGAGCAATTGAGAGGCACTGTGGTGAAGGCTCCGAGAAGCCTGCCAATAGCATTGCTTGCCCTGCAACACCATCATCACCCACAGTGCCCAAGTTATTGGATGCCTTGGGGCCAGAGGAAGAGCAGATGGTGGCTCACCTGATCACCATTGCCCCTGCTTTGCCTCCCGCATTCCACTGTGCCTTGGGTCAGGGTGGGGGACAGAAGACGGTGGAGGCAGTGCAGTTCAAGCACTTTTGGATGCATTGTGAGTGAATGATGGGTTTAGCCACAAAGCTTCAAGGATTTGTGTGCATACACTTGGAATTTGTCCAAATCCCCAACTCCTTTCAGGCTGACCCAGGGGATGGTCATGCCATCTCTGGATAATCTCTAGATAAGAAAGATTATCTCTAGATAAGGCGGTTGTAGATGTTAAGAGTTATTTATTAAAATGGTGGATCTGTTGCCAATCCATATCGTGTTCTTGTTGTTTTCCACTGGTGCGAGGAAAATCAAGTTTGCCATGATGATACATTAATGAGTTTCTATGGCTAACACATCACGTCTGAGTGATGGATGCATGTTCAGAAACATCTATAATGCATATTGGGGAAACCTCCTCCATATGGGTTGTAACCTCCTTACTGGGTGCAAGGGAGTGGCAACAGGATCCAAGCATCTTGTTGTCTCATGCCTCCCTGGGGCACCTGGTGGGCCGCTGTGAGATACAGGAAGCTGGACTAGATGGGCCTTTGGCCTGATCCAGCAGGGCTCTTCTTATGTTCTTATGTTCTTAACCGTGGTCACTTCCATGTGTATCTATATCAGTGGTTCCCAAAAGCCTACTCAGACATTGAGAATGCTTGCAAGGGCAGGGCCTGGAGTTGCAGGGGTGTCCTGATGATGTTGCTGTGATTGCCATGCAACAGGGCACCCAGGGGCTGCAGTGCTTACCTGAGGGTCGCACTGATGTCTGAGGAGGTCTGGGAGACCCATAGCCTCCTCTGTGGGCCTCCGCAATGCAGAAGACCACCCAGTGGTGGGATTCAAATAAATGAACAAGCGGTTCTATGACGTCATAGCCGGAGCCAAAAAAAACCCCCCAAAGCCAGCTGAGGTAAGCGAGTGGGTGGGGCCCGGCCATTTAACAACCGGTTCTATAGAACCTGGGCGAACCCCCTGAATCCCACCACTGAGACCACCCCATTTTTTGTGCAACAAGCACTTCCTGTTTTAGTGTGTCAGTAAAAAGTGCTTGTTGCATGAAAAACGAGGTGTTCTGCATCGCAGAGGAGACTGCAGACCTCCCAGACCCCCTCAGACATCAGCGCGACCCCCAGGTAAGCGCTATAGCCCCTGGGTGTCCAGTGGCACTGCAATCGCAGCAGCCCATAACTGGGCCACTCCCCTTCAGGGGGAATGGCCCAGTTTTGTTTTCCAATGGTAGCTCGTGACCCACAGATTGGGAAGCACTGATCTACAGTATATGTGTTTACACATTTATTTATTTTTCACATATTTACACTGTCTTTCCTCCAAGGAGCTCAGGGTGATGAGCATTGTCCTTCCCCTCCTTTTGTCCTCACAACAACCCTGTGAGGCAGGTTGTGCTGTGTGAGAGAATGACTGGCCCAAGGTCACTCTGTTACTTGATGAGTTTGCTGTAGGAATTATAGCTCAATCCTTTTATAGCAGCCAAAAACTACCTCAGACAATCAGACACTCCAGAATGTGACAGGTAAACAGAATCAGATGCATATGCTAAAACCTCTGAGTTGTCCTTGTAATAGAGAATAGGGCATGGCTGATGAAAGGGGGTTATTAAAGCTTCTTAATTCTAAAGGATAAATGTTTGGAAGATTAACCAGAACAGTGCAAACATAATTATGTATCTTGGTGCATTGACCCAGTACTATCATATAACAAAGTAATTATGAGAAAGATTGTTGAACCTCTCGTCTGGCATGTCATGCATTCATTTAGAAGCAATATCCTTTCCAGTCTTGTCATTTTCAGTTTGAAAAGTCAGTAGTCACATTAAAATCACTTCCGTGCTCATAAACGTTGTTAGGCACAGCAAACAAGATATCATCTCTTTTATGGGGAATGATATGTAGTGTTTTCATCTAAAACATTCTTCATTCTCTAAGAATGTATTCTTCTACTCATACAGTAGAGAAATGGCTGGGTACTCCCCCAAAGCATGGAGCAAGTCCCAAGTCCACATCATCTGCCACCTGCACAAAGACCACCCATTTGGACCCCCCCTGCTATGCCGCCAAGCTTGTTCCACCTATTCTCTCCTTCAATTTTCTTCTACACATGAACTTCAACTTCCTTCTAGCATGAAGTCTACTCACCAGCCTACATGAAGAGAAGCTTGGAGAAGAGAAGGCTGAAAAGGGGTATGATAGTACATTTCAAATACATGAACAGCTGTTATATGGAAGAAGGGACAAATCTGTTCTCAGCTGCCTCTGAGAGTAGTCGAACCAGGGCCGGCTTTAAGCCAATGTGACCAATGTCATCACATCGGGCCCCGCGCTTTGGGGGCCCCCGCACCAGTGCAGTGAGCATATCGCTTGCTGCTGCAGTCAGGATCTCTTAGGATTGTATGTAGGTCAGTGAGGCAAGCAGAGCAGCTTTACCTTGGGCCCTCTCAGCTGCCCCAGCTTCTGAAGTGCCCCAAATGGGCCTCCTGGAAGCAATTGGCAGTGACGTCATCCTGTCACCACCATCTATTTCCAGGTGCCACACTTTGTGTGTGGCACCACAAGTGCTCTTCTTGATGAGTGGGGGGCCCTGTGGGGCAAGTGGGGGGCCCCACAGGAATGCCCCGCATTGGGCCCCGCCACTCTTAGACCCGGCCCTGAGTAGAACTAGATTCAATGGGTACAAACTGAGAGGAGATTCCAGTTAGATATCAGGAAGAAATTCCTGACCATAAGGGAGGTCCAGCAGTGGAACAGGTTGGCAAGGGAGGTGGTGGATTCTCCCTCCCTGGAGATCTTGAAGCAGAGGCTCAATAGGTACCTACTGGAAATGCTCCAGGACAGCCATTGCGCCATAGTACATTGGTGTGCTGCAAATGGTACTCAGGTGTGCAATAGGAATTTGGGAGAGGGTCATTTATTAGTTGGGCCATTGGGGAATGTGGACCCCCTCCCACTTGCAGCACAGTGTGCCTTGTCAATTATATATATAAAAAAAACTGATGTTGTGCCTTGACCAGTTTAGTGCCTTGCCAGCGTGCCATGAGATGAAAAAGGTGGAAAATCACTTCTCTAGGAGGACTTCCTGCTTTAGGCAGGAGGTTACACTAGATGAGCCTGTAGGACCCTTCCAGCTCTATGATTCTGTACTCACTGGACATCAGTTCACTCACAGAATCCTCCACACATACGTGCTTCATCTCCGTTGATATATCATTGCCAATGACCACAGTGCTCAGCACTTCAACGCCAAATCCTCCTTTTACTTGCATGGAAAAAAATTAAGAAATCCAGATAATAAAAACATTGCAAGAAGCTGCAGACACAAATATGATTTGCAAAAGAGCAGAGAATCTGGCACGGGGGCTTCTCACCACTTTCTCTCCCCCTCCCCCACCCACTCAAGGTACAGGGTGGGGAAAAAATCTTTTAAATAAATCATTTGTTTTCAAAATCTCCATCAAACGTTTCCCAAAGATGCATAAATGGAAATAGTAAATAAATTGAAATTAAATTGAAATTAAATAATAATAAACTGAAATTTAAAAAATGCAGACAACATAAGAACGATCAGGATTCGGGAGGACATTATTAAAATGTAGACGACCATCTCCATACCCCCTCCCCGTGCACAGAAAATCAGAAAGGATCAATGTAAAAAAGTAGACAAGAAACTTTTAGTACCAGAAGCCTGTCAAAGTCAAGGCTTTCCGTTTTTAACAAGCTATCTGAAATAGCACAGAGAAACAGCCTGACAAGCATACTCTCTCCAACAGGAGAGAGTGAGAGAGAGAGCCACAGGTTCAATGCTATGCTACCAGTGAGAACACCAAGCTGTTGTTAATCATGTTGCTATTATGACCTTCTAACAAGGATTGTAAGTTATATGCAGGACTTTTTAAAAAAAGTTTTTTCTCTACTCACAACCACACCTTGAGGGAGGTTAGACTGAGGTATCATTCAGTGAGCTTTATGGGTCCTTAAATTCAAATGCATGAAGGCATAGTCCAATACAAGGTCCACTATACCACATAGGCAGCCCAATCCTAACTCATAGTGATGTGCGGGGATGCCGTGGCACCAATGCAGCTTCTGCTGTCTCGCATGGGAAGGGAGTTGGCATGTCGAGGCCTCCTTGGGGCAAGGGAACTTTGGAGCTGCCATGGTTCAACTTGGACATGCAGCAGCTCAATAGCTAACACAAGTCCGTATTGAGCCATGGAAGTGGATCAGGCCAGGAAGGGGGTTAGGATACAGCAGGCACTGCTGTCAAAACCTATTCCCTTGTTGGTCCCGATTCACTCACCCACCCCATCTCCTCCCTGTACTACCCACCCTCACCTATTCCACCGCCTCCCCACCCCTGCACAGCCTTCCCTGCTCTGGCAGGAAGACGTGGCTCGTCATGCAGACCTGGCTGCTTACTGGCCATGCCTTATGCACCAGCTGTGTCAAGCTTGGAACAGTTGCAAAGCATGTTATGCTGGCGGAACATATATTCCACTAGCATAATGTACCCACAGGATTGGGCTGTGGCTTTCAAGAGTTGTATACCTGCCAGACAAACCTCCCATGTCAGATAGAACATTCCGTTCACCTAGTAGGGATCAGAACTCCCCGTCATTTCAAATTCCAACACAAGGCCCCTCTTCATTCTCACACACACAAACTCACCCAGCAATGCGATAAGGCTAGAAGATGGTAAAGTAGAGCCACATAAAGGGTCTTGGCAGTGGTGAAAGGCAGGTGTTAAAACATAGCAGAGCCCAACCCACCTCCAAAATGCTCTCTAAAGAATGATTTGGAAGGCTGAAATATGTGATTCCCACAATTGCGCCTCAGAGCCAATCCTATCCCCCACTACACAGAGTGTGCAGCACCATTGACAGAGCACACAATGCATCCTATAGTCTGGGAAGGAGGTAATAGAAAGCCCAGAAAAGGTAAGGTAAAAGGATCCTTTCTGTAGGCTGCCAGTGGGTCTCCTTGGACCTTTGCCAGCACTTTAGCTTGTATAAACTCAAGGAGACTCATGGGACCAGATCTGGGCTGGGAAGAGGGGATAGGATCCCATGTGTGCTGGTGGCACTGAGAGCCACATTCCTCCCTCCTGAAACCGCCCCCACCCAATGGGTGGGGTGGCAATGGGTTCTGGTGTTATAATCATGGCATTATAATGGCATTATAATGACAGCTGTGGCATCACTTCAGGTGGGTCCTGGACAGATTGTCATTCTAAAAAGTGGGTCCTGGTGCTAAAATGTCCTCTCCCACGCAGATACCAGAAACTGTGGACAAAGGGAATCCCTACAAAAAGCAGTTCATAAATTCCCCCACCTTCAATCAGATGCCATACCAACTTCTGGTTGGAGTCCACTTGTTGCTTTCTCATGTGTTTATGTGCTTTCTGCTCTCTACAAATGCTAATAGGAATCAGGAAGTGCTAACAGGAAGAGGCTGGAGGCCTGAAAAGAACACAATGCTAAGTTCTGTGCAATATATAATAAGCCCATGATGACCCATCCCTGGCACCTCAGGGCAAAAAACAAAGGGAAAGGATTTGAGCAGCACCTGGTTCCTCCTCCTTGGCAAGGCAATCTCCTTGGGTCTCAGGTCTCTCTCCTCACTTGCCAGTGGCATTCAGTGAGGAGAAGGCAAAATCTTAGGTTTTTCAGGAGCCTGAGTTCCTGTGTAAAGCTGCCCTTCCCCCTCTCTACTTCAGAGCCATTTGTGTCTTGGAGAGCAAAGCCTCTGAGTCCCAAGCGGCTGTGAAAGTGCGGGGGAGCGGCCGCTTTACATAGGAGCTCAGGCTCTTGCAGAACTTCTCCCGCCCCAAGGAACACCCCCGCCAGGGCCCTCAGCTTGGCAACCTGCTCAGAGAGCCTTGTCCCTGGCAATGGCTGGGGTTTTAAAACTCTTGGTCCTGGGGAGCATGTGTGGCTCCATCTCTGTTCCTGCTCCAACTCTGGACCTACTCTTCCAGTTCACCTGGCAACCCTGGAAGTTATTGAGGGCCTCTAGTTGGCCACTTAAAGGGCATCTCTTGTGGCAATGGGCCTGGACACAGCAAGGCTGTGGGCAGAGGCGGATCTACAGGGACGGCAAAGCTCTAAGTGTTGCAAGAAGCCTTACCTTGTTATGTAAATCCCTTCTCTCCCTTGCTGCTGTAGCCAGTAAGCAATGCCAAGATGTTGCTTTTCCCTGTGAGGATTGGCTAAAACGGTGCAGGAGAGGAGTGATTTCCACTGCAAGGTAAGGCTTCTTGCAAAACTTAGAGCTTTGCCCTCCCTTAGATCTGCCACTGGCTGTGGGGTTGCACCAGGGACAAAGAAGCCAAGGAAAGCCATGGCTGGACCAGTTGGGAAAGAGCACTTGGCTGAGTTCTGTGGGCACAACCCTGGGGTGAGTTGATCTAAGATCTAACTTGTTTCAAAAACCCAGACAGTCCTGCAGTTAGTTCTTTATTTAACGGGAAGAAATACTATTCTGGTTCCCTACTGTCAAAAGTCAGAGGCTTTCTGAAAATGATGGCCTTTATTCAAAATCACTCCCCATTATTATGAAGTCAGTTTCGTTCACCTGAACATTATTATTTATTGTTGTGTCACTTAATAAAGGTCAGCCATCCTGCGTGGATTGACTGGAGTGCCTTTCAGCGAGCATTCGAATGCGTGGCACTGAACTGCAACTCCCCACCAAATTTCAGAACCTGCCACTTTCATGAGGATCTTATTAATGAGAGAAAAGTATAATGCACTGACAAAGCAAAAAAAAAAATACTCACCAGAGATTGAAAGGCAAACTGTTTTTCTCATAAAGATGAGAAGCCATTTAAGGTATTTAAACAGTAAATGCTACCACCTTCTGCCTAGTAGCCTGAGCTTTCACTATTCAGAAATGCTCGTGTATGAAAAGAATTATACTTCCTTAATTACAAATTTCATTTTTTTTCTCAGAACATGTGATCAAAAAACACAGAGTGGCATTCAGCCAGAATCGGGCATCTGGCAACAAGAAATCCAAAGCATGCTTCCAAAGTCTGCACACATTCTTCTGTACCCAGTTACAGAGAAAACAAAACTATGGTTCCCAAACTGTGGGCCAGGACCCACCAGTGGATCACAAGCCATATTGAAAATGTGGGAACATGGGATGCTGAAATAAAAAGGGAGCAGGCTGTGTGGTTGCTTTGCTTGTGTCAAGGTTGTAAACAAGCTTTTTTTCTCTTTCTGATTCACTGTGCTATTGGAAAATGGCTGAGAAATAATCCAACTTCTTAGGAAAGCAGCAGGCTCTGGCGTCACAATGATCAATCAATCAATCAATCAATCAATCAATCAATCAATCAATCAATCAATCAATCAATCAATGATGGCACTTCCGGCCATGACATCACTTCCAGTGGGTCCAGGACAGAATGTCATTTTAATGAGTGGGTCCTAGAGGTCTGGGGAAAGATTTCTTTCATCTTGAACAGAAACTATGGCACCATTCAGCTACACAGTGTCAAACCATGTTCTGGTCTTATGAGAATGAGGAGGCAAGGCTCATCCCCCTTGCTTCCTGCCCTTAGATCAGAAATGTCAAATTTTTCTTGCAATGAACCATAGGTTGTGATGGATGAGTCCCTTTCTGGATTTTATTTGGAATGAGCTTAGGAAAAAATGTATTTATTTACATTTTCTTATAAATTTTCATTATCTTATAAAGATAGGTGAAATAAATAAAGCCACAAGCTTATTCCAGATTTTGGCCCCCTATCCCTATGACCCCAAATTATGTCATAGGGAGCATGATGGGAACTTTCAGTCTATTTTCTCCAACACCTCTTAAAAAAAGACTCACCAGTTTCATCTTATCCAAACTTAGTAAGAGGACGTGGCCATTTAACCTGACACACTGACACTATGTTAGCAGCAGCAAGCATAATTTCCAGGAACAATGAGGATTACATTTCTCATGGCTCCTGGAAGCCCTGGATGCATGATAGTATCCAGGGATGTTGGGAATCATGGCAATTATATTTCCCATAGTTCCTTGTGGCTCCAGATGAAGCACCTGATACAGCAGTAGCATCTATAACTATTAATGAACACCTTCAGTACAATACTTCCCTACCAGCACTGGGGTAAATGTGGGAAAGGGAAGGAGGCAGTGGGTGGTGACAATGGTTCATGATAGATTCTGCCCATGAATGGTTCATGAATGGTTCATGCCTATTCTGCACCGATTCCAAATTTTGGAGGTGTTTAGAATCAATTTTGAATGGTCTTGGGAAGCTCAGAACTGGGGATGTCGGTTTCTGAACCTTGGCACCATCACCAAGCATAATGAGGGATACGACAAATGAGTTTCCTTCCGGAGACTGACAAAATGTATAATTTGAAGGCATAGATTTCTTCCTAAGGAGACCAATTTTCAGAAAATCTTTTCCCCTTGGAAACCAAGTGGCGCTCTAGGGGGATTTGATAATGCTGATTGCACGGTTCTGAAAAGAGACAAGGAAAGAAAATCACTCAGTTCTTTACTTTTCAGGGCATGTTCCACTATTTACCAGCCTCAGTATTTTTTAGTTCCAACAGAACCTTTGCAAGGATGCCTCTTTCAAAGACATCATTAACTACAAGTACAAGAATTCCTGCTACCCAGCCTCTAATCATATTGTGATAAAGGTAAAGGTTTCCGCACGACCGAATGGTCTAGTCGTGACCGACTGTAGGGGGCGGTGCTCATCTCTGTTTCAAAGCCTGTAGAGCCGGCGTTTTGTCCAAGGACAAGCTTCCATGGTCATGTGGCCGGCATGACTCTAGGAACGCCGTTACCTTCCCACCGAAGTGGTCCCTATTTATCTACTTGCATTTAGGTGCTTTTGAACTGCTAGGTTGGCAGGAGCGTATTGTGATAGGAGGCCATAAATCAGAGTACCAGTCTGTAATAGTCTAGAAAACATCTGCTGTTTTGTCACACAGAATTATTTGCTGTATTTTGCATAAGTTAGCCCTTTTAATTTATTTTAAAACTGGATTCTATTGATCTTCATCTGGTAAGCAGGGACCTCAAGTGAGTCATTGGCAGTCTAAGGAGACTTACATCAATAGCCTCGCAAGAGTAGATTTATTCGAAGTGAGAAGTATTGAGGAGACAGATGGGGACAGAGAGAAAGAGAGCTTGGAGAAAGAAGTCTGCCTTAAACATTAAAATAATTCTATAAGGTTGAGCCAAAACAATTAAGGAGTATTCAAAATCTAGAGGCAAACCTGGGGGCAATTTCAGGCAAACAGCATAAAAATAGAGAACTTTTCAGCTAGTTTACTTTCCTCTCTTACCATTGGTGGAGCAGTGTTGGTTGGTTCATGGTTCTTTTTAAACCTTTTCAGTTATAATATTTTTTCTGCTCTCTACATTTGACAGCAGTTTTAGAGTTATTCTTTGGCAGCTGCCAACTGGCAGGCACCAGTTTTATTCTCCATAATTCTCTAGACATGGTGTTGTTCCAGGGTGTGATGGAGAGCAAACATTGTGGCAAAGAAGAACTGCATGCATCCATTACTTCCTGCACAATGAACCACATTGAGGGAGATGTACTGTATAGTTTGCTCCTAACACAATCCCTTCAGATGCTTCAGCAAAATTTCAAACAGGGACAAAAAGCCAGACTGGACTTCATGGAGTTTTGGGGAATCAATCAATCAATCAATCAATCAATCAATCAATCAATCAACAGGTACTTATATACCACTTTTCAACACGAAGTTCACAAAGTGGTTTACAGGTAAATATTAATAATAATAAAGTTAAATGGCTCCCTGTCCCAAAGGGCTCACAATCTAAAAAAAGGCAGACTACCAGCAACAGCCACAAGAAAGACTGCGCAAGAGGGACAATTACACTCCCCTTGCTAAATATAAGAGGATCACCACTTGAAAAAGTGCCTCTTGCCCAGTTAGCAAGCCAAGGACCATATATTAGAGAAAAGAGACAACCCCCCAGCCTTAAACTATTATCTATTCTATCTGGAAGGAAATGCTTTTCTGACTCCAATAGTATTGAATACAACTATAACCCAATTGTCAAGCAAAATCTGTCCTCAAAGCTTTTGAAAAAGATTTCATAGGCTAAGATTTCTGGCTAAGATTTCATAGGCATAGATTTCTGGGCTAAGAATTTTGGTTATAACATCCTAATTGAGGAATGGGAACAACTATGGACAACAAAATATTAAGGTAACTAAAACTGCTTTGTATAATCTGTATTATAGATAGCATTTAACCCCAACGAAAATAGCTAAAATGTATACAGGCCTTTCGAGTAAATGTTGGAAATGTAATAATGTAGAAGGGACTTATTATCATTTATGGTGGACATGTGAGAAGATTAAGGTGTTTGGAGGAAAGTACATGAACTATTACAAAAAGTGCTTAATGCGTGGTACCATTCAAACCTGAATTATTCCTCTTCAACATTATGCCAACAATGCAAGATAGAAAGGAAAAGTATATTATAACCCATGTTGTCACAGCAGCGAGACTCCTATATGGACAAAAATGGAAGAGTAACGAGGTACCAATTATGGATGATTTGATTGATAAAATATATGAAGAAGCAGAAATGGACATTTTGACAGAAAGATTAAGAGAGGGGAAGGTAGATAAAATAGAAGATTACTGGAAGCCTTTCTATGAGTGGATAGATAATAAAATAGAGGTAGGTTAATATTAGAAATTGATCTTTAAAATATGATTGGAAAGATAGTTTATAGCCATGTATAGTACAGGGGGGTAAATTAGGATATGTAAGAAGATTATGATGATATGCTGTAACCCAATGGCACTTCATTATGTGCTTACCTTTGTATACCCATTTCCTTGGTCTGATTTCCCTTCCCCTATTTTAAATAAATAAAAAATTTGCAGATAAGGAAAAAAAAAAGATTTCATCTCTCCATCACAGGTCCATGTAAAGTTACCCCCTTTGCTATTTTTCTAAAGACAGCCCTAAAGGAAAGTCAGTCTGTCCGGTTCAGAGGCTCTTTGTTCATTCCAATTTCACACACTTTAGTTAGGTTGCAATCCTAACTAAAGTTTAGTTTGTTTGCAATCCAAAGCTGGCAATGGGATGGCACAGCTCTTCTGTGCCGGTGCAAGGATGTGCACTGGCCTGCGGAGGCCACATCCAGCATCTGCACTGCCCTAGATAAGTGGAGATGTGACAGCTGAGTTCAGGTGGTGGGGTGGGGTTGGAGAGGACAGGGGAGGATGGAGGGAAGGTACAAGGCTGGGGGAGGCAGGGGGAAGGTTGGCCCGTGGGCGGACTGGTCTGGGCAGGGGGCGTGAAGCCAGGATCTGGCTCTTAGGCCAGATCCTAACCTGCATCCCAGGCAACCTGGTCTCTCTCCAGACTGCTCGGATTTGCACCACCGATTTCGGCAGCACAGATCTGAGTAGCCCCATTTGGGCTGTTGGCACAATACCTGGGGTAAGGATAATCTATTCCCCTTGCCCCAGGTTGTGTCGCAGCCAGTTCCAGCCCTGCACTGGATATGGGGCAGATCAATTGGCTGGTTTATTCCAGCGTGGAGGTAGGATTAGAGGCACTATCGTCCCCCAAATTCCTTGCACTTTCATCACCCTTCTCCCACCCCAAAATTGTAGTAGTAGGTATTGGTTGTTGTTAGTGGCAATTAGCAAAAAAAGAAGGAAAAAATCACTGCGTAGGGCCAGATCAAATGTGTCCCAAGTATAGCAGAAAATGTGGGGCCTGCACTGGCCTAGCACACCATTAGGATTATGTTTATTTGTTTAGAATATTCATATTACTTGTTTGTAAACAAATAGTTCTTTATTCAACAGTGTATTTGTACTTTATTTGTACAAATAGTTCTCTATTTGTAACAGTGGGTTACAATGCAAAGATGTGAGATAGTTCCCTATCCCACAAGAGCTCACACTCTTAAAGAGACACAAGAAGGACAAGAGAGGAATAGAAGTGGAAACAGATAAACTGAAGGAGATTATGGTTATTTCATGTTCACAAGCCTATAGCCCAATTCTATCCCCCCTCCCTGCCACCAAAAGGTGGCCACTACAAAAAAAAAATGTAGTGGGGCATATTTTACAGCCTTTGTGAATGGCCTTCCAAAAGCTCACGGAGTTGTACATTTCCAGAATGCCATTGTAGAAGCCATTCAGACTCCCATGTTATGGTGGAAAACAGCGCACTTGCTGATGAAGGTAGGGTGGCAGGGAAGGTGGAATGAAGCAGGGGAGCAGTGGCATTCCTAGGCAGGGCCCATGGGTACAAGTGACCCCAAGCAGCGTGGCTGGGGGACTGCGCCAACACCCTAACTGTGCGGCCTTGAGATCTACCTATGTCTGTAGCCTCCCCCAGAGGCCTTCTGAGGGCTAGAGTGGCTGCATGCCTCTAAAGGGCTTTTCTGGCAATGGAAGTGATGTTTAAAGGCCCTCAGAAGGTATTCTGAGGGCCAGGGAGGCCGCATAGGGACTTTAAATGTCCCTTCCATTTTTTACCCGAAAACTGGAAGTGACCTTACAAGGCCCTACGGAGGCTTTAGAAGGCATGAGCTCCTCTGGCCCTCAGAACACCTCTGAAGGGAGGCAGCAGCCACGAGGGGGTGGCACCTCCAGGTGAGGTATTTGCTTTGCACTTCCTGTTCCTTCTCCTCCAAAGGGGGGCACAAAGTAGCCACAGCAAGCACCTTCTCCTCCAGGGAGAACCCAGAAGTGATGCCATAATGTCACGTGATGTTGTGACATCACCGTCCAGGGTACCCCCCACCACTCGTGTGTGTGTGTGGGTTACAAACCACGGGATCAGGCACTGTGAGCAGCTGTAGACTTCTATATACAGTATCAGTTTCCTGCTGCACACTAAAAACTCATGACTGAATGGCAGAATGAAGTATCTGAAGTATGCATTTATGGGCTGGTGAACGAAGTGGTGGGGGTTGGACTTGAGGAACCTGAATTCAAATGCCCATGTGTGTTTTACTAGATTAGATCCTTTCATACATTAAATAGTAGAATAAAGATGTGCAGAACACCTCTGAGAAATCTCACTTGTTCGGATTCCTTTGAAAATTCTTAGATGCTGCACCGTGGTTGTAACCTTGAAATTCACTTTGAATTTCATTTTTGTTTTTCAGAATGTTAATCCCTATAGTTCTGAAACCAAATAATGGAGACATTCAAAAAGCCTAATAGTCAGTAGATTTTTTTTTTGTTATGTGTGAGTCAATAAAGGTATGGAATTTTACATGAAAAGGGAATGACACTGTGGGACCTTACTACTATTGCTTTGATAAAGCAGCAAAACAAATGTCAGGTAGTCTTATTTGTAATGTTACAGTATGACCTGTGACATATTGCTTAAAAATGAGAGCCGTAGAGCACTATCCATCAGGATGCGCTTCCAAACAAGTGCATAGTCATGCTCTTGTGCAGCTCTTGCGCATTTCAATGAGGCTTGCATGCCAGTGACCTGGGTCTCTTTGAGGACTAAACACTGAATTTTGTTGTATTGTGTCAAGGACAATGGATAGGATATTACAAGAACTCTTTCATGTATGTCAGTGCAATATTCTCTTTTGTTCTTGTTGTAAATGTTTTCTCGGCTGGTTAATAAAGTAAATTATCATATTTCCCAACTAAGTTACAGTCATTGTATTAACCTCATGGAAGACCATAATATAATCTATATGTTCTGCCACTACGTGAAATTAGCGTAGAAATTGGGGGCTATGGCAGCAGCATTGCAATGAGACATTCTTTAAAAGTCCTATCAAGAGCAATTTTCTAAAAAATTGAAAAGAAAAGAAATTTTATGCAAATGGCCCGATATTGGTCACCTTCATTGCTATTAAGTGCCTTTGGGAGAAATAGAATAGGTTTTTTAAAAAAATAGATTAAGCAGAAATTAGCATGCAGATAAACACCAGCAGAACAAGGAAACAGTAATGAATGGAAAACAAAACACTTGTGTTACATAAAAGATTGACCACGGTTAGTTTGTATCGAGGAATGCATTCTATTATTGCATTCAGACTCCAAGGACAATAAAGACCTTGCATAACAAGGACTTTAATTTGAGTGAGCAGCCGCAAATGTTCTGTAAACTAGATCAGGAATACAAAAGAGGGATGAGCTGCATCCATTCTCTCTGGCAAAAAAGAAGCTGTTTCTTCCAGTGGAACAGGCCAGTTATATCAACTTGTGTGCTTATGCTGGTTGTTGATGCCTACCATGTTGCACCCTACGAGCATCCTACCAGCTTTCCAGAGCTGTTCTTGGCTTGCAATGCACCTGGGGTGGAACAACATCACTGCGCCTCCCAGCGCAGCTGCCCCACCCCCATGTGGCGCCCGGCCTCACCTCCCCACACATTAGCTCCATTTAGGAGCAATCTGAGCGCAAGGGAAGGCAGGAGTGAAAAGCACACAGGTTTTTCTGCGCTGCTACACCCTGCTGCAGCCAGCACCCACTGTGCTCACCGCCCGCCCCCCTCAGGACCACTGGACCCTCTGCTGCTTTCCAGGGTTCTGGTTTTTTGAGTCCAGCTCTGAGTCCAACCCTGGCCCAAGTGCACATTGCTCTGCAATGGCGCATGTTTTTGTCATATCTTTTTTCAATTATTGTTTTGTTTGGTGTGCACATCAGCACATGCATTTACTATAGATCGTGAATCTCCCCCAAGAACCTTCCAGTGCAGGCACCACCACCAGTGTGAGAACCTCTGGTGAAGAGAACTCTCAAGCCATGGGGTATTTCTGTTGGCAGCACTCTGACGTAAAAAGCAAAATAGGATTCCTGAATCTACCAATTTGCATGGAAGATAGTTTATCTGCCATGCTAGAAGTGAAAGTTGTGATGCTCTCTGCAGATAGAAGAATAACCGGGTGCTGTGTTTTGACTTGCCTCCTACTGTAAATTATACCTGACTAACAGCACAATCCTATACCTGTCCACTAAGAATCGAGGCCAACTGAGTTCAATGGGACTGACTCCCATGTAAGCATGTATAGGATTGCAGCCTAAAAGTGGTTTTAAAAGTTATAATGGAAGCCCAGGAAAATGTTTTCTCTAGTACCATCATTTTTCACTTGAGAAGCATATAATTTAAAGATCGCTGCAGACTGTTCCCTTTTTTATATTTACTAAAGGAAGTTATGGCCTGAAAACACAGAGATTATTGTGTAATTCAGGTACCTGAGCAATTTTGGGGTGGGTGGGAGGAAACCAAGAATAGTTACTGATACCTGTTCAGATGGGTACTGAATAGTTATCAGGGCAAGCAGCATCACCATTGTAGAAGGTCTGAGGAGGGGCTGCAAGATTTATGCAAGTGATGGACCTGCTAATGGGGTGTATACACTAGCATAGATAATTCTCCCACTCTACAATCGGTCTATTCAGACCTGCACCAGCTCTTTAGCTGGCAAAACTTCAAGGAGAAGAAAGGGGCAAGGAAGCTCAAAAAAAGAGGGTATAGCATCCAGTGTGCTCCTGGGTCCACCCCCTCCCACTATCTCCTCACCCCCTTTCCTGACCCTTCCCACCCAGTTGCTCCCCCTTCCAACCTACCCCACATGCCCTTGCTGCTGCCTTACTGATCCAGCGGGCACAGTAAGAACCAGTGACTGACATGGAGCACTGCTATCTGTTGCAGCATTGTTCGCAAAATGGCCACTGATGGAGCACTGCACACTCCACTGGCAGCCATTTTGCAACAGTGGAAGAGTCTTATGTTGCTATAAATCCCTCCCTTTCAGCCAATCCTGGACTGCTATAAGAGGCATTCAAACTTGCCCAGACATTCAGATCTGAAAGACATACTGACAATTTCAGCTGTGGTGATAAGGCTAGGAAGCATTCTAGTCATGGTCAGAGATACTCATTTTTCCAAGTTGAGTAGCTGGTGGATAGCCTACAGAGAGTCAGGAGATATAGTGCCCCTGCCCCTGTTCTGACCTCCAAGCTATCTTTTTTTGCCCTTCAAAGTGAGGGGCAAATTATTAGAGGATGTACAATGAACTGAATGAATGGAGCTGTCTTGTATGAAAGAGGTCAGGTGGCCAACCTAAGTATGTATCAGGTGTGAACCCAAGAACTTCTCGGCCAAGATTTTGGCCAAAACTTAAGTGGGGTTGCACTGGAGGAATGTGAATCTGGAGAGTGATTTGGGAGGAAGGGTAAAGGTTTCAATAAATTGATGAAAGATTTACCAGGATATTGGCTACAGCAACAAATGTTGCTTGGGGGCCACTCCTGGTGGTCTCCCATGATTTCCTCCCAAATGCAATGTGGTAATAGTGTTAAGAGAACCGCAACATGCTGTTGTCACTCTGATAAGCCCCCAATTCTCACATTTTCTGGAATCTTTGTGCCTCCTACATAATCAAATTCCCTCCCCGATTAGCTGCCAGAAAATGGAGTGGTGAATGTGGGGTGGCCATTTTTCCTCAGGCCTGTACTACGTGTAACCTGACCCGATGCATATTTATGCTGAAGTAATTCCCACAATGTTCAATGGGGCTTACTCCCAAGAGTGGGATGCTGCCTCAGGGCTCTTTCCTCCTCTTAAATACTGAAAAAAGCATGGATTACTAGTTCATTGAACCTCACCTTCTATCGTCTTTCTGTTCATTCAATTCTCAGACAGTTAGTCTAAAATCCATCAAGGGTAAATAATGCATGCTGAAGGAGAAGCAGGAAATATAAAGAGTGATTCACCAACCAATTAAACTGGCACAGCCCTATTGACTTTACGGAGTCTATGCCTGTGTATAAATGGTTTGTGACTCACTCTTGATGTTTTCTGTTCAGGGCGCAGAGAGTTTTAGGGCCTTTCCAGACACTGCTGCTCTCTCAGGGGAGCTGCAAAGCAGGGACGAGAGCAATCAAAACAGTGCGGGCTCAGCAAATGCTTGCATTTTGGTGATTTGTGCCTTTTGTTTGAGTTGTGGGCAAATAGTAAGTGTGACCCACAAATGTCTGACGGCAGCTGCTGAGGAGGGGTGGCGACTCTCAGGGACTCTCCAGGTTGTGACCATTAGAGAACTCACTGGCCAGGTCAGCTCTTGCACCCTCAGTTCCCATGGCAGTGTGAACAGCAGGGCAGCTCAAGCAGGGAACAAGCAGGGCAGCTCAAGCCACAAGCCGAAGGTTGTTTTTGAATATCAGAGGAAGGAGTATGCTCAGTCCAGAGTCAGGATGCAAAGGCACTTTATTTCTTCTAAGAGCACAATCCTAACCTGGAATTAGGCCAGCATAAGCTAAACCAGCAAAGTTTGGCCCGGACAAGGGCCACCATAAAGCGTGTTTGGACTACTCATGTCTGTGTGCTGGCCTCTCTGACTCCGAGAGTGGTCCAAACATACTTTACGGTGCCCCTTGCGCTGGCCAAACTTTGCTGGCTTAGTTTATGCCGGCCTAACTCAGTTTAGGATTGCGCCCTAAAAGAAAGCTAATATCACCCAGCAAAGCAAAACTTACGAAGTGTTATCAGGTGTGCTTGGAGTGACACAGCACTGATGTGCTGGCGTCCGAAGTCAAGTCGCTCTCCTAACCTGAGTTACAGCAAGCCTATATAGGCTAGGTGTTTGCTTATCAGGAAATCAGTTCTAATTGGCAAAAACACACTATTTGACAGCACAATGATAAATGACAAACTACTATGTGGGTCACATCATTAAAAGACCTTTCATCTTAACATGTGGGAGATGTTCCCCTCTTGTTATGCACCTGCAACAGACAAGAGACATCCAAAGACAACGGGACAGACATATGCCAACAAGGAGGTCAGCAGGAGATGTCCCCCAAATTAGGGTGAACATAAGAATATAAGAAGAGCCCCACTGGATCAGACCAAAGGCCCATCTAGTCCTGCTTCCTGCATCTCAAAGCAGCCCACCAGATGCCTCAGGAAATGCACAAGACAACTAGATATGTGCATCTCATTGCCACTCCCCTGCATCCAGCACTCCGAGGTAGCCTACCTCTAAAGTAAGGAGGTTGCACTAACCATCATGGCCTGTAGTCTGCGATGGACTTTTCCTCCAGAAATCTGTCCAGTCCCCTTTTAAAGGCATCTAGGCCAGACGCCATCACCACCTCCTGTGGCAAGGAATTCCACAGATTAATTACCTGCTGGGTAAAAAAGTATTTTAGGGAGGGTGCCTAGCTTAATTGGGACACATAAAACATAAACATAATTTGGGACTTTGAAGTGGACAGCATCTTATCACCCCATCCTCATAACAGTGACCAAGGATGGCGGCTAATGTCTTTGTTTTGAGTCCAACTTCTCTTGCTTCTCTTGGGAACTGCTCAGTGGGCATGTAGGCAGCTCCCCCACCTCTGAGAGACACACAGAAGATTGCTGACAGGCACACAAGATGGAAGACAGTGGCTCCATTTTAACACAAAATGGGGGGGGGCAGTAGCTAGGCCTAACACTGTCCATTACACAGTGTTAGCACACCAGGCACCAACAGAGGGTGTGCAGGAGGCACTGTGGGAATCCCAGTTCAGGGTTTTGTCCCAGGCACTTTAGTAATGTGGTCCCTGCATGGGTCACTGTCATGGGGATTCCCCTTCCCCAAGTCAAACTTATCTTAATATTTTAAAAGTAGCGACCTAAGTGCAAGACTATCCCCCTACTGTAGTGTGCCACAATCTGTTTTGTTGCACCTGTACCAGCAGGGGGCAGTAAGGCTAGCTGGATAGAGATAGGCTGGGGTAGAGGTATGTCTCTCACCACTATGTCTGTCACCACATGTTGGGCCTAACTACCCTCATTGGTTCTAGTTTGCATAAGCATCGTAAGAAAATATATGTGTAGTATACCTGGCTACTTCCGAAGGCCGAGAGGAGAGTTTGTTGCCAAAGTTTTTTTATTTCTTTTATTTTGAGGGTAGGAAGGTAAAGGTAAAGGTTTCCCCACGACCGAATGGTCTAGTCGTGACCGACTGTAGGGGGCGGTGCTCATCTCCGTTTCAAAGCCTGTAGAGCCAGCGTTTTTGTCCGATCATGTGGCCAGCCTGACTCTATGCCGTAGTGCACGGAACGCCGTTACCTTCCCACCGAAGTGGTCCCTATTTATCTACTTGCATTTTAGGTGCTTTCGAACTGCTAGGTTGGCAGGAGCTGAGACAAGCAACGGGAGCTCACTCCGTCATGCAGTCTCGAACTCCCAACCTTGCGGTCGAAAGCCCAGCAACAGCGGATTAAATCGCTGCGCCACCACGTCCCTTATGAAGTATGGCCCCCCAATAAATGTATTTTTGCTGCGCCTTTTTGCTTGCTATCCTTTTTTCCCCACCAAACCACTGAGCAGTTCCATTAGCTACTGCACAGGTTCCCAGCATATGAAACAGATTTTGTTCATGTACTCATAATGTGCATCTGTAAAGCAGTAACAAGTGTGAAAATTGAAGTTTTATTTTTCTTTTCCCTTGTTCTTAAAGAGGAATGTTCTTGGGTATACTGGAGAGAGAGTTCTATAATGTGATGAAGATTGTCAAATTGCAATGTCATTTTAGAGTAGATACTGTACAGTGATCTATTTTAGAGTACCTACTAAGATGTTGAAGATTTGCGCTGTGAGTAGTCCTTGAACTGTTTCTAGCATTTGAAAAAAAGCAAACATAAAAAGTAATATTTTAAAAAGGATTCAGCTGAAGCATTCTTTCAAGAGAAAGTATTCTGGCAGTTTTGCAAGCAAAGAGGAAATGTGTTTTGTACAATAATCCTTTTATATATGCAAAATCCCTGTATTTTTCCACAAGGGAAAAATGTTAAAACTATAAGCTGCAAATATACTAATGGCCAAATATTTAAAACAACAAGAGCGATGCAGAAGAAACAAGATTATCATATTAATGATATCAGGAAGGAAAGATTATCAAGGTGTTGTGATGGCTGATGGACAATTGGGATTGAAACACATCCAAGTCATCTGTGTGAGACTTGCCTTAGGCATAGTTAATATTTGTGTTCACTGAAAGCCACAAACACTGCATTTTGATCTTCTATGCTCAGAAATCCAACAACCTCAAAATGTGCCCTATGTATTTTATTCCGAACACTTCTCATCTGAGATTATCTCTTTATTTTCACTTTAACTCAGCCAGCCAGGACAGCATATCAGGTTTGAAAGCTGCGTCTGCTGCAGTGTCCTTTAAACATTTTCATTTTATATATTAAAATTATCCGGACATCTAAAATCCAGCCTATTCCAAAATCCAGACATTTTTGTCCAAGATTTTATTTATTATTTATTAAAACAATAAATGTATAATAATTACAATAAATAAACAAACAAACCATTTTTCTAAAATTCAAAGTGGGTTACAAAATTGAAACCCTTTAAAATAATGTATTAAAATTAAGATTAAACATTTAAAACATTAAAATGATGAACAAGAACAAATGTAAAAGAGCAGAATAGCCCAAATATAAAAGCAGCATTAAAATTGACAGGTTCACAGGTTTTCAAAAGGGTCCCTGGTCAGAGTAGAGGCAGAGGAAGGGTGTATAGTAGCCCAGGGTGGCATGAGCCATGGGCACTGGCAGCGGCGGGGCGCCATTGTGCGGAGTCCGCAGACTAACCTGCGTGTTGTTTGGCCCGCCCGCCTTCGCGTCCGTTCCGCTCCAAAATTGAGCTATTCCGGGTGCAGGGAGGTGTGACTGGGCAACACACAGGATGGGGCGACGAGCTGGGGGCACAGTGTCGGCGCCCTTCCATGAGCACACTCAGATTTCCGTTCGTCCAGCGGCGGCATTCAGCCGGTACGCTGGGCGGGACTTACCTTTGAGCGGCAGTCCGCCTGTTGCATAACGGTGCGTTCCGCCACTTTCCCGCCCGCCCATTAAGCACCATTACGCAACGGGCGGACTGCCGCTCAAAGGTAAGTCCCGCCCAGCGTACCGGCTGAATGCCGCCGCTGCATTCATCCCTGTCCCTGGTACCTCCATCCCCAAAAGCCAGTTGAAACAAATAGGTCTTTAAACCCCGCCAGAAACTATATCTCAAGGAAGCTGCCTTCAGATCTTCCTGAAGCTGGTTCCAGCGACGTGGTGCCACATCTGAGAAGGCCCTGTTCCTTTTTTAAAACTTTCTGTAAGATGAATGTGAGAAGGTTTTGTGCTCATT
Organism: Lerista edwardsae; assembly: GCA_029204185.1. Lineage (NCBI taxonomy): Eukaryota > Metazoa > Chordata > Lepidosauria > Squamata > Scincidae > Lerista > Lerista edwardsae. The sequence continues at coordinate 5,759,382 of JAJKFI010000031.1, forward strand.
CCCATATACAGACTGAAACTTCTCGTCTCTGCTCTGTGGTGTGTGTCAGTGTTGAAAAATGTTGAAAAGAAGCCTAGCAGGCACCCAAATGGGTAACAGTGAAAAGAGTAAGAGGAAGCGTTTCTCATGATATTTATGCAATTATTCCAAAATCCAGACAAATCCAAAATCCAGACACCTCCCCATGCCAAGCAGTCCAGATAAGGGATACTCAATCTATATGTAAATATTCTTAATAAATTTCCCCACACATATGTAAATTTCTTATCTGATGAGACATTTCCATACCAGGGTTGAATCATCCATGATGCTAAGGCTGACACCTCAGGTGGCAGATTGGCACGTGGCAGAGGTATAAATTTGGCAGAGCCTGATGGGCATGTGCCCCAAGCACTATGCTAGGGAGGGGCATGTATACCCCAGCCTCCTCCCAGTCATCTCCAGGTTCTCCCTGAGGACAGGGCACTGCTGGGCACTGTGCCCCTGTTCCAGCTTCTGCAGAAGCGCCACAGCTTCTGCAGAAGCCGGAACAGTGCCATGCTCCTGTTCAGAGCCAGGAGTGCCCCCACCCTCTGGGGAGAACCTGGAAGTGATATCATGATACCACAAGACACTGTGATGTCACAACATAATGATGTCATGTGGGATTGTGATGTCACTGCCCCAGGTGCTGGGGCGAAATGTTACAGGGTGTTACCTTCCATCAACCTGCCATGCTCCACGGTTGAATTTCAAAGGAAAAAGAGAACAGAACGAAGTGCAGAGGATAGAAGTAGACCATAATAAGTCCAATTCTCCAACCTACTGCTTTCCTCCACCCATGCTTTTCTTCTCCATTCCCCTTTCTCTTTTTGGAGTAGCCACAGAGGTGGTGGGTTGAGGGCCAGCTCCCATCTATGCATCTTGGAATATGTGTCAATGACACAACCTAACCACATGGACTGAGCCATACAATTCTTTCTTGTTGAAATGCCACTCCATCTCTGAATAGGGTGTCAAATTACCTGAGAAAGCCCGCCTCTGGATGCCAATTTATGGGAAAGAACATTGTGATTATCACTGCCATGTACGTGTGGGCCTTTAAATGTTACACGTTGAGCAAAGTGGCTCTCATGTAACATGAAAGAAAACTACCTCAGCTGATGCAGATTCTCCAGTAGCCTCAAGTGTGATCGTTATTTTTAAACACTACATAGTGGATGCTTAGAGACTATCACTCTTTATGGATAATCTAAGGTTGAGCTGCAGGGGGACACTTTTGTCATTTTATTACCCACACACTACACACACACACACACACCCTGTAAAGGACACACACGCACACACAAAAAACAACCCAAAACCTTGGGGGGGGGCGATTTTCCAGAGACTGCAGTGAAAGGAGTATGTGTCAACATGTACATGTGTTAGAGGGAGAGCCATCTATGACAACCACAACCACAAGGGCAAACATGCCCTTGCCCCAGGGAGGCTCCAGCCAGCTCCTACCTTGCACTGGAAATGGTAGAGGCCCGCCAGCCTTGCCGCTCCAGCACAAGTTAGGATTGCGCCCTCATCCTTTGGTAAGTGGCAGCTCTCTGGGTTTTCAGGCAGAGATTTTTGCCTGTAGATGCCAGGAAATGAACCTGTGGACCTTCGTGTACAAGGCCTGCAATCTAGAACCGAGCTATGGTCCTTTTCCCTATATGCTGCCCTGAGAGTCTTGTTACTGAAGGGCAACGTAATGTTTCCAAAAGAATAAAAGGGGGAGGCAAGGATCAAATTAAACAATTTAATTCTTCATCCACCTGAGAGGATGCAGCAATCTCTGCCCCCCACCATTCCCCCTGCATTCGCACATTCACCGTGTCTGTCAGAATGCTACCAGCGGTGATAAATAACTGTGATTAATTGGGGACCAGAGTCCTTCACCAATGATAACTCTGTTTGCGGCAGACATGCTGCTGTTTGTCTGTTAGTGTGCGAGGCTTTCAAGTGAGCCCATCATGTCACAAATCTGTTCTCGCGTTGCTGACAAATTGCTATCTTTTGGACAGCTTCAGAAGCTGCGTGGCCCAAAGAGACTGCTACCGTAGACGCCGCTGAATACATGACTGCATTACAGTCACCTCTGCTTTCTGTTCGTACTCTGAGTAATAATGACACTGTGGTTGAAGTCAAGTGAACTGTGAATGCACGGAAAAGGTTTAGCCGAGGCTTTATACCTTCCTGTTGAACTCAAAAACAAATATTCAGCATTAGCTCATCTGAGCTTCTGAAGGGATTTAATAACCCAGACCGATTGCTGAATAAGCCACAGCAAAAGTAAACAGGTCTGGGATGCAGTTGCCACTATCATCAGTCTGGAAAAACAAAAACAAAAACCAGTGGCTTTTTTTTTTATGGCATTGGGAATGCTGCTTGCTGGCTGTTGTGGCAATAATACATAAGTGAAATGAGAATTATGCAATATATTGAATGCTGGAAAATGCCATAGAAATGTAGTAAAGAGGAAAATGTCCATATGCTCCTAGCATAATAAACTTTCATTCCTCCAAATGAAGGCATTACACTGGTTATAGAGTCCAACCCTTTTAACATTCCCACGATATGAATTAGTGTACATATCTGAACCTGTATTCTGTATTCTGTATTTTGACTGGCACAGGAAAGTTTGGCCAGCACAAGGGCCACCATAAAGTGCATTTGGACCACTCTCGGAGTCAGGGAGGATGGCGCTCGTCTGTGTGCTGGCTTCTCTGACTCCAAGAATGGTCCAAACATACTTTACTGTGTCCCTTGTGCTGGCCTAACTTCAGGTTAGGATTGTGCTCTTAGCCGATAGCACCAAATGGCAGCCTGAATATTGTCAATTGAAATGGCAGCCTGAATATTTGTCCTGAATATTGTCAATATATTGTCAATATATTGTCAATATTCAGGACAAAACGCTGTAAAATACAAGCATGAAGGTAATATTTCTGGGTCTCCCTACACCTGATTCCTCCTCACAACTCACTGGCTGGTCTTTTTCTCCCTAACCCACTTAACCTTTAGGAGACAGGGGGGTGTCAAGAAGCCTTGAGTCGGGACCCAGGAGAAAGATCTAAAGAAGGTTGACATGTAAAGTAAGGTTCCCAGGTGACACCTAAGGGCAGTGCTGACACTAGCAAAGCTCTGCAAAGCAAGTTCTGGGGCTTAACTCTGCCATGGTTTCCCTTCAAGCTTCCTGGTGATAATAGTAATCAATAATACTTCCCGCCCTTCCCATGTGGTGAATAGGGTGAGAATAAGTGGCATTTATAACAACCCAGCTGACAATGGAGGCTGAGAGGGACTTGCAAGGGGCAGGGTGTCAAGTGAGTCCATGACTGAGGAAAGCTTTGGATGAAGTTTTTTTTTTTTAATGCAACTTGGTTGCTGTTCCCCTCCTACTGTAGTATTGGATAGTCCAAAAGGGGTCTCAACTAGATCACGCATAGGTCTATCTTCATTAAACCATATGGTCCTTGACGTGCACAGAAATCCCAAGCCTCACCACTTTGCAAATGCATTAAAAATGGAGACATCCTGAGGTCCCTATAGATATGCATTCTGAATATTATGCTTTTATAGCCTTGTACTGTAATGACTTGATAATGGATAACTGCTCTCCTTTCCCTTGGAGACTGAAATCATTTTGCCATTATTACCTTACTTCATAAATGGCATCATCGTGGTGCATCCATTAAAGGTATTGAAAGTATTACTGAAAAACTATGATGCTAAAATTTAACCTACATGTGCACATGTACAGTGAGAGAAATTAGTGCAATGCATTTTCACCAACTAATTGTCCAACTGTCGATTCATTGTTTAAGTAAAATTTGAACTATCCACATCATATTTTAGGGATAGCAATCTGACCCGCTGTGTGTTGAAGCAGAACATTTGGATTAAATTCATATTATTTCGTTGATCTCAATTTTACGAACTAACCAATTCAAATTCACCAATCAGCATGGTCACTGATTGAACAGTGATTTGGAAAATTATATATAATAGTGGGAGCGATCCTAAACTGAGTTAGGCCGGCATAAACCAACAGCACAATCCTATAAAGAACATAGCGCTGATGCAACATTGTTGCATTAGCGCTACATCATTAGCGTCGACACGGGGGTGCCAAGCAGCACCCCTGTGTCGGTGGTGGCCCAGCACAAGAGCCACCATAAAGCACGTTTGGACTCTTCTTGGAGTCAGGGAGGATGGCTCATGCCTGTGTGCTGGCCTCTCTGACTCCGAGAATGGTCCAAACATACTTTGCAGTGTCCCTTGTGCTGGCCAAACTTTACTGGCTTAGCTTATGCCGGCCTAACTCAATTTAAGATTGCGCCCTCACCTGGGAAATGTAATGCTACAGAAGGAAAAAGTCAGACCACCAACTTCTCCTGTATGACCTGCACTTCCTGAAGTTTCCATCAGTGTAGACAACACACACACACACACACGCACGCACGCATGCACGCACGCACGCACACACACACACACACACACACACACTGCCTCTTGTGGCAGTGGTGATCCTACCTATTTGTTGGGGGAATCACTTGCTACCAGGTGGTGTGCCAGTGAAGGGGAGGGGGGCAGCGGCACAGGGTCTTCTGTAGCAAGAAGTGCTTGACCTACTTTCCGCCCATCCCTGGGTCTGTGTCACGCCAAAGTGGAGCAATTCCGGAAGCTGGGGGAATGGCGAGAGTGGCACAGGATGCGAGGTCTGCTTATTGGAAGTAGGCTTTTTAGCTATTCTGGGAAAACAAGTTTTCCATAAGTTTTCATGTATGATACCTTTTTTGGGGGGTCACGCTTTATAAAACTCCACCGGTGCACCACCACTGTTGAGGAAAATCAATATTTTCTTTTCTTTTCTTGTCCAGAATGTGAACATTCCAGCAACTAGCACCTATGCAATGTTTTTGTCAGAAGAATGTCTATGCTTCTGCGATACTAAGTAGAAATGGAGACTCTCCTAAAGGACACTGTATCAGTTCTGTTTCCCAGGGATTAGTCCTTTTAAATTACTCATGGGATATATATTCCATTTTCATATTTTTTTTTTGGTCTGACGAATAGTAAGGACAGTGTTAGGCCTTTGTGTCACCATCTGCAAGTTCCTGAAAATAACCTGATAAATACCAGGCATACTGCGATGAAGGTATTATACTTCAAAAAACAAAAAAACCACCCAGGAAATGACAGAACTGCGAAGGATAGAAAGGCACATTGGCAAGTTATGGAGTTTGAAACAAACAGAAGTGAATGTTCCCATTTCAGTCTTAGATGACTGTAGGTGGACATTCACTGCTGCCATAGAAGTGCTAAAGAAATACACATCGCAATCAAATGAATATCGAGACAATTGGTTGTGATTAATCGTATTACAGTAAATGCCACATCAACAGTCATGCTTTTGCTGCTGTTTGCAAGGATTCTTTTTTGGGGGGGCAGGAGAGGTTGCATGGCCGGGAATCTAACGACCCATCTTATTGTGAGGCTGTGCTGGCACAGTGGCTACTGCGCCAGCACTAGCCATTGAAAACATGCCACAGAGCATACTTGCAACAACCCGTGAGTAGGTAACACCAGCGGGAAGGCCTGCAGAGTCCCAGTGATGTTGAATTAAGCCCGATAGCCACTGGGGTAAAGCAGTGGGATGAAGGCAGAATGGGTGCCAGGAAGCGTGTTTTGGGGCGGGGTAGGGCAAGGAAGAGGCAGTTCAGACCCAGGAGGGGGATGGGTCAATGGAGGAGGCCTCCACTGTATCCTAAACCCTCTTCTGGGCCTGAAAGCCCTACACAGGGCCTCTCAGATTTCCATTTTGCGGATGCAGATCTGAGTAGACCCATTAGCCAGGCTGGGGCTCGACACAAGGTAAAGGAATAAATATAAATAAATAAATAAATATTCCTTTACCCCGAGGAGACCTCTAGTCTGCCCTATTTCAGCACTGGATTCAGTATAGGTCATGTGGCCCCACTGTGCCAACAATGATCGGGCTGTTAATTTCTGAAAACTTCCTACCCAGCCCTCAGATAAGTGACCAGCTCATCTCAGACTGAATGAAAGGGTGGGCAGGAGGAGACACCAGCTGACGTGAACTGCACTACTGGAGGTTCTTGTGTCCCAATCAGCATGCTTATTCCCACCTCTGCAAGCAAACTAGCCAATCAGAGGTGTGCCTCTGTTCTAGCAGCACGAGGCGGCTCGGACCAAATTTACTAGCACCTGATTGCATGCTGATGTTCTTCTAGAAAGGGTTGTTGTGTTCTTATTGGACTTCGAATTTGTTTTACAGATTTAACTTGCTCATTCCGAATGTCAGTTATTCACCAGAAGAAACGGACAGGAAGGCTTTAGTGCAACTTCAGGTGCAAGGAATTCTTACACAATAATGCATTACTGACACATTCCATACTATGTTAAGAAAAGGAATCAGACCGTCTGGTTGTGTGAAATGGCTGATCTTCTGTGTGTGTGTGTGTGTGTGTGTGTGTGTGTGTGTGTGTGAGAGAGAGAGAGAGAGAGAGAGAGAGAGAGAGAGAGAGAGAGAGAG
>JAJKFI010000031.1:5767719-5855000 GCA_029204185.1 Lerista edwardsae
CATCATCATCATCATCATCATCATCATCATCATCATCATCATCATCATCATCACTGTAATTATGATCATAAATGTTGCACTCACTCAAATGCTTGGAAATGGTGCTGAGATCTGTGATTTGTGAAAATATGGCTGATGCCTAGAAAAATTATGCTTCTATTCAATTCTTTTAAAGCTCCTTTGCTATAGTCTAGTGAGTTTTTTTTCAGAAGATGCATAGAATGTGATGCATACATGTGATTTTTTTTTTAAAAAATGATGCAACCTATTAATTCTTCATACCATAACTTTTTTTTCAGCATTATATCTCAATTCTTTGGGTATTTCCAAAGAGATTTGAATTATAATAGAAGTACAGTTTCAGTTCAGTCTGCAGAATACTATCAGTAAACTAAAGCCAGTTTTGTTATTGGTACAAATAGGACATCACAGCTTGAATAATAATAATAATAAAAAAACGCTCTTTCATCTCTCAATGACTCTATTTTAATGATAGCACCAGCAGGCTGATTAAAATGTGAGAGAAAAACCATTCACATTCTTGATTATGAATTTCCTCTTATCTTAGAATTTAGTAGAGTATGAGTAGAAAAAAAAACCAAGGCTTCTCTTGGGACAAGCCTCAGTGAATACAATGGGACTTACTTCTGAATAGACGTGCATAGGATTACACTGTATGACTAAGTACTTTGGACCCAAGTGAAGTGCACTTTCTAGTTCTTGTGAATGTAACTCCACCAGAGAGTGCAGCCTGGCCACCATCAGAACCTGTGAGTGGTTGTGTCCATGCAACAACAGGTGGAAATGGGCAGGAAGTGAGCGGAACAAGGAGATGATGGGGTGGGGAGCAGGGAAGGGGAAGGAGGCAGGTTTGGCGATGGGATACGGCCACAGATCCAAGGAACTCGTAGGGGAGACTGGAACCTCCAATGCGAGGCTCCCCAATGCTCCAAAGCTGCTCTGGATACAGCGCAGGCCTGCAGGCCACACTTTTCTAGCACAGTTTAGGATTGCTCTCAGAGCGCAATCCTAACCTGGAGTTAGGCCGGCACAGTTAGGCCAGCAAAATTTGGCCCACACAAGGGCCACTGTAAAATATGTTTGGACCACTCTCGGATTCAGAGAGGCCAGCACACAGACGTGTGTCATCCTCCCTGACTCAGAGTGTGGTCCAAATGCACTTTACAATGGTCCTGGTGTTGGCCAAACTTTGCTGGCCTAACTGTGCTGGCCTAACTCCAGGTTAGGATTGCGCCCTCAATGTATTCGTCATAAATCCTTCTCTTCCATTGAGGAAACTAGATTGGCTTAAGCCAGCCTCATTTATTTCAACTCTTCTTTGGAAAAGGAAAGGAAAAAAAGTATGATGTGAGTGACCCAATCGACTTCACATCTAATGTTAGTTTTTATATGATGTTTATATGATCAATGCTCCAAGAAAAAAAAGAAAAACATAGGCTTATTTTCAAGCTAGTATAAGCTCAGAGAAGTCATTGCTCAATGATAGAGTACATATTTTGCATATTTTGCATATGCATAAAGCCATACCCACCTTCAGTATCTGGCATCCCCATGTCAGTGCTAGGACAGACATCTACTGAGACTTCTGAAAGCTTCCACCAGTCAGACTGTACCACACTACATGAAGCCGTGTTTGACCTCAGTATGAGGGCACAGCCTATGCTTGAATACAGGTGATTCAGGGGGAAGATGGAAGTAATCAGGACATTGACAGCTCTGCAAGAAGAAATATTTACTGAAAAGTGGCTGGGAAAGTGGGGTTAGGAATATATAAGAATTGGGACACTCAAGAACCAGTCACCTTGCCATTTCCATAGGTCCAAAACTCTGCCACTTTCCTTTACCTGTCTACTCATAGCTCATGCATGATGATGTGGGGATAAATTTTTGAGCTGCTACCGGTGTCAGCATTTTGAGCATTAAAGAGGATGGGTTTTAAATGACCTGAGTATGTTGAATATACAGTGCCTGAGCTGACAGGTTAAGCATTCCTTTAGCAGATCTACCAATTTATAAATAGTTATCCAATAACTAGCATCTCGTAAGCATATTGCCCTGGAGACAATAAGCCATCTAAGAAGTGACTATTAGTCTACCTTGTGGCAGCCAATTCCATAAGTGAGGGCCCCGTCCTATGGGCCAGCTGCACTGCTGGAACTCATGTTCTGGTCTCGCAGCATGCTTTAGGGATGCTATGAAAGCTGACACACAGAGTGCAGCTGGGCTGCAGCTGCAAGTAGTGGGCAGCCATGGCTGCACACCAGCAGCCACAGGGGAAGCCCTGGCCCTGGTGAGTCGGTGGTGCATGAGGTGAATGGAGGGATGAGTGGAATAGGATGGAGATGGGGAGGGACAAGGCCAGGGAAAGGTGTATGTTCAGACTAGAAGGGAAGGGTATAATGGGCAATTTTATATCCTATCCCCATTCCTGATTCTGCCTTCCACTCAGACGTGAGCCAGTATTCATTGGCACGAGTCCATGTAGACCCATTCGGGCAGTGGAGGCTTACTCCTGGGCAAGGGAACAAATGTTTGCTTACCAGGGGAGACCTGTGGGCAGTGGCGTCTCTACAGGGAGGGCAGAGCTCTAAGTTTTGCAAGAAGCCTTACCTTGCAGTGGAAATCACCCCTTTCCTGCACCGTTTTAGCCAGTCCTCACAGGGAACAGCAACATCTTGGCGTTGCTTACTGGCTACAGCAGCAAGGGAGAGGAGGGATTTACATGACAGGGTAAGGCTCCTTGCAAAACTTAGAGCTCTGCCCTCCTTGTAGAGATGCCACTGCCTATGGGACTCCCCTGTGGGACAGTTCCCCCCCCCACAAGTTGCAAAGCACACTCTGGTGGCATGGCTGCATCTGCAGGGAGGGGAGTGTTAGATAGGATTGAAATGTGAACTATGCCAGCTTTTTTTGGTCTACTTGAGCCTACTGCCAATCAGTACCAATGAGTCATGAGTGACCAAGATGGTGGTGGTGGTGGGTGCCCTGGCTGCAGGCACAATTTTGCTAGTGCTGGCTGCAGCCGCCTGCAAGAGAAGCATGTTTTATTGGTATTATTATATAGCCAAAGTTACCAAGTTCTATATAAATATACAGATACACATTTTACTGTATGTCAAGGCACATGTGCCTCCTCACCTCTCCGCCAGTTATTTTGCCAACACAGAGGTGAGGGCCTCCATGTTGGGCTGTGCAGCGAAGGTCACCACAGTCCCACTCCCACTCCACCCTTCCCCACCCAGGAATGCCCTCCCACCCCTCCCCAAATGTGCCCAAGGCCAGCCACCTGTACACTTCTCGCTTGCCAGCTTGCGTTGCTGCCTCCGGGTAGTGCTGACCTGGCACTAGGGGTAAGAAAGGCCTTCCTGAGGCCTTCCCTCTGGTGAAAGCACTTTTCAATGCCTACATGACACAGACACTTCTCTAGCCGCTATTATTCATGTCATGTCATGACTATTACTGAAAATAATTTTATCATTGCAACAACAACAACAACAACAACAACAACAACAACAAAGAGGGGTTGCAAAAAAAGAAGAAGAAGTGCCCTGGGTGCTAAATGAAGTTGGTACATTACTGGGTTGCATTATATGTTACCTTTTAAGCACGGGGCCTGTCAGCCTGCACCTCGACTATTTGGAGCTCTTCAGAACCTGCCATTCTGAATACATCCAGAAACATGACTTTAACAGAAACAGAAACACTGTCAACCAGATCACTTAAAGAGAAACAGGAGACAACGGTCAAAGGAAGCAGGCCTTAATGATGCCTGAATGTAGATTATGGATCCGCATCAAGACTTCCGCAAATTCCATTTGCCAGACTGGCCCTCTGGCTCTAACAAAAGCTTTTTCACCACTTCTCCTTGAGTAGCTCCTATTGATTCATCAGTTGAAAACTGGAAGTTTTAACAATACAGGGAGAGGGGATAACAACTGAAAGAACCCTTGGACTTGTGACAAAGACCAGTTGGCATTTTTATAGAAGCCTCTTCTCACCTCGCCTCCCAACTATGAGTCGAGTCATTCTTTTAATTGTTAGAGGCAAAGAGCAAGTGCTGTCTTTATTCTGTTCTGATTTTATCTCTGAGATTCTATAATACTCATCTAGGGCATCTGGCTTCTGCACTCAATGCGGATGTGTTAACTGTGCCACCTATAACAGTACTAATGTGATACTGGAGGTGAAACGCATCTGATGAAATGATGTTCCTTTAGAATCATTTGATTGCTCCGTTCTCTGGCTTATAGGAGTTGAAAAGTGCAAGTAGCAGGCGGTATCGCGTCCTGTGATTTTTGTGGCTGAGCAGTAGCCCCGGGCAGGTCACAACTGCCATTAATTCATCAGCCATAGGAAGAGCATTTTCAATATTTCAGTTCTTAGGACTAGCAGGGATTTTTCTCCCGCCTGTAAAAAGGTTTTAATTTAGCTGAACACAGAGGCAGCTGCTACTTCTGCCTCAAGCTACAATTGCTTTCACCCTGAAAAAGTCTCCTTGCGTGTTAAATATGCAATGTAAGTGCCAAGTTATTTTCAAATTTTAACAATATTTTGAATTTTTTTCTACTTCATTGGAACAGACTATTGGAATAGAATAATATAGACAGTGGAGCACTATGAAAGGTATCTAGCAAAAATCATGAATTTCCATCTTGTAAAGATGGAATACCTAATTAAGAGCTGATGGTCAACATTTCCATAATGATGTAGTCAGATGAAATGTGTTCTAGGATGCCAAGGGGAATCTCAGTAGTGTCTATCTCATTAATGCTTTACTTAATACAAAATAAACTCCTACCTAGGTGAACATTCTAAACTGGATCTTTCTCTAAAGCTATTTCCATAGACCTTTCCAGCAATTAGGAACTGTGTCTCTTTTCTATTATAGATACAATTTAAATAATAAGACTAACAACAAGCAGCCCCCCCCCATCCCATTATAAAAATAGGTCATAAACAACCTGTAGCACTCTCAAAATTAGTGAAATGTCCACATAATTATGCAGTGGGAATGGCGAAATAGATTTGTTTTCAGAAGCTATTTATACATTGGGTAACATTTCAAAATGGTGTAGTTAGGCAAATTCCAAATTTCGATGCTTTCTTAAATTATAGATGATTCCTCGGGGTTAATTATATTGGATACTGCATCGAACAAAGGTTAGCAAAGGAAATGCCAAAAATAAAAAAAAATGAGGCTGAATTAATAAGCTAGAATTGAAAGTTTTGTGGCAGTGAGACAACATAATGATTTCATAGAAAGGAACATATGACTGTCAAAATATCCAATATGAAAACTTATCCAGATCATCTGCCTTTTGTTAATTGTACAGAATCATTTGAAGCTGTGATGGAGGCCATTATTTGAAATCATGGAGCTCCTCCTGGTAAATTCCCCAGTAAGCCTTTGAGAACATACACAATGCATGTGTCCAAGTTGTGGGTAGGTATATGGGTACAACCAATAGAGATACAAAGAAAGAAAGACAAATTGAAAGACAAGCACTTATATAGGGCCCAATCCTACGGGCTATAATACTGGCAGTATATGTGTACCGCTGGCTCTCGGTGTAATGAACGTGCAGTAAAGCTGGGCCTCATTGCAGGCAGTACGGCTGGCTGGAGAACCAGCAGCAACAGCTAGCAGTAAGGCCTGTTACAGCGGCGTCATGCTGCTGGAACGCTGGGCGGGAGGAATGGGTGAGCGGCAGCCCACCCGTTGCGTACCGCTCCGTTTCGCCATCTTTCCCGCCCCCATGGGGGTGGGGAAGACGGCAAAATGGAGCGGCACGCAATGGGCGGGCTGCCGCTCACCCATTCCTCCCGCCCAGCATTCCGGCAGCATGACACTGCTGCTGTTGAGGCATGGGAGGAGGCAAAGAGGGGGTGGAACTGGGTGGGGGAGGATTAGGCCTAGCTGGGGGTGAGACCAGTGGTGGCTTCCACTGCCAAATCCTCAACCCCTGCACTCTGCTGGGCAGCCCGACATGGGGCTGCTCGAGTTTCTGCCTATAAGATAGCCAGTGGAGTCTTGAGGAATCCCATTGCAGGACTTGTGGTTTTCCTTGGGGAAGGGGACGAATATACCCTTCCCTTGAGGAGAACACGCTGTCTGCTGCGGATCCCATAGGAAGCAGAGGAAGCTATTTTGTTACCACTGCTCCTAGGGGACCCAGGCAGCTTAGATTGAAATGTTATTTACTAAAAATATAAAAACCAATTTTCTGTTTTTTTAAAAAAAATCAAAATTGTATATATGGCATTAAAACAATAATCAAATGAACAAGACCCACATAAAAAAAAAAAAACCAATAGGTGGAGTGAACATTTTTATTTATTTATTTATTTATTTATTTATTTATTTATTTATTTGAAGAATTTATACCCCGCCTTTCCTATGCTGAAGCAAATGCCCAAAGCGGCTTACAGAGAACAAAACAAAATACAATGTAATCATAATAAGTAAAACATAATAAGTAAAACACATTAACACAACGTTAAATCAACACCAACGAACTAAACATTAACGGGAACACGGAGAGTGAACTGGAGTGAAAGCTAGACCCAATTCTCCATATCAGGACATATTGGAGGGTGGGAAAAACAATTGACCAGGGGAGTGAAACAGACTATGACCAGTGGTGTCATTCAAATGATTTAGGAACAGGAACTCACTTTTGATTAGCACTTGTCGGGAACCCGGAACCAGCCCCGGAGCCCGTTAGGATCCGGAACGCCTGTTCTGGTCCGTTCCCCCTGAATGACATCTCTGACTATGACAATATACCAGAGGGACAGAGGGCAGACAGCCACACGGTCATCCAAAGGCCACACTAAATAGGTATGATTTGAGCCCTCTTCAAAAGGCCATGAGGGAGTGTTTAGTTCTTTGTTCTTCTGGTAGGGAATTCCATATTTGTGGAGCCGCTACAGAGAAGGCTCGTCCCTGAGTTGTCATCCCTTTAACTTGGGATAGAGAGGGCACTTGAAGGAGAGCCCCTTTAAATGATCTAAGAGGGTGAACAGATATGTATGGGAGAAGGCAGTTCTTTAGGTAGGTTGGGCCTAAGTCATGAAGCACCTTAAAGATCAGTAAAGGTAAAGGTGGGAAACCACAACCAAATGGTCTAGTCGTGACCAACTGTAGGGGGCGGTGCTCATCTCCATTTCTAAACTGAAGAGCCGGTGTTTGTCCTAGGACAAGCTTCTGTGGTCATGTGGCCGGCATGACTATATGCCAAGGTGAACAGAACATTGTTACCTTCCCACCAAATTGGTACCTATTTATCTACTTGCATTTTACATGCTTTCAATCTTCTGGGTTGGCAGGAGCTGGGACAAGCAATGGGAGCTCACTCCATTGCGTGGTCTCGAACTGCCAACCTTCTGGTCAACAGCTCAGCGGTTTAACCCGCAGTGCCACCACGTCCCTTAAAGGTCAGTACCATCATCTTAAGGTGGGATCAGAAGTGAATGGGCAGCCACTGCAGCTGTTGAAGGAGTGGTCCTACTGAGTCAAACCATCTAGCCTGTTACCACCCGGGCTGCTGCATTTTGTACTAACTGTAGCTTCCGAACTGTTCTCGAGGAAAGCCCTACATATAGTGCATTATCATAGTCCAGCCTTGAAATCACTAACGCATGGACCACTATGACCAGGTCAGGATGGCACAAGTATGGTCGAAGTTGGAGCACCAATCGAAGCTGGGCAAATGCACTAGCCATGGCTGCTACCTGGTTCTCGAGAAACAGCTGAGAGTCCAGGAGCACACTAGGACTGTGCCCCTGTTCTTGCAGTGGAAGTGTCACTCCATTCAGAGTGGGTGAAAGACTTAGTGTTTGCATACCAGAAAGTGCACAGCCCCATCCTATCTAACTTTCCAGTGCCAACGCAGCCATGCTAAAGGGGCTTGTGCTGCAACCTAGAGTGGAGCGGGAGGGCAGTCATAGGCTGCAGCTCTTGGCTTGCAGCACGCCTGGGGCAGGGCAACGTCACCGTGCCTCCCAGCATGGCCGCCTCGTCCCCATAGGTTGCTTGGCCACATCTCCTTGTACACAGAATCGCTTGGAAGGATCCAAGTGCAAGGGAGAGCAGGGGGGCAAAGAGCGCACTGGCTTTGCTGCGCTGCTGGGTCCTGCTGCAGCTAGCGCCCACCATGCTCGCCTCCCCCCCCACAGCACCCTCCCTATGTCTCTGGTCACGGGAGGCCTCCTCAAGTAAGGGAATGTCTGGACTGCATTGCAACTGCATGGTACTAGAAAGTTGGTTGGGAATTGGGCTCCAGAAGCCACCATTTTGTTTGCCCCAGCTAACGTGGAAATTGCTCAAAATGCCTTAAAAAAAAACCTCTTTGTACATTTATTGGAAAAAAAGTGTTTGCATTCATGTGCTGATAATCTATATAAATCTATAGTAGAAGCAATATAAATAATGCATCCCTCAATTTTTCCTGCTGCCCTTGGTTGCCTTTGTGATTGGCTTCATCCCTAATATAATGCTTACTAATAGCTCTGCGGCGGAATCGTATTTCCATAGCAACAAATGAACAATTCTAGAGAGATTAATCATTTCTGCATTATCTGTGTATAGTTTGCTGTAAAGCAACATTTTGTAGTTTGATAATTGCAAGTCTGGAGTGATTTTACATTATACAATGATTAGCATAAACACTTAAAAAGACAAAGGATGCCTATTGAAAGGAGGAGGGTGATGTGGAAGAGGTGATACTTTATCCCAAACAAATACTATATCATGGCTGTGTGAAGAGCTAACGATTCACACACTCCATTTCCAGTTCAAATGCATGCTGTCATATCCATTTTCAATAGAGGGCTCCGCAGAAGGGCGTCTGGGATGGCCATCCACTGTCTTGCATAAGATGACCTCTCAGAAATGCCAGGCTACTTTCACAATGCTACTTATCCCAGGGCATGGATATATTTATCATCTCTTTCAAGCACTGTCAAAGATGGCCTGCTGCTCGTTTTCTGCTGGCCGCCCAATACAAGAGGTGCGGTTCTTTGGTGCTTGCTCAGTCCGGAGATGGTTTGGTTTGCATCATGGGAAAATTGTACAGTGGCTCCTTTGGAAGGCATGGAAAGAGGGAGGAGGTTTACACTGCAAAGCATATTATTTCCAAGAGGGTCATTCTTGGGCCATCGCGGAAAATCCTGTTTTCCCCCTCCCCATCTGTTTGAGCACCTAGCTGATAATTAGTGGTGCCATTATGAGAGAGTCAGGTCCACAAATTTAGAATCAAACTCTAAGAGTGCAATCCTAACCCAGAGTTAGGCCGGCACAAATTAGGCCAGCAAAGTTTGGCCAGAACAAGGGACACCATAAAGCGTGTTTGGACCACTCTCGGAGTCAGGGAGGATGGTGCATGTCTGTGTGCTGGTCATGACCAGACCATTTGGTCATGGGGAAACCTTTTCCTTTAACTTCAGTTAGGATTGAGCCCTCATTCCAATTATCAGCATTATTCACTTCTTTACTTCTAAATTGGTCCTGTTGATTTCCAAGGACCTGGGAGTCAAACGGATCACATATTATGCTCAGGTCAGCTTTTTACAGACATAAGGGGCTTTGTTTTCCTTGTAGGAGCAATGTAACACATGAGGCATTGATCTCAGCTGCAGTATTTGCATGATCCCCAGAAATATGGATGTCAGTCATGTTTCCTCACAAACATGAATCTAATATTGTGGACTTGATTCTAAGAAAAAAAAATGTAATTAACTATCTTTTGTTCCTACTGTATAATAGCCCAATCCTATTCTTTTCCATACTGTCATAGTGGAGGCTTAGGAAAATATTTTCCCTTACCTCCCTGCAAGCCTCCCACTGCCAATGGGATTCTTTGAATCTGTACCATCCTCTTTGGACTGGCACAAGTCCAAGGAGAAAAGAGGTATTTTAGGATGCAAGGAAGGAATGTAGGTCGGGCACACCAGGGCCACTTCCTCCCACTTTGATACACGTCCTCTCCTCCCTACTCTTCTCCTCATTACAATCATCCTGTCAAGTTACCGGCAACCTTGTGCAGAGCCAAGTGCTGGAAAGGGCCACTGCTACTGTAGCTGTTCTAGAGAGATTAATGCCATTTAGTATACGGGATCGGAAATATCCCAGCCTGCTTTGCACAAAGCCTGTGGTCTGCTCTGCACAAAAATGTAAGGCCTTTGCAACATTGAAAATTAGTATTATGACATTGCAACGGGCCTGATAAGATTAGTTAGTCATGATAATTACTCAGACCTATTGATTTCAATGGAATTTGTTCATGACTAACATCCTTAGGGCCCAATCCTATGGTTGCCCTGCACTGCTGGGAGTCGTGTTCAGGCCGCACAGGGTGCTTTCTGGTGCCATGAAAGCTATCATGGGCCCCTGTTATGCACTTCCAGGCTGTTGCCACGAATGGACAGTAGCACAGCAAGAGAAGCAGTGTCTCCAAAGGACTCAGTCAGCACCAGTAAATTGGCAATGGAGGCATGTTGTGGGCAGAAAGGGCTGGAGGAGTTTTTTGGTGGATTGGGGTGGGCTGGGGTGGTAAGGAGAAGGGAGAGTGTTTCTTGTCGGCACTGACATGTGCCAGATCTTATCCCCTCTTTCCCAAGCTGCCCTTATCTTTTTTTTTTCTCCTCAGACATACGCCAGTAAAATGGCTGGCATAGATATAAGGTGGCCAATAGCCTATTGGCCATAGATGAATTGGCCATAGATTGGCCAATTGTATCCAGTTTTCCAGCACCAACACAGCCGCAATACAGCTCCGAAGGAAGGGAACTAACATTCCCTTACCTTGAGGAGGCCACCATGACTCCCTTCCCAACACAAGATACAGTGCACAACTTGTTGGTACAGCTGCATCAGTGCTGGAAAGTTGGGTAGGATTGGGCCCTAAGTTAAAAATATTTTAGCTTTCTCCTGCTGGGTGTGTGAACACCCCCACCCCCACCCACCGGATGCAGCTCATGCTCCAACAGGGCAGCTGCATTGTTTGTCTTGGTCATGTTGCACATGTGAATCAACTGTGCCTCCTTATTTAGTTGTGCCTGAGCTTCAACGCTTCATTTTGTACATATTGAACGTCACCTACAATTAATTAATAATGCTTCTTGATATGTTTTTCTCTTCCCCAAGTCTAAATATTTTTTATTGTTCCTCTTTTAACAGAATGGCTAAGTTTATTTTGTAGCAACATTGAATTTCAAATGGAAATAGATTACATATTCATGGAAGTTGATTCACCCCGATTGTTACATTATGCCTGATGTTGATGGTTCTTGGTGAATAGTGTTCAAAGCCAGAGGGCGTTTTTGTGACCATGGTATACCATAAATAATCAAGAGATGTTGTCATTGTTGGGTTGAACTGGGGGTTTGCAGCCACTTAACAATTAAAATAACAAAAGGACAAAACGAAGCTTTGTGTTTTATATTCTGCGGCAGAACTTTTTCCATGCTTTGCAGTCACCTGGGTATACATACATATTAACTTTTCAAGAATGCTTTCAGTGTGGTTGGGGGAGTAACATATAATGAGCCCCCTTCCCTGCAACCCCCCCTCCCCAACATTCACTCATAAGACTTGATTTTTAAAAAAGGTGTTCTCTGCACCGTCGGGAGAAAAACAGAATATATGAATACAATTTGAATGTAAGAAAATACGGTTTGTACTGACCTTTTTTGGTTTGGTAAAAGAAAAAGTTGCTTTCTGTCAGTCACCATTACGAATAAATGGTCTCTATAAAATGGATCTTTTATGATTCAAACGGGCAGGAGAGCAATGGACTTGTAAAATCCAAGCAAATAGTTGGATGCACGTCAAATGTCACTCTTGGCCAGCTCTGATGTATAAAATTCTGCTCCTTTTCCCCCCAAAGAAGCAAGATCTTTGATTAATGGGGCTAAGTATGAATGGCATTGTTACAAATTACAACCTGCCACGGTATCAATTGGCAGTGTGTCCCTTTATTTCCATGTCACAGGCACCAAGGCTGGAATCATTGTTGCAACTATTATCCATAAATATCACCAAAAAGAAATAAACAATGAATCAGTCAGCACAGCTCTTTTGTATTGGAGTTTGGTCGGGAGAATTATGGCCATGTGTGACCTAGAAAAGGGAAAAGATAAAGCAGGCAAGGTGAGTACTTTTTATGGATCAACTCTACCAGCAGAAGTTGGTCCAATAAAAGTTTCATCTTACTTATTTTACGTTGTGTTCCAAGGTCAGCTTTCTCAAGAGTCCCTCCTGAACCAAGGTAAGTGAGCTGGTCTAGATGCTATGTTCAGCACAGTATGTTGAGTGTTCTAACAGACAGTATCTCAAGGGATAGGTGGGAAATTTGTTATGCAAATTTATTATCTAGGCAAGATCAGATGTAACAGCCTTTATTGATCTAAGGTGAACATATTGTGTTCATTTTGTAATATTATACAGGTGCCGGCTGTCCTAATTATACACATGAATATGAACTCTTCCTCCTTAGGTTATTGTGATGGAAATAGATCTAGTAATTAATGTAATTAATGAATCAAAAGTATGATGATGTCTTGTATCTATATGAATAAAATTAACAAGAAAGCATTGTTTCCAAACAAAGTGCTCCTTTTGGAACAATCCTAAACACACTTACTAGGGAGTAAGCATCATTGATCACAATTACATGCATACGATTGCCCTGTTAGCCAGTCTTGCCTTTCTAGCACTTCAACTGTTATTCAGCCATAGTGGCTTACATAAGAACATAAGAAGAGCCCTGCTGGATCAGGCCAAAGGCCCATCTAGTCCAGCTTCCTGTACCTCACAGCGGCCCACCAGGTGCCCCAGGAAGGCATGAGACTACAAGATGCTTGCATCCTGTTGCCACTCCCTTGCACCCGGTACCAGTAGCCCATCACCTTTGTAAGGAGGTTGCACAATCTATCATTGCCTATAGCCCACGATGGACCTTTCCTCCAGATATCTGTCCAATCCCCTCTTGAAGGCATCAAGACCAGATGCCATCACCACCTCCTGTGGCAAGGAGTTCCACAGATTAACTACCCGCTGGGTAAAAAAGTACTTCCTTTTATCTGTTTTAACTCTCCCAACCCTCAGTTTTAGCGGATGCCCCCTGGTTCTGGTGTTTTGAGAGAGGGAAAAGAACATCCCTCTATCGACTCTATCCCTTCCATGCATAATTTTGTATGTCTCAGTCATGTCCCCCCTCAGGCGCCTTTTTTCTAGACTGAAGAGCCCCAAACGCTGCAGTCTTTCTTCATAAGCTTACAGCCCAATCCAGTGTAAATCCCTGTGCAATGATGAAACAGCACCTGTGCCAGCTACACTGCATCCTGCAAAGGATTGTTGTATGCTGGAGCTTTCCTCTGGGTAACGGGATATTTGTCATCTCCCCCTAGGTTACATCCAAGCAGGCACAATTCACATATGAACTGGGATATTGCTGTGTAAGTCCATGTTGATCTGTGCAGGCAGATCAGGCCCAGGAAGGCCAATCTCTTGCCCCCTTCCAGGTTTGATCTCCTCACCACCAGCTCCTCTCAGCACCCAATTCTACCCTACTCCTAACCCCATTCAACCGCTTCCCTTCCCTTCACCCTCAGTGCTGTGGCCTGATTTTAAACCAATCTCTGGGGTTATGGATATGGCCTGCTAGTATATTTAGAGGGAAATCCTAACCTGAAGTTAGGCCAGCACAAGTTAGGCCAGCAAAGTTTGGCTGGCACAAGGGCCACTGTAAAGCCTGTTTGGACCACTCTTGGAGTCAGGGAGGATAGCGCATATCTGTGTGCTGGCCTCTCCAAGAGTGGTCCAAACATACTTTACCATGTCCCTTTGCAGGCTTAACTGTGCTGGCCTAACTCCAGGTTAGAATTGCACCCTTAGCAGTAGTGTCATTCTGTAATGAAGAAGCGGAATGCGGGGCGGGACTTACCGCCTGATTGGCTGCCCGTTGCTGACGCGGCGCTGCCTTGCCGAGCGCCGCGCGGGCACCCCTGGCGTCGGAGGGGGTGCCCGCTTGCCTGGGGGGCGCGCTGGGTGCATCGGAGAGCCGCGGAGGGGCGCGCCACCCAGGCAAGCGGGCACCCCCTCCGACGCCAGGGGTGCCCGCGCGGCGCTCGGCAAGGCAGCGCCGCGTCAGCAACGGGCAGCCAATCAGGCGGTAAGTCCCGCCCCGCATTCCGCTTCTTCATTACAGAATGACACTACTGACCCTTAGTGTATGCAGATTGTTGAAGTAAAGGAAAGGGGAATTATAGTTTGTTTTACTGACCAATTATAAATAGCTTTGTTGCTTTAAAACAACGGATCAGCAATATGTTGTGATGCACATAGCCAAAGGTTTACTGCATGGTCAAATGTGTCCACAAATGGAAAACAAAGCAGTTAAAACACTGAAGCAGCATATTATCTATAAATGGGTCCCAATTTCTAGGTGAAAACACTATTCAAGTAGGTCTGCTTACCTTTATTATATATACACATTATATGTGAAGTAGCCTTTAGCATTACCTAATAGGAAACAGCACAAGAGTAACACTTGGGACAAATGCACCTGTTGGGTATTTCTACCGTTTGAACATCAAACACATTCATTTATTCATAGACTATCTAATCAAACGTAGTTTAGAAACCGTACAACACTAATGGAAACAACTAACCTTGCTAGCAACTCCTGCTTAAATTTCTACCTCTAACAATCCTAACATTGTTATGAAGGCTATTAGATTAACAAATTCCTGTGATGGTGTTCCTTATTAAAGTGAGGCTGCTAAAACTGCAGGCTTTTCATCAGCTAATGCCTGGTAGTAAATCCATTAGAAAGCCATTGGTATCTAATTGTCTAATCACAGCAAAGGCCTAGGAGTGACGTGGCTATAATGGGATTATAGTGGATTGTAGTGCTGTACCTCCACTCTCTGATCTATTCTGCAGATAGCAATGACCTTGCAGGTCATTTCAGTTAATTTAATGAGACTCTGAACAAAAACAGGAGGGGGGAAATGCTGCTTGGATTGAACGGGCAAGCAAACGGGCACTCATTTGTTTGCACCTTCTAAAAAGATAATGCTGGGTGTGAATGAATGAAGATGTCATTAGCTACAAGCTGTAAAACCCAAGAAACATCACACCCTACTGGCACAGAGCATTTGGCAGGAGTATGGCTCATTGCACACAGGGAGGCATAAAACCTGTCCCTTTATTCCCACTGAGTTTTCTGGCCTGCCTGCTCAGATTGTCCCAAAAGGGCCACAGAATATGTAAGACAAGACAGTCTGCCCAAGAGGCCTGATGAGGCTGCTGCGGTCTCCAGCATCCCACACTTGGCTGCCGCTACTGGGACCAACTGGACTGGGCTTCTGCTGCTCTCCCAAGCCTCAGTCTGCATCCTTGAACCCAGCAGTAACTGCCATACCAGGGCCACTGCTGCTAATGCTCCCCTTGACCACATCCCTGTCATGCTTCCTCTCCCATGCGGGGGGTGAGGTGGGCAGAAGGAGCCAAAGAGAAGCAGGGCCACTGAGAGCTGGCACTGGGCCCAGGTCAAGATGCCTGATTGGTTCCCCTCTTCCTAAATTGTGTAATAAATCTGTTTTGGACTGTATAGTTTGTTTTGTCATGGTCTGGGCCCCCTGGAAGCCTGGGCGCCAGGGATTTTGTCCTCCCAATTCGCTCTTATTTTATTTATTTATCTGAAGAACTTATACCTCGTCTTTCCCATGCTGAAGCAAATGCCCAAGGCAGCTTACAGAGAACAACAAACTACAATGTAACTGTAATAAGTAAAAACAAAAACATGTAAACATTTAACAGGAACACAGCGAGAGTTCAAGAATGAAGCAAGGGCCAATTCTCTTAATCAGGCCCTTTGGAGGGTGGGAGAAAAAGAAACACACACACACACACAGAGGGAGGGAGAGAGAGAGAGAGAGAGAGAGAGAGAGAGAGAGAGAGAGAGAGAGATTCAGAATGTGTCCAATCCTTACTGCAGTCAAAGCTGAAGGGGAAAGGAAATTCCCCCCTTCCAGCTCTCCCCACTTCCATTAACTGGCCACCCCCTACTCTCCATTCTCCACAGGGGACAGGGAGTACTTACTCGGTTCTGAAGACATCTGTTGTGAGGGTTCAAAAAGTAGCTGGTAGCCTGTACTACTCATGGCTTTGGATGACTTGACACAGAAGATCCTGACTGTGGGGAGGAAGGCTAAATGGGAATCAGGCTCAAGCCCTCTTCATCCTGGCCATTTGCTTCTTTCACTGAAGCCCTTGGTGCTTCTCATCACCTCTGAGTCACTCATGTGGGATACAACCAACTTACAGGCCACGAAGAGGAACTGGTCAAGGGTGTCAAAATAGGGAATACTTGTCCTGGAGAACCCAGAACAGCTATTGCCCCCCGTTACCAGTCTGTATTTCCTCCTTGGCTTTGTTCCTGTGTGCTTCAAGGTCCCTGTGGTAGCCCATGTCCTTGAGATGCTCCAAAATGAAGCAGAATGCCTCCAGGTTGTGGTATTCTTTGATGAGAGCTGCTTGCCCAGCTGCTTCCTCCCATATCTCTATGAAGGTTCTGCTCTCCTCCTTGCTCCATGAACAATTCTTCGGATGGCAAGGAAGCCCCTTGCTGCTGTCAGGAGTAGCTGGAAGAGCTGAAACACCAGTGTCCTCCATGCTTCATGGTTCCAAAGATCCTGAGATTCAGTTCCAACTCAAGCTAGGTCTGCTGTCATACCTTTTTCTCCTATTCTCAATAAGCAAGAGGGAGGAATAGCTGGAGCCAGTCTAGGGTACCATCTCACCTCCTTTGGGGACCCCAAACTCGCAGATACCAACAAACATTTGACCATGAATTCAAAACTCATGTGGAAGATTCAGGACTCATGAAATAAAAGTAATAGTAATAATATATTATCAGTGGTGTCATCTACTCCCCAGTAGACGGTTCGCTGGGCGGGAGTAGGGAGTGATTGACAGTCCGTCGATTCACTTCCGGTTTCTTCGCGCGCCCCGCGCGGCTTTCCCTCACCTCGGAGGGGGCGCCTGCTCGCCCAGGCACCCGGCGTGCCCCCCACCCATCCCCCAAGGCGAGCAGGCGCCCCCTCCGAGGCGAGGGAAAGCTGCGCGGGGCACGCGAAGAAACCGGAAGTGGATCGACGGACTGTCAATCACTCCCTACTCCCGCCCAGCAAACCGTCTACTGGGGAGTAGATGACACCATTGTATATTATATTATTAAACATAATAACCCTGATTTGACTGCCATAAACAAGGAAAAGAAGAAGGTGACAAAAATAGAAGTATGAATACTAGGAGATGCACGAGTGGAAGAAAAGGAATGTGAAAAGATCACAAAATACAAGGATTTGCAAATTGAAATACGACAGCTATGGAAAAAGGTCATCTACATGGGCTTTGCTTCCAACCATGTCGTTTTTCTGTGACAAATGCTCATTTCTATGCAGGTTTCTGCACCTCTAGTTTGGGCCTTAGGTATTCTTGCTTAACAACTGCACATGCAGGGATGAACGGAGCCCCGAGTGCGCCCATGGCAGGGTGATGAAACTGCGCCCCTAGCACGTCGCCTCGCCCCCGTGTGTCACCCAGCCACGCCTCCCTGTGCCCGGAATAGCTCCATTTTGGAGCGGAACAGATGCCAGAGAGGGTGGGCAGGCCAGACAGCGCGCGGGTTCGTCCGTGGACTCCACGCAATGGTGCCCCGCCGCCCTGCCACTGCCAGCGCCCATGGCTTGCGCCACCCTGGGCTACACCCTTCCTCCACCTCTGTGCACATGCAATATACTGGTCTTATTTCTCTGACATTACTCACTGGGAAAGACATTACCCAAAGCCCTCCTCCAGTGCTATACAGCTATAGCGTCCAGTTATAACAGTAGATCTATAGTATTCAAAAGGATAGATATAATGGAAACTAGGGTTTGCTTCCTTCAAATGGTTGAAAATCCCCTCTGCAGGAAATATCACTGAATGCTTGTGACAAGAGAATGCTTGCCACTTTGTAAGATGATCACAAAGCCACACCCACTGGCACTTTGCCAACTCTTAACTGGGAATTTCTGCAATAGATATGGAGAGCAATTGCTGAAGTGTGAAATCTAAGTACTGCAACAATAGCTTTTCTTCCCTACCACCATCTGGTGAGTTCTCCAACTTCATCCGGCTTTGATCATTATGTGCAGTCATTCTATCATCATTGCGTTCCACGTGTTGATATAAATTCTCCCCCTTAAACATTTCGGCTTCATATCGTCACACAAAGCCAGACAGGAGAATTTCCAACTCTGACTGTAACCCTTTTCCTCCTGAGGTTTCATAATTTCCACTAATGGAAGAAGGGTAATTTCTCAGGAAATATTTTGAGCAGTTTAATGAGAGCAAAGGCTGAGCTCTTGTTCATGAAATTTCAGGTTTTGCAAGTGAAAGCCATAAACTCAGAAATCACTTAGGAAAGACAGGGTGGGAGGAAAGCAGAGACAAGAGTGTCACTTAAGACACAATTGCAACCCAATTCTAACCAACGTTCCAGTGCTGATGCAGCAACCCTTAGATAAGGGGAAAAAATGTTCCTTTACCTTGCGTGGACTTATGAAATCTTCTCCCCTCCAAGACTGATCTAAGATAGCCATTCTAATTTGGTAATGTGATGACATCACTGTGAAAACATGAAGCTCATTGAGATGACAGGAGCAGTATTTGGCCACCAATTATGGGTTGCCCAATCAAGTGCCAATCCTCACTCATCCTACTACTCATCCTTACCTGGATTTTTTTTTTTGGGGGGGGGAGGAAAAGAATGAATTGCACTTCATATTATTCATGTTTGATATCTCAGGAGTGGAAGCCCTTTGAAATACAGCACATAAACAATGCACTGAAACTATCTGTCTGCTAGAGATGCCATATCTCGTTGAGCAAACACTCTGCATTATATGTTGAGCTTTGATATTTATCAAGCATTGCTCCAAAAATGTTAAAACACAAAATCAAATGAAGAACAAGTTTTCTACACCACATACTGAAATAAAAGCTCTTCTGCCTGCTTTTATCCTGTATAATACATAGAATGATTTGCAAGTACTTTCGGCACTGGTGGAAGCCACTATTTTTGTCTCCGTAATTGGGAGAGAACAGACCTGCCCAGGTGGTCAAAGGGAATACAGATTGCAGCAGCAGAGCTGGAGGAAGGGGCAGCCACCACTGCACTCCTGTTCCCAATCAATCTCCTTCCAGGTGAATGATGGTGAATAAGCCCACCGTGGCTGCTTCCTTCTGCCGCCGCTTCTCCTCTCCCACAGTTTTGCCTAAAATGACCAGGCAGGAACGATGCTAACATGGAAAGAACATGGAAAGAAGTTCTGCTCCCAGCATCCTCACTGCCAAAACAGGTTAGCTAGCAATCTTTCAGCGGGGTCTTAAGACTTTTCTCTTTAAGGAGGCGTTTATCAATTGCTGACATGCTGGGCTGGCATTTTAATTTCATTTTAATCTGTAATTTTAATCTGTAATGTTAAAGATTGTATAGTCAATCTATAATCTGGGGTCTCCTCCTTTTAATTTTTCAATGTTTTAATTTTATTCCGTATTCTTTTATTCCATTGTAAGCTGCCCTGGTGCCCTAATATCAGCGATGTCATGCAGGGGGTACACGGGGGTACACGAGTACCGGTTCCTAGGATTACGGCTGGCCCTGCCCACTCGTCGACTCCGCCCCCTGCAACGTTTGAATTTCCTGCATGTTTGAGTTGCCTGCATGTTCTCAGAGTCAGGCAGGCAGGCAGTGAGCGGAGCCTTGCCTTGCCTTGCCTTGCCATTGAAAAATGAGCTGCTCAGGGGTTTTGGAACTGTTGGGTCACTTTAACATGATGCCAGGCCTCCTTAACATGTTCTGGGGGTGCTGTGGAATACTGTTGCAACTGTTGGGTCAGTTTAAAATTGTCTGAGGCCTCAAAAAGGGCTTTTTTCATGTCACTTCCTGCCACAACATCACTAACGGCTTATGACGTCAATTTCGGTGGGAGGGTCCCAACACGTGCCAATTAAAAGTGAGTACCTGTTCTTAAATCATTTAGATGACACCACTGTATGTAGGGTTACCAGATCCAGACTGGGACAGAGTGCCTATACCTTTAACCGTTGCATAGAAGAGGGAATTTGGGCTGGTGCAGCTCATCATGGAAGCGTTTCAAAAGCTGCACCTGCCCAAATTCCCTTATCCATACAATGGTTAAAAGTATAGGCACTCTGTCCCAGTTTGTATCTGGTACCCCTTCTAATATGGGGCAGAAAGGCGGGGTATAAATTCCACCACCACCACCAATTTTCAACATTTTGCTTCTCATAGCACACTGCCTTCTATGGTTTTCTCTATAGTCTAACAGTCCAATTCCAAACTGCCTGGCCCCATAGCAGTAGCATAGCGGGTACTGCTGCATCCTATTGGAGCTGAGCAGCCATTGGAGGCACTTCAGGAGGAGACATTCATCCCAGGTAAGGGTGCTGGGTGGCCAATGGGCCTCCTCAGCTATTTTGCTGTTTTGCTGGTGCAGACTTGTAGGCCTTCGTGTTGGGTTATGTGGCCCAAGACAGAGGAGAGGATCCATGGTTTCACGTATCCATGGAGGGGGGTGGCCCCAGAATAGAACCCCAGCGGATACCAGGGCATGCTGGTATTTGTTTTATGCTGTGGTAAAGAAAATCTTCCTATATTTCTTTAAGGTATAAGGGCCAGATCCTATCCAGCAATTCATCACCATGCCAATTCACTGTATTCTGCAGTGGTGGGGGAGTCACGAAGACCTCAAGATAAGGAAAAAATTGTTTGCTTGTCTTGGGGCTGTACTGCAGCTGCATCAGCACTGGAAAACTGGATAGGATTGGGCCCTGATGCAGCAAAATGTCTACTGCCTATACATATTTCACACCAACATAATGCTGCTTACTACATCACACACACACACACACACACACACACACAGAGAGAGAGAGAGAGAGAGAGAGAGAGAGAGAGAGAGAGAGAGAGAGCGCTATTGAAAGTGTAGCCCGGTGCAGCAGGCGAAATGATGCCCTGGAAATGATGTCACAACAGGAAGTGACATCAGAATTGTATTTTCATTTTCTGGAGTCTTTTTGGTCACACCTTATGATAGAACGCAGATATTTACACTCCGATTTATTTCATTGCATTCTTCATGAAATTTGGCATCGAATGACATGACAGCATAACATGACAGTATTTTCCCTAAAAACTACATTTTTAACAAACCATGATATTTACATGACAGTTGTATTTTTGATTTTTTGGCCGTAGCTTTTGATAGAATGAAGATATTACACTCCAGGTTGTTTCATTGCATTCTGCATTAAATTACCTTTCCAATGACTTATAACATGATAGTATTATTCATAATTACCAATGTTTTTAAAATTTTGGCCTCTAGTGTCAAATTTAGTTTGTTGCATCCCAAAGCTCTGATGCAACTGAACCCATTAGCTATGCCACTGCATGCGCACACACATGCACATGTACACAACACACACACAACTCTTCCAGACCAACTATGTTGCAGAGCCAAAGCTTCTCCTACATTGTTTCTTATTTGCAAAAAATAAAAAAATAAAAAGCAAATAATTAATGCATGGATGGGTGAATGCATTGCACATGTTTAAAAGGTTTATAGCTGTAGTGTGGTTGCTTATGAGCATAACCTTTATAGGTCAAGGATCAGTTCTGTGTTACAAGCCAGATGGCCCTAAAATCTTGTAGTGGGTTGAGGTTTGATTTAATTTTTTTATTCCAAGACTTGGCAAGCTACAAAAGTCCCTTCTGCAAACAGTAGCTTAGTGCTTAATTGGAAGCCTCAGATATTCAATATAAAGGTACCGTCCCCAGGCCCACCAAGGTAAACGACCCAGAAACATGGACAAATTTCCATAAGACTTAGCCGTGGGTTTGGCCCAAATGTTCTCCCAGTTCACTTTTTGCTTTACTTCCAAAGTTGCTGTTTTAAGGGTGCCATAACCCCTTTAATCCTCCTTTCTTTGTGACAAATCACAGCACAAGTGACTGATTCAGCAACCCATCCTCTTTCACAAGTATTCCTAACTAATCAGGGATCACATACTTACTCAGTGATATAATGACACTAGACAGCTTTTCAGATGTGTCTGTGTACTGTTGTACACAGATGTTGCCATGGGCAAATCTCGCCAGTCATCCATGCCCTGGTCACTTCCAAGTTGGACTATTGTAATGTAGTTTATCTGGAGCTGGCCAGGGAAACTATTCAGAAGCTTCTGTTGATGCAATAACTTAGCAACCAAACTAACAGAGGTTGCCTGTAGGGAACACAATATTGCAACCTTGCATAATTTATGCTGGCTATTAGTTTGTTTCTGGGATCAAGATAATTGTTATGGCCCGAAATGATATGGTCCTGGATACTTTAATAACCATCTTCACCTGTGTTCCTGCGCATATGGGCCAAATAATAATTCAAAGCCTTGCTTTCTGAAGCATAGCAGTCATCCTTGAGGAGCAAGACCTCAAGGCAAGGCCTATTTGGCCCCAACTCTGTTGAATGGCCTCTCTTTAGAGGCCCTATTGCAGCCTTGCCTAAACTCCAGACACAGCATGAAAACTTGGCTTTTCCATTATCTTCTTCAGGAGGAGGTTGCTTATTTGTGGTTGATAATATTTGGGAGACATAGCTTAGGTTCAGTTTTGGATTATAGCTGTATTTTACTGGCTTTTGTTTAATGTGTTTATTGATTTATAAAACCAATGTTAGACTGAAATCTGTCTTTGGTAGCCTTTGGTGAGAAATGGGATATATATATAAAACTTTGAAAGTGAAAAAAGGAATAGCTTGCATTTAGAATACATGCAGTGCTCCCTAGATTGATCACATGGGCCAATGTAGCCAATCAGGGATCACTCTTGACCTTCCAAACATTGCTTAATAGGGGTTGAAATTTTTTGGGAAAGAGTTTTCCTTCCTTCTGGCTCAGCAGCAGTTAGCCATTGTGAAGCTGCAATAAACGTGCACAGAATTGCACAACAAAACTGACATTAATTCTAAATTTAGTCATTATGAACAAGCAGGATTTCAAAGGATGCGACATGAATTCAAAATAATGGAAATTGGAATTAAAGAGCCGCTATCACCTTTGGTGACATGCTCCCTCTGTCTTTGTTGATATTTTCCCTTTCCTTTAAAAAAAAAAAAAAAGCTGCACACTGCTGGCGTATGAAGTGAAATATTGAATAAACTTCCTGGGAGCAATGCACTGCAAGCCATTGTGCTGCCTCTAAGGCAAATGGAACAGCACAAAACACAAAAGTAAGAAATCATAGGAAGAAAATAGAAGAAGCCATCTGGCTTGTGCTGATATGTGTTCCTGGATTCCGCTCTGTAAATGACTATTTTTGTGCAAGCAAACTTATGTCAAAATATTTAGCTGTTTTTCCGCCCTCCCACTGCTGGAGTTGGGATTTGTGTTTTTTTTATGAGCACTAAAGGCAAACATTAATGGCCTGAGCCATTGCTTTGATTGTACCATGTCTGCTTGCTTTGTGACTTCCTATAGGCTTTTTAGCGATGCAACATGGCTCCTCTGCCATCCAATGGAGGAAAAACAGGCATTTCATGCATAAGGGGATCATGTTGTTATTTTGCAGCGCTCTGATGATGTCTCCCAGATGGAGGTCAAACACTTCTGGGCATAAAAGCCATTTCACTGATTTCTTTTAGACTTTCAGTAGAACATGGTGGCCTGAGGACTTCCAAAAAGATGAAGGCGTGAAGTGCAGTGTAGTTTTGTAAAGGTCATTCTTGGTGTTGTATCCCTTTGTTTTTGCTAGTCGCAAATGCAGCCTGTCCCCCAAAAGCATGTCACTCACTCTTCCCCTGCTAAACAGGAGTGGTGGGCTGATTGACAGTGTTGATGCAGGTTGCTGGGGGCCTGGGACAAAGAAATGGATTGGCCACTCCTGATGCCCCTAGTGAACCCTTTATGTTGCATTAAGCACTACCACTGTCACAGGTATTGAAGTGGGTCCTCTGATGGGCATGGTCCTTGGCTGATTGGTTCTATCTGATTGGCCTCTGATATTACTGCTGATTGGTTCATTCCCTCTTTCTTTACTTCTTTTTCTTATACGCAACCCCCCCCCCAGTCCATTTCTTATTCATCAAAGAAAGACAGGCTATTCATTCCTAAGTACAAAAGAATAACCCAACCTGACTTTTCTCCCAGGAGTTACCTCCAGAATTATTTCAGGAATAGTCTGCGATGAAGGCGCATGGGCATTCTGCTACACTATAGGAAAGTAAAGCGGGAGGTTCTATGGTGTATTTGAGACATCTGGATGCTTGGAATGAGCGACTCATTAAGCACCAAGTGTCTCAGAAGCCCCACACAGAGCGCAATCCTAAACTGGAGTTAGGCTGGCATAAACTAAGCCAGCAAAGTTTGGCCAGCACAAGGGCCACCATAAAGCGTGTTTGGACTACTCTTGGAGTCAGGGAGGATGACTCACGTCTGTGTGCTGGCCTCTCTGACTCCGACAATGGTCCAAACATACCTTATGGTGGCCCTTGTGCTTAGTTTACCCTAACTCAGTTTAGGATTGCGCCGACAGAGGGAAGAAAGTATGTCTATAAAAGGCAACATGTCAGGAAGGGAATCAAATAAACAAGGAACAATGTGCTAAAGGAAAGCAGTAGAAGGCAATTCACTCCTTAGGACTGGACAGATGTCTGGAGGAAAAGTCCATCATGGGCTATAGGCCATGATGGGTTGTGCAACCTCCTTACATTAGAAGTAGGCTACTTCAGAGTGCCAGGTGCGAGGGAGTGGCAAAAGGATGCAGGCATCTTGTTGTGTCATGCACTCTCTGGGGCACCTGGTGGGCCGCTGTGAGATACAGGAAGCTGGACTAGATGGGCCTTGGGCCTGATCCAGCAGGGCTCTTCTTATGTTCTTATGACGTTTGTCAGCAAGGCCAGTCTTGCGATGGGTTCCTAGATGGCTATAGGTGCTAAACAAGTATTGGCAATATCACTAATAATAGCAGCAACATGAGAAGTTTAGGAGATGGTAGAGAGGAAGGCCCCTGGAAAACAAGAAGCAGCCTGGTTACAATCTGAGCTAAACCAACGAGGGTTGTCAGAGAAAAATGTTTCAGTTAATACATGTAATAGAATTGTCCCAGGGAAAGCCCCAGCAGCAGCAAAAAGTCCATGAGCTAAATCCCTGGTGAAAGTCCAGGTGGATCAGTGGATCCCGCTTCCCTCCCAAGACCCCATCTCTTGGATGTCCCCTCTGGCCCGCACCACCTTCCGCCTCCCCACCCGCCCCTTCCCCGCCACTGCGCAGTACCGGTTTACTTGCTCTGGTGTGTGCTGGGTCCTGCACTGGGCCTTCCCACCAGCATGGCTAGCTAGAGTCGCAACATGCTTTATGGAATGCTTGTGACAGTCTGCACCAGCAGAGCACTCAGCCTGCCAGCCCAGAGGCACCATATGACTGTGGCAAGAAGACTACTGCTTCTTCCATTTGAACGTAGCTTGTGAAGCTAGAGTCTGACTGAGGTTGCCAATTTACCCCAAATGTCTCTGTTTCTTTAGCTTTTTTCCCCTCTTTTCCTCAGGCCTGCAAAGACTAATCTCAAGCCATTTGAGGGACATCAGTGGGCTCCACCGTTTATGGCTGTGCTCTTTCCGGATACCAGATTTTTGCCCATTTGTCAAGGGTTGGCTCTTGTATGACATCCTTAGGCAGAGGCGTTTCTACAGGGAGGGCAGAGCTCTAAGTGTTGCAAGAAGCCTTACCTTGCAGTGGAAATCACTCCTCTCCTGCAC
The DNA here is from genome assembly GCA_029204185.1 of Lerista edwardsae. Taxonomy (NCBI): domain Eukaryota; kingdom Metazoa; phylum Chordata; class Lepidosauria; order Squamata; family Scincidae; genus Lerista; species Lerista edwardsae. The sequence continues at coordinate 5,793,631 of JAJKFI010000031.1, forward strand.
CGTTTTAGCCAGTCCTCACAGGGAAAAGCAACATCTTGGCATTGCTTACTGGCTACAGCAGCAAGGGAGAGGAGGGATTTACATGGCAGGGTAAGGCTCCTTGCAACACTTAGAGCTTTGCCCTCCCTGTAGAAACGCCACTGTCCTTAGGGCTTGTCTTATGACATCACTAGATCCCGAGTCAGTGTGCTTAGCTTTCAAGATACATCCAACCTAGTAGCTGTGAGCTGCATCACTGCAGTCTGAAATGGACAATTATCCCAGCCACCCAGACTACTTTGTTCCCCATCACCGCAGGCATTGTCCGGGATGCTTAGTTCTCACCCTGTACTCAAAATCCTGAAATCCAGCCAGAGACTACAAATCCTTCATCTCTGATGGAATGTCATATTGCCTACAAAATATTCAGGTCAACCTAGTACAAGCTTGAAAAACCCTTTTCGTGCCCCGCTCACACACCAGAAAGTCCTCATATGGCACCATACCCATCACAGAGTTCCTGAACTCCCATTTGTAAGTATCAAGAAACACCTACTGTGTGGGCTGTGGAAGTTGAAACATTACTCCAATGTAATGACTGAATTACAGCATATACCTATTATAAACCCTGTTTGCTTTTCTCTCCTTGGGACACTGTCACATACAATTTCACTCACTTGATTGTAGTTATTCTGCTCAGGCTAGTTCCAGCTCACATGCAGGAGCCTGCCCTGCAAAATACCATCCTCTTTCCATCATTCTCACTGTCAAGAACGCCTGGAACAAATGTTTTGTCTTTCTCATCCAGCAGGGAAAAAAATAATGCATTTATTTGCAAAAGGGTCGGTTTGTTCATTGCTTTCCTCAGACGTTGTCAGAGCCAGGTTTTATACCCAGGGAGAATCTTATGGAGAAGAACCAAGAAATGAAAAGAGGAAAATGTTTCCAAATAAATGATGCCTCTTGCTGTTCCTCGGTATGAAACGGGAATCTAAAAGCCAGGTTCGTTTTTGCTATTTATTTATTTTTAAGTGTTGGAATGGTGACCTGAAGTTTATGCACTTGAACAGATTCCATTGACGGTAGCCTTCCTTGATGCCAAATCTCTAAGCTTTAACTTAGGGTGCTATCCTAACCCATTTTCCAGCACTGACATAGGGTGAAATCCTAACCTGGAGTTAGGCCAGTACAGCAAAGTTTGGCTGGCACAAGGGACACCATAAAGTATGTATGGACCACTCTCGGAGCCAAAGAGGCCAGCACACAGACGTGCACCATCCTCCCTGAGAGCGCAATCCTATACTGGAGTTAGGCTGGTGTAAGCTAAGTCAGCAAAGTTCGGCCAGCGCAAGGGCCACCATAAAGCGTGTTTGGACTTCTCTTGGAGTCAGGGAGGATGGTGCATGTCTGTGTGCTGGCCTCTCTGACTCCAAGAGTGGTCCAAACATACTTTACAGTGGCCCTTGTGCTGACCAAACTTTGCTGGCTTAGCTTATGCCAGCCTAATTCAGTTTAGGATTGCGCCCTGAGAGTGGTCCAAACATGCTTTACAGTGGCCCATACGGCTGACAAACATTGCTGGCCTAATTGTGGCTGCCTAACTATAGGTTAGGATTGCACCCATAGCTGTGCCAATGGGACATGTGCTGTATTCTGCAGCGGAATAGCAGTCACGGAGGCCTCCTCAAGGTAAGTGATTGTTTCTTCCCTTACCTCAGAGCAGCATTTCCCTTACCCCATTGCTGGAAAGTTGGTTAGGATTGAGGCCTTATCAGTAAAAGAAAAAAAATAGTGTCCTTTTATAGACAGTGCCTTTGTTAACCCTCTTCCCTAATTAAGTTGATTGTTGTGAACTATTTTTGTGTCAAGAATCAGGGATTTAATAGATGTAATTTCACCATTCGTTTGACGGCATCGGACAGGGTGGCTTTGGGAACAATTGACCGTCTTCAATCCTGACAACAGTAGGCCAAATTACTCACACAACAGGCCCACATCACAGAGCTCCAGCTAGGTATAAAGTGGAAACCAAGTTGAGCGATCTTCTCTCATTATTTTGTCAATGTGCCAATGTGCAGCGAGTTTGGAAGCCATGCTGTTATTGCGTGGGGGAGAGGAGAGAACTGATGAAATTATGGTTCCGCTGCTTTGATAAATGTCTTCAGAAAGGTTTTTATGCCACAGCCACGATTGCTATTGAAAGCATATGACAGGGAGAAACGCATGGGGCTTTGAGGAGAGGTTTAATTCGTGCTTCTGCATTTTAATACTCACAATAATTTACTTTTTAGTCATTTAATGGTAATCATAACAGGGCACTGGAGAAAATTCTGGTAATAAAAGGGAATTGAGACAGATTAACAAACAAAACAAAAAGAGGAGGTGACTGGAATCTGGGAAGAGAAGACAAAATGCAGAAACATAGAAAAAGCAACGAAGACAAAGCAAAAAAAATGGGTGACTGCACAAAAGTACGGGATAATTCATGAAGCAGAAGGAAGTTATTTGGGAAGAACTACTGTATAGGGAAATTAAGCTGGATCCAAATGAATATTGGCTTAGACTCTTTCTTCATAATCCTGTATATCTCCATTGAATATGCGAGAGAAACTGAAGCACATCTGTTGCCTCACTGAAATGAGTCAGCACATTTCCTTGCATGAGAAAATGCTGAGGCAGGGCATGTGTGGTCACACAAGAGAGAGAACTGAAAAAGGCTAAAGCACACCAGCCACAACAGAGTTAGGCTGGCTTAAATACACTGAAATAAACTGGGTTAAGCACTCCTAATTCTGCAATTGAGTGGAGCCACTGGGGTGTGATTGTCACATCGGAGCCCATTTATTCTCTAGAATCAGTATGCTGGAGTAGGAGCTTAAAAAAATTATCCTCCAGAAAGTTCCTAGAAAAGGGAGATTTTATATATATGTTAGACTGAAAGTCTCATTACAAAATGCATATTATGTGTAAGACTGATATTTAGTTCAAATTTAGCAGAAAACAAGAATTGATCATCTGGAACCCAAGTACTGCTAAATAGCTGGCACAAGTCCGCATTGCCTCATGTTGACATATCAAACTCGGGAAGGGGGAAAGGATATGGCATGCACAACTGTCGATCATCCTGTCTCCCCCAGGTCAATTTTTCCCCATCCTGTTGCTGCCTTTCCCCTGCCCTGTTACACCACCTCCTTGTCATCTGTGCTGCTTTGAGCAACCCTTACCTGCTCCTGCGCACACTCCATCTAGATCCGGCACCGGCAGGATGACACAGACCTTCCCACTGTCACCACCAAGGGTGCCAACTTACTTGGAACATTGGGGATGCTGAGCAGCCATGACATAACCACGTCCAACGTAGCCATGCCCCCTGATGTAATCACATCCCCTGAGGTCACTGCGCCCACTGTCATCGCGGCTCAGAAGAGGCTGCTTTGCATCGTGGCACCCCCATGTCTGGTGCTGAGCCGGGAGCGCGCTTGTTTGTTGGAGCGGTCGGGTGCGCTCCACAAGGGTGCACCCGGCCCAGCGGCGAAAAGGCCAAGCCGAGGGCAGCATGAGCATGCCCAGTGGTCACATTGCGATCCAGCCAATGAGCTCCTTCTGCGCATGCTTGCGCTGCCCTTGGCTCAGCCTGACCACTCAGCCCAGTGCCAAACATGCATGGGGGTGCCGCGCTATATGGGGGGTGCCGAACATTGGGGGTGCAGAGCACTCCCCAAAAATTATTGTGGCTGCTGACAGCATACCAGCTCCCATGGAGTTGGCGCTACTGATCACCATTGACTTCTGCACTGTCGCGATGTGCTTGACAGCATATTTGTGATAGCCTGCACTGACTGTCCCTTGCCACTTCATATGCCTCGACAAATTTTCCACTGATAAATTTTCCACTGATAAGAAGACAGTTTGCATCATGACCCATTGATTGGATGAATTTAGCCTGTTGTCAGTTCATAAATTATGTGAACAGCTTTAGACCTTTGGAAAACTGGTTGGTATTTGAATTGTTTACTGACTGTTTTATGCAAACACGTGCAGCTCATAAACTGTTTGCAGACTATTCATGGAATTATTGTACAAAATGTTTGCCAGGGCAATTTCAGCTGGAGGCTTAAAATTCCTATCATCAAGGTTTGCGTGACTGCTGTTGTCGAGGCCCTTGGTTTGCAAAGTCTGTTTCTTCAGACCTCTGTGAAAAATAAAGCCATTGTTTGAATGGAGAACATGTAGTGGTATCTACTAGAACTTTCGGATTTTTTAATTAAGAAATAAAAACTACTACTATAGGAAATTATATTCATACTAGCTTTTCCTTACCTGGCGTTGCCCGGGTATTTATTTATTTATTTATCCAAAGCTTCTATTAGACATGAAAAAGAATGAATTCTACCAATCAGCTCAACAACCCTGAAAACTATGGATTTGACACTCATGTCGGTCATTTTGGACATTTTATTTTTCGCCCCTTCTCATCCCCCATGCTGATGGGGCTGAACGTGGACTTAAACGACATCGGGAGTGTCACCATTCATCTCAGCGACCCCGAAAACTATTGATTTGACACTAATATCAAGCGTTTTCGATCATTTTTACATGGCACCCCTTCCCACCCCCACCCATAGGGGTGCTAGGAGTGTCTTACCCCCACAGTATTTCTTTCCAGATTGTAAGTCATATGTGTACCAGGTTTGGTGAAAATCGCTCCAGGCATTCCAGAGTTATGCTGGAATACACACACATGTTATACATACACACACACATGGACATTTTATTTTTTACCACCTTCTCACCCCCCATGCTGATGGGGGCTGAACCTGGACTTAAAAAGCATCGGGAGTGTCACCGTTTGTCTCTGCGACCCCAAAAACTATGAATTCGACACTCATATCGGGCGTGTTCGATCATTTTTACATGGCACCCCCAGCCCGCCCCCACCCCAGGGGCACTAGGGGTGTCATACCCTTGCAGTATTTGTCGCCGCAAGGCATACGCGTACCAGGTTTGGTGCACATCGCTCCAGGCCTTCCAGCAGGGCATGGTGAACGTTTTGTTTCACACCCCATCTCGCCCTCCACGCCAAAGGGGGCCAAACCCAGACTCAAATGGCGTCGGGAGCATCGCCGCTCGTCTCAGTGACCCTGGAAACTATGGATTTGACCCCGATGTTGGCCATTTACGATTATTTTTGTGTGGGACCCCAGGGGTGCTAGGGCGGCCTGACCCCCTCAGTGTTTGTTGCCAGGCCGCAAGGCATGCGCATGCCGAGTTTGGTGCCAATCGCTCCAAGCGTTCCAGCAGGGCATTGCGGACGTTTTGTTTCGTACCCCTTCTTACCCCACCGGGGGGGGGGAAACCCAGACTCCAACGGCGTCGGGAGCGTCGCCACTCATCTCGGCAACCCTGGAAACTACAGATTCGATGCCGATTTTGGCCATTTTCGATCATTTTTACGTGGCGCCCTCTAAGCACCCCCTCCCCCAGGGGGGCTAGGGGGGCCTGACCCCTGCAGTGTTTGTCGCCAGTTCACAAGACATGTGCGTGCCGAGTTTGGTCCATGTTGCTCCAGGCGTTGCGGAGCCTATGCCAAACACACACACACACACACACACATCCAATTTTATATATATAGATAGATGAAGATGCAGAAGATACCACTGAAACATTTTGAACAGTAAACCCACTGATTTCCATCTTTACTGTTCTGCAGTCTGTATGTTAAAGCTATAATTCTTTAGGAATTTTTGAAAGGTCACCTTCTCTATTTTGTTGGCAAATGAGGAACTCCATTGTTTAGTACCACTCAAATACCATACTGAGCACTGGAAGCTCTTTCAATCATTCCCTGGAAGCATCACAGGTTGGGATTGTGAAATGTCTGGGATCCATGGCCCTGTCTTTGCTGCCTAGAGCCTCCTGCCCCTGTTGCTGCCCATTCTTGTGCCTCCTCTGGGTGTGTGAGAGATAAACTACCCCTCCCCAGGATGCAGCAGTCGCCATTTGGGCATCACTGCAACAGCAGGGGCGTGATAGGATTGAACTGTGAGCATTTATGCATGCATTTTTCCATGCACATGCACACATATAAAGTTAAAGTTGACTCGTGCCTGTGAGCCATTGTAGTCACTGGTAAAGATGCTATAGGTCTCAAAATTGTCATGCATGTTTTGGCTACCTAAGGAGATATTGTCATTGCTAGGATGCCAACAAATATTGAAGCTGCTGAGAAAGACATGAAATGTTTGAATGCAATGAAAAACAATGTCTCATAGGGCTCAGGGACAAGATGAACTCAGGATGTTGTTGGGGTCCAGAAAAAAGGAATGTGGAGAAAGTGGAAATGCTGAGGGTTCTGATAAGATAGTTGGGAAGACAGTCTAGGAAGTGAATGAGCTTATCAATGGCCAGTCCAAAGGCAGGACATTTTATGAAGGACTGCAGGATAGATAGCAGGCTAAAAAAGAACTTAACAGGGTCAGCAGAAACCAAAAACTGAGATAACAGGGATAAAGAGGAGGTAAAGAAAAAGATGAGGCTTTGGACAAGAATGGCTGCTGATGTTCGCTACAAAAACCACATCATATTATGAAACTTCTCCCCACACACCTGTTCCGAACTGGGAGAACAAACTTGTCAGAACCAAAAAGGCTTGAACTAGGAATTTGAAGGCCAGAGCTTGAGGGTTGCTCCAAACTTATCCATGCATGGCCTGTTCAGTTTGTTTGTTTGTTTGTTTGTTTATTGGATTTCTATCCCGCCTTTTTGCCCGAAGGCACCCAAGGCGGCATTACAACATAAAAATACAATAAAATATAAAATTTAACATTAAAAAGCAATTTAAAAACAATATTAAAACAATGCAATAAAACAAAATTAAAACAAAACAGTACAATTTAAAAACAACAAGCCCAGTGGATCATAAGGTATGAAATATAAAAATGTAACAAGCCAGCCAGCCAACAAGTTGCAGCAGTTCCAGGTTGGCTGGGGCCAAGGCAGGTGGAAAGAAGTAAATACAAAAAAATATTTTTTCTTTCTCTCTCTCCCTTGTCCACTATGGACCTACTCAGGTCTTCACCAGCTATTTTGCTGGTATAAGGCTGAAGAGGGCATGAAAGGCCCAGAATGGGAGCTCTAGATCTCACAGACACCACCACTGTCAAGATATCCCAACCCACCACTGGCCCTGCCCAATCCACATCCTGATCTGCCCCTACCTGCACCTTACCTGCTCTGATGGCCAACCTGCTGTCTGCCACTGCTAACACACCGCTTACTAGCTGCCATGCTGTGAGCAGCCAGCTGCCCACCATTGGAGCAACTTGTGTATTGTAGTAGAGCAACTCATGTAATGGGGCAACACCAATGGCAACTCATGTAGCACTGTACATGATATAGTGGTAGGTTGTGAGATCCACCATCATATTGCAAGAATAGGATTGGGCCATCAAGCTTGTCTGAGAATGTAAGCTAGCCGAGGCACCAAATATAGCTCCAGTTGTCTCCAAAACCAGTTGTAACCTCTTCCTTTAAAATATATGTGGAGTGGAAAAAATTGGGAAGTTATTGCCACTCTCAGTCTTCTAGTCATTTCCTCACTGGTTGTATTTTCATGGTTTCTTTTGAGGGGGCATAACATTTGATAGAATGAAGATACTACATTCTGCATTGAATTCTGCATTGAATGGCATATAACATGATGGTATTATTCAGACATACCAAGGTTTTCATCATTTTGGCCACTAGTGTCAAGCTCAGCTTGTTGCCCCCCTAAAGCTGGTAATCCGGTCTATTGCACCCCCTGCAGTCCTTTAGCTATGCCCCTGCATAGAGCATTGTAGCCCAATATGCCGTTATAGAAACGGGAAGCAGCCAAGTGACCAGAGAGGATTTGCATCATCCCCATTTGTGAACATCAGTAGAGAAAGTAAGTGGACAAAACTCAGCTGCTATCAGTGAAAAGATTTTGTCCTCTGTGGTTCCAAGAGAGAATGAGCTGAAAATGGCTTTTATGTGTTGATCACGGCTACATTAAAGCTAACGAAACGTTCCTTTAAAAAACTAACCTGAAAGAAAGAAAACAGCTGCAGCTAAAAGGAGCTGATTAGTTGCAGACCTGAAAGAAATAAGAGCAACAACTTGATTTTCATTCAGGGATTTAGAATTTAAGCTCACAATTAGATTGCTGTGGTTTTCCGATCTCATTTGCAGCTTTACTGGGGAAAGGAGAAGACAGATTCAGGGGAGGGGAGGGGACGGCATGATTCTTGGGAGCCAGTGTTAGTTTTTCAATATAGGAGGCTGAAAAGTTAGAGCTGTGGCTTGTGTCTGCTGACTAGGTTCATTCATTGGCAAGCACACTTTTTAGAGCGACAGTCTGTCTGGGACCCAGCAGAAGTGATGTCACGGCTGGAAGTGCCATCATTGTGATGCCAGAGCCTGCTGCTCTCCTTAGAATGCAGCAATAAGTTGGGTTATTTCTCAGCCATTTTCTAATCAGCAAAGTGAATCAGGAAGGGGAAAAAAGCCTATTTACAGCCATAAAGCGCGTTTCAACCACTCTCACAGTGCAATCCTAAGCAGTGCTGGAATGGCAAGGCTGGCCAGCCAGCGCCATATCCAGCACTGCTTAGGCGAGGCTGGAGCCTCCCCGTGGCAAGGGCACATTCACCAGCCTCCCTTATGGACTCCTCGGATCTGCGCCTGCTAAACAGCAGGCGCAGATCCAAGGAGACCACGTGGCCTGAATTGGGGCCGCATGGCCACGGGATGAGGTCTTGGATTCGGCCTTATGGCCGGGTCCAAGGCCTGCCTCCGTCCCGGCTGGCACCCCTGCTGGCCTGCCCACAGCCTGCCCTCCCCTACCCAGAAACACCCTCCCCCAGCCCACTCCCTCCCTCAGCCCTCGGCTGGCACAGAGGGAGATGAGCACGGATCCTCCAAGACCAGTGCTGCCTGCAGTGCTGGTCTCAGAGTCAGAGCACCGACACAGGGGTGCCGCATGGCGGCCCTATGGCGGCATTCTGCATGTAGCGTCAACGCTACCACGTAGCATGTAGCGTCGCCGCTACGGAGAGCCTAGGATGGCGCCCTCAGAGTCAGGGAGGATGGCGCATGTCTGTGTGCTGGACTCTTTGATTCCGAGAGGGTCCTAACATACTTTACGGTGGCCCTAACTGTGCCGGCCAGCAAAGGATTGCGTCCTCTGTGTGTGTGTGTCTGTGTGTGTTTGTGTGTCTGTGCGCATGCATGTGAACATCCCTTGAAAGTTGGTGGCACAGCACTTCATGATTTCTGCCAGGATTTATGTGTAAAATTTCACTCAAACGGGCTCCTTTTTCATCATTTGTTTCTCGTTTTTTAATTTCCTCTCATTGCTGTATAATTTTATTAGGCCGAGATGTTCTCCTTGTCATTCCACCATTATTTTGCCCTTCAGATACTATTTTCGATTGGTGTTCTGCCTGACTGGATCTGCAGCATCGTTGGAGTCAGTAGAGACTCCAGTTTTATCACCCATAACAAATAAAAGTGATCTTCTCTCTTTAAACTCTAGCTGTGACTCCGAGAGTCCACAAGTTCAACAGCATACTGTTGATGGAAGGCTATAATACCCATGAGCAGATGAGACAATTAGATTGTAACCATTTGTTTAAAGGATTTAGAGTCTCTTTATGGCCTCTGCAAGCCATTATTAGTGTTTTATTGCTTTGCCATATATGGAAGGACAGATAAGGCAAGAAATAATTTTCCAGTTTGTGAGACCAAGAAGAAGAAGAAGAACCCATTAAAAGGTTACATCGAGGAACCTCTGAAGTGCTGCCCATATTGCTTCTGTAATCCATTGACTCTGGAGTCTCCTCATCCATGTTGCAGGCTGCATGGGGAAGTTTTTATAAAAGAAAGAAAAAAATTCATGGTTTTCTCATAGAGACAGTTCCTACCAATATGGGATCTGTAACTCAATAGAAGTTCTGCTTCTGTGTGTATGAACCTCCAGACAGCATCTCTATAACAGTGTTTGGTCAGAATGCCTGCCCCAAGTTTAAGGCCCCAATCATTGGCTGTGAAAGTAGAGGTCATTGTGGGGGTTGCCAGGGTGGAGCACTGCTTTCTGCTGCCAGCCACCATTTCCATTTCCTCAGAATGAAATTTTGAGGGCCAGTCTAGGCTGCTATTTCCCACCCCTAGAATACCTCTCAGAATAATGCTATATCGAGAAGCTTAGACAGAGGGGGGTGGTGCGTTAAGTATTTTGGGCACCTCAGAGCCATTCTGGGCAGGAAGAGCAATACAGAGGAGAATAATAATCTCCTGCACAGGGGCTGCTTACATGGCATATGGAGGCACCTGTAATACTTAACATGCCACCCACCTCCAGATACACTACTACATTACATCTTTCCAGAACGTTCTGGGGAGTACATGTGATGATGGCTGCCAAATAGGAGGTATTGGGGAGTACATGTGAATACTGCCCCCTTCAATTTCCCCTCAATTCTTGAAATTCAAAACAGTTTTGCTATTCTTTCACGTGGAAAAGCCCACCTCCCATCTCTGTGTCCTATTTGGAAGGGATAGCCCTGTCTTATAGGGCTGTTTCTGCCGGAAGAGAGTTTCTGTTTCTGTTTCTGCTCGGAACATACCATTTGTTCTGTAAAGAGGAGTGAATAGCCAAGTTAAAAATTTGCACCTGCTGCATCCGGTATGAAGAATACAGGTGTGTAAACGTCCATAGATAAGAGGCTTAGGACACATAACATGGGGTTTGTTACCCAGAAATAATAGGATGCAAATTGACAGGAATTGCCAGGAAGCAACAACGCCAGACATGCCCAGGGACTCAAATGACCAGGACGCAACAGTCAAGGATGTGAAATACCTAGTACTGCTGCTGTGCCCTTTAAAATATATGGAAGTCAGAGGCATATAAAGGGTGCTGTGAGGTGATGTAGGGGCAGTGGGCGCCGATTGCAGGGGAGGGCGCAGCTGGCGGGGGAAAAGCAGAGTGCTTTTCAGCTGCCATCCATCCTTTCTCCCGCCAGTACACCCCTACAGGTGTCTGCATGTTCCCTTCATGCCACCTGCCTGGTGCCTCCAGGGCCGGCTGGGGCGAAATTGTCCCGGTCGTCCCTGAATGGGTCCATGCATTCCCTTCACTCCCCGAGCCAGGGATCGGGGGGAATGAGCCACCTGCCCAGGCGCCTCCAAGGCTGGCTGGGGCAAAATTGCCCCAGCTGTCCCTGGAGCAGTTTGCACATTCCCTTCGCACGCCGAGTCAGTGAACAAGGGAAACGCACCATTTGGTCCCCTCTGTGGTCCCCTCACTTTGTGATGTCATGATATCCTGCAGCATGCCTGGGGCACAGAAAAGCCCCGCTACACCTCTAATGCAAGTAGTGGTTGGGTTTCATCTGCAGGTATTTTTGCATGTGCACCCCCTTTAAGGCTGACGCAATATCTAGATGTGTATATTGTGCACAGACATCTGCACGGGAGGACGCAACAGAATGCAGCTGTGACCCTGAGACCTCTAGATCGTCGCTGCCAGTCAAGGGTGACTGAATTGGGCTCCATGGCTCCTTAGTTTGCTTCAGCATAAGGCAACTTCTTGAGATTTATTTAGAAAACTGGTGGTACTTGCCCACAGGCCTTCTGTTCCATGAAAAAATGATATGTCTGTAGACCGAAGACATGCTGTTAATTTTTAACAATAACATTTTTCTCCATATTGTGGGAAGCTCCAATGCTATTAAAATTTGAATTAGGACTTCTCCCACAATGAGATGAGAACAGAAGGAAGGGGATATCGTTCCTCTCCTAAAAAAACAAAAAAGGGAATATTACTGTCAAAAGAAGATTGGAAAAAAGCCTCTAAATGTTGGCTATAATTCTCAGGCTCTCAAGCAGTTGGAGAGCTCCAGTTGAAGGCAGCAGACATGTAGGTCAAGAACAAAGGTTTCTGAATCAGCAATGAAATCTCTCTTCCCCCTGGACCGTTTCAGTTTCTACAGCCAGAAACTGTTCAGATAGACAGCTGTCTACTGACAGATTGCAGGGAATTCAGCTATAATCCTCTGCCTCAAATCAGGATGTTGGAAAAGCATAACGAGAACAGAATTTTGCAGGATATATACGGTCAGGGATGCTAACCACATTCTCTGAATTTCCTTCCCAATTTAAAAGAGGGGTTCAAAATTGCCAACCCTTATTTGTGGAGTGGCAGCAATATGTGAGTGATTCACCAGTCTCCCACTTTTGATTCCCAGACGTTGTTCAGACCATTGTGCACAAGCCATTGGCTGCATTTTTCAGATCACAACATATTTTCAGTGCACAGTGATGTTAAAGAGGGATTTGTCAAAGTCACGGAGGACAACTCTGTCAATGGCAACCAGCTATGATGATGCTATGTGCTGCCTCCAGGGTTTGAGGCAGTGTGCCTCTAAATACCAGGTGCCAAGTCCAGCTCAAGACCTCCTGGCTCCTGATCCTGTGGACCAAATGCTGCCTCCTCTTACCTGATGATGTGCCTTCCTCTGCTTTCCCGCCTCCCGGGGTTGAAAAAGGAAGAGGGGGGGAGAGGAAGTGTGGATGAGAGAAATGTGCAGGGGGAGGGGCAGAGAGTGTCTTCTCTCCTCCACACTTCCTCTTCTGCTCCATCTCCCTCTTTTCCAGTTGAGGGAGTGGGAGGACAAGGAGAAGATGAGTGGATGGATGCCCCCTATCAACCTGCTGCCTGAGGCGATCAGCTCATTTGGCTTCATGGATGGGCTGGCCCTGCCAGGTGCAGGGGAACAATGCTAGAAGAGGTTAGATGAGCTCCTGCTACTAGGCTATTATGAAGTATGAATGTAATACAAGTGCTTGGTCATGGACTTCATGCTACGAGGGCATAGGACCCAGGCAGTGGTGTCATTCAAATTATTTAGGAACAGGAACTCACTTTTGATTGGCACTTGTTGGGAACCCGGAACCAGCCATGGAGCCCGTTAGGATCCGGAACACCCATTCTGGTCCGTTCCCCCTGAATGACATCACTGGACCCAGGCCAGACTCATGTCATTGACTAAGGTTAGTGGCAAAGGGGCATCAGTCTCACAAGCTGCCTGCAAAAGGCAATCTTGTCATGTGATCAGTAGTGTCAGCCTACCGGTACGCTGGGCGGGCTCTGCTCGGTCGCTGGGCGGGTCTGCTCGGTGATCGGCACTGTGCTCGCTGCGTTCCGTTGCGTAATGGCGAAAGCCCGCCCGCTGCAGGTCAATGTACATATCTGCTAGTGTGCCTCAGGGCACAAACCTAACCTGGAGTTAGGCTGGTACAGTTAGGCCAGCAAAGTTTGGCTGGCATAAGGACCACCTTAAAGCACATTTGGACCACACTTGGAGTCAGGGAAGATGGTGCAGGTCTGTGTACTGGCTTCTCTGACTCCGAGTAGTCCAAACATACTTTACAGTGTCCCTTATGCCAGCCAAACTTTGCTGGCCTAACTGTGCCGGCCTAACTCCAGGTTAGGATTGCACCCCCAGTAATGGGCATTGAAAATGCACAAAGACTGAAAACTGTAGGACCCCGCACATGCACCAGTTCAAAAAATCACCTTAGAAATTATCCAAGTGACGACTGATGAAGCAAAATGCAAGGGGAAGAGCCAATCTATAGGACAATGACAAAATGTAGTGTGTGCGTGTATGCACGCGCGTGCGCGTGTGTGTGTGCACCTGTGTGTCTGTGGAGGGGGGTGTCCACCCAGCCCTTTGCAAGATTTGACTCCTTCGAAACAAAGAACACCTCAAAGGCCCCCAAAGACGTACGGAAGTCACTCTTGCATGCTGCTGTAGCATTTAATGTTATTTTTCACTTTAATTTTTTAGACATCACAGACTCCTCAGTTCAAAGCTTGTTCAAGCCTTTCAGCTTGAAACGTTAAGAGCTTTACAAAACAAACATGTTTTCATCCTCAAAGAATGACATTTGAAAGAACTGTCTTAACAGCTAATGGCACATTTAGATGTTTCCTTATAATTTCTAGGCCAAAACAGCATGTCATTTGTGCTGTTGTTTTACAGTGACACAGTACAACTGTTTTGGGGCACAATCCACTGGGAAGGTCTCCTGCATAGTCCCCATTGAATGCATGTTGCAAAGAGAAATTACTGTATGGCATAGCTTAGATACTGTTTTTCATTTTTAAGGTTAAGAGATGTCTGTATAGGAGAAGTCTATTAATGGCTATTAGCCACGACAGCCAAATAAATCTTCTATGTCTACCTTTGATTACCAGATTGTGGGGACATATGACAGATGATGGCTGATGCCATCACAACCTCCTATCTAAGGAGATCTGGCTGTCCATAGTGTGAAACCCAGATCAGCTCTTCCCAAGCTTAACTGGACAGCAGCACCGTTCTCCAGGGATTGGAACTGAGAAATAACTAGCAATTTATGTCATGTGGTGATGTCACTGCCATTCACATCTGGATTTGAAGACCTGCAGAGACCCTACAAATAGCTGTAACGTACTGAGTGGGCAGGAGGGCTTTTCTAAGTGCATGAAAAGGGTGTGCAGGAGTTCTGCCTGCCATGAGAAGTTTCCTGCTGCTGTGTCATAGAGCACAATCCTAACCTGGAGTTAGGTCGGCACAGTTAGGCCAGCAAATTTTGGCTGGCACAAGGGACACCATAAAGTATGTTTGGATCACTCTCAGAGTGCAATCCTATACTGCACTGGATTAGTGATGTCAAATGTGCCCTTGCCGTGGGGAGGCTCCAGACTCTCTTATGCACTCCTTGAATCTGGGATGAGGCCTTGGACTTGGCCTTATGGCTGAATCCAAGGCCTGCCTCTCTCCCAGGCTGACACACCTTTTAGGATTGTGCTGTCAGTGTCGGAGAAGCCAGCATTCAGACATGTGCCATCCTCCCTGACTCCAAGAGTGGTCCAAACGCGCTTTACAGTGGCCCTTGTGCCGGCCAAACTTGGCTGGCCGAACTGTGCCGGCCTATCTCCTGGTTAGGATTGCACCCACAGTCTTCTTGCAAGGCAGCGAGCATCCCAGAACACTCCAGTGCATGCCTTGCAATGCCCCAGGACAGAGCAACACACAATTTGGGGAACTTTACCTTAGATCAGAGGGCTTCAACCTTTTTTGTGCCAATACTCTACTACATAAGAATAAAGGAAGTATGAGACTGGGGACCCCACTGTAGTTCCCGCCCCCTTTCCACACCTTATCAGCCAACCCTCACTTCCATTGCTGCTCAATCCCCTGTAATGTCCTCCCAGCACTTCTCACTGTAGCCAAATATTCTTGTTTGAGAGAGCAGAAAAAGCTACCATGAAGCCTGGCACTAGTGAAAGCTATTTTTGCACAATTGCTAAGAATCTGAGCAGGACTGTAACACCATCTCCTGGTACCTGAAGGGGTACATCAGATCCCTCCCCTTGACCGGGTGGTGCTCTAGTCCAGTGGTCTTCATCGTTTTACCTTACAGGAGGAAGTGTCAGAGAAGGGCTTTTGCTTCAAACTGTACCTACACATAAGAAAACCAGGCACGTAGATTGTACACATGAACCACTACAACTCTAGTGATGCACTCTGTGCATGAGCAAAAGACATTGGCCACACCAAACCTCACCAGCCACCACTGAGCTACCCAAGGTGGCACTGCAATTGTGACATGAAAGAATGACGTGGGTACCCCTGCTCCGCTGTGCAAGGTCAGGGTGGGGAGAATGGGATTGTGCTGTTCCATGACAGTATCACAGTGCATACTGATCTCAGCTGAATTTATGAACAGCGACAGAATCTGGCAGTCTGCAGTGGAGCAATACAATCTGCAAGATGACGGATTAAAAATATATTTTCCCCTCCCAGTTAACATGAAGTTGTTATGATATAAAATGACAAAAGTATATACAAATGTTCCTTACTTCTATACAATGTGAGAAAGCACTGAAAACAAGTACTATAATCATTGGAAGGATAAGCCACACAGACATTTGTAACTGCTATAATATCCAACACATTCACTTTTAGAGTTGGCACGAAGCCCAGGAACGTGCGTAGGATAAACATATACAGTTGCCTTGTCTCAAGTTGGGCCAGGAGTCTATCAAGACCATTATTATCTCACGTGACTGGCAGTGATTTGTTGCAGTGGCATCCCGAGGAGGGGCGGGGTGCTAGGTTTTGCACGGCTTCACAACTTGCTGTGTAAGCTCCTCCACATTGCTCTTGCCCCTTGGAATGGCGCTGAGAGCAAGGGGAGGGCCAGCTTACACAACGAGTTGCGGAACAGTTCAAAACTTGGCGCCCCATTCTTCTCTCGGAACACCACTGGTTCCAATCCAAGAGAACAGTTGTTCCCAAAGTGTGGGTTGAGGCCCACTAGTGGATTGCAAGTCAACTTCAGGTGGGTCATGAAGCACGTAGAGCAGCCATATTGAACATATGGTAAAATAGGATGCTGGAAAGGAAGAGGGCTGTGTGGTTATTTTGCCTGTGTCAAGGTTGTCAATAAGCTTTTTTCTTTCTGATTCACTTTGCTATTGGTAAATGGCTGAGAAATAACCCAACCAGTAGTGTCATCCTGTAACGAGCTGCCGGAACGCTAGCGGGACTAACCTCTTGATTGACAGGCAGTCCATGACGCGTCGCCGCCTGCCTGCCTGCCGCGGGGGCTCCCTCCGGTTGGCGCGCCCCTCCGCTGCTTGCCTAGGCACCCAGTGTGCCCCCCAGGCAAGCGGGCATCCCCTCCGAAGGGGAGGCGGCGAGCGGGTGGGCGGCGACGCGTCACGAACAGGCAGCCAATCAGGCAGTAAGTCCCGCCTAGCGTTCTGGCAGCTCGTTGCCAGATAACACCGCTGAACCCAACTGATTGCTGGAAAGCAGCAGGCTCACAATGATGGCATTTCCAGCCATGACATCACTTCCGGTGGTTCCTGGACAGACGGTCATTCGAAAAAGCAGGTCCTGGTGCTAAAATGTTTGAGAACCACTGCAATAGAGGATTCCCCCAAGTGGAGATGACAGGGACTGAACTTCAGACCTTCTCTGTGCAAAATACTCTACGACAAGAGTTACAACTGCTCTATCTATGGACTGATTAGCCCATTTCTCTGGTTTTCCCCACCATCGCAAGCAACCATGCCCAAACAGGCTGAACAGTCCCATAGGATTGGACTGTTATTTTCACAGGCTTTTACAAAGCCTTCCAGTTTCCCTCATATATAACTATGTGAAGCTTACAAAAAAAAATGAGATGTTAAATAAAAGTATACTACTACCAAATGAGCAGGCTCTACAATTGCTTCTCCATTGCAAGCATCTGTTTCCCCCCCCCCAACAAACACACACCTCGCTCCTATTCTAACAGTATTTCAGAAAATAATATATTCATAATGTCACAGCGTGAGACAGATCTTTTTAATATATACCAAATTGCATCCAAAACTTGGGTCTTGTGTCAGCCAAATGATCTCTCAAGAGGATATAAAAACAGCTGAGGCTACTGCTTCTCATTTGTCAGAGGGATGGATTACACTGAGAGTATATTCGGCATTCACGTCCAAATCTGAAATGTTGGATTTGCACCATTTTCAACAAATCAGGGGAAATAAAGCCTCTGTTTCAACATGCCTATTCCAAACATCAGGGCTGTTGTGTTTACTTTTTGGGCGAGAAGAAAATTGACTTTGCTCTTAATAAAATACAGGACGGCCTTTATCTCTGCGGAATTGTGTTTGATACGCACGTAAAGGACAAAGAGTCTGTATTATGAATTAAATCCGATATAGTTTAAAGGGGTTTAGTGGCATCCAAATGAGTAATAGTGGAGGGTGCAGAAGATAAATAGGAACAGGGAAAGGAAGATGGGCACTGTGTGATCATCCATCTGAAGGCCAACACACACTGAAGTCACAGGAACAGAGCTGATCAAGGAAATCAAATCTGCCCACATGGCCCTTTTTTAGATTTATTGTTGTCCCTCTGCCTTCTAAAAACACTGTTGGGTGAACTTCAGAATGCCTGGGAGGTCAGCTCTGTGTGTACAGAAGCAGATCAAAATCTGCTTTCCTAAGAGAAGCTTATCTCAATGCAAACCACTTCTTTGAGCCTTCCTATCTCTTGTGAAGGCTGTATCGGGGACAGTGAGCATGTCTGGTTCTCCGAAAGGCCAGCAGGAGATAACAAAAGCTCTTCTTCTACATCATCTCTGAAAAAAAATCCTGACAACAAGCCAGAAAACCAAAGCAAAGACTGGAAAGCCGTGAAGCAAAGGCGTCCCTCACAGAGTTCAGGAAACGTCTGCCCGAGTTTCTGCACACACAGATGGGATCTTTCCCAATTCTTTGCAAGCTCGGGGGGGAAAAAGAGTGACAGCCCAATCCTAAGCAGCGCCGGCATAGCAAGGCCAGCGCAGCAGGGCTATATCCTAACCCCAGCAGGAGGCAACCGCAGCATAACATAGCGCAAAGGGAGGTTTTCCCCTTGCACCCGGGTAAGCCTCAGTCAGCCCGATGGGGCTGCTCGGATCTGCATCTGCTGATGCGCAGGCGCAGGTGCATGTGCACAGCAGTGGCCCAAATCAGGGCCAACTCGGCCAGGGACGGAGCTTAGGATTTGGAGATACAGCCGTCACCACCTACTGTGCCACCCCATTACGCCCCCAGCACGCCTCTGGAACACCCTCTGCAATGTCCTGCACCAGCCGAGCATCACTGGCACACAACCGGTGCACGACTGGCGCAGCCAACAGGCCAGCGGTGCCCAAGCACTGGTGCTGCTGCTTACACCAGCACCAGACTCGCTAGCGCAGACCCACCTGATGGCACGTTTGCGACAGCACTGGGCGTCACTGTGGCCATTCCTGACTTGGATGTTAGTAAGGTTGATTTTTACAGCACCAGAAGCATCTGGGATCCGTGGCTCAATGGCCCAAACACAGTGGCGACTCTTGTGCTTGGCTGGGTCCCAGGTTTGCCTACAGCTAAAGCACTGAAAGTTCAGACATTCATTTTTTGTAATTGCTTTTCTTCCCTTTTGCAAGGAAAAACAAACAACTTTGCATTTAATTATTCTCAGGCATCCCATGAAGAGGCAATGAAACAATAGGGGAAGAGACTATAACCCACTGGATGTCTGGAAATGGCTTCCTGAAGTCACCTTGGATGGAAGAGAAAGGTGACATTTTTATAATGTCATTTTTGTTTCCTGATGTTGTTGTTGTGGATCTTTTTCCCTCTAATTTTCCTGCCATCTAGCCTTGGACCAAAGTCAAAAAGCCCTGGTAAGCCCTCCTGCTCTTTTATTGCACAGATAGGCCTCCCGTTGCCAGGTTTTTAAAAGAGTGCTGGTTCTATGACTATTTGGGGCCTGTATCTCAAGGGCAGTAATTGGCTCTTGTCTGCTTAGCCTGAATAGAAACAGCAAGAAAGAATGAGAAAGGTTACGTGGCGTATTGCTCTGACTCAGCAGCCTGAAAGAGACACAAATGCAGGAATGACAGGAGATGCCCCGGAGGGAGGCAAGATTCATGCAGGAAGAGCAAAAGAAGGAGCAGAAAAATGACCAATGACAGCTACGCAAGTCCCATTGAGTTCAGTGGAACTTACTTATTGAATTGGATGACAAGAGCGCTAGGGAAAGAGCTTCTACCAAAGAAGACTGTTGTTGTTCAGCAAGGAGAATTGGATGTGTGCATTTCAAACCTCTTAGCACCAGGACCAGCTTTTTAGAATGACAATTTGTTGGGACGCACCAGAAGGGATGCCCTTCACCAGGAAGTGATATCATGGTCAGAAGTGACATCATCAGGCAGGAAAAACACTTAACACCCCCATATGCCAAAATCAAATCTAATTCATTGATGAGTTAAGTAAATAAATTAAACGTTTGCAATAAATGTAAGTTTAAACATTTATTTAAAATAAAGAACCCTCCTAACCCTCCCAAGCGGTTGCTGACCTGTTTAAACAAAATTTCCCAAACATCCCAAAGGCTGCAAGCCTTTCCACACTTTAGGCGGGAGTAAGCCCCATTGACGATCATTGTTCAAAGCACTTATGTAGTAGCCTGTTAAAAGATTTGTAAATCTAAATAGCAGGCTCAAGCCCGAGCGGCCAGGATTGGGGCTGCGCAGCCCGGGAAAGGGGGTTAGGATCAGGTTGAATGGGGCCACCCTCTCTCTGCCCTGTACTGCCCCCACCTCCATCCTGCCTTCTCTCTGCCCTCCAAAGCCCCTGCGCTGGCTGAACTCGGCCAGTGTCGGGACGACTTACCTGGTGGTCGCCATGGCACTGCAGGGGCAACGCTGCTCCCGGCACCGACCCAGCGCTTCCTCCTTATGGCACATTTACAACAGGGCTGGGCCAACACAAACAACATGTGTCTGCCCAGGGCGCTGTTGGCAGAGTGCTAGAAGCATTTGGAATGGACAGCCCAATCCTACCTGTCTCCCCTGGTGCCAAATCAGCTGTGCCAACAGGGTGTTTGCTGCACCCCACAGAGGAGTATTAGGTCCCAGAGGCCTCCTTGATGGAACATGTCTCACCTTGCTCCGGTACAAGCCTCTGCTGCCTTGATGGGTCTACTCAGACCTGCACCAGCTATTTTGCTGGTGCACATCCAAGTAGTCCCGGGTTGGCACTGCTGCTACCAATACTGCTCCCCTTCTAGCCTCAACACACACCCCTCCCCACCCTGCCTCCACTCCACTCCCATCCCCATTCCTCAAAAAAATGAAAGAGGGTGATGTTTGGGACATTGCTGAAATGTACTCTGAATGCTCTTGACTCAGCCCAATCCTACCTAACTTGGGGGATGCGCTGCACCCTGCAGAGGAGTTTTGAGCCACAATGGCCTTCTTGAAGTAAGGGCATATTAATTCCCTTGCCATCACCAATCTTCTAGGTCTACTCAGTGATACACCTGGCGCAGGTTTGAGTGGACCCAGAAAAGTGGATTGAAGTAGGGAAGGGGAATAAGATCTCTCTAGTGCCACTGCCACCATACTGCCCCTTCCAATCCATCCTCCTCCCCATCTCTGTCCCATTCCTCCCCCTCCCTGCCCCATTGGGGACATGGACAGACTGCTGGCCCACAGACCTGTCTACTCACTGCTTGCAG
Source organism: Lerista edwardsae (assembly GCA_029204185.1). Taxonomy (NCBI): domain Eukaryota; kingdom Metazoa; phylum Chordata; class Lepidosauria; order Squamata; family Scincidae; genus Lerista; species Lerista edwardsae. The sequence continues at coordinate 5,814,741 of JAJKFI010000031.1, forward strand.
GGGTGGTCAGATCATGCTGCATCACATGTTGCCTTTGCAACAACCATAAAGGACCATATACTGCCAGTATGATAGTTCTGACTGTTGAGGGCCCTTTAGGGATTTGTCCAGCAATCTTCTTTTTCTCTCATACAAGCCCTTATAGCCAAAACAATAATTTGATGTGCAGCTCTATGCACCAATCCCAACAAGAGACTCTTCAATGATTTGGAGAATCCAGCAGGGAAGAATTTGTGCAAGTCTGTTGCAAAAAAAGTCCAAGCTCAAGTAACTTGTCGAAACCTGGGAAAATTCGCTACTGTCTTAGTACATATTTTTTTCAATACACAGCCCAGTGGAAACTAATTTGCATGTTATAATTACCTTACCAACTGCCTTTCAGAAGATAAAACAGAGCCATTAACCAAACTTTTACATTATCATAGGTTCTTTACTAAATATATTTGCTTTATGGTATTGCTTAGCCATTCTTTCTGAGAACATGGCCAAAATCATGCATCATTAAACTCAACACAGTAGACACTTTCGAGAGTTTTATATTTTGTGCTGAATTATATTGTGCAGTAAAAGTCAACATACTACTTCGTTGCTTTTTAAAAAAAAATTAAGCAGGGATGTTCACGATGGCATTTGACTTGGTATGTCTGTATATTGTCTAAATTTGTACAAATGATAATTTTAGTGTTTGAGCATGTATTGCAAACCAATCTATATTCCCTTCATGGTTAGCAGAAAACACATTATTAGATTATATCTAATAATTGTGCTGCTGCCGGAGATGGGAGGGTTTTTTTTTAATGCTTACCAACCTTCAGCGCTGGAGTCCCGAGGGCCTGGGGAATTCTGCAGAGGGCTCCCCAAGCCTCCAAACATATTAAGAAACAAAACAAAACATGGGCATGTCCAGTTTTCATCTCGAAACCAGAAATGCCCATTTTTCTTTTTTAAAAACATGTTTAGAGGCTTGAGGAGCCCTCCATAGGGTTCCCCAGACCCCCAGGACCACACAGGACTTCAGAACTGGAGGTTGGTAAGTGTAGAAGCCCCTTCCCATCCCAGGCATCAGCATGATCCTATTGCTGCCTTCTTCCCATCCCTTAAAGGAGTAAAGGTCATTGCTTCCAAGGCTGGTGGGTCATGACCCACCAGTTTGGGAACCACTGTTATACACATATCCATAGAAGTCCCGTTGAAAACTATAGGGCTTATTTATGAATGGACATTCATAGAACTGTATGGTAAGTTCCATTGAAATGAATGTTACTCTAGCTAGCCATATCTAACTTGTCTAATTTATTTCAGGGCGCAATCCTAACTTGGAGTTAGGCCAGCACAGTTAGGCCAGTCAAGTTAAGCCAGTCACAGTTGGCCAGCACAAGGGCCACTGCAAAGCACATTTGAACCACTCTCTGAGTCAGGGAGGATGGAGCACATCTGTGTGCTGGCCTCTCCGACTCCAAGAGTGGTCCAAACATACTTTACAGTGTCCCTTGTGCTAGTCAAATTTTGCGGGCCTAACTGTGCTGGCCCAACTCCAGGTTAGAATTGCACCCCCAGTGTCACATAGTTGTGTAGCATGCTTGGATACAACCCCGTATAAACAAGTGGGTCCATGTGGCAAATCATGCTAGATTTTAGTCACACGGGATTAAGGCAAAATAGTCCAGCTCTAACAACTAGACTTTATGTCACAGATAAAGGATATCACAGGAAAAACAAAACACTGCTACTGAAGCAAGACACCAATTCATACATTCTGGAATAGAACCATAGATCATATGAAGTAGGAGCCTTGGATTCTTCAGCCAAGAACTAAGCTGCTGTAACGGAATAGCTCTGTTTTTCCAGCATTTGATATCTCTGTTCACTGAATGCTTAAAACTGACAACAGGGCTGAATTTTGCCAAGAGATTCTGGTTATGAAACTCGCAGGACCAAGAGGCACTTATCTAGCCAGTGCTGGTTGGTAGGATGCTTGGGAAGATTGGCCAATGGTCTGACTCAGTATGGCAGTTCTTATGCTCTCAGGCAGACAGAGAGGAGACCACAGTGAGGCTGGCACAGGATTTCTAATTCGCTGCTTACGGGTGCATAACCTTCTCTCACCTCTGGAAAGCTTCGTGGTCTTCACACTGAGCAATGAGAATGTCTTTGCTTTAATAGGTATTTATGTCATACCCTGTTGCTGATTTACTTCCTGCAATGTGCCATGAAAACAGTCTCTCCATCTGCATTGCCTTCACTGCCCAGAATGGTTCCAACAGCAAGTGGGAGGGGCCACTTACACAGCACATTGTGGTGCTAGCAATATTTATTTATTTAAAAGATTCTTATACCCACCTTTTTCTCCAGTGAGGGGACTCAAGGTGGCTTACAAAATGAAATAAAACAATATTAAAACAATATCTAAAAAAAACATTAAAATAAAAACATCTTTAAAATAGTACAGAACCCAGGATCACCTACATTAAAAGACCAATACATTAGAAGAAGGCAGCCAAACATTCATTCAAATGCCTTTTGAAAAAGAAAAGTCTTGAGGCCCCGCTGAAAGGTCTCCAGAGAGGGAGCCGTTCTTAGTTCAAGAGGTAGGGCGTTCCATAAGCAAGGGGTCATGATAGAAAAGGCCCTATTCCCAGCCACCGCCCCCCTTACCTCAACTGGTGGTGGCACAGTCAGAGGGGTCACCCCTGATGACCTAAGAGGATGGATAGGATTATATGGAAAAAGGCCCATAAAATATCCTGGACCCAAACCATAAAGGGCTTTAAAAGTCAGACTAGCACTTTGAATTCAGCCCCGAAACAAATCATAAGAACATAAGAAAATCCCTGCTGGATCAGGCCAAAGGCCAGCTTCCTGTATCTCACAGTGGCCCACCAGATGCCTCAGGGAGCACATGAGACAACAAGATGCCTGTATCCTGTCACCACTCCCCTGCACCTGACATTCTGAAGTAGCCTATTGCTAATGTAAGGAGGTGGCACAACCTGTCATAGCCTATAGACCACAATGGACTTTTCCTCCAGAAATCTGTCCAATCCCCTTTTAAAGGCACCTAGGTCAGATGCTATCACCACCTCCTGTGGCAAGGAGTTCCACAGATTTAGCCAGTATAGTCACTGGAGCAGCAGCCCAACTGAGTCGAACCAGTGTGCTCCAGCAACCACTCACTGGTTACCCCACTGCCCCCTATAGTTATGCTACTGGACCACTGAGGGTCCAAAATCTGGACCATCAGTTCTGTTTAAATGATCACTAAAAAGAACTTGTATAGCTGAAGCGTCAACATAATTTGTGTAAAAACCTGACATTCATATTCGCACTTTAAAAAAAATTGTTTGGTGTTGTATATATCCTTCAGCTACAGAGAAGTGTTCTCTAAAACTGAACATGGAGCTTTCCTGCAGAATAAATAGACTTGTCAGAAGCCACATTCATTTTCATAGATGCATTTTCTCCAATAAGCTCTCTAAATCCAAAGTGTACTTGAAGGCATTAGAACTCTGCTCATTTACATTCAGTGTTTGCTCTCCAGCTTTGCTGTTTTGCAGCTTTTGCCACATTTTTCACACTGAGCTACCCCATGCCCTTATCTCTTTTGCATCTCTCCTTACTGGAATGCAGGTATTCCCCCCTCTGATGTCTGATCTCCATGATATAAGACAAGGAAATGTTTTGACATCAGTTGCTAAGGGCAATGTTTACAGATATGCAAACACATCTGTTTTGCTAAGTGGTGTTATGGGGCCTTGTTGCTATATCCTCAGCCCAGCACAGGCTGGCAAATTCATGTTTAGTTTCCAAAGCTGATTGGAAAAACAACGACATTAAGAAAAAAGTACCCTGTTGGTTCACGCTGTAAATATACATATGATGCCTCCAGAGTAAAGGTCAGTGCTCATTTTCTTTAATTTCACACTTGTCCCAGTGTGTGCATATTTGCTTGTTTGCTGATGAGACTCTAAAGGTATGTGTTGAGTCCTTACAGCTGCGGTTTTATTTGGCAATCCATTGAAAGCATTGAAACTCAATCAAATTGAGTTGAGCCAATTCAATTAAACAAGGACCCAAAGTGGTCAGAGAGCCCGGAATACTTTGTTTTGAAGCAATTAACAGTGCGTCTAAAGAGCAAAACAAAACTGAGGCACAATCCTAAACTGAGTTAGGCCAGCATAAGCTAAACCAGCAAAGTTTGGCCAGCATAAGGGCCACCGCAAAGTATGTTTGGACCACTCTCAGAGTCAGAGAGGCCAGCACACAGATGTGTATCATCCTCCCTGCCTCCAAGAGTGGTCCAAACATACTTTATGGTGGCCCTTGTGCTGGCCAAACTTTGCTGGCTTAGTTTATGCCAGCCTAACTCCAGTTCCTGCCAACCTAGCAGTTTAAAAGCACTTAAATGCAAGTAGATAAATAGGGACCAGTTCGGTGGGAAGGTAACGGCGTTCCATGCAGTACAGCGTAGAGTCATGCCGGTCACATGACCACGGAAGCTTGTCCTTTACTTGGACAAAACACTGGCTCTACAGGCTTTGAAACGGAGATGAGCACCGCCCCCTACAGTCGGTCACGGCTAGACCATTCGGTCATGGGGAAACCTTTACCTATAACTCCAGTTTAGAATTGCACTCAAAATGTAACTAAAGAGACAGAGGGTCTCTGCCTAATGAAAGAGCTCCCATTCTATTGCCTTCACACACCCCAATATAGCTCAGAGCAAATAAGATTGGGTGGGAAAGGACTGTAATTTATTGATCAAATATAAAGTTTTGCAGCAGATCCAACAAATAAAGACTCCACCCCTTATAGTGTTTGTTCCTTCCCTTAGGGGGAGGAGGGATCTATTGTTTACTCCACCTATAGATGACTCATTCTGGATGCAAGCTAATGATCATCAATGTTGATCACAGTTTATTTATACCAAAAGAAGTTGAGGAAGGTCTGCATTGCAACACCTCCCCAAGCTGCCAAGCCTTGGAGGTTGACTTCAAAATGTAGACAAAGAGTTTGCACCCAACATCCCTAAGCCAAGAAGCCTCTATAAGGCAAAAACGCCTGCTTTTCTTTCTGTTTAAATCCTTTCTTTCCATTATAATTTAAAATATCACATGAACCCAATCTCCTTAACAAATACATCCATTTTCTTTTTTATTATCTTCCAGGGAACCTAGAAACAACTTTGTAGGTCAGATGTTGTTCTTCCAGAATTGGTACAAAATCTGACTCCAGGAATATCTGACTCCAAATATTTATCTTTAAATATGGGGTCTGGAGAGGATTTATGGCCCAATCCTATTCACAATCCTATTTATTTATAGTTTCCCAGGACTTCTGCACTCAGGGTCAAAACCTGGGTGCCATGAGAAAATTCCCAATAATGATTATTGGGAATAATCATTGATCATTGATTCATGATCATTGGGAATAATAATTCCCAATTATTACTTGGATGATACTAATATGCTCCTGGTGTCAGGACTCCTGGAAAGTATATGGGCAGATGTACCTTCACCACATTGTCACCTCCATGGTTCCCCCTAAACTGTGCAGCTTGAAGCCAAGCTCCACACAGTTCAAAGGTTAGCTATCCAGAAGTCTGCATTGACATATGATATCATGGCTAAATATCTGAAGACCCCACCCCACTACCGCATGGCCATGAGAGGGCTATGTGCAGTGGCTGGGATTGTTACAGGGGACACTGGTCATCTCCCCTTTAATGTGATTGACATCTAGTCATAAAATCAGTGTCACTTTTTTCTTACATACATTCTAATCTTTCCTGGGTGTCTGGCAGGCCTAAAAAACCATTGTGTATATAAAAACACCATCCCATCCAAAGTATTGGGGAACCCCTGAGAGTAAAAATATTCCTCTTTTCTCAATAGTTCTTGTTTCAAGGGGAAAATTTTTTAAACCACATTCTGCATGCAGAAGTTCACACTACCTCTTTCTGCTATGAACAAGCATATTGTCTTAAAATTGGAGTGCAATCAAATGTAAATCTCAATTATTGTACGGGGCACTTCACACATTAGTTTTTAGCTGAACATTTAATCTGTTGTAAATGTAAAAATGTAAGCGTGAATATGGCAGACGTGTTGGCTCATAGATGCATCGTAGAGTTATCCTTGTCAAGGAACTGAGATTGACCATGTTTCATTATGAGTATACACTTGGCACAAACACTGGGTTTGATGCCTTGCTTTTAAACATTTCAAGAAATGTAAGTGTGGGTGCTAACCATGGTGCTGAAATAAGCATCCCACAACTATGAAAGACTTGGCAATAAGACTATTTTGATCTGATCGAGCAACAGTGCACTGTCTGCTGTAGACCTTTCAGGAGTGACATGACCCCTACTCTGTGGACTTTGAAACTCTGTATCCATTCCCTAATATTACAAAAGAGCCTAATATTGAGTGAATAACTTATAGCCTTTCCCCATTGATGCAGCCGTGCTAAAAATGTGCAGGTGGGGGCATTGGCAGGCTTCGGAGAAGAAAGGGAAATTACCTCTACCAAGCCTTCCACTTGCCAATGGGTCTTCTTGGACCTGCACCAGTTGTTTAGCTGGCACAAGTCTGAGGAAAAGATAGGGGCAGGGAGCTCCTTAATGGAAGGGATAAGATCCAGTGCTCAACATTGCCACCAGATCCACTCTTTTCTGCTCATGTTATTCTTTCCCCTTCCCCTCCCAGTTTCACCCAACCCCTGCCTTCACTGCTACCTTATCTGGTCCAATGCAGAGTTGTGTGCTACATTGGCAGCCATTTTATGACAGGAGAAGTGCCTTCTGCTTAAAAGCTCCACATTACAGCCCAATCCTGCATAGGATTGGGACGTTATTCTAAAATGTATAAGTGAACAGATAATTTCCATGCACCTTATATCCCTCAAGTAGCCCAATCCTAACTAAATTCCCCCACACTGATGCAGTAGCACTGGTGTAGCCTCACCCCATCCAATGGGGGAAATTCCAGCCATTGGCACCAGCTCCAAAGTGCATGATGGTGGCACAGCTTTTGCACTACCAGAAAGGGCTCATGGCAGTGGATCCAGGATCCACTGCTGTAGGCTCCCCCAAGAACACCCACACCCAAAAGACAGTTCTCTGGGGATTCTAAGGCTAACCTGAGAAACAGACTCTCTGACCAGAGCTCTGACATATACAGCCTTCCTTGTTTAGTTGTAAGTTGGAGTTCCATGACTGCCTCTTGTCACCAGAGAGCAAATGCCTTGACCAAAGCTAGTTCATACCTGGTCATTGTCCCAGTTTTGCTCACTTCTCTTGTAAATGTTTGTCAATTGAGAACCAGCCAGTCAGAGCATAAGGAGCTAGGTTCCCTAAAAGAGGATACAATGATGCAACATTCTGCTACCATCCATGATGCATGCATTAGTGGGTGGACTTCCACCAGCAGGGCTGCTGTACCTTGAGGGTAGGATGGCAGGACATCAATAGCTTTATTCAAGTGTAGAAATTATGGATTTTGAATAGAGTATCTGAGATGCAGAATCGCTATGTCCTTCTTCACTATGTGTATTATTTCATGTAGAAGGTTAGCATTCTGCCTTCAGTTGGGCAGAAGACATGCCCCAGTATCCACTGGGGTTCTGTTCTGGACAACCCCATGGATACCTGAAACCATGGATACTGGGGACACCTTTTTAAAGATAGGTGATGGTTTTATTGCAAGAAGGTTAAAAAAGATAGATGTGTTTAATGTTCCCCCCTTTTTAATAGGCATCTCAATTTCCATGGTATCTGTGGTGGACTGAAACAATGGATACCAAATCAGTGGATACAGGGGCATGCATGCATTATTCTTTTAATATTTTCTCATACATTGACCTCTCTAGTTCCAAAATAATTGTGCTCCCTGCAGCACAGTGCCAAAATTGCAGTTGCAGTTCATGATGCAGTAAAAAAGACTAATTTTCATTTCTCTGTTCCACAGAATTAGGAAAGCCTGGTGGAATTTTTGTTTCTATTCCCCATACCAGACTCTAACTTTATATTGACTTTCCTGCACAATGATCACCCTAAGCCATACTTTCAAGTTTTCATTTCATGAAAGGTTTGACATGGCTACTAGTTTCCCCAGATTTTTTTTAAAAAAATAATCTGAACATTGGTTTAAAATGTTTTGTTTTCATGTCTAGGAGTAGGATGGCTGCAAGTTATTGATTCTTGAGTTTCTGCATAAGAGCCTTTTCAATGTAATTTAATAGAAGGTTGAAACATTGAGGAAACTGGCTGATTAAGGTATCTATACTATAGAAAGCAAAGAGCATTGTGCAGATGTTTAGGAGTGCTGCAAATTATTATTGTATAATGCCCTTAAAGAAATGCATACTTGTAGTCAAAGAATGAACAGATAAATGGGATAAATGACCAGAAGTAGAGACATAAATCAGCAATGGTAGAACAGGGACATATGGTAACTTCTGCCTTATCTCATGGCAGGGTGAGTCGAAGTAATGAGGTGAATCAAGATGAAATGTGAGTGTTTTTTATCGCCACTGTTTCACTACAGGCCCTGTTTTCTTTTGAAGAGTGATGATGGGAAGATTTCCTTGGCAGTGCAGACATTGATGCTCATTCCATGATAGCAGTACTGTAAACTGCTGGATCTTCCCTCCCTAACTGACACTGTTATTAATCTACAAGATACCCAACAACAGTGATAAGAGGAAAGGATTGCATAGCTTTTAAATGAGAGCTGCACAGACGCGTGTAATATTGTCCAGCAAATTTTCATCTGCTGCTTGTTCCGATACAGATGTGTTGAGCACAGGCTGTTGCTTTTTCTGCTATGGGTATGGTTCTTTACTCTTTTTCTCTGACACCAGAGATAGCTGCAGGTAGAGGTGAGGTTCTGGACAAAATGGATGTTCAAAGAAATCATTTATCTACGAATGTCACCTTTCCACATGGAGTCCAAGGTGAGTGACAGAGAAAAAATACATTGTCCATGTATATCAAACCAATGAAAGGATTTCAACATTGAGAGAGATAGTGGAGTTACAACCGATAACCAAGATTCCTTCATTGTCTCTGACCCAGCCTGAGGCAGCATAGAGGGGAGTTCAATTTCATCTTTTTTTCAGGGGATGCTGAACACTTCTCAGAATTTTATCAAACCACTGGAAGTCACTATTATTCCACAAGAAACTCCCTTCGAATAACGAAGAGCACAATCCTGACCTGGAGTTAGTGTAATCGGTCAGGCCACCGTAATCGGTGTGCTGGCCTATCTGGCCTATTTGGAGAGTGGTCCAAACATACTTTACGCTGTCCCTGGCGCCGACCAAACTTTTCAGGCTCAACTATGCCAGCCTAACTCCAGGATAGGATTTTTGCCCACAGTATTGGCATGACCCTAACCCCTTTCTCTCCTGGGGAAACTGGCACTGTACCCACAGAGGCTGCTTTACAGGTGTCAAAGCAGTCTCTGCCAATGAGCACAGCTGGCCTGCTGGTGGGGAGGCTGCAGTGGCCTCCTATGTGGTGGCAGCCAGGCCCGCTGGAACAGGTAAGCCTATGCAGGGGGTTGGAGGGAAGCAGGGTAGGGAATGGGGCAGGGTGTGTAGAAGTGGAAAGAGGTGGTTGAACAGGGTCAAGACAGGGGCAGGGAGGAGGAGGGAAGCTGTGGCATTGGCGGCTGGAGCACATGCCAAATTCTAAGCCCCTTCCCAGGCCTGATCCATCTGCACAGAGCAACATGGATTTGCACCAGCTACTGCAGGTCCAAATTGCCCTGGAGTAAGCCACAGCAGCCATTATGGGGCAAAGGGACAAAGGTTCCCTTATTCCACAGAGACCTGTAGCAGCCGAACATTTCCCACAGGATGCAGCAGAAGCTGAGTCAGCACCTCTGCATCGCTGCACAGGGATTTAAGGAGGATTGGCTTGTAAATCATGATGTAATAGTCACAGGGCATTCTGGGAAGAAATTAATGGCAACTGGCAGGAGCTAAGTGCTGAGGAGAGCTACACTTCATTGCTAATACTGCCGAAGAAGATGGTGGGGAGAACAAAAAGGAACATTACATCTGCCTGCCACTGTCTCAAGATTTCTCTGAATCTTCCTCATCGTTGTTCCCAGTTTCCCTGTCCCCCCCCCCAATTTTTCCTTCCATGACACACTGAAGACCGGAAATTCTGGTCTTGAAAAATGAAAAAATTTACCTCAGCATTAAGGTTTGAGAGAGACAGAAACAGTGCAAGTTGCTGTCCTTTAAAAAAAAAGCGGGGGTTAACTGGTAAGTGGAAACCCAAAGGGAGCTGGCTAGGCCACCGAAACAACTCCGGAACACACTGATGTTTTATCTTTTTGACATAGACTCACTTGCCTCTACCACAATTTTCCCTATGCAGGCCAAATGCTTCAGTGCTTTATATGAGCTTGTCAACATTGGTGCCCTAGTTCTCTTATTCAAACAGTGGCGTTTGTTGACAACCTGCGATGTGCAGGTTAATTTAAATGCCTCCCTGTGGCCATTAGTGAGTGAGCTGTAGAAGGGAACCAAGGTATTTGTCAATGCATTTTTTTTCAGTGCCACTGCAAACCTGTTTTGTAGTATGGTTGAGCCAACAAGGGAGCATGTCACTAAAAATGCCATTAGAATCAAAAGATGCTGCTCTCTCTTGGCAATTTTTCAGTGATCATTGCAAAAAGGCTGCGGAAGTGTTCGTTCTGTGATCCCTGAATGGCTATGATCACAGTTTAGGGACAGAATATTAGAAGAGCTGCCTATTCTCATGTAAGACTACCTGTTCAAGTCTTTCAACATCTGAGACCCTGTTCTTGGTCTTTCTCAGCCATCCTGTTGGTGGAAAGGGTTCATAGAAAGGGTTCATGGAAAGGGAAGGTTGGTGACGCGCGCGTAGCGCATCTCTGGTGTTTGTCCCCCCACCCTGCAGGCAACAGACAAGGTTCCTGCCAGCTGATTGGTTGGGGGGGCTCGCTAGCCCATCTTCGCCCCACCACAGAGCAACAGCTCATTCAGGCAGCGGTGGCGATCGCCTGCCCACCCACCCTGTGCAGTCTGAGACCAGCTGGTTGCCCATATGGGGTCTGGGTAGGAATTTTGAGCCATCACCCAGATTGGCTGTGGTTTTTTCACCCACCTGAGACTGGAGTTAGAGGGGAGGTAGGGTTTGATAAGTAGGCAAGTCCCATGGTCACTTTAGGCAGGTATTGTGCGGGTTTGGACATATATACTTAGATTTCAGTATCCATTGTGGAGTGGCAAGGCGGGGGAGGTTTGGCCTGCTCATGCTTGCTTAACCAGCTGAGCGTAGCAGGCTGACTTTCTCTGCAGGGACGTTCCAGGCCCGCCTTGGTTCCTACCAGGTGGCCTGGTGACCCAGCCGTTCCAACCTCTCGGGGTGACTAAGAAGGGGACATAGGACATGCACCTTTGGCTCCTGGAGTCAGATGGTTCACCCATAGGTATTGGGGGAAGTAGACGGGCAGCTCCATTTCCCCCAAAAGAATACCCGCACGATTTAGAGTTTGACGCTGCTGCTGTTGTTTGACCCTATATACTGTTGCATAAAGTTATACATAAATATACAGTACGTTTAAGTAGTTAATAAAGTGGCCCTTATACCATATGGAACCTTGTCTGTGTCTTTACTGGGGGATACAAGGATAATCTTTTAAATCACAGCCTATAACCCAAGGAAAACCTAGAAAACCTTTTCCATTGAAGCCCAATTGACATTCTCTTTCTTGTTTTGTTGACATCTTGTGCAGACTTCTTGTTCAGCAGATATTTCATCTGCTTAACGGATTATTATTGTTTTCCTGTACCTCTCTATTGTTCCAATTATTTCATTTCAGGGGGGCTTTTTAGTTCCAGTATGTAAGATAAAATCGTTTGATTGCATTTAAATTATATTGCTTTTATGGATATGTTGTGAGCCACCTTTGGTTTCTCCAGGCAAGATAGAAATTTATGAATAAACAAAATAGCCCATGTCACCCATAACTTGTAAAAACAAGATGGTTCTCATTCTAACAAGCTTCATTTCTTCCTAGTGATGTCAGCAAATAATACCTTCAAGGAATGATGACATCATTACATTCAGCATGTGATGCCTGATTGGCTAAGATCACAGTTCAGGGCCAGAATATTAAAAGAGCTAGGAGATAATCTGAGAGATAATGAAAGAGAGAGAAAATAATTTCTGAAGAAGCAGTGAAGAGGGGGACTGTGTCTGTGAACAGCTGCCAACAGTAACCAAAATATCATATTGAGTATTTGGGAAAAGGGATACAATTTCCCACCAAAAAAGTGTACTGAGAGAATATTCAACCAATCCACAGCTTGTGGAAGCATCGACAAAATGATCTAAACTCTATAGTGAGCAGACATTCACAAATGGTATTTGCTGCAAAGATAGTCACAATCCAAAGCTAATTCAAGTGGCCTCCATGAGGCAGCCATTTTGAGTGAACAATTCCATATCGAAGTATCACATTTACAGCACACGATGTGCCTCAGCGCTTCCATGGATAGTCTGTCAGTACACCATATCAAGTTATTCACACACAGCTCCTTCATCTGGAATTGGCAAAAGAAAGGATTTGACCGCCAATGTAACATTTGGACCAAAGTGATGCTATAAATTAGCAGACTCTGGCCTGTTCTACCCATATCAGTCTCTGCCTTCCTCTATGCCATCTGTGTGACAAAATGTTGTTTTGCAGCATTTCCAGATGATGTTGGCAAACATGCTCTATCAGCATCTATGACACCATCCTTGGCAATGACATCTAGCCATGGTCTACCTCCAAGAACAACAATATCGGAGAAACTGGTTTCACCTGGCTCAGAAACAGGCAGGCAAACTCCAGTATGCTTCAAATTTCTTATCACAACTAATATCACAACCCTGCTAACTGGGCAAGAAGCACTTTTTCAAATGGTGTTCCTCTTATACAGTGGTGTCATCGACAAACAAGGAACGGGAACGCTGGGCGGGAATTGGACGGGACTTCCGCGTTATTGGCAGCCCGCCCGTTCCGTGGCTGCCCTGGCCTCGGGGGGGGGCTGCCCCCGGTTTGTGCGCCCCACCGCTGCTCGCCCAGGCTCCAGCGCACCCCCCACCCATCTCCCCCAGCGAGCAGGCACCTCCTCCCCCGAGGCCAAGGCAGCCACGGAACGGGGTGGGCGGGCAGCCAATCACACAGAAGTCCCACGTTAGTCCCGCCCAGCGTTCCCGTTCTTTGTTTGTAGATGACACCACTGCTCTTATATTTATCAGGGGAGAGCAATTGTCCCTCTTCACCCCTGTGCAGTGTCTTTTCTAGCGGCTGTTGCTGGTGGTGTTCTGCATTTTTTTTTAGATTGTGAGCTACTTTGTAACAGGGAACCATTTAACATTATTATTACTATTTGCCTGTAAACCACTTTGTGAACTTTGGGTTGAAAAGCAGTATATAAGTACCTGTTGATTGATTGATTGATTGATTGATTGATTGATTGATTGATTGATTGATTTCTCTCGCATAATTACTTTAACATGAAAAGCAGTGCTGATAATTCAAAAGAAAACCAGCATTTTGCTTGCATAAATGCCGATGTGCAAAAGAGAAACTGAGTAAATATTTTCTTGCAGGCAGGCAGAGGATAGGGAGAAAAAAGCACAATGGCACAATTCCTTGTTCAAATAGCACTGTGTTGAAACAAAACCATTTTAGAAAATGAAAGGCATTCCAAAAGAATTCCCTTGAGAAGACCGTAGCTGCACAAGGTAGCTATTACTTGTACTCACAATTGCATCAATCTTTGATCTTTATTGTTCCAGTATTATTCCTATTTTTGAGCTATAAAAAGTGTTTCTTGCAGAGTTTCCTTTAATAATAAATGTGCTGCTCCACCTAGACCTGCTTGGGAAAAAAGGAAAATTGCAGTCAATCATTGCTGCAAATCAAAGCTAAGGAGCTCCTTTATTTAATTTCACCTCTAGAAAAAAAATGACAGCATGATTGTTATCTTGAAGAAGCGCTAAAAATACATTTGCATGGTTTTCTCTCTGTTGACTCTGAGCCTTCTCAGACTATTTGTCTTCATCCAATGTTGTTTTCCTTTCTTGAAATATTTGCCTTGAAAATTAGGCAGCACATTACAATTTTATTCATATTCATATTATGCGAAATAGCATCATATCGTGAACTTTTCGGTCCTTCTTATTAAAAATGTGCTTTACGGATTGTTATATTGTATACGACTTATTTGGGTCCTCTAAATTAGGTTAAAATGAGAATGTGCAGTTTTTGCTTGTTTTGACTTAATCCAAGCTATTAGCAGGCCTGAAAAAAATTCAAAAGATCTAGTAATTTGGGGGAGGAGGAATACAGTAATACAAACAAGTAATATAAATGCAGGAGATGCTGAACACTAAATCATCTGTAGAAGATGCAATAGCATCCCTTTTCTGCTCATGCACCCCTGAAATGAATGGAAGTTGTAAAGTTTGAAATTCTACATAGATGGTTGCTTTATACAGAACCAGACCACTGATCCATCTAGTTCAGTACTATCATCACTGACTGGCAGTAGATCTTTGGGGTTTCAGACAAGTCTTTCCTAGATCTCTTGGCATTGAACCTGGGACCTCCTACCTGGAACCTGTGAGTGTTGGCATTGGGCCTGGGGCAGGAAGCCTGGTTGCCGCCTTCCTAAACCCATTGGGGTAATAGAAGCACTAGGTTTTTCATGGGGCCTGAATGCACTGTGTAAAAGGCCCCTTCACCTTGCCTTGCCAGACATTCGGGCATCTCCTCCATGTTGTTCTTGTGCCCCCAAATGTCTCAGAAGGCAAGGGGCAGTGGTTGCTTCCATAGCGTGGTCAGGTGCCATAAAAAAAACACTAGGGCTGCACTCTCTTCTGGGAACAGCACTGGCTATGTGCTCTTCCACAGCAGGGGTGATCTGGGGGGGGGTAAGCACATTCTCTGGAGGGTGGGCGGTCCTTTGGAACCTTACTGGGTTGCTCCAGGAAGCAGCTTCTGCTGCGGAAGCCAATTCTCAGAGCCACCAGGCATGCTCCAAAGCATTCCTTCTCGGTGGCAGCGGGAATGGATGGGGATGGCCAGTGTTGCAGTCCCCAGCCCAGCACCCAGGGCATTTGCCCCCCCCCTCAGGTCCACACTCTTCCACAGAGCTGCAGTCCGTCAGAATAGTAATGTCTAAACACCTACAGCAGCTTGGGACATATATAGGACAATTGACTAGCCCGATTCCTCCCCATGGGCATACTGTCTAATCCAAAACAGAGTGATTCAAATGTAGGTCCACTTGACTTATATGTGGCTTACTCCTTAGTAATTGAGCTTAGAATCATAGCCTTACATCTGAAGTAGATATGATATTTCAGGAAAGTAAAGGATGGAGCATCAGCTTACAACAGTTCTCATCAGGGGACAAGCCAAAAAGCACAGCCTATAATATTTCTACTGATATTGTCTTTCTAAGAACCCATTGTATATTGTCTTGTTGTGCTACGTAACTGAGCCTGTTGCCTTCAGTGTTTTCTTACAACATTATTCCCACCAGTCTGTTTTCAATAAAGAGGAAAAGAATTTTCTTCAGAAGACTAAAGCATTTGTTATTACAATCTTATGCACAGTTGCTGAGGATCAAGTGCTCATGATCTCAACTGATCTACTTTCTGAAACATTCTAGATCAGTGATGGCGAACCTTTTAAACTAGGCGTATCAAACAATAGAAAAATGCCTAACTTGACTCCGCTGGCACGTCACACACCCCCTCCCGAACAAAAGAGAAACAATTCTTTACATATTCATTTAATTATAAAAATACAATCCAAAAACTTGTGGTGCCAATTATTATATAAAGGAACGTCAAATTATGAATTATGAGTAAAATAAACTCAGTTGTTGTCGGGTGTTGATGAATGCTGGTGTGTCACCCAAAATGTTGTGGTGTGTCACCTTTGACACGTGTGTCATAAGTTCACCATCATTGCTCTAGATCAAAGGTGTCATACAGAAGGACCACGGGCTACATAAGGCCCCCAAAAGCTCTTTATCCAACTTCATGATTTAGTGGGCTCTTCCAGCACCACCATCAGGTGGTCTCAGCGGCTGAGCTGTGAAGTGATTCATCGGTAGAAAAGGAAATGCTGAAAGGGTGGCACTCGGAGATCCTAATTATCAAGTAAGGCATGACAGCTGAAAGGGTGGGACATGTGATAATTGGCAGGGATGGGCACTCGACTCATGGTGACTCGACTCACCCCTCAAACACATGGTTTTGGTCAACTCATATTGACACATGTCATGATTGTCACAACCCTGAATCGGCTCACAACTCAAGACCCTATATTGGGTCCTTATCTTGTGTTTTTGTGTGTATGTGTGTGTGTGCTCTTGCTTCCTTTTTTTCCTTTGCTTCCACATCATACCAAAGAACTTGTGGGCAATTCAGAAGCTGTCACTCAGAAAGACAACAGCAGCAGGGTAGTTTGGTTCCAGGAGGCTAGTGGGGGGGTGAGGGGAGAAGGAAGCCTTTTTTGGGGGATGCACAGGACTTGTTTCATGGAGTGACTTGCAAGCCAACAGACTCGAAATTTTTCATGAGTCAAGTCGTGATGGCTGTGCATTACAACATGAATTGAGCCAAGTCACGGGGGTCACTCCTCGCGACTCGACTCGCAACTCGGACTCATGGAATTGAGCAAATCTTTGATAATTTTGCTCTCTCTGCACTGCCGTTTTAGCAGCACAGCTTTGCTATGCTGGAAAAGACATGGAAGGGGAGGAACAGTACCGACGAAGAGACTGGACAAGAAGGGTGAAAAAGGGAGCTGCTGAGGTGCTGAGAGAGTTCAATTATCTGGCAGGCCAACTGTTTCAGCAGCATGGCTTCTGCTGAAGTGTCACTTTGCAGAGTACTTCTTGCTGAGCTTATTTCTACATCATGTGCAGCTGTTTTTGGCTGTCTACACAGTTCCTGCTAGCTTAATTGAACAAATGGAGGGCACAGTTAGGGCCAAAGGCAGCTGTTTCCCATGACCTCAGTGGTGCTAGGAAGGGATTATGGGCGCAATCCTAACCTGGAGTTAGGTCAGCAAAGTTTGGCTGGTACAAGGGACACTGTAAGGTATGTTTGGACCACTCTTGGAGTAGGGAGGCCAGCACACAGATGTACACCATCCTCCCTGGTCCGAGGGTGGTCCAAACGTGCTTTACGGCGGCGCTTGTGCTGATCAAACTTTGCTGGCCTAACTAAACTGGCCTAATTCCAGGTTAGGATTGCACTCTATGTCTCACCCAATCCTTTTTCCGCTATGACCTTCTCTTTAGGTATTGAGGCCAGATTTGAATCATCCTTGATCAATAATTTTATCTGCTTCCTGCATCACCTGTAGACCCCTCCCCTTTTGTGTAGCCTTCTCCAAGTCAGTCTTCAAAAGTCTGAGAGAGGCTGCCCTAGCGTTCTGGAACGTCGTTTGAGGATGACACCACTGGTCCCATCCCAGTTCATCCTGACTTGTGCCCCTGACTTGTGCTTCTTGGTCACTGGTGAACTTCCTCTATTGTTTTCTCATTTACCAGCATTGCCTCTGGTGCACGTTTGTATCTGAAGACTCTAAGGACGCAACGCAAACCTGGAGTTAGGCCGGCACAGTTAGGCCAGCAAAGTTTGGCTGGCACAAAGGGCACCATAAAGCATGTTTGGACCACTTTCGGACTCAGGGAGGATGGCACACATCTGTGTGCTGGCCATTCTGACTCTGAGAGTGGTTCAAATATTCTTTACTGTGTCCCTTGTGCCAGCCAAACTTTGCTGGCCTAACTGTGCCAGCCTAACTCCAGGTTAGGATTGTGCCTTAACTGATGCTCCAAACTCTGCAAGACAGTGTAAATAGGAATGTGAGACTAACTGATTCAATAAAGAGAAGAAGCAATTTCATGTAGATGCCACAGGCTGCCAACAGCTTCAAAGAAAAGGAAATACTACTCTGCTTTCATTGTTTTAGATGAAGGTGGGGCTCATATATTTTCATTTTGTCTCTTCCAAACACTACTAGCTCTCTCCCTGCACTTAAGTGGATAGATCCTTGTCCTCAAGCTGAGATCTGTTATTAGTTCTCTGGCACACCACCTCCCTTTTAGAAGCTCACTTTGATGTGTGTAGCTCAAACTCATTACTTAGTTATTAAAGTAAATAAACCCAAATTCCAACCCCCACCCACAGCTGAAGCACAAAACTGCAGGATCCTGCTATTTTATTATTAGGCTTAATGGTGATGAATTATGACTGTAATATTTCAGTAATGGGCTGCTTGGAGTTGTCAAGGTCAGAACAAACCCCATAAGCGACTGTTAAATAAAAATGCATTCGATCCGAAACAAAAAATCAGTTGTAAATTGTATACTGTATCTTTTTTTATTAAGGTGTGACACAGCTGTAATATGAGCTATCAGGGTTTTTTCCCCATTACCTTTTATACAACTGGCTTGAATAAAGTGTGACCGATTAGATTACAGCCATTTTTCCAAAGTTCTCTGTAGCTGACCGGTGGCAAAATATCCCTCAATAATGGCCCAATCCTATCCCCTCCATTATGCCTTTATAGCCATCACAAACTGCCTTACAGAAGCGTGTGGAGCGGAATGCTTCCTTCCTGCCTCGGGAGAGGATGCGTGGCAGCGGGGTCTGGACTGGCCACTACCTTTGGTAGCATTGGAGGTGCAGGGTGGGTGGGACAGAGAAGGTGAAAAACTGGGTGGGGAGGGCGAGGGAGGGGGTGGGGAGTGGCGCATGCCAGATCCTATCCCCACCTATCAGAATTTTCCCATCCCTTTCTTCTCCTTGGACTTGCATCAGTTCTTAGGTGGTGCAAGTCCAAGGATACCCATTGGCAAGCTGGATCTGGGAAGGCTTAAGGAGGCTTAAGGAGGGGTAAGGAGAAATCATGCCCCATTCCTCTCCCAAGCCTCCTAATCTGCCCCACCCAACTGGATACAGCTCATGTCATTTTGGTGCTGCTGCATCATTCTTAGGGAGATAAGGCTGTTAAGTCCAATCCTACCCTAGGTCAGCTAGCACAGGTCCAAGTAGGTCCGTCCCAGCCTTGAAAGCTTACCCCCAGGTAGGGGAAGAAATATTCCCTTACTCAGAGGAGACCTACAGGACTTCCACCCCATAGGATGCAATACAAGCCATTTTGGTGTGGCTGTATCAGTGGGTGGGAGAAGGATAGGATTGGGTCCCAAGACTGGTACTATTCCTGGCATATCATAGCCTAGCCTGGAGGTTCTTAGGCTGTGTCTGGAATGTGCTCTGGCTCATACAGCCATCCATTTGCCAGAAAGGGGAGCCTGGCAGGCTACCATTACAACTGGTGTATCCCTTCTCCTACATACAAGAAACAAAATTGGACCTAATAGTAACATAGACAGAAATGTTGATCCCCCCCCCCGCCACAGGTAGCAAAGTCAGCCCTGTTCTTCCCCTTGGCCACTTGCTGTGCTGTGACAATGTTGCCATTTAGAATCAGTTAAGGATAATTAGCAAGAGATTGCTTGTTTCCACCAATGCTTCAAGTACCGCATCTCTCTCCCACTGTCAGCCTCCACCTCTTAGGTGAGTAGCAATGCAAACATGCACTTAAGATGAAAGAAAACTCCTGGTGAGTGAGAGGCCCCTGAGATGACCATTGGGTGAGTGGCTACCTCAGAGCTTTGGTTGCCATAGGGATCTCTTCAAGGAGCCGGAGCACTTCCCTTCGCACACTTCCAGCAGCCTGTTAATTGAAGCAGACACTAAATCATACAAGTCCCTATTAAGGACAGATTGCAGACTCTTAGCCTCTAAGAAGCGTTATCACCTTATTCATTTTCAAAACTGATTTCTCTGAGGACTCATCTCAAGTTGCCCTGGGTACGCAGGTAGTTGATCTGCATTTAGCTACATAAGATTGCATTAAGAGCCCAGCCCTGTTCCTTCCCCACCCTGTCAGATACAGGAGCACCAAAATGGCAACCTCTACAACCTGCAGGGAACAGTTGCAGGGATCTCCTCTGGGTAAGGGAACAATTGTTCCTCTACCCGGGGGTAAGCGTCTGTGGTGCAGGGGGTGTCTACTCAGACCTGTGCTGGCTAAACAGCTGGCACTGGTTCATGTAGACCCACAATGCAGGATCAAATCCAGAATAGAAAGGGGGTTAGGATTTGGCGGCCACCCCTAGCACTGAACTTGCCTCCTTCCCAGATCCAATCCATCCACACTCACCCCTTCTCACCCAATTTCGCCCCCTTTCCACCCCATTCTCCCCTCCTGCCTCTTCTGCTAACTTAACTGCTCCAGCAAGCAGCAGGAGAGCCAACAACGTGAGCAGGAAGTCTCCAGCCTTCCCATCGGTGTCCTCAGGAGCACACTACTGAGCATGCTGACAGAACCCCTTCTATGACTACTCTGATAGTCAGAGCCAGCAGAAAAGGTAGCGACAACCACGACTGGTAAGTCTAGGATTGGGACATTAAGAACTGCACTCTCGCAGAAAGGAGGAATAGAGCAGTGGTGTACCCAGGCAAGGCTCCACCACGGCCTGAACGACAATTGCGACCCTCGGTGTGGGCTCCCCACCCCTAGCACCGCTCCCGCCATGCCCCCACCACACCACACTCCATTTCTGAGTCCTCTCAGCACAGGAGCAAGTGGGGGGGGCTGAATACGGCTTGTGTTTGTGTCTGTGGCGGCTCGGGTGAGCAGGTGAGCGGCGGCTGCGGTGGTAGCTTCACTGTCATTCTACTCACA
The DNA here is from genome assembly GCA_029204185.1 of Lerista edwardsae. Taxonomy (NCBI): domain Eukaryota; kingdom Metazoa; phylum Chordata; class Lepidosauria; order Squamata; family Scincidae; genus Lerista; species Lerista edwardsae. The sequence goes on from JAJKFI010000031.1 coordinate 5,835,554, forward strand.
CTCCAGCCCCTGTGAATGCCTGGACTCCCCACTAGGCCAACCACAGGAACAGAGCATATCCAGAAGACTAGAGCTCATCATCTCACCCTAGCAAAACACTGGCCAAATTTATCGGTGTATATGATGCAGCAATGCAAGCTTCAGAGATCAGTGGATTTCCAGCCCCCTCTCCTTTTGGACACTGTAAAATGTTTTACCCTGCACCCCCCAGAAATAATGACACGAGACCAGAGCTTGGACTAACAGGGCCACTTTATTAAGTTAACAATTAAAGGACTTGCAGCAAAATAACTAAAGGAAAGCGTGCGGGCCTGTGGGGAAACGGCTCTAGCCGTCTACCTCCCCGGTTGATCAGGATGATCACGGGCGTAACACCATCTGACTCCAGACTTCAGCTCGCTGCTTCAAGCTGAAGTCCATCCTCGCTGACCCGAAGGTCGAGGCAACGTGTCCAAGACAGGCTCACCCCGGCACACACCATAAGGGTAGCCATTATGAATCCGATCAGGGTACGACCCACCACTCAATGAGCCGGAAAGGCAACTTATGAGCGGCACGGCCGATCCCCAACCGTGTTGCCTCCGATGGACGCTGAAGGCCTACCTGCCTACCCCCCGCACGCTACCTGCCAGGAAGTGACCAATTAACTACACCACCCAAAATTACCCGCCTCAGGCTGGGGTAGGCGAAAAAACCAACAGCTACGGCCAATCAAGCTGTAGGCCAAAAATTCCTACCCGGCCCCAGAGCGACCAGCTATCTCAGCCTGATGACAGGAGGGTGGGAGGGAACATCAATCGCCGCCAGAATGAGGCAGGGCGGGGTGAGCATGCAGCTACTAGGCTCCCCCGCCCCCTGATCGAGCCCCTATTGGCCCATCAAGCCCTGGCCCCGTGCCCTTGGGAGGGGCAGGGCAAACAGGGCTGCGTGCGAGCACGCAACCATTATTATGTTGTGACTCAGTGTCATTCCTCTGTTATGCCCATTGTGTTCTCTTGCCATTTGTTCTCAAAATGCAGCCAGATCCCCTGTGGACCATTCACTTCCCTGGATCCTAAGGCAGCTTACCTAAAAGTCCTGTTGTTTTTGCCCCTCTTAAATAGTCACTGATTTCTCATTCACAGATGCTTTATTCTACGTGTGATTTAAACTCGGCCTGTGGATTGTTCAAGAGCAGAACCTGCGGTAGAAAAGAAAAATCCCATTTGATGAGGCATGCTTCAGCTTGATGTAGATGCCACCATAATCTACATCGTAGGCACTCCTGTTCCTCTGCAGCAAAGCCATCACCTGCAGCCTTGTGGCAGCAGCTATTGCAGAGCTATGACAGAGCCCTTTGCTTCTCATTTGCTTTGGATGCGGAGAGCACCCCTGCATATGGTACAACTGCTTTGCTGAGTGTGCAGCCAGATGTTGGCTTCAGCATCATACATAACTGCCAGAGAGGTGGAATGATGCCAATCCAATCTGCATGCCATTGTCTGCCCTCTTTCACTATCTGTTGGTGACTGCCTGCCTTTATTGAGAAAGGCAAATCTATGTCCCATTATTCATCACAACTGTGGCAGTCACAAAGACAGAGCAGCGCCCGGCAGATCTGAGTTGCCAACCAGCTGCGCCATTTCTGGTTCATTGTGCAGTCTTCAGACATAAATATACGCTTGATGAAAGGAATGATAGGCCCATCAAATCCGTGGAACAAAGCTTTATGATTTGGCTTTGGGAACCCACTATTGTTTTATTATATGGTGCTATGTTTGAAGTGCCTTCGGGGCACTTGCGGCCTAGGAAAAAAAATTACTAAGTGTGACATAAAAATAAATACTTTTGTACCCAAAATAACACCATGGCCCTTGAATGCTGACACAATGCTGACTTCCAACAGAAGTGCCATTGTGGCGAGCTATTGATAGATGTTGTGTGACTTCTCTTTTTCTTCAAAGCAAGTACAGGGGGGTGGAAAACAGTTCTTTGTTTAAAGGCTTCTGACATTTGAATACAGATAATAATATTGCACCATGTCTGGCTGTTCGGGCTGGGAGCATTAGCTGCTGAATGTGTAAATTGCAAAAATAACTTAGCAGCCAAAAGTGAGAACAAATGAACAAGAAAATGATCTTATATCTGTTGGAAAGTCTCACCCCTGCAATTTTCAGGATCCCTGAGAAACTAATGAGCTGAGGCTATGGGAGGAGCCACTCTGTTTCAGCTCACACGGAAAAGGATTTCATTACAAATGGAGATGACATGCCAGTCACATAAATACCCGATTATGGTACTTTTTTAAGGAAAGATGAGACACGGGTTATGAAGGGGGCAGCAACTGTCTTGAGGGACAAAATGCTGGATTATTTCAAAACATCTCAATTAGTGCTGGGGCAAACAAATGAAGGGAGGGACATGGTGGCATTGCGGGTTAAACCGCTGCTGCTGGGCTTTCTGACCAGAAGGTTGGGAGTTCAAGATCATGCAATGGAGTGAGCTTCCATTGCTTGTCCCAGTTTATTGGAAAAGGCAGGAGATACCCCGAGGAGATAGGGAATGGGATAAGCAGTGGCCCCTTGTCCAAATAAACCAGGGATTACAGGGTTAACCCCCAAGGTCTTTGCCTGCAGCAGGAACACAGCTGCAGGCTGATGAGGGCTCTGGCTATGAAGGGAGGTTAGCACAGGTGCAGGTGGGTGTGGCTGATGGTAAAGCCTGCTCAGCAACAGACACCGTATTGGCCTGCCTCAGTATAAAGTTGGAGGCAGGAGCTGCAGTAAATTAGCACCAGGTAGCATGCTCGACAGAAGCACCAGGTAGGTGCAGCAAGGAAGGAAAGTGGCTGTGGATTGACGGACTGATGGATTGCTGGATGGACTGACTGACTGAAGAACTGTTGGATGGACTGACTGTTAAAGGCTTGGATAAGGTAAGGTTATTGTGGGGAGTAACTGTTGTATGGCTGCTACGCTCCTGGAGCCACCAAGTGGAGGAGACAGTTGTGGCTTAGGCAAGCTGACTGCCTATTGTTTGGTGGTGGGGTTTGGTGGTGCTAAATTAGGGTAATTTGAGCTAAGGCAGTGATGAGGGCAGTCTGAAGGAGGCTGGCCAGCAGGTGATTCCAAGCAAAGCTTCTGGAAGAGAGAAGGCCCAGTGGATGTGTGAACCCCCTCCCTCTTGCCTATCTCTGAGGCCACTCTGGAGGGGAAACTAGTTAGCCTAGTGTGGGCATTAGGGCCCTTGGGGAGGCCCAGCAGGGAATTCACCGGAACACCCAGCTCCTGCCAACCTAGCAGTTTGAAAGCACCTAAAAATGCAAGTAGATCAATAGGTACCACTTCAGTGGGAAGTTAACAGTGTTCCGTGCACTATAGCGTACAGTCATGCCGGCCACATGACCACGGAAGCTTGTCCTCAGACAAATGCCGGCTCTATAGGCTTAGAAATGGAGATGAGCCCCGCCCCTTCAGTCGGTCACAACTAGACTCGATCGAAACCTTTACCTTTAAACACATGAAACATGTAATTCTCACTTTTGGGAGCGTTTCATCAGAGGGAAGCTATTTCAAGGAAACTCAGTAGCAGACCTAGGGGTGGGGTCAAGGGAAGCAAATTCCACCAGGCGCTACCCTCCACAATACTTTCCCCCTGCCACCATTCTTCTCCACACATCGGAGAGGGCAGGAATTGCAACCTGGAATTGCAAAGTGGGTCAACCATACTTTTCCATTTTCAAGCACTGTTATGTCTGGAATATGGTGTTCTAGACATAACAGTGATGGAAAATAGAAAAGTGTGGATGTTTGACGTAGCTATCATTGTTATTATTGATTTTCACAGTTAGACAGGTGTTATCAACCAGTTTGTTTTATTCAATCTTTGAGTCTTTTGCAAGGGCCTGGAACACCTGACTGAAGGAATCTCAGATATTGGTTATTAAATTGGTTTCATGGGCTAAAATGCCATCTTGCTTTTCACTTGAGAAATTCACTTTTGTCTGAGAGTCCTCCAGTGATATGTTATCACCTTATGAGAGTTCACAAATGGTTTCTGTGTTCTGTGAAGCAGCCTTTAGTTTAGGACATTTGCATTGGTATTTGGGTTGCAGCAACTTCATTCCAAGCAACGTATCCCATGGTTTACGGCGAGATTCAGTGTTGCCCCTTCTGCTTTCGACTGTGGTTACGCAATTGCTCAGAGAGATCATTCATCAGCTCAGAGTGCAGTGTCATCAATAGGCTGACCGAGGCCTGTTTTTCATTTTCATTCAAGGTAGGAGCAATAGTGGCATCCCAGAATGATTGCTTGAATGCTGGATGACAAACAGAAACTTAATCCAGAGAATACAGAAATGATTATGATTGGTAGACACAAAGCTGGGGCTGTAGCAGTTTCACCTGTCATGGGCAGAGCTCCACTTTCCATGAAGAATAAGATTTGGAGTGTTCATAGAATCATAGAATAATAAAGTTGGAAGGGATCTACAAGGTAATCTAGTCCAACCCGCTGCTTGAAGCAGGAAATCCTCCTAGAGAATCTCCAGCAGGTGCCTGTCAAGCCTCTGCTTGAAGGTCTCCAGTGAGGGAGCATCTACCACCTCCCTTGGCAATCTATTCCACTGTTGAACCGCCCTCATCATCAATAAATTCTTCCTGATGTCTAACCAGAATTTCCTCTCTTGCAGTTTATACCCAGAAACTGGATGCTGTTTTACTGTTGGATTATCAGATGGCACCAGTGGTTGGGAGCACCATTTTCCAGCTTGGTAGCTTCTTTCAGATGAGAATTTGGCCCAGTTATTCCTCCTTGAACCATCACTTGTTTAGATCACTTTGATAGCGACTGCTATTGTAGTCTCCCTTTAATAAGAGTTTAGACGCTACAGCTGGTGCAGCTGGTGGGAGTTCATTGTAAAAAAAAAAAAAGCCATTACCATACTTCTGTGTCAGCTGCATTGGCTTCCCATTTGCTTCTATGCCCAATTCCAAGTGCTGCCATTGACTTTCAAAGCTCTAAAGCAGTGATTTTCAACCACTGTGCCGTGGCAGATTGGTGTGGCATAAACAGTCCACAGCAGTGGTGGTATCTAAAGCGGAAGGAACCGGTATGCTGGGCGGGACTTATGTGTGATTGGCTGCCCGTCTGTTTGATTCCACCACATGCCCACCCACAGCGCGGGCTGCCCTGGCCTCAGAGGGGGCGCCTGCTTGCCGGGGGGGACGGGTAGGGGGGTGCGCCAGGTGCCTGGGCGAGCAGCGGTGGAGCGTGCCAACCGGGGACAGCCCGCGCAGCGGGCAGGCAGGCGGCGGAATGGAACAGACGGGCTGCCAATCAACCGTACATCCCGCTCAGCGTTCTGGTTCCTCCCGCTTTAGATACCACCACTGGTCCACAGGTGTGCCGCTGGAGCTTGGGAGAAGATCATTTTTTTCGTAGGGCCTTTGTGTGTGGGTGTGGGTGTGGGTGTTCCTTGTCAATTGTCAAAAATGGATGAGGTCCCTTGACAATTTTAGTGCCTTATCAGTCTGCCATGAAGATGAAGAAATTTGAAAATTGCTGCCCTAAAAGGTTAGGATTTGCATACCTGAGAACAGGCACAGCCAGTACTCACACAGTTTCTGATCCAGCTTGCAAATGCTGCCTTTGACTTCCCTCCTAGCCACCCCCCCAAAAAAAAAATGTGTTGGTGCTAGTGCTTCCATGAGCTCACCCCTTCCGCCTCCCCTGGGTGACAGGGAGGGGGGAGCTGAGTCAAGCTATCCATATATTCCCATTTCCTTGACAAAGGGGAAGGGGGATTCGGCCTCTCCATCTCCTGGCCCACTTTCTGATTTATTTTCTTCCCGTGATGCACTGGAGATTGCATTTCTACCAGTGTTGCTCTAGTGCATCATTGGTAGAAAATGGTTTTTAATCATCCAGTGATGGAGAGATGGAGACAACCACAGGAAGGTTCACCCACTTCTTCCTCCTGTGGCCATGTCTGCCTGGATCCTCTTTCCACCTGCTTTGAGAAAACAAGAAGGGGATTGACCTGGAGAACCAATCAGCAATGGCGGCGGGGGGGGGGGGGACACAGCAGGAAGACACAGGGTGGGGCCCCCTCTCCTTATTTTGCCATCCCAAACATGTGACTCATTGTGAGATCTTTATTTATTTATTTATTTATTTATTTAAGAAATTTTTACCCCGCCTTTCCTCTGCCGGGGCAGATGTCCAAGGCGGCTTACAATATTAAAAAAGATAAAAATAAAGTATAACAATTAACATTAAAAACAATTAAAAACAGTATTAAACAATAAACAATCAAGATTAAAAACACAAACAATTTAAAAACAATTAAAAAATAAAATAAAACACAAGCCCCGTGGATCATAATAACCAGCCAGCCACCCTGTCAACAATTAAAAGCTTTTTGGAATAAAAAGGTCTTCAGCCCCCGCCGAAATGTAAACAGAGAGGGAGCAGTTCTCAATTCGAGGGGAAGGGTGTTCCAGAGTTGGGGGGCCACCACCGAGAAGGCCCTCTTCCTGGCCGCCACTCCTCTTACTTCTCCTGGTGGCGGCACAGTCAGAAGGGCCCCCCCAGATGATCTAAGAGTACGGGTTGGATTATATAGAAGAAGGCGGTCCCTCAAATACCCCGGACCCGAGCCGTAAAGGGCTTTAAAAGTCAAAACTAGCACTTTGAATTGGGCCCGGAACAGAACCGGCAGCCAGTGTAGTCGCCGAAGCAGCGGCTCGACAGAGTCAAACCGACGTGCCCCAGCAACCACCCGAGCCGCCGCGTTCTGTACTAGTTGTAATTTCCGGACCGTCTTCAAAGGCAGCCCCACGTAGAGCGCATTGCAATAATCTAATCTTGATGTCACTAGGGCATGGGTCACTGTGGCCAGGTCCGCACAGCTCAGGTACGGCCGCAGCTGGCGGATCAGCCGAAGCTGAGCAAAGGCTCCCCTGGCCACCGCCGCCACCTGGGACTCCAGGAGAACCCCCAAGCTGCGAACCTGCTCCTTCAGAGGAAGTGCGACCCCATTCAGAGCAGGACGATAGTCCAATACCCGAGCTGTGGATTTCCGAACCAAAAGCACCTCTGTCTTATCCGGATTTAATTTCAGCTTGTTCGCCCGCATCCAGCCCCCAACTGCCTCCAGACAGCGATCCAGGACCTCAACCGCCTCCTCAGAATCAGGGGGAAAGGAGAGATAAAGTTGGGTGTCATCAGCATATTGATGGCACCCCACTCCAAACCCCCGGATGACCTCTCCCAGCGGTTTCATGTAGATGTTAAACAGCATGGGGGATAAGATGGAACCTTGCGGCACCCCGAACCTAAGAGGTCGGGGTGCCGAACAAGCGTCCCCCAGCACCACCTTCTGGGATCTGTCAGCCAGGAAGGAGCGGAACCACTTCAAAACAGTGCCTCCAAGCCCCAACCCATCCAACCGACCCAGAAGGACACCATGGTCGATGGTGTCGAAAGCCGCCGAGCGGTCCAGCAGGACTAACAGGGTCGCACTTCCCCCGTCCATCCCCCGGCGCAGGTCATCCACCAAGGCGACCAAGGCAGTCTCCGTCCCGAACCCCGGCCTGAAGCCAGATTGGAATGGGTCCAGATAATCCGTTTCCTCCAGAACCCTCTGAAGCTGGGACGCCACCACCCGCTCAATCACCTTGCCCAGAAATGGGATATTGGATACTGGCCGAAAGTTGTTTAAATTTGAGGGATCCAGGGAGGGCTTCTTCAGGAGGGGGCGAACCACCACCTGCTTCAAAGCAGGCGGGAGCACCCCCTCCTTCAGAGATGCATTCACTACCCTCCCCGTCCACTCGGCCAGCCCTCCCCGGGCAGCTCTAATTAGCCATGCCGGGCAAGGGTCGAGCGGGCAAGTAGCAGGTCTCACACTCCAGAGAATCCTGTCCACATCCTCAGGCTCTACAAATTGAAAAGAATCCCAAATGATAGGATAGACAGGTTCCCCGGGGACATCACTAGATCTGCCCACAGCAGCGTCCAAGTCATGCCGGATCTGATCGACCTTGTCTGCAAAATGTCGAGCGAACTCGTCACAGCGAGCCTCCGTGTGCTCCTCCCCACCAGTAAGGGGGGCAAGATGTAACAGACTGCGGACCACACGGAAGAGCTCAGCCGGACGGTTCTCTGCAGACGCAATGGTGGCAGAGAGGTGAGCTCTCTTAGCCACCACCACTGCTCTAGAATAAACTTTCAATTGGGCCTTAGCCCGTGTCCGGTCAGATACGGCACGAGTCTTTCGCCACCGACGCTCTAGTCATCTGCTCTGTCGCTTCATCGTTCGCAGCTCCTCAGAAAACCAAGGAGCCGCTCTGATTCTGCGACTGGGCATAGGACGCTCAGGAGCAATCTCATCCAGGGCCCTGGCCATCTCCATATTCCAGAGGTCCACCAGGCACCGGGTGGATCTCCAACTCTGGCAACAGGAAAGTCCCCCAGAGCCCTCAGGAATCCATCTGGATCCATCAGCCTCCAAGGGCGGATCATAGAATGTGATCCCCCGCCATTGCAGAGGTGAGAAGCCGCAACAAGCCTAAATCCCACCAGACAGTGATCTGTCCATGACAAAGGAGTGATCTTAATCTCCTCCACCTCCAGATCACCATCAACCTGCCCCGCAGTAAACACCAGGTCCAGCATGTGTCCCGCCTCATGTGTCGGGGCAGATATTTTTTGAGACAGACCCATGGTTGCCATGGAGGCCATGAAGTCCTGAGCTGCAGATGTTGCCGGGGCCTCGGCATGGACATTAAAGTCCCCCAACACCAGAAGGCGGGGGGACTCCAACACCACACCCGAGACCAACTCCGTCAGCTCAGGCAGGGAGACTGCTGGGCAGCAAGGCGGGCGGTACACCAACAGAATCCCCGTCCTGTCTCGCCCCTCCAACACAACGCGAAGGCACTCAAACCTGGTGGACTGCTGAACAGGGTATCTGGTGAGACGGATGGAATCCCGATAGACCATCGCAACCCCACCTCCCCGCCCCTGTAGCCGTGGCTGCTGCAGTACCCGGAAACCCAGTGGACAAATCTGGGAAAGATTAACCCCGCCCAGCTCATCCAGCCAGGTCTCCGTGATACATACCAGGTCGGCTTTCTCCTCCAAGATTAAATCATCTTTAGATCTTTAGACCACATCATCATCAGTGTGCTGGCCCTGCCTGAAAAAGTGTTTTCCTTCCACGTGTATTTCACTACTTAAAATTGGAAGAGGAATCTCTATTTTGGGTCCTTCTTTTGACTCAGGTGAGACCTCTGGAGCGGGGGGGGGCATTTCCCACCACAGCATCCAGTTTATGAAGTATCCCCCCCCCGGCTTCCTCTTTGATGACCTTGCACAAAAAGGTAGAATGTGATGGTTTTTAGTTTGGGGCAGGCGGAGGTTGTAAATGTACTACATTTACAAAACTGCTGCTGGTCAATTTCTTTTAATACTGTGCTGCTCTTTTTTGTATTGTTTTGTATTGTTTTGTATTGTTCGCTGGTTGTTCTTAATCGTGATTGTTTTATGTGGATTTTACTGCTGCATTTAGATTTGCAATTTGAGTGTTGCCTTGGGTGCTGCTTGTAACAGAGAATTGCAACACTGCCACATTAGATGTATCAACGGCGCTGAGGTTTTCTAGCCCACTCAGTCCCGATGGCTCAGGGTAAGTTTCAGCTACATCAGAAGCAAACTACAACCATATAACAAGACACAGTCTCCGCCCCCCCTTGAAAGCTTTTCAATGGCCACAAATGCTAGCTTCATTGCTGCCTCCCTCGCACTGCTACCTCCTGTGGTCTGGTCACTGCTGCTGCCGTGATGCTTGTCCCTGCCCTGCGTTTGAAACAAGTTGGGAAGCTACATAGGCACTGACTTTGTGGTGGGCTGTGAGCCCTCCCAATATTTTTTGGGGGTGACTGAGCCACCCCAATATCTGGCTGACTCCCCCCCCCCAAAAGAGCAGAGCCAAGGGCAGGCAACCACTGCGCATGCTCGTTCCAGCAGCAGGGAGAGTCAATTGGATGCAGCTGTATCCCAATGGTTACTCCCCTCCGGCCTCCTGATTGGCCAGCTGGCAGCCCAGAAACTTGGGCAGCCTTAAACTATTCCTGTCCCGAGCTCCACGCCTCATTTGGAGCACATGCGGCGGAGGGGATGGGTGGGACTGGGAGGGAAATTCTGCTGGTACTTAGCACTGACTGACTTCACTGCAGACCTGAAATTTTCAGGCCGCTATTTTTCAGAGATATATTACTGCGAGCGCAATCCTAACCTGGAGTTAAGCCGGCATAAAATAAGCCAGCAAAGTTTGGCCAGCATAAGGGCCACCATAAAGTGTGTTTAGACCACTCTCAGAGTCTGGGAGGATGGCTCACATCTGTGTGCTGGTCTCTCTGACTCTGAGAGTGGTCCAAACATACTTTACAGTGGTGCTTGTGCTGGCCAAACTTTGCTGGCTTAGTTTATGCCGGCCTAACTGAGTTTGGGATTGCACCCTGTGTCTGCTCTGCTGCCTCTGCTAATTGTTAGTAGAGAGACAGGGCTTATTCAAGAAGGCGCCACTTTTACGATTTGATTCTTTAAAAACATTTTTCTTTCAGGGAGCTGGGGTTCTTCAGATTAGATTCTAGTCTAGGGTTTTTGGGGGGTTGGGGGGGGGCTTGCAGTTATAGTTCAGTTTTGTTTAGGGCACTGGTGAAGTTAACCAAACCTGCCTGCACCAAGGGGCAGCTTTTATTTCTGGGGGGGGGGGAGTTGCCTCTTCCTGATTGATTCCTACTTCAGTTTTGTTGAGGGCACTGGCTGGCTGAAGTTAACCCAGCCTGCCTTCTCACACACTACAGCACCTTTTATTATTGGGGTTTTTAACCTCCTGATTGATTCCTAGTTCAGTTCTGTTTTGGGCACTAGGTGAACTCAGTTTGGAAAGTTTGGAAGAAGAAAAAAACCCAAACCCCACCTCTAATCCTTCCTTTAGAACGACTGACACTACTCATGGCTGGAAAAGGAGATGGGGGCAGAAATGATGCAGATACTATCTGTGTTCAATAGATTGTGCATAAACCTATGATTTATGTACTTGAAGTTGAAGATGCTGTTTTACTGCTGTGTGGGCATGGCTGTGTCAAGGCTACACTCTCCCAATGTTGAACTCAAGTTGGCTCCCCTGGGTAGCTAGTGCCTGTAGCCATAGTAGTGGCACTAGAGAAAGAGAGAGGTCAGTGTTTCCCGCACTGGTGAGATGCCACCCACCAGCCTGGGAAGCACTGGCCCAATCCTATAGGCCATAGCTCAGGCGCTACAGACGTACCGCTGGTGCTGCCATCGTAAAAGTGTGGTAAGGCACTTCCAGTAGTGGTGGAAAGCCGTTGCCACCGGTGCTGGGCCAAAACTGGCCCAACACTTCTCCCCACTGCCCGAAGGCAGCAATGCAACACTGGTGGCCGGTAGGTGCAGGGGCCACCTGCTTCGTGCCAATTCCGGGAAGGGCGGGCGAGCATTACTGGGAGGAGGGAGGGGAGTGAGACAGGTGGTAACATTCACTGCCAGATCCTATCCTCCATGTTGGGCCACATGGCCTGACACAGAGGTCCTCACCTCCCCACCAGCAAAATTGCCAGTGCAGAGGCAAGGAGACCCATTGCCCACCCGGCACCCTTACCCAGGGGAAGGGGCCAAACATCCCCTTCCTCCAATGAGCCTCTGCGCCTGCCCAGTGCCAGTAGAATGCAGTGGCCTAAGCCAGCCTGGAAGACTAAAGTAAGCATGGCCTAGATGTATGAGTTTAAGTACAAGCAGCATAAGGAGAGGTGCCCCTGAAGAAAGCCAATGTATTGAGCTTCAGCCATTTATGTCAACAATTTCAGCTCATAGCATGTGCTGAAGTCACCTCCAGTTTCTTCTGTAATATGATGCTCTTGCCCACCCCCTGCATTTTGGCTTCTCATTTGACAGACACAGAAATCTAAAAAAAAATATCTTTTGGAACAGGCTTGTTAAACAATATAGCAGCATAGTACACTAGTCGGGTTGTGATGTGTCATCTATTGTGAGGAAACAGGAAGACTAAAGAACCAGGGCACAAAGTAGTTTCCATCAAAAGAAGCACCGCTCCCCCACTGTTGCTATTGCAACAAACAATATAGATTCATATGATGCAATTAATTGGATTTCACAGTCTGCTGAGAATGGCAGGCAACCTGTGCTTCAGAGCATGGTAAATAAACCCACAGGGATGATTCTCCCGAACACTTTCAGAACATAACATAAAACACTTAAATTAGTGAGGAAACATAAAAGATTCACATGCACATAAAACTTATGGCTGGCAGGGTGTTTTGCTAGTGGAATCCAATTTATCTGTACTTTTAAGCAAATACTGTTTATGCAAAATGTGATGGCTATGACCAGAGCTCAGGCCTGATCTATGATCTTTTTTTACCCTCCCACCAAGAAAGGGAAGGGGGGGCAGACATGATATAAACATGAGTTTAGTTTTGGACTGGTAAACCTGCATGGTCTGATGAAACAACTGTGTGGCAGACCTTTTCACATGGTTAAATATCATGTAGGCAGTGGTGTTATGCTGCCGGAATGCTGGGCAGGACATCCGGGTGATCGACAGCCTGCCCGTCGTGTTCTGGAGCGTTATGCTGTTTGCGTAACCAATTATGCCGCTTGCGTACATTACGCAAACGTCGTAACGCTCCGGAACGCGACGGGCAGGCTGTCGATCACCCAGATGTCCCGCCCAGCATTCCGGCAGCATAACACCGCTGCATGTAGGTCAGGTGTACCAGTGGTGATAGTGAAAGGAAAGGGTCATCCCAGATTTAGAGATCATTGGCAAGACTTTGCTTACAATTCTGATTCATTCTTTCAGGGGGGAAAAAAAAGCAACTTGGTAATGATCTTCCTTTCTGGTTTTTCCCTTATATCAAATTGTTTCCAAACAAATCTAAGCTTTTTGAAGTCATCTGTTAGGGTAGACTCAGGTGTCCATATTCTCCACGCTAAGAGCAAGCAAAGGCATTTTCATTTTAAGGAATCATAAATGTACTGAAATCCATAGTGTGCTGAAAGAAACAATGGCTCATGATTAAGTAAGCACCAAATTGAATGAAAACATTCCTTTAAAAAAAATACTTTTGTTTCCCCCAAATAGTAAATGTTCACCACATTTTAGACCACCTAATAATCCTAATGTGATAACCACATATTGAGTTCTAATCATTTTTGTAAAGAATTTGTCAGTTTAAAAAATGTGTTTGTCTCCCAAAAACAGTGCATTTTCATAATATAACCCAAACCCAAACCCTGCATTTGGGGCATATAATTCTGCTAGCTAAATAATAGTATTGTTGCGTAAATGTCATGTTATACATTTGGTGAACATTTACTAAATTCGGTATAGCCATGATTTGTTTTTGGACCACAGCGCTAGGGGCTTACAGTTTAATTTAGTAAGCATTTAATTTGTCCCCATAAACAACTAAGTCCTGTGCAATGACTGGAAAAGAATGAAACTGCTTGGGGAAAATTGTCAACTGCCTCCACCCGAAATTTATTCCTTTGAAATAGTTGCTGACAATTTAGCTGCCTCCTGCCTCTGGAAAGGTTTTAGTAGACAAGGCCATCAAAACCATATAAGCCAGTGGCTCTCAAACATTTTAGCACTGGGACCCACTTTTTAGAATAACAATCTGTCTGGGACCCACCAGAAGTGATGTCATGGCCAGAAGTGCCATCATTGTGACACCAGAGCCTGTACTGCTGCTTTCTTGAGAATGCAGCAATAAGTTGGGTTATTTCTCAGCCATTTTCCAATAGCAAAGTGAATCAGAAATTTTTAAAAAGCCTCTTTACAACCTTCACACAAGCAAAGTAACCACACAGAAGTGTCCCATCTTTCCCTATTTTCAATTATGGCTCCTCTAGGTGCTATGTGACCCACCTCAAATTTTCCCAATCCACCATTAATCACCGTTTACTGATATAAGCAAGAAAATAGTGCTTAGAGCATCCCAGATTGGTGGCAGCACAGAGACTGCAATAATGATGTTTTGCTAAGTTTTAGAAAGCTGACCCATCAGCTTAGCACCATAAGGACCACCTGGGAAGCAAAGAAGCAGCCAAGAAAACAATGTGGTGGCCCAAGACCTAAGGTGAGGTGTGAAATGCTGCCCACACATTGCACACCTCAGCGCTCCACCTTAATCTCAACCTTTCCCATTGTCTGGCTCAGCAACAGCCTGCGAAGAGCCCCTCTGTTTACCTGGTGCTGTATTTGGAAAGGAAAGAGCAGAGCAAAAAAGGAAGTGTATAGGACAGGAGAGAAGATGGGTGGGCTAGACTACCCTCCAGGAGAAGCTCTAGTCCATCATTCTCGTCTGTTCTACTACCCCTTCTCTGGTTTTTTTTTTCTCAAAGTCAGCAAACACTAGAAGAAAGGCAAGAAGCTGAGAGGTGGGTGTTGCTTCTGCTGATCTGCCACTTGAGTCAACCACCTTGATTTACATCAGGAACAGATCAGTTCCAAAGACAAAACATGGAGATTCTGGCCTGGGATCTGATTACTGCCTGCTTGCTGGTCCTCTGGTTTCTCTTCAGGCTGCAGAGACAAGGGAGCCATTTTCAACATGGTTAGACATCATTCGCAGGAGGGAAAACAAGCAATGCTTTTGTTAGCCGGGTCAGCCAGCTGCTACTTCAAAAAGCTACTGCAACAGCCACCTTTTCAAGAAGCAACTATGTCCAGGGGCGTGGCTAAAGAAGTGCAGGGGGGTGCAATTGCAGCAGGCTACAAGCTTTAGGGGGGCAACAAGCTGAGCTTGACACTGGTGACCAAACTGTGACAATCTTGGTATGGATGAATACTGCCATCCTGTTATATACCATTCGATGCAGATTTTCATGCAGAATGCAATGAAACACACCATAGTGTAATATCTTCATTCTATCAAAGGTCATGAACAAAAATTCCAGAAAACGAAAATACATCACTTCCTGTTGTGACATCATTTTGTGACATCATTTTGCCCGCTGCACCGGGCTATACTTTCATTAGCCATGCCATGGACTGGGTCCACAGATAGCCATTAGTGCCGTCAGTTATTTCAGGGTGAGTAGATAATTCTCTTGTATTGAGTCTTGATGGAACCTTTTGTCTTATTTTGTGTTGCAAACTGCAGTTCTGCAGTTCTGCAGCACATGCCCCAGCTATGTCAGTGCTAGAAAGTTGGTCAGGATTGTAAGTGGGGAACTGAGTGTTGTTATTCTTGGGTATGATTTGCTTATGATTATTCAATTTCCATTAATAGATAACAGATTAGATTAGATTAGATTAGATTAGATTAGATAATTTTATTGGCCAAGTATGTAAACCATACCTGGAATTTGATACGGCTACCGGCTACATACATACAATACTACACATACATAATGAACAATAAATACACAAAACAAATAAGGGCATTATTCAGAATAAAACACTGCCTCAAACTCCAAGTCACCTCAGCATAATTACAAATTCAACAGTTTAATGGCACAGGGGAAAAAACTATTTTTGTGCCTAGATGTTTTGGTGTACAGAGTCCTATATCGACGACCAGAAGGAAGAAGGTCAAACAAATTATGACCAGGGTGTAAAGGATCTGCAGCAATATTCACTGCTTGCTTTTTAACCCAAGCAGTATACAAGTCCTCTATTGAGGGCAGGCCAGTTCTAATTATTTTTTCAGCAGTTCTAAAAGTCCTCTGGAGCCGTTGCTTATACAGTTTGGTTGCCTAACCCGAACCAAACAGTTATGGAATTACAGAGGACAGATTCAATAATACCTCTGTAAAATTGGACAAGCAGCTCTTGAGGCAAGTTAAATTTCCTAAGTTGACGCAGGAAATACAATCTCTGGTGAGCTTTTTTGATAATACAACTGATATTAATTGACTATTTCAGGTCCCAGGAGAGTACAGAACCCAAAAACTGGAGAGTACAGAACCCAAAAACTCCACCACAGAAACCATACTGCTTAAGATGGAAAGTGGAAGTAAAGGAGGGGGGTGCTTTCTAAAGTCTACTATCATCTCCACAGTTTTTTGTGAGTTGGGCACTAAGTTGTTACTGCTGCACCACGAAACAAGTTGCTCAACTTCCCGTCTGTATGCAGACTCATCACCGTCCTTAATAAGACCAATGATTGTTGTATCATCTGCAAACTTTAATAGGTAACAGTATATGTAAGGTGCACTTAAGATGCCAACGCATGCAATAAAATAACATCTTTCTGCAGACCAAACATGGCAACCAATGTCATGCTTTTGCTCATTTTATTTCAGTTGTCCAATGTAGGCTACCTATTTCTGGTGTGCTCTGCTGTGTATAAGCAACGAAGAACATATTGTGGTTCCTTAAAGACTGAAGACCAGGGGCGGAGGGAGGGTGTTTCTGGGGGAGGCAAGAATGGTGGGCAACGGCTGTGGTGAGGGAAGTGTGGCCAGGTGACACATGGGGATGGGGTGGCCATGCTGGGGGTGTGGCAATGTCGCCCCACCCCCGGTGCACTGGGAGCCTAGAACGGCTCTGCTGAGTGCCCAGTTCTAACCAACTTTCCAGCACTGGAGTAAGGGCAATGCAGCTCTGAGGTAAGAGAACAAACATTCCCTTTCCTTGAGGAGGCCTCCGTGACTATTTTTTCCATTGCAGGATTCAGCACATGCCCCAGCTATGTCAGTGCTAGAAAGTTGGTTAGGATTGTGCCCCTGGGCCTTAAGTTTTCATAGACTACAGTCCACTTCATCAGATACAAGCAGAAAAATTATGCCTGCAGAAAAGATTTTGTTCATCAACACCAGTCCTGAACCTGCTGAGCAAGTGTCATGTGCTTTGCTACTGATAAGAATGTCCAGCAATCATTGCTTTTCAATTTTCCCACCCGCCTCCTACCTATTAGGAAGTAGTGCTAACCTTTCTGGCTCTAGGGCATTTCCCCCCCCCCCAGAAATGAGTGGTTTTTAGAGTTGTCAAGGAATTCCTTCTCGCTCAGCAATTGCTCATCATCAGTATAAGATAATTTATCTCAGTATATGCACAAGTAAAATACCACCTTGCCAATGGCAGAATTAAAGACAAATTTTACTCCAAGTTAAATTTACTATAGATTTTTTTCCTCCCCTTTCACCAATGGGCAAGATGGGATAGAATGTTTGAACATGCATAATGCCAGATATTTCTCATGTCTAAGATCCCTACGCTGGGATATTAAGTACTTTTACTTTACAACCACTGTGGATGCACTTCAGAAAACAAGCGAAGTGCACGGCATGTAAATTCAATAGAAAATATTAAAATTGCAAGCTCCATTTGCAGAAAGAAGAAAAACGTTGCCTAGCATTTGAGTACTTCGTATTGCAATTTGCAATCGAATCTTCTTCTTTTTTAAGATAGTCATTTGCCTGCCATTTATCCCCCAAAGAGATCTGAGACAAGGGTTGGATTAAAATGGGGCCATGTTTGTTGAAATCAGCAAATGGCTCTGCAGGGGAGGGGGAGGGGCCACTTTACCCAGGAGCTCAGGCTCCTGCAAAACTTAGCATTTTTCCCCCCAGCTAGGAATGCCGCTGGTTGAAATCAGCACCAATCAACTGGTGCACGGGCAGTTCTGTGCAGGGGGAGGGAGGGAGGAATGGGACAGGGGAGGGTGGTCTAAGAAGTGGTCCAGCCCGGGAAGGGGGGTTGAGCTCGGATGCAGCCATTAGGCCACATCTGGACCCCTGTGCCTGGCCCGTGCAGCCCCAATTCGGGCCGTGCAGCCCCATAGGGCTGGCTACCTCAGAGCAAAGGCAGAAATTTGCCCTTGCCCTATGGAGGCTCCAGGACGCACCCAACCTGCATTAGATGCAGCGCAGGCCCACTGTTGCAGCACAGGTTAGGATTGTGCCCTGAGTTTCCTCCTTGTCAAGTCTCCAGACTTCCCAATGAAGAGGGAGAAGTGCTTCTGTCTCACTGTTGGTCTCTTAGGTTACAATTCGTACATCCTAAATGATTAGTTGATCACTTCTCCTTTCGTCTTTGCCTGAAGCATAGTTATGGGGCAGGGGATGGTCACAGCTATCGAAAGCAATCATTATTTTCTTGCACTTCCAATTTGTACATCAATGGTACAACACTGATTTGATTAAGTTACAAATATAATGTGACTGAAGCCTGATAGGAGATAATTACTACATTGGCTGAACACCATTTGCGCTGCGTAGGACAGTCATTCACACTGATAAAGCCGTAAACCCAATCATTTCAGCACAAGCAAGGAACATTTCCTCTAATCATATCAAGAACTATTAAGAGGATAATTCAGGCTTGTTTAATAAACAACATTGATAAAAGGGAAAC
This sequence comes from Lerista edwardsae, assembly GCA_029204185.1. NCBI lineage: Eukaryota > Metazoa > Chordata > Lepidosauria > Squamata > Scincidae > Lerista > Lerista edwardsae. The sequence goes on from JAJKFI010000031.1 coordinate 5,853,948, forward strand.
GGTTGAGAAAAGGAGGTAGATGTGTCTGAAATATACATCTGTATAGTGAGTTTTGCATAGACACCTGAATGTGTGCATTTCCTAAATACATGAGCTTTGCACGCTGCTTGATCAGCTGCTTTTGAAGCCCCTGGTGGCTCTCCAAAGCAGTTTCTCATACAATGCCAGACGCTGTGAAGCTACTGTTCTCTAGTGTGCCTGCAGGGAAGCCAGAGGGCAAAACAGGAGTCAAGCCTATGGGTTAGTGGCAGCATCTTTCCGCTTCACTCTTTTATTAGACCAACTGGGATTAGACTGGAAGAAATAATAGCTTTTATTGCCACCACTGAAGCTAGGAAGCCAAGGTTAGTGATCGCCTTTGGGGAAGCCTCCCACCCAGGTGAACAGAAAGCTTCAGTATGCAGGGACAGGGTGTCCCAGTAGAGAGCAAATGAAGTAGCAGCAAAGTGATGGTTTTATCCTATGGAAGAGTCATTTACTGCTTGGGACCTGAGTATCTAAAGGAAGGCTTGCTCCTCATGAAGCTACTTGACTTCTAAGACCTTCACCTGTCACATAGCTCTCTCCCTCTCCCCCCCCCACCTCTAGAGATTAGGCAGATGGTGACTGAGGAAAGGGCCTTTCCCACTGTGGCCCCTAACTAAAGCATATCATTTGTTTGGTGCTGGGTGGAGATTATTATTTTTTTGCCTAGGCCTTTCCATGTTAGTCTTAATCATGACACTGCTCCCTGAAATTTTGGCAAATGAAGCCAAAACATTAAACACGCAGTTTAGCCCAGCATTTTTCCTGTAAGCAACTTTATTTATTTACTTGTTTATTTGGCTTAAATAACAACTGGGGGGATTGGGACCGGGATTCATTAGGAAGGTTATTTAACCTTTTCCAATTATATCACAATCTTGAAAAAAACAACCTACTCTAACATGCTGTGAATGGGGAAAAGATTAAATACATCTACCCAATGCTGCAGTTTGGGTCATGGTCACATTCTTCCCTGAAACTCCTCTCTCTCTCTCTCTCTCTCTCTCTCTCTCTCTCTCTCTCTCTCTC
>JAJKFI010000031.1:5862263-5877526 GCA_029204185.1 Lerista edwardsae
TCTCTCTCTCTCTCTCTCTCTCTCTCTCTCTCTCTCTCTCTCTCTCTGTGTGTGTGTGTGTGTGTGTGTGTGTGTGTGTGAGTGCACCTGTGATAGGGCATGTCACCACGCCCCAACATGGCAGCCCACCCCCGTGCATCACCGGGCCAAGCTTCCCAGCACCCGGAATCACTCCATTAGGGAGCAATCTGAGCGCCATGGAGGGGGGGCAGAAAGTGCACTGTTCTTTCCATGCTGTGGTACCTCGCCACATCGCTGGCAAGGTACCACAGCACTGGCACCCATCGTGCCTGCCTCCCGGTGGCACCCTTCCTCCACATCTGTCAGCCCAAGACAGTCTGGCACCTGACAGAGCACCTGATGATTTGCCAGCCTGCGTTCATCCCACTCTCCAGTGCTATCTCAGCACTCTGCTCGCTTCCCCGTTTCCTTTTCCTCTCTGCCCCTCTTCCTTTTCCGATCCAGGAAGAGGGCGTAGAAGGAGGACAGGTGGAAGCAGGTAAGCAGGCAGGGATGGGTACTCCCTACCAATCTGCTGCCTGAGGCAACTGCCTCACTTGGCCTCGTGGGTGGGTCAGCCCTGCTCCCATTGTTCCTCCATTCCCATTTGCATCCCCCGTCCCGCAAAAGCAGGCTGACAGCAGCACCATAATGATGTGAAACCAGCACAAAAACAGTCTTGAGATCATTGTATCTCACTGCATATAAATGAGAGCCGCCTGTGACAATTCCTGTTCAAGAGGGGCAATTTCGTTTTCTCAGGTCTGCTCTCGCTGCTTGAGGACGATTTGCTTTAATTACAGGGCCCAGCCGCGGCAGACTCTTCTTTCTCAAAGGATACACGCTGCTGCAGCAGGCTTTTAATAGGTGGATATGGGGAAAGTGTCTTTTTTTATTGGCATTTTGTACGTTCCAGCATGCTCTGTCATTTGAATGTGTTGCCTTCTTAGCCTAAATGATAGGGTTGCAGGTAACACTGTATAATATCTTCTCAGAATTGGGTTCATTTCTTTCTTGGAAGCAGGCAGACTTCTGTCTTTGAAAATGCGGTGCGTTGTGTAATAATATGTCTTCAGTTTGGCTTACTGTGTAGATTACTTGATTCACCTGTTGGTATTTGAACACACAAAGTTTCCTTTTACCATTGGTCCGTTTGGCCTAATACTCTCTGCTCAAGAAAGGCTCTTTCCCCACTTCTAAATCTATTTTAACTGGAGATGGCAATGATTTGAGTGTGAGGCCTTCTGTACTAGTTTGCTCCATTCGCCATGGTGACAGGAGTGTTTTCTGCCCCATCCCCAGGCAGGCAAGCATGGTGGCAGTCAGCCATTGGCTGTTTGTGCTGGGGGTGGGACATACCATCCCTTGGAGCTGCATGGTCCTGGAATTTTTGGTTTGGTGGCCGAGGGTGTGTGTTGTTTTTTTGGGGGGGAGGGTACTCCAGATTGTTTGGAGTTGGGGTGGATTTTAGTCATATAGGCTACAGCTAGCAGTTTTGGTGCTGGTAGGAGTTAGCGGATTGGTTAATGGGGACACAAGACTGACCCCAGAATACTACATAGCTGGGAGTGCTAGTTGGGGTTCCTTTGAGCAAGAATTTCAGGGTCAGGTCTAGAGGCTCTGCAGCTTGGTGTGGGCTCTGCAGTTCACAGCTTCCTGAATCCCTCCGCCATTGTTTTTGGGGGATAGATGGTGAATAGTTTGGGATTGTCAGGTGGCAATCCTTTGCTTTGAGTCCAGATGATAACACCCATTGGGGAAAATTGACAGCCCCAGTTTAGGAACTAGCACTAACTGGGGGTGGAATTAAGTTTAGGATGTTCCTGTTACAGATTTTATATTATATATTTAACAAACTACAGCTCATTTAATCCACACTACTTTTATTGGGTGTAATAATGTAATAATGTTTGTGTTTGCAACTAAGGGTGCAATCCTAACCTGCAATTAGGCCAGCACAGTTAGGTCAGCAAAGTTTGGCCAGCACAAGGGACACCTTAAAGTATGTTTGAACCACTCTCAGAGTCAGAGAGGCCATTGCACAGATGTTCCCCATTCTCTCTGACTCCGAGAGTGGTCCAAATGCATTTCACAGTGGCTCTTGTGCCAGCCAGACTTTGCTGGCCTAACTGTGCTGGCCTAACTCCAGGTTAGGATTGCGCCCTGAATGTCTTACATCTAGGATGTGTTATGATCTGCTTGATGTTTTCTTTGCTAAGTGAAAGCAAGTCAAGCATCACAGTGCTTGTAGCTTGTATTATGTCTCCACATTAAAAAAAAAGTTATGCTGCTAGTATAAAAAATATGGATGAAAGTATTCTTTAATATTACGGTTTTAAGAGTCCTGTGGCCACCCAAACTACAGACTATTGATCGACATAAGTAGTGGGATAGCAGATATATATATATATATATATATATAATTTTAATGAGAGACTAGCACCACTGAGCCAAGACATCCTGGAATTTTCCTGCACTGCAGGCTTCCTTGACTAATTAACTTCCTGTATCAGGTAGAGGAGCAGGAACGAAAGCTCCTGCTGAGAGGACTGAATTTGCAACTCAACCAGGGCTAGGATGAAAAGTCAGTTGACAGTCTGAGTCACGATACAGACTTGAGTGTTAGCAAAGCTATTGCTAGCTGTGTCACAAGGTGTTAGCAACCAAGATTAGGCACCGCGTTTGTCAAGAGAGGGGCATGGTGGGGTAGCAGTTAGCAAGCAAGATATTGCATGAATGTCTGTGGGATGTGTTCTCCAGATTTGGGGGGGGGAGATGGAAAGAAAAGTGCTTCTGGGTAATCGGATTTGAAAAAAGAGTAGTTCATAAACAGAATATACTTCTTGGGGACATATTTCAAGACAAAAACATGAGACAGATAAATAGCTACGGCAAGCAGGCTGGGAGATATCATTCTTGTTTCATAATATAATGGGACTGCCTTTGAAGGCAGCTTGGAAGTTAGTGCAGAATGTGGTTGCTGGAGGTTGATAGTTGGACAGTTGGACTGTTGTTCGGTGGCTGCACTTGCTGCCTGTTCATTTCTGGGCCCAATTTAAAGTGCTGGTTATGACCTTTAAACCCCTTTAGAGCTTTTAGTGCACAGTGCTTGAGAGACCACCTTCTGCACATTGCAGTCCGTTCTCTTCGGTCAACCGAGAGGGCCCTTTTGGTTGTGCCACCATGGAGTGAGGTCAGGGGGACAGCAGCCGGAAAAAGTGCTCCAAGATATGATAGGCATTACTCCACTTACCATGAAGCATATCCATAGGTGTAATTAGTACCCGTTTACAGGCTCATCCAAGGAAGGCCTGCGGAACTTATGAACCACCATATAAAATTCATTGCACAATAGGACAAAAATAGCAAATAGGGGTCATTGGGAAAGAGACTGAGAATGACAGCCCAATCCTGAACTGCCAAGCTGCGACCACTGCATCCATCTGGCGCCAGGTTGGCGCGGATGTTCTCCAGAGGAAAGGGACGTTTGTCCCCTTCCTCCAGGGCGATGGGTCAACTCATCTCGGCACAGACTAGTTGGTCTCCAGCTGTCCCCACCCCCATTCTGCCTCTCCCCAAACCCAGGAACGCCCTCCTGCCCTGCCCAAAAAGGCCGCAATGCCAGTGACCAGTGCACTCATAACTTGCCAGCTTGTGGCACTGCTTCTGGGTGGTGTGGGGCTTGCATTGGCCTGACAGTTTCCCAGTGCTGGTGATAATGGTTTACTGCCAGCACTGGAGGTGCCTTATGGCACCTTTTGCAACAGAAGCGCGAGCAGTGCGCTCATACTGCCTGCATTAAACCCATAGGATCAGGCTTAAAGCTGCTAATATGATAGCCCTACACAAGCTTATGGTGCAATCATTTGAGATATACTGTGTACAGTTCTGGCTGCCACATTTCAAGCAGAATATTGTAGAGCTGGAAAATGTGAAAATGAGGGCAACCAAAATGATCAGAAAGCTGGAACACCTTCCCTATGAGGAAAGGCAACAACCTCTGGGGCTTTTGGGTTTAGAAAAGAGGGTTCAGAAAAGAAAACATAATTGAAGCTTAAACAGTAACTGGTGTTACTGGTGTGCTAAAAGGGACATTTTTCTCCCATCATCACAATACTATAATTAGGGTTCATTCAAACAAACTGATAGCAGGGAGATTTAGAACAGACAAAAGAAAGTGCCTGTTCATACTTATTCAAATGATAAGGGAAGAAAACTGTCAACAACAGAATATTCAGAAACAGTCCATCTTTTGTGGTGGAGATGTAAGGTCAGCCTGGAAAAAATCCTCTCATATGCTTGAAAACAGGAGAAGCAATGTAGGCAGGAAGGAGGCCCAAAAGGATAGAAAACTGAGCAGAAACATGTACTGAGAAGAAAGCAATCTAAGGGAGAGTGATCTCAAAGACTGAACGTCTGAAGGAAAGAAGCAAAGTAGACAGTTACGAAGCAAGAATATGGACTGTGAGAAGACAGAAGCCTGAGTAAATTAAGAACAGGTGAAACAGTGACACATAGCAAAATAAGAAGCTTGAACAGGAATAGAAGCATATAATTCTAGGGTGCTAAGATATTCATCCCTGTAGCACTTTTGGCCTCCAGTTGTGAGAGGCAGGAGAAACAACCATCACAGTATTTATATATTCTTCTCCCTAATGAACAGATTTCCAGAATACTTCCCAACAAAGTTTGGATTAAAGCTCGACCACATTTTATTGTGGATTATTGAAATCAATGACAATCAACAAGATTTTGTAAACCCTTTGGAGGCCAGGTAGGAATATTTTGCTCTTCACCTGGTGGCCCATTGGCAGGGAGTTTTATCATCTATCTCAAACTGTTTTGTAGAGTGCTGTGTTAGCAGGGCAGTCACAGCTGACAGGTATGGTGTGGGAACAAGAAGTAGGAACAGAATGTACCCAGAGGTAAGCAAGAGTCTCAGAGAAACCAGAACCAATCTCAAGAGGCTGCCTGGCTCAAAGATGCAGGCTGGTGACCCACTGCCAGCTATTACACATATTCATTGGTTAATACTGCATTCCAAATACCTTGCCTTGTGTCAATAATTTGGGGTACAGCGGGAATGTACAGCTTTTTTTGTGAACTGTGCAAACTCACCCTTGCACTCCATGTGGTTCGCATGCTGGATCACAATGATAGTGATCAAACCCATTTAAAATGTGAAAAGAAAGGGAGCTGATGATTTCTTCCAAAATGTTTTTGCTTGGGCAACGCATCATAGGGAAATGCATAATTGGTATGAAAACCCTGCAGACAGTCATTCTAATCAATATGGTTGCGGTTTAATGGCATGTAGGCATCAAAGACTCCTGTCTCTGCATCATATAACACATTTATTTACAATTGTATTTGTAACCAGTACAGGCTGTTAAACTCAGCATCTCATGCTACATTGCTGATGCTCAACAACGATCCTTAAATATAACTCAGAGAGTAGCTCTTGGGTTTTTGTTTTGTTTTGTTTAATGAATAACATTATTGTAATTTCTGAGTTGTTTCCTAGGAGCATTCAATTTAACACAGCTGCACGGTGTTCTTTTTTGATGCAAAGAAGAAAACAACAGCAAACTCCAAAGTACAGCCCATTTACAAATAAATCTGAATGTAATGAGTGAAGAAAATTGGCAATATGCAGCATGATGGTGTGTGCATGAAGGGTCTCCCTCCCCCCGCCCTCTCTCAGAGTACAGTCCTAAATTGTGCTGGAACAGTGAGGTTAGTGGGCCTGCGCCAAATCCAGCGCAGCTTTGGTGCACTGGGAAGCCTCCCTAGGGCAAGGGAACATTTGCGCCCTTGCCCAGGGGAGGCTCCAGCCACCCCTATCGATTTCTCGGATCTGCATCTGCTGTATAGCGGGCAGCGTAGTCTGAGGATGGAGGCTTGGATATGACCTAACAGCCGCATCCTGACCCCGACCCTCTCCCCAGGCTGGCATGCCTACCGGCCCACCTACCCTTCCCCAGTTCCTTCCTCCTGCTCGCCCGCCCTCCGCCCAGAACTGCTCAGGTGCCAGCCAAGTTCAGCGGGCGCAGGAGTGGCGCTGAGGCACCTCTGACCAGCACCCTTGGGCCAACACTGCTGCTAGTGCCAGCCCAATGGCACTAGAGCCAGCATGGGAGTGCTGGTTGGCACTCCTGGTTCAGTGCTAGTGATTTTGGGCCGACGCAAGCATGTTGCATTGTCCCAGTGTCCATTACAGAACTGCATCCTCAGTTTGTGTGTGTGTTGCATTCAAAAAATCCCAGATTCTATCCTTGACATTTCTAGGTGGGGTTGGGAAAGACCCCTATTTGGTCCTAGAGAGTCACTGACAGTTGATATAGATAATAATGACCACAATGGGCCAGGGGTGACCAGGAAAAGGCAGCGACACACGTAAATGGTGGATAGTCCCACACATCTTCCGCATACCCAATGTTTACATAGCTCCATAGGGAGCCTATGCACAAAGATGTAAATCATATGCTCAGGACAGAAAACATGCAATAGTCCCCTCATATCCACGGGTGATATGTCTAAGACCTGCTGCTGATGCCTGAAACTACAGATAGCAGCACATCTTAGATAACTGAGAGTGCAATCCTAAACTGGAGTTAGGCTGACATAAACTAAGCCAGCAAAGTTTGGCCAGCAAAAGGGATACCATGAAGCATGTTTGGACTACTCTTGGAGTCAGGGAAGATGGCTCACGTCTGCGTGCTGGCCTCTCTGACTCCGAGAGTGGTCCAAACATACTTTATGGTGTCCCTTGTGCTGGCCAAACTTTGCTGGTTTAGCTTATGCTGGCCTAACTCAGTTTAGGATTGCACCCTGAATCTGTAGAACAGCAATGTACCAAGGTCATTTGACACCCAGAGACTATAAATTGTTGGCACTCCCATAATAGAATTACTTTCAGTAATAGTCATGACATGAAATGAGTAATAATGATGACCGCAGGTCGCCCTCTTCATATGCCACTGCTGTGGAAATTGTCCATGGATACAGGGGTTCTACTTACCATGCAAACCACATAATTTTGGCCTATGTCTGTGTAACAACATTCTCTGTTCTCATTCATGGAAGAAGTATAGCTACAACCTTCCTCACTTTCATCATGTGGATATCTGAGCTACAATGAGTCAAGAACTGATACAATGCAAAGAAAACCCAGAACATAACATCATGGGCTTTTTTTGATCATGGAAAGGATATTTGATTCACCCAAGTGTACACTTGCCAGGAAGCTGGCCAAAAGTCTAATCTCCCTTTCCTTTTGTCTGCCCACCCCAGCAAAGCTCCGACTCCTCCCTGCCTTCCTCCCATTGCCAAAAGCCTGCCTGCTTCCTGGCAGGGGTACCTACTGCTCTGTGGTCCTCCTGATGATCCTGGAAGTGCGAAGGCCCATCACCAACTGACATGGCCTCTCTGCCTGCCAGCAAAGCACCTTATGGCACTTTCACAATGGCAGGATCAAGCTTTGCTGACTGGGCTCAGGATTGGGCTGTTCAGGATTCTTCCAACAGGGATACATCCGAGAATACGGAAGGAAATCCAAACAGGTTTCTTTAAGGCAAGTGAAATTTCTCAGGTTGGGTATGTGTGTGCCTCTAAACCCCTCCCAACAACTGCACAGTCTGGCATTAAAAAGCACATAAACTTCCCAAACCATCCTGACCAACAACACATTTACACAGCATACATCTCTACAGGTGGTACATTGTCAGAACACTGGGTGGAAGGTGGAGTATCAATCCTTAATTACATCTAGGGTAGCATATGCTACCCTGAGAGTTTGCCTTATGCTCCACTGACATTCTTCCAAATATTAAAAGATTTTTTTTTCCAAAGGCAGAGCCTTCACTTTTGATTCCTGTCTGCTGAACGAATCTTCAAAATTCAAGGTTCTGTGTAAATTAAACAGCGAGTCTTTGCAAGGTTTCTCCTGTAGCTGGTGTCAGGCAATAAAAGGTTACCAGCTGGCATCAAGAAGGGGGGGGTGAAGAAATCGAGACTGAGGAAATGCTGCTGGTGTTTAGTCTTATTCTGTAATAAATGAGATTATTGAAAGTTGGCAGCTGAAACAAGAAGGAATTACATGCTGCATGTGAAGAAAGACTTTTGCATTTTTAAATACATATAAAACATCTTTCGTGTGGTAGATGTTGGAAGTGTGATGTTAGCATCAAGGAAATTGGTTGACCCTGAATCTGTGTATAATCTGGCTGAACCTGCCTGACCTTCTCAAATAGCTTGGGAATTTTGTGCATACATTTCAAAAAGCTTTCAATGTTTTTTTTTCTCTAACTCGCAAACATGTAAGAGAAAGAAGATCTGCGAGCGCAAAAGCATTACAGGTGGTTATAATTACCAGATCAAATTGAAATGTAGACATTTGTGGTCATGGTGCCTGATATTCCAGTTGCCTGTAAAATGTACTGACCATGTTAGCTTTTCCCATGCTGTTTATGCTATTTCCATCCTCTGCTATTTGATTTAGGACAGCTAACTGATGACATTTAATGTGGTCAAGCTGTATGCAGAGTCATGTAGGATCCTAGAGAAATTACCATAGCTGTCTTTCCCGGGAGTCTGACCATGTGATTGCAGAGATAGTATAAAAATGGTAATAGGAATGGCATAGAATACATTTTTACAGCTAAAAAAATACACCCAAAACCAAAGATACAGATTGCTGTTAAATCTTTGTCTGTGCCAGTTTCTTTTATCAAATGTCATAAGAATCAGTTCCAGAAGGGTTGTCATGTTAATCTGTGGCAATGGAAAGAGTGAAAACTTTGTGATACTTTAGAAACTAAGAGTGCAATCCTAACCTGGAGTTAGGCAGGCACAGTTAGGCCAGCAAAGTTTGGCTGGAACAAGGGCCACTATAAAGCACATTTGGACCACTTTCAGAGGCAGAGAGGATGCCGCTTGTCTGTGTGCTGGCCTCTCTGATTCTGAGAGTGGACCAAACATACTATACAGTGTACCTTGTGCCGGCCAAACTTTGCTGGCCTAACTGTGCCAGCCTAACTCCAGGTTAGGATTGCACTCTTAGTATTTTGTCTACAAATTCAGCAGAATATTGTGTAAAGCTGATTCTCAGTTATACCATTGTCAGCCCAATCCACATTGCGCTAGGGCCAGTGATGGGCACACATGCTGTCGCAAATGTGTCGTAAAGCACATTGTGGCACAGGTGTTTGTGGCAGAGATAGGAATTAGCAACCTGCCAGGACCTGTGGAGGACCAATGCATGCTGGGGCAGGTAAGCTGCATGTTAGCCAATGGAGGGGCAGGGGAGAAGAAGGAACAAGGATAAGGAGGGGGTTAATGGGGTGGGGGAAGATGGGAAGGAGGGCAGATCAGGCCCGGGAAGGATCAGCAGGGCTTCCCCCCACCACATCCTATCCCCCATCCCAGGCCTAATTTCCTACCACGATGCTGCTTAAGCTGTTGCAAGCCCAAGTAACCCCATTGTGGCTGCTGGGGCTTACCCATGGCAAAAGAATACATGTCCCATTAACTTGGGGAGACCTACAGCAACCTCTTTCCCCGTGCTGGTGCAGTAGAGGCTGTTCCACTGCCGCCGCATCACAGTGTGAGAAGTTGTCGGGATTGTGCTGCTGGTCTCCTTTGGATGAGAGAGCATTAAGCACTTACAATATCCTAGTACTATTTGTGTGATTGACAAATATTCAAGCAAGCAGGCTTACAGTTTTGCACCCCTCTAGCGATGTCACTGATAAGCACTCCTACCAAGCAGTAGATCTACCAACTCGTATCCAATACTCACAGAGAAACCCTGCAGTCTGTGTACTCTCTGCTCTCCCCTTACACTAGCCTTCGCCTCTGAAAGGAAGAAGGAAATGCTACCTCTCCCCAACACATGGTTTTCTCAATTCTAAGCATTCTACAGACCCAGACACCGTCCCCTAACAATCAAACCCCATAAAGAAACATTTGCTGACAGTTAAGAACCATTAACAGTCTTTTCCTCAAATCCTAGATTCTGTTCAGATACTGCTTTAAGGTGAATCTGTCTTTCTGTCTGTCGATAGCATGCAGGCTGATAGCACGTTGACCCTGTTTGAACATCATTGTTACAAAGCCCATGCAGGTAACTTCAGGGGAGCACTACAGTACATTCAGTATATTTGTTTTGCTCTCTGTGTTCTATGAGTTCTATAATGACAGCAAATCTACCCGCTCTGTGAAAGTCCAGTGCTCCCCAATGCCATATTTACGAAATAAAAAAAATCCGCAAATAGACCAAATTGCCCACAGAGTGTTAACACTTCAAAATTGGGCAACTGCTGAGTAGATATTTTTTATCACCCCTAGTCTCTTTAAATGCCTGCACCATGAAATTACTGAGTCATGAATATAAAAGGCCGAAATGACTTGCAGTCACGAAACCTAACTTTGTGCAGAGGCATAAAAGAGATACATTGGGAGGGATATCTTTGCCAGCTGGCATCATGTGCACATAAAGTGTTTCTGATGATCTTACCTGGGCATGTATATTCCAAACACCTGAGTCACAGAAAATCAATAATGAGAACTATTTGTGCGAGACAAGACTGCCCTGCTTGAGCTATAAAATAAAAGTTTTTTTTCAACTGCTTTAATAGTTTGAGATCTAAGCCAAGACTTGCCCAAGATGTGAAAACTGACTTTCTCAATCCTGCAGAATTAATTAGACAGACCAGCCAAACAAAGCAGCATATGCCCAGAAAAGCAGTTTAATCTTCCACATTATTAACTAATGGACAATCTGTTCAGACACTTGACTGCACAAAAGGGCATGTTGTTCTCATTGATTTTTGAGTGGTATGTTTGAAAAGGGGGCTTTTATGGGAATCGGATCAATAAGTAGAAACCACTAGTTCTTTACTAACAGGAAGTCACAGACAGGGGTGTAGCTAAAGAAATGCAGGGGGGTGCAACTGCACCTGAGAACAAGCTTTAGGGGGGCAACAAGCTGGGCTTGACACTAGTGGCCAGAACTGTAAAAACTTTGGTAAGTAAGAATAATACCATCATGTTATCTATCTTTGTAAAGGCAATTTAATGCTGAATGCAATGAAACAAACTGCATTGGAGTATCTGTATTTTATCAAATATTATGGCCAAAAAAACCAAGAAAATGAAAATGCAACTGTGATGTCACTTCCTGTTGTGACATCACTTCCGATGCAACACCTCTGGGGCACCTCTGCGCTGGGCTACACTTGTATTAGTTACACCAGTGGGCACAGAAGGCCACCTGTTCAGAAGTCAAAGCATGTTGCTCCCGTGAATGAAGAGGCATGGGGTGAATAACAACCATTTTACTAGATTATTAATAAACTTTAATTTCATGGGATCTACAAGAATATGAAACTAGTTGATTTAAACATGACTTGGTGTGTGTAGTTACTTGACCTGTGATAGTGAAATTGCTTAATGCCACATGAAGCCCAAAGCTTAGGGCAAGTCCACCCATCATACCATTGGTCAACAGGTGTTCTGGTCACATAACTTTGTAAACACATCTACTAGATGTCTTGAGAGTCTTATCTGCACCACTACCCAAGCTCAAGGATTTTGGGAGGGTTCTCTGAGGAAATCCCTTGCCCAACTAGTTCCTTAGGGAGCCTACCAATTCCCCTACACTTATGCTCCCGATATCTGCACCACTCTGCCTTTATGACCAAATTTGGTGTCAAATTATTGTGGGGGATCTGACCTAACAAATATCCCACCAATCTAGGCAATGTAGTGTAGGTGATCCTTTCCACTCCCATCCCTAGGCCATTTTGGTCTGTGATGGGGGGGGATCCCTAAGCCACTAGAGAGTGATTGGCTAGACCTGCTCTGTTTTTGGGTGGCTATGATTGATTGATTGATTGATTGATTGATTGATTGATTGATTGATTGATTAATCAAACAATTAATTGACTGCAACTAATTAGTTGCAATTAATTATTGTCCCCCTCCCCAACATCCACAGGTGCTTTTGGGTGGAATATGCATGCATGTGTGAGAGTGAGGGTACAATCCTAACCCACTTTCCAGCACTGACATAGCTGTGCCAATGGGGCATGTGCTGCTTCCTCCAGTGGTAGCAGCAGTCATGGAGGCCTCCTCAAGGTAAGGTGCCGTGCCGAAGCGAGGGAGAACTCACACAGACCAATATGATCAATAATAAAGTTCTGCTTTATTGGTGAATACAGACTCATATTTATGGTTCAGTTTCACAAAGCATTCGTTTGTTAATTAACACATCAGAAGGCTGCATAGATTAACTCAGGAAGTTTCGGCAAACAAGACCAACAATGACTGACAAGATTTTACCAGGGTAAACAGACTTGGTAGACTCATACCTCATCGCACATGTTGTAAATCAACAACTACAATAAACAAGCTTAAATGGTTCTATTGACTGTTACTATCGTTTTTTCGCTTTGGCGCTTCCTGCCGTTTACATAGCATACGTCAATCATCATTTAACTCGGAAAGTATCAATCAACACCTTGCAAACTAGGTTAACGAGCGGTAGACCAGCGGACAAGCTCAAACAGTTTCGTTAATAAGCTTAGGGGTTTGCTAACAGGTTTAAGGGTTTAAGGGTTTCATTAACTCTTTACAATCTCCTTTCCGTCTCAGCCGTATCAGCGCAGGCTGCTTCGTTTGATCTCGTTGTTCCGTGCGTTTGTTGTGTTGCGCAAAGGTCAGCCGTGTCGCGCAAGGGTTAGTTGAAAGCCGCAGTCTTCTATTTTGTTCTGGCCCATGTTTCCCCAATCCCATAGTCCCTAGCGAAAACCAATCTTCCCACAACAGTAAGGAAATGTTTGTTCCCTTTCCTTGGAGCTGCACTGCCTTACCCTGGAGCAGGAACGTTGGCTAGGGTTGAGCCCTGAGAGTAAAATTCAAAATTCCACTAGACCTAGATCTCACTAGAAAAAGGTAGAGCTCCAAACCGTAGTCAGAAATCCTTGTATTGCCTAATTAGAACTAGAAGCTACTGACAATAACAGTAAATACTCAGAGTACGCTTGTAGATGCAATTTTTTACCCTGTAATTTCAGGTTCTTACTAGACAATAGTAGGATTTCTGAAATAAAAACAGGTTGAAGCTTCTAGTTGAAGCTTCCCCTGCTAACTGGGCAAGAGGCACTTTTTCAAGCGGTGGTGTTCTTATATTTAGCAGGGGGAGAGTAATTGTCCCTCTTCACCCCTGCGCAGTGTCTTTTCTAGTGGCTGTTGCTGGTGGCGTTCTGCATTTTTTTAGATTGTGAGCCCTTTGGGGACAAGGAACCATTTAACTTTAGTACTATAGTTCACTTTGTGAACTTTGTGTAGAAAAGCAGTATATAAATACTATTGATTGATTATTAATAGTAAGAACTAGCTATAATGGAATTTTGGGTGTTCTCTCTCTCTCTCTCTCCCCCCCCAACCTACTAGAGAACAGAACAAGACTTGGAAATTACAGAATGCCACTAGTTTTCAGTAACAACTCCTGGCTACAACAGTCAATGACTATTCTAGATAATAGCAACTCCTCCTCGTAAGCCTGTCCTTGCATGCCTGTCCTGTAGTAGGGCTGTCCTTGCTTACAGATCGCTTACACATAGCCCCCTGACATTATAAGGCCTCTCAGTAGCAACAACAAGTTATATAATAGACTTCAGCAAAGCATTGTTGAGTAGCTTTACAGATTTAACTTGCATCCTCTTCCTCTGTTTTTGGTGTATTTGCGATGCTGCTGTTCTTAATTATGATGTGAGGTTTTTATTAGATTTTTGTATTTTATTGAATTGCATTATTGGTTTTTCATTTTAAATGTTGTGCCTTGGGTGTCTTTGGGCAGAGAGGCAATTTATATGTGCTATAAATAAATGAACAGTTGTGTACAGAGGCCAGTCAAAACTATTTGAGATGCTGTTCCCTGCCCATTTAGGAATGCACTGCATTAGCAACCATTTTTCCAGCATTGCATCCGTCTGCCTGAGCTTGCCACTAACCTCAGTAGCTCTTAATATTGGCGCTCCCAGACAAATCCCTATTTAGACTCAAAATGCTGCTGCTGCTGCTTCAGAAGGTGAACTGAACATATTTGCATTAGAATTCTGTGAATTCACAGGAACTAAAGAGCGGGTTGCGATGCAGTAATGTCCCACGGAATCGTTCCTCTCTTGAGCTTTGGTCTTGCCGCATGTTTTGCATGTCAGCACGTTTGCCAAGTTCTGTTGTTTAAAAAGGGAGCCCTTGAGAAAGGTACAGCTCAAAACTATGGAAATTCATGCAGAATGGAGTCTGCGAGATTCCCTGCATCTCCTTTTGACACGACAGAAAGATGTTGACACGGGAAAAAGTAAACACAATTTACACTTGATACTCTTATTTATGCTGTGCCTTATTCCGCTAATCGGTCTCTCGTTTTATTTTCTGGTCCATGATTTTTTCTCTTTTCTAGAATATGCCAAATGTTGAATTGCATAAAAATGTTCCATTTTCATTTGAGCCCATCTCAATACCTGAAGCATAAAATTGTACAGCACAAAGGCAAATCCAGAGCCGTATAAAGGGTGCCACTAGGCAATGCAGTGGCAGTGGGCACCAGTTGCAGGGGAGGGCGCAGCGGGCAGGCTAGCCCACCCTTTCTCGCGTCATTTCCTCTGCTTCCCGAGCCCCATTTGGGGGGCAGCGGCTGCTGCAGGAGCCCCCCATACTCCCCCACTTTGTGACATCATGATATCACAATGTGTGATGTCATAATATCACGCAGCATGCCTGGGGCACAGAAAAGCCCCAGTACGCCTCTGGGCAAATCTTGTTGCTTCTAGAAGGAGGGTCATCTGAGAGAGAAGGGTGGGGCATTGGAACTAGAAGTTTTCTATGTGCTCTATTATAAGGTACCAAGCCACCACCCCCAGCTAGTATTACACAGAAAGCTGCCTTATCAGCTTACCTAGTCAGACCGTGTCTCATCAACTGACTTGCAGTAGGTCTCCAGGTTTTCTGGGAGGTGTTTCCCAGCCCCGTTTGGAGACCCCAGATGTTGAATGAGAATGCAAAGCAGGTGCTCATCCACTGAGCTATGATCCCTCCCTGCGCATTATCAGGATCACATGGAAGTATTATTATCATCCATAAAATATGCGTTCATTTTGTACCATCGATGTACATGTAGATGGTGAGCCCTTTGGAGACAGGGAAGCATTGATTGATTGATTGATTGATTGATTGATTGATTGATTGATTGATTGATT
>JAJKFI010000031.1:5886360-5911084 GCA_029204185.1 Lerista edwardsae
ACACACACACACACACACACACACACACACACACACACACACACACAGTCTGAACTTCAGGATTAGGGCAAAGGGGAATGATTTGTATTTTATCTGAACTGGGGTTTGCAACCCTTATAACTCAAAAATGGATTCCACAAACTTTATTAAAAAGTCCTACACAGCTTAACAGTGAATTTTAACCTTTCTATGGAATTTCATCATCCACCACAATGAGGTTGACCTATAGGGCACAGTAGTCATATCTGTAAGTTAAATAATAATTGGAAGAGCAACCTGTAGGATTTCACCCTAAGAAATATCTCAGTTTAACTTATGACTAGTACAAATAAAAGGAACCCTTTGGTTAATTCCACAGGGTCATTTGGATAGCATATATTAATTCCTGTTGATGTTACTTTCCTTACCAATGTACAAAGCATTTGACATGAGAGTGACAAGCATGGAGCAATCTTTTAGTAGGGATTTTTAGACAGAATAATATCCTAGAGAAAACGATTATGGCTTGTTCAGTCCAATGAACTTGAGAAAACACACAAGAATTCACTGCATCCATTGATCCTACGTTTATGGGGGGAAGGGGGCATGTGGTCTTTGCAGCTTTTCCTTATTTAATTTTGGTTCTGTAATTGGAAAGATAGAGCAACAGAATGAATGACTTCCACTAAAAAGGGAAGCTTTTAATGAAGTTAAACCACAGATATATGTGCGCAGGCAGGTACAAGCTCATTTTGCCCCCTGGAAAAATACCCAATTAACCCATCCAACAGAAGCCACCATCCTGTCTGGAAGGCCCTCATCTCCAGTAACCAGATTTGGTTTTACTTATCTCAGCCATCAACAGGAAGCATGCAAACAAGTTAACCTGAGGATGACTCTAAACTTTCCCTATTATCAGATTAAAGAGAAGCACTGGAAATTACATTAGTGTTCTGAGTGGAGTAAGCAGTAACAAATGAGAGCTACCGACATGTGCACTTCACAGAACAGTGGCTTGGATCTGGAGGTCCAGCTCGAGTTTCCGCTGTACTCCTTGCACTCCTTGTGTGGCCTTCAAAATAACAACGTCCCACACTTAGTTCCTCCATCTATAAAACAGGCATTATAATGACCCACCCAATAGGACAGTTATGAATTTTGTAAAGCTTGATGTATACAGAGTGAAGGTTTTAAAGCGCCGTCCAAGAGTAAGTCCAAATCCACAGTTTATTCCAGTGGTTCCCAAACTGAAGTGGTACCTATTTATCTACTTGCATGTTTAGGTGCTTGCATTTTTAGCGAGGGGACGTGGTGGCTCAGCGAGTTAATCCGCTGTTGCTGGGCTTTTGACCGCAAGGTTGGGAGTTCGAGACTGCGTGACGGAGTGAGCTCCCGTTGCTTGTCCCAACTCCTGCCAACCTAGCAGTTCGAAAGCACCTAAAAAATGCAAGTAGATAAATAGGGACCACTTCGGTGGGAAGGTAATGGCGTTCCGTGCGCTACGGCGTAGAGTCATGCTGGCCACATGATCGGACGCCGGCTCTACAGGCTTTGAAACAGAGATGAGCACCGCCCCCCACAGTCGGTCATGACTAGACCATTCGGTCGTGGGGAAACCTTTACCTTTACCTAGATAAATAGGGACCACTTTGGTGGGAAGGTAACGGCATTCCGTGCGCTACGGTGTATAGTCATGCTGGCCACATGACCACGGAAGCTTGTCCTCGGACAAACGCTGACTCTACAGGCTTAGAAACGGAGATGAGCCCCACCCCCTAAAGTCGGTCACGACTAGACCATTCAGTCATGGGGAAACCTTTACCTTTTTATTACTGCTTCTTGTCCCCTACCCTCAACAAAGGGCAATACTTAGTTTTTATACTTTGCATTACACAATTTGCATGTTACATATCCATAAAACAAGTTTTGGATTTATGCCCATGTATAGTAACATTTCTCTGCCTGTTCTCACAACACACTTAGAGGGCAGAGTCCTTGTTTACCACAGTCCACACATAGGGATAGGTACACATCCTTTGCACATCCCTGAAACCTTGAAACCTTTTTGGCCTACTTTGAACATTTAGGCCAGAACTCACTAGGATCTGACAGCTCCATGCAAAATATCGCTAACGATTACATAAAAATGACTGAATAAAATAAGAAAAATAGGATCATACAAAATTGCATTCAGATCTCCAGTTTCTTCAATACCACGAAGGGAAATTTCCTCCATTGCATTTTTTTAAAAAAATATGCCAAATACTAAACAGTTATGAACACAAGGGAGAGCGTTCAGTTGGTCTATTTTATTGTGTTTTTCCCCAGTCCCAGAACTTCCAGAACTTAATTTCTGGAAGCATCACAGAAAAATTGCCCTCAGGAAAAATTGATTGTCAACTGACACTTGACCTGTCCTCAGGCAGGGAAACGTTTGGATAAACAAGAACTTCTCTTCAAAAACCTCCCACTGGCCACCAGATAATAATGGAGTCTTCAAGGGCAATGCTGCCACTGAAGACTTTCAGATAAGTGTAACCACTTACATCCCAACACTGCATCCCAACAACTTACATCCCAACACTGTCCTCGGAAAGGACAATCATATGCTATAAAAAGGTGCCAATATAGTCAAGATTACCACATATTAAAAGTGAAGCATGGCTAGTGCATAAATATCTTTAGGTATTACAACATTTAAAAAGTGGAGATACTTTAGACGGTGGTTATTGATGCCTTCCTTTTGATCCACATGTCACTGACAAGTTCTGTTGACATCCATGATGTGACCCACTCAGATGTACACCAGCCAGAAAGCTGGTGCTGGTCAAAATAGGCCCACTGTGGACCATGGCACAGTGGAGTAGGTAAGTAAAACAGCTTGGTCCCCAGCCAAACCATAGCATGCAGCAGAGCTCTGCTGCACACTATGAGCCAGCCCATGATAAGATTAAGCTGTAAGTGGATATCCTAGGACAGTGATGGGGAACCTTTTGGGTTTGCCGTGTCAAAAATGCCTAACTTGACTCTGCTGGCATGTCACTCCCCACTCCCAACACAAGAGAAACAATCAGTCACATATTCATTTATTTTTTAAAAATATAGTCTAATCATGTATAGGGCTATGCATGTATAAAGAAACATCAAAGCATGTAAATCTTTAAATCAAATTATTACAAAATAAATCTTCATTTGTTTTTGGGTGTTGGCAAATGCTGGTGTGTCACACAAAATGCTGGGGTGTGTCACCTTTGACACACGTGTCATAGGTTTGCCATCACTGACCTAGGACATCCATAACTGGACAAGAAGGACAACATCTTCCAATGGCTTTGGATACCATTGGCTACGGTATCTTGCTGGGATGGGGATATCGTTTTGTGGTGACTTCAATCATTCTTTGAGGGTAGAATCCAGAGGGTGGTGCAAGGGGATTCCGATTTGATGGAAACCAATGGTTGATGGTGTCCCACGGGGTTTCATTACATCCCACATGCTATTTTAATATCTACTTGAGACATTTGAGGAGGTCATCCAATGAGTTGTAGTTGGGTGTCATCAACAAGAGGATAACACCTAGTGATACTTCTCCTTTCATCAGCAAAGGAGGCTGTGGAAGCAATGTCTGGAGCCAATTATTGACTGGATGGGGACTAACAAGAAATTATGTCTGAGGTCCTACTGGTCTGGTTCTGGTTACACTCCTCTTCAAGGATTAGTTTTGCAATGTGGTTCCTGGACCTGACTTTGAGCCTGGATACCCAGGTAACAGCCATGGCCTAGGGTTGGTTTAGGCAGCTTAGGCTAGTAAGTTAATTGCATCCTTTCTTGGATGAATCGGACCGGGCTACATCCCCTCCCGACACACATGCACATACACATACCCACCCACACACCATATTATAATTTATGCCATGAAACTGACTCGCACGAGCACTGACTCCTATTCATTAAAATAATGAGAAGAAGCTTTAAGTGGCAATCGCGTAAGTGGAATTGATTCTATTTTTCAACCTGAATTTCAAGATCAAAGCGTTGAACCTTCTAATCCACAGAATCATTAGCAGCATTGTTTCTTTCATGAGAACTTTTCAAGTAAGTTGCTACAAAGATCCCTTTTAATCATATGTACGTTCTGATCTATTTATTAATTCATTTAGAACGGTTTAGGAGCACTTCATGCAATGCACATTACTTTTCTCAGTAGAAAGTTTACTTTGTGATATATTATTTACAAATATATATTTTTAGTGATCCATTGCATTATTCATTATTCAGTATTATTTTTCCAATAGCTGAAAAAAGATCTCCCTTCCTAAGCATTAATATCTGCTTTCTCCCTTGAAGTACAATGACTGGTTAAGGGAGAAAAACACCCTTTTATTCCAATCTTATCCTTCCTGTACACAGAGAATTCTGTATGAGAACAGCTTTGTGTGATGGGTATTTCAAAGAAATCAGGAGAACAACGACTACCCGACCACCTTTCCTTCTTAGCCTTGGTTATTGAGGGAGGGGGGGACTCCCTCTTTTCTTTTCAAACTGCATTTGCTGACACGTCATTGCAAGATTCTTTTTTAATCCACTTGCACTGATCAGTGTGATGCCCAAACCAAGAAATGTAAAATGGCACTATATTAAAAGTTGCTGTTGAAAAGTCTTTTAAGGTAAGCAAAAATGCCCAGGAAGAAACCAGCGTTTAATATGTAGATTAAATAGATGAGCAGTGGGTAGGCACAATGATTGATGGCGCAATCCTACCCAGTGCTAGAATGGCAAGGCCGGCTGGCCAGCGCCATATCCAATGCTGGGTGCTCCCTTACCATAGGAGAGGCTCTAGCCTCCCCTATGCACTCCTTGGATCTGTGCCCACTAAACAGTGGGCACAGATCTGAGAAGACTGCGCAGCCTGAATCGGGACCACACAACCTTGCGGACGGGCTTAGGATGTGGCCATATGGCTACCTCCCAAGCCCACCCCTGCCCTGCCCAAGTCCCACCCCGCCTCCCTCCCTCCGACCAATCCCCGCCCCACCCTGTCATTATGCCTCCCTTGTGCCGGCCGGCTTTGGCCAATGCTAGGGAGGAACTGCGTGGGCGCAACAGGACCGGCGCTACTGGACCGGTCCTGTTGCCTTAGCGCCAATGCAGGGGTGCCGATTGGCACCCCCATGTCAGCGCTAAGCACGCAGCGTCGGTGCAACCCCATTGTGCTGATGCTGCACTAACTTTAGGATTGCGCTGCTCGTCATAATGGATTCTGATGTGCTCAAAGGCATTTTGGAAATCTTGTTGCCTGTATGCCACCCAATGAGACAAGAAATTTGGAGCAATATGGTCCATATTTATTGATAACCCAGTCATGCATCTTGCAAATCAGCAGCAGATCCTTCCTCAAGCTTCCCCTCCCCTTATAATAAATATTGTATTTATATTTATAAGTATAATAAAATATTCTAAACCCTTAAAAGGGCTTTTTCCCTTCCTTTAGTCATTGTACTTCAAGAAAGACAACAGATGCTTAGGAAGGTAGATCTTCATACCTAGATGAGGCCAAGCAATTGCCTTTTTCCTTCTTGTGCATTCCTACCCTGACTCCAAGTGCATGCTGAGCTTTTCAACATCAGCCCTTGAAGGGTTGAGAAAGCTGAAGTGGACTGCTTTCCCTAAACCAGAAAAGAAGTAAATGCTCCCTTTCCCCAAGGCAGTGGCATAGCTCCGTCATTTTGCACCCGGGGCTCATAAATTTTTGACACACTCCTTTCGACAAAATTTGTGGACTCACTATGCAGGCCCAAAGGCTATATGTTTGACACCCCTGCTGAAGACACTTGTATTTTGCGTTTGTTTGTTTGGCCATATCTTTTGCTAGAATAAAGATATCACACTCTTTCATTGAATTCCTGGTGAAATTCCACATCCAACAGTATGATGGTATTATTCAGTGATGTCATCTGGCAATGAAGAACGGGAACGCTGGGCGGCACTTACACGTGATTGGCAGCCCGTCCGTTCTGTTCCGCGGCTCCCCTGGCTTCGGGGGGGGCTGCCCCTGGTTGGTGCGCCCCACCGCTGCTCACCCAGGCACCCGGCGCGCCCTCCACCCGTCCCCCCCCGGTGAGCAGGCGCCCCGCCGAGGCCAGGGCAGCCGCAGAATGGAACGGACAGGCAGCCAATCATGCATAAGTCCTGCCCAGCGTTCCCGTTCTTCATTACCAGATGACATCACTGGTATTATTCCTTAAAACTGTGATTTGTACAAGATAAGTTTTATTTTCGGTTTTTAGTTTTTTGGCCATAACCTTTGCTAGAATAGAAGTATTCAGATTTTTCCACTGAATTCCAGGTGAAATTCCACATCCATGGTATACAGTATGATGGCAGTATTTCGTAAACTCACGATTTTCAAAATTTGGGGTTCAGTGGTGATACCCCCACCTGAGGATGGCACCTTACCTGGGCCACTGTGCCCCCTGCCCCATAGTAGCTATGCCACTGGCCCCAAGGAGACTTCTGGTGGTACCCCAGCAGGGCCAGGATCCAGTGGTTGACATTTTGGTGCTGCTGGAGCCCAGGGTGCAGCCAGACTCAGGATTGGGCTGCTTGTCTCAATCTGTCATTCAGTCACCCACATTCCCAATGCAGCCAGTAGCAAAAGGAATGAATCTTACAATCAGAGCAAAGAATGAGAAAATGTCTGCCATGGTGTTCTTCTATGATTCTATTCTTCAGTTATGCTTTGGATTCGTCTATGGTTATTTTCCATAGAAAAGAAACAAGAATTTTGGAACACCAATAACCAATTTGCAAATGACACTGACAAACTTACTTTCCTTGAGGAGCCCACTTCTCATGTAGAATTGATTGTTTGGAAAAAAAATATTCCTTTTTTCTTTTTTAATTTTTTCCTTACAATTTGTAATTTTGAGTTTGGTGATGGGAATTAAATCAATAAAATTAATAAAAAAAATTTAAAAAAAGTTTCCACTTCTCAAATTTCAACTAATTTCAAATGTTACTTTTTAACGTGAGTGCATCAATACATCAGGAGAGAATACAATTTTCTGGGAATAAAACATATTTATTCATTGAAAATGCTTTTTTAAAAAATGAATAATTCAAGGGATTCCCCCTTTGGGGGAATTGATTAAAACAAAAACTTTAAAAAAATCAATACTGTATTGCTAGTGCACTCTTGCGGAAAGGCTAGGTAAGGAATAAGTAACACAAAGGAATGAGAGTGTTTTTCTTCCCGGAAAAAGGGTATTTTTAATTTTTAAAAAAGATCATCCTGTTGCCATTTACAGCAGTACTAATAATTAGAACAAATAAAATAACATTAAAAATGAAATATCTCATCTTGGGGAAAGAAAAAAATTGCTTTTGCCTTTGAGGCGTCTATTTTTGCAATGTTACTCAAAGGAATAAACATGTTTTTCTTCTAGGGTAGCTGGTCTTTTAAAAAAAAAAAAAACAGTATGTTTTGTCTTTTTTATTTTATTATTGCTCCTTCTTACCAGCACTCCAACAGCAAAAAATGTGAGCAATATTGTTTAAAAATAAATCCCATGAAGCCTATTCTTTTTTAAAAAAAATTCTGCACTTCTGACAGTATGCAGATTGCAGTAATATTATTATCATTTATAACAACTAAAGAACCCTATAGATTCTGGCATAATCAGTGCTACTCTTTGGTTTTAGTTGTAAAACTCTGGGGCATCTTTTGATGAATCATGGTTTAAAAAAAGCTTGAAAAACCTAGAGAGAGCGGGGGAGGGAGGGAGATTCAATTCAGCATACAATGCTGGATATTGTTATCCAATATAATTAAAAGATACAGATTAAGTGATAGTTTAGAACCCCAATTCTGAGAAGAAATTCAGCAGAGGGTAATTCTGGAAGCATTTCTAGATTTCCAGCACAACCCTTTGCATGTGCACTCATGTGTAATCATAGTAATTACCACTGAACTCTCAGATAAAATTTGTCTAGGACAGCAGCAAACTGGTCTCAGTGCAATGTATCCCAACCACCTCCAGAAATGCAGTCACAGTAAGTGAAAATGTACTATGTGACTCCATCCATCCATCCATCCATCCATTGGCAGTACTGCTGTCACCCAGTAGAAGTTTCTGTGGGTTTGGCAGCTTGAAGTAGAGTTGCCATGATCATGGAAGTCACTGAGAGAGAGTGTGCGATGCATGTAGTGCATCATACGTTACACTGTCCTTGTGATCAATTCCTATATCAAAGGTAATTCATCCAGCTAGAAGAAATAAAAATGATGATGATGATGATGATTGATGATGATGATTTTCTGTTATATATGAATTGTTGGTGACCAAAACCACAATACAGGCTACAAAAACCATGGTGAAAGAACATCAGCAACATGGTAGAGACACTTCAAAGAGACTGTCTGGTGGAGGGCATACAGCAAAGGTACAGGAAGTGGAAGAAAGTCATTTCCCTTGCAGCAGAACCCCACCACCAAATTAGGAGAAGATAATTAGGACCTGCTGCAAAATGTGTTTAATGTTCAGTAAAACTGTGGTCCATTTAGAATCCAAAATCATTGTATTGGATTGTATTGGGCTATGCAGGTAAGATACAGTTTAGATGCCTCGATTGCAGGGTAATTTCATTCTGTTCCTGCTTTGTATCAGAGAAAGGTAGAAACGGATAGATAAACTCATACCAGTGTCTTGTAAAATCACCTCCAGCCACTGCTTGTGAGTTACTCTGCAGTGACCTAGAGGTAAATGCAGAATTTTTCTTTTGCTAATGTTGTGAGAACAGACCCCCCCCCCCAGGATTCTCTCAGACTTTGTTAGGCTTTTTCTGGCTGTCCGTGCTCTGCCCCAGCCATGTCTGCAACCACCAAGCCTTTTTCCTGGTTTCCACAGCCACGTGCAACCATCATGAACTCTCCTGGCTTACAGCACACTGCTGCAGCCACGTGGAACCACCAAGCTTCCTTCCTGGCTCTCCAGCCTGTACCATGGAGAACCTACAAAACAATCCTTGTAAACCAGAGTAAAGCAACAGAGGTTTTGGCAACAATAGAAGCAGCAACTCTGGTGGGAAAACACTTCTTGGCCAGAGCAACTGGTAAGAGCCTCCTTAGCCTGGCTCTGTAGTTAATTTGTGGTTAATTTGGCCTTCCAGGGAACACTTGCATTGCATGCTTAATGGTCAGATGCACATAATGCAGGACCTGGAACGGGGAAGGCCAGACCAGGATGTCATGGAAGGAGGGGAAAGTTGTGAACACCCTCCCTGTCCCAAAAACATGTGGAGACCTGACTCCATTTTGGATCTCATCCTGAGAGTGAAGAATTGGTGCCAGACATCTGCAAGTCACCTTTTCCCCCCAGGATCTTGTAATGCAAATCTGGTCTCTAACAAAAGGCTTATGCATTGACAAGTCCTGCCTAAAATTCAATCAAGCCTAAAAATTCAATCAAGTTCTTATCTGCCAAGAGTTCTCTCCCATCAGAATAGCTGGCCACTCCTCAGGGTGATTTAAATCACTATTTGAATGCAAGCCCACTTCCTGAAAGTACTTACCACCGTGATTGTGGCTAAATCTGTCTAAATGTCTCCTGTCTGCTTTTGTGTGCCAACCTATTGTAATCTCAAATGTACCTATGTCTGCATCTCCTTGACCCTTCCTGGGGTCACAGTAAAGGGAAGGGGAACAACAGGGATCAGATGTCTCATTTGCTGTTGTCAATCCCACATTTTGCATATTCAACTGTATAACTGACCAAGCCCAGATGTACAATTTACACAAGTCCTGTATCTCCTTGGAGGCACAGGTTCTGTAATCTCCTTGGAAGCATGCTGCATCTTGTGTCCGTTTTGCTGATGTCTTGCACATGAGTAAAATATATTTCTCTTCCTGCAACATTGAAGTCCAGCTGGCATTTTTCCATCCACATGTCTGAATTTCCTTTGGTGAGCACTCATAGAAGGGGAGTATCTGGGCTTGTTTAACAGTCTTAGGATGAGGGAGGTTGCTTCTTTAAAGGGCAGAGAGAACGCACGCCAGGGAAACGAGTCTGCCAAAACTTTCAGGGTAAAATTTGCACACCTCCATTGGTGTTGCGGTGACCCGGGTCAGCTATCTCTGACCCGGGGGGGGGGTAATTCACACAACACTAAGATAAAGGACGTCATATAATCAAAAGTCCAAAGCCATGCTGCATTTTGAGAAGGAATGACAATACTCCTCTGGGGATTTATCTGGAGCAGTGTTGTACCACACGACACAACAACACAACAAAACAATCCTTTCACCAATGGCTATGTACTGTACTAAACTGAAGCCCTCCAATAAATTATAACCTTACTTTCCACCATCAATGCATAACATATTCCTTCACTAATACAAACCGATGTCTGCTTCATTGTCAGCAAGACTGAGCTGACATATTCTTGGTCACTGCTCATGCAAGCACAGTGGTTGTTGTAGCAGGCCATATTTATTTTCACGGCGCTCGGTCAGCGGTGGCACAATGCATGCAGCTGAAAATCTGAGCATCTTTTCATTACGGGAGTGCCAGGCTCATCCATCAGCGCCAAAAGCAGGAAATCCGTGCCAACCATCAGGCCCCATTTAGCACATGGACATCATTCCGAGAGATCAATTATTATAATATTTACTTTAAACTGCACAGGTTGGCTCCAAGAAAGGGAGACATCCATCTTGATCAGTTACATATCTTTAATTCCTAACCCTGTTAACAGAAGACGTGGTGGTATGGCCAGCCACACTCTGGATTATGTTCAAGTAATAATTTTTAATTTTATCTTGACACATCTCAATTTATCTTCATTGCTCCTCTCCTGGAATTCAATAAAACCTTGTTTTAGAAATCCAGCATGTAACTCCTTGCTGAATAAATTGTAATAACGGCAAGCTGTTACGTGAAAGGTGGCGATGTTCATTCACAGGTGGGCGGGAGGGAAATTATAGAAGGCATTCAGTGTATTTTTTTTTTAACAAAAACACAAACAAGCAGGTCTTGATTGAGCTGTTCGCACACCTTCACTGGGTACACCAGAACAGCATGCTGGAGGGAAAACAAAAGCTGTTCCAAACGTTAGCTGTGATTTGATTTTTTTCCTTAATCAATTAATTTTCTTTCATTTCCTTCTCATTTTCCCTCCCCCCTCTATTTTTCCTACTCATTGGCTTTTTTCCACCTCTCGGTATGCGTCATACGCAATGTCAGGGAGCCTGCTGCTTTTAATAATTTACCCAAATTGACAACAGATATAATCACTTTTTAAGTGTTATCAAGAATAGCTGCTGGGAGGAATTTCAATATGAGAGATCCAGAAAAGAAGGGGGAGGATTTCTTTATACAGCCCCCCCCCTCTCTCTCTCTGGTGTTTATATATTTATTATAATATAATAATGAATTGTAAACACTAAATTTTGCAACACATGAATTCAGATACTAAATTTTGTGACTTTTCACATGGAAAAGGATAATGTTAAATAAAATAAAATACCGTATATCAGCACCTATTCTGAAGGTAGACATGAATCTGCATTCTTTTTTTTTTTAAAGGCAACAAGCACCATAAGGGCACAATAAGCACAATGGCAGCCCAATCCTATGTTTCTGGGCCCCCATAGAAGCAGCGGTGCAAAAATGGCTACCACTGCATCCTACATATGCCACAGCAGCCACAGTAAATACCTAGTAGAAGGGGGCATTGGTTCCCCCACAGTAAGGGGACCTGGCTTAGTAATGGGCCTCCTCAACTCTGCTGTAATATTGAGCCAGATGCCCAGTCTCCCACCCTTTCTAAAGAGCTCTCCTGCATCCTTCCCATGTACAAAAGACAAGAACTCAAAACAGTTCCTCACTCTCAGCCTTCAGGGTCACGGCTCTCTTTTGCACTTCAGATGAACGCTGTCATGATGCACAGATCTCATGGCTGCCCATTCAGTGTATGTTGTAGATTCGGGCTCCAATTCTCTAAGTGTTGCTGATATTATTTATGCACATGGTAGGCTTAAGCAGATGTTTAAACAGGACATCACCAACATGGCAGGAAGAGTTTGAAACTCTGACTTATTTGCTCCTGCAGGAGGGCACTCCGGAGAAGTGCCCTGAGTACAGGTTACAAACAGCAGTTACAGTCTTCTTTCAGAAGGGAGGGGAAACAGGGGGTGGGTAAAAGTATAGCAAAAGCTCAAAACATCTTGCATCAACATTTCACAAATGGGGGACTCCAGTTGAGGTATTTGCATTACAACCTTGTTATTCTGATATCTGGACCTTCCCTGAGATTTCACACTTGCTCTGTTACGGAAACATGTATCCCGTTTATCAGCTAGCGGGAACATTTTGCCGTCAGCTGTATGCTGTGCAGAGCTCAATCAAGCACTTCCCTTCTCCACAGAGCCAGAGAGCCAAAGTTTCTGATTTTTAGTGCCTATGGTCTTCAAGCCCCTGAGACTTCTGATACAATATCATAGTCTTTAGTGGTTCTCAAACATTTTAGCACTGGGACCCACTTTTTAGAATGTCACTTGTGTCGGGACCCACCGGAACTGATGTCATTAACCTGGAAGTGATGTTGTGGCAGGAATTGACATCAGAAAGCAGGAAGTGTTGTCATTGTAACATGATAAAATGACACTCCTGAAATGCAAATTGGCGTTCTTAGACTGCCACAATTGTACAACCATGAAACAGCCATGACAGAAAGCAAGATGAGGACAAAATATTATGTAAAAACACTGTACTAAAAACAATTTTCTTTTAAAAAAACCCTCACTAGACAATTCATTCTGTTAACACTCACAAAAGGAATATAGCAAGAGTAAGATGTGCAGTTTCCAAGATGGCTGCTCCAGCTTTCTGCAACCCATCTGACATCAAGTCACAAAAAACATTGCTTTAGAAGTTACAGAGGGAAAGCAGTGGCCCATGATCCAAGTGAACACCATTTTATGCCCTTTAAAAGCCATTTACTACCATTGGTGAATTCACCCGCCAATTAATTTCAATTAATGTTTTAGAGATTTTCAAAAAGTGGCTGCACCAAATTACCTGAAACTTGCTCTGTAAACAGTGTAAGGATAGACCTTTTTAGAGGTACAGTTGTTTTGACTGTCCACCCATGTCATCATTTAAAAAACAGGGGCAGAATTTGGGTTTTTTTGTTTTATGGGGTGCCGTTTCTGAATCTGATTGGGCCCCCCCCCAAATCTGAAATGAAAGTTGCCATTTTAGCTTCCTGTGTTAGGGCAGGGGCTAACCTTTCTCACTGAGTCTACTTTAAAGCTTTCAGGTACAATTAGCACCTGTAATAATTTTTTTAATAATTGGCGCGCAAATCCGCCGATGGTAGGGAACCCGGGTACTTCCATTCAAACTCTGGGCTAACGTGGGGTTTCTTTATAGAGGCTAACTATCTTTTTATTTTGGGGGACAAGTTAGGTGAAAATATAGAGGAGACACATATCTCCTAATTTTCCTGTGTTATTTCTACTGTTCTGATGTCTTCAGAGACAGAATAAATTATTGCATGTGGCAACAGAGAAAATGTTTTTTTTATACTCCACAAGGATTCACATCATTTATTGTGAAAGACAGGCTTGTGATGAGATATCTAGTTGAAGACAATAGGCCAGAAAGCTGCAAATGCTCTTCCTAGAAAAACACTAGCTTTCCATTCATTTTGTAATGACTGAGAATTGCCATTGACAATTGACATTTAGAAAAATCTGCATTTCAATGTAATCACTATTCAATGTGAGGGTCATCCTGTTCTTGCACCATGGCAGGAAACTTTACTGTGCCATAGCTTTACTGTGCCATACTTCCCCACAATCTGTGATGCATCTTTGCTTTCAGTCATAAACTGTAGCTTTACCATTTACCTACTGGCTGAAGGGAAAAAAAACACACCATGATGGTGCTTCTGTGCACTCATGACCCAGGTTGCAGGCACTGGCATGAGTACCTAGGGCCCAATCCTTCCAGTGGTGATCCAGCTGTACCAGTGAGGCATGTGCTGCATCCTGCAGTGTGGGGACAGTCACAGAAGTCTCCCCAAGGTAAGGGTACAACTATTCTCTTACCTTGGGGTTTCATTGTGGCTGCCTCAGCACTGAAAAATTGAACAGGATTGGGCACTTAGTTGCTTCACTGCCTCAGAGTTCCTCAGGAGGCCTCAGAGTTCCTCAGGCTAGTGACACTCAGTGACACATACTGGTAATAAATTATATTAGTTGTACAATCAGTCTTGTCAATGGTGCAAGAACACAGAAGAAGATTCAAATACGCTTCCTCCAAATCAGCACCTGGACACAGTCCAATGCTGGGAGATGGGACTGATGATTTTGCTTTGTTTCACACAGGAATCATCCTTGTAGCAACTAAAGGGTTATTTCTTGCCTCTGTAGCTGCTAGAGGACAAATCAATGTAATGAGAAAGATTTTTTTTTTTTCTCCACAGCTTGTTCTAGGGCTGGGGTGGGTGAAAGGTTGACCTTATATCAGTATATCAGTTCTGACGCTGCAAGCTGCAGAAGCCAGCTCTGAAAAAATAGGGTTTTTCCCAACATGTTTATAAGGCAGAGAAGGGTCAAGGAAAGTTTAGAAGACTTCTGTCTCCATCTCATTAGGGGGGTGTAAAACAAGTACCAGAAGTCTGCAAAAGACCTAATTAGCCAAATTGTAGCACTCAAACCTCTGCAAAAAATTCAGTTTTGCAAGAATGAACTTCTTACTTCAGGATTTGTACTCTAGGGCCCCCTTCTGGAAATTCCTGAAGTAAGCAAGCTGTATGCTCAGTGAACAATGAGTTTTTCAGGGATAAAGGTAGCTTTTTTTCAACACGTCCATAGAAATTGATACGCAGTACCTTGGATAGCACACCATTTTTGGACAGTAAACATTAAACTTTCAGTACCATTGGCGGGCAAAAACACCAGTTTCAGTTCAGGTATATGGGAACACTTTGACATGGTTCCAAAAACATAATTGCCCTGAGAAGGGCAGTGGCTGTACATGTTTCAAAAGGCAAAAGACTTTTGCGCAAAAATACCCATGGTAGCAAATGGGTTAATTAGCAGAAAGAAAAAATGAAAAAGATTAGCATGTGAGAAGAAAATGACAAGGTATTTTCAGATTCTTTTGAAACATGAAACATTAGATTTAATGGAGCTGGTCTTTTTTTTTTTTAATATACAAGCTGAAAACAACTGAGAAGTTGAGCTTCTCTGAAATGTTAAATCTAGGTTTATGGTCCAAGTATGGGGCATTCCTTTGTAAGTGATTTGAAAAGCTGCCTTTGACATTTATAGCTCACATTCCAATAAGAATATTGAGTTTCTGCAGTTCTTCCTCTGAAATTACAAAGGATTTTAATAAGACTAGAAGATTTCAAATGCTGTCTTGGATTAACTCATGAACTGGTTTCCTCAGAGACATTAGCTTGCTCACAACAGACACACAACAGCTGGGGAAGCTCTCACCTGGAAACCAGGGGCCCTTCCAACTTTCCGGAGCAGTGGATAAGAACAAAGCAAGGTGGCTGGAGCCAATATTAGAGAAGGCACGACTATTTGCTGGAACTCAAAAAGGCTTGTATAAACCGACTGAACTGTTAGCCTCTCAAAGCTGAAGGATTTGTTGGCACCCCTCCCTTTCTATCTGAAACATTCCAGATGCAGGAAGTTCCAGACCAGTGCACCTTAAAAGTAGACTCAACCATGACTAGTAAAAGAGAAATCCAGCTACATCAATGAACAAGAATAATCTCATCCACATTTAAATTATATCAGTGTAGCTTTCTGGTTTGGGTGAGACCAAGCTCCATCAACTGAAACACGGGGCTTATTACATTGAAACACTGCCCATATCTGCATTTATGAGATATTTACTACTTCTTTTTTGAAAAATTCATGCTCTTAGACCTCAATTCCAAAACTGAGCTGGGAAAAACATGAAAAGAAAAAGAATACAAATAGCCTGTACGATGGGGGCCTTTCCTGGGAAGAATTTCTGAGTGGGGCAAGCGCTAAACACCCATCTCCCACTTGCTGATTTTTCCCTGCAAGGGTCCCCCAACCTCTGCATGGATATTACGTATGTTCATGTATGTATGTTCATGTATGTTCAACCTCTGCACGTATGTTCACGTTCTATGGACCTATACTCTGTGTCCGCGGTTTTCAAACTGGGGTATCGCGAAGCCCCAGCCTGAAGACCCTGTTCCCTGTTCCCTTAAGGGGCGGATAACCTTAATATAGGCGATAGCATTCCCGTGATTGCGCTAGTGCCAGGAGAAACAGGCATTCCGCCTGAATTACCAGGGGTCGCACCAGCCCTCCGGGCAGCAGACCCATCTGCAGTCCTCCCTGTACCTTAAAAATGCCTTGCATCACAATCACAACCCACTTCCAGGTTTTGGTTGCAGTCAGGATGCAAGGCATTTTTAAGGTGCAGGGAGGCCTTCAGAAGGATCTGCGAGCTCCCCACATGCCCCAGCCTGTTTCCCCCGGCGCCAGGGGGAAACTAGTGGAGCACTAGTGCTGCCCCTTCCACCCCACCGCAAACACCTACGAGGCTTCCAACTCTCCCTGAGTGTTTGAAAACCTCTGCTCTATGTTCATAATGTCTAGATCTGCCCTTAGCCTACGCCGATTCGATTAAGAAGGCATATTGAAAAGAATTGTGCAGGGAAGAATGTACTGTAGTGAGGATAGAAGAAGAAACAATGGGCGTAATACCGAGGAAGTTGGATTTAGGCATATTTGTGGGGATTCTGCTGTACTGGGTCACGGAAATAAGCTACTGAAATAAGCTACTAGGGCAGTGATGGCGAACCTATGACACGCGTGTCAAAGGTGACACACCACAACATTTGGGATGACACACCAGCGTTCACCAACACCTGACAAAAACAGAGTTTAACTCTTTTTTTCATTTTTGTAATTATTTGAAATTTCTTTATGTAATACATAGAGGAAGGGGAGGATTGGACACATGATTGGACTGTATTTCTTCTTTAAATAAATGACTATAAAGCATTTTCTCGTCTGTTGGGGAGCAGGAGTTGACACACCAGCAGACTCAAGTTAAGCATTTTCCGAAGTTTTGACACGCCAAGCCCAAAAGGTTCGCCATCCCTGTACTAGGGGGATACTGAGTCTTTTTGATCTTTTCGAGAACAACACACAACAACTGGAGATGCTTTAGATATATACTTTTACAAAGAAATGACTTGGGCCCTCTGCTTCCCAGGCACTCAGAGCTAAAGTGGCACCAAATTGGCTACCATTGTTTCCTATGGAGCCAGGGAAGCAGCATGAGGTCTCCTCTAAATGTTTCCTTACCCCATGTCGAGCAATGACGTCCCCAGTGGATCTGCTCAGATCCTGTGGCATAGCCAATGAAAGTGTAGCCTGGTGCAGAGGGCAAAATGGGAGGGGGCATAGGATTCAGTGGCAGAGTCTTTTGCCATCTCCAACCCCTCCCATGCCTGCACTGCCCTGTGGTCTGTTCAGTTCTGCCCGCTCCCTACCTCCTTCCATCCTGAATAGGCTCACCAGTGGCTGACAGTGAAACTTACCGCGGGCTGCTGCATTCCATCGTCTTCATGGCACTAACCTTTGCGCTAGTCCAGCATTCTTAGCATCAGTGCCATACAGCACTTTTTACACACAAAGCCAGCAGTAAGGCAACAACACAGATGGTGAGGGCTCCCTGAGCAGGTTACACAGGGGAACAATTGGCTGCCCTGTAGCATCCTGGCTGCCCTGTAGCATCGACACAACAATGTTGCATTGACACTACATTATTGGCACCGATGTGGGGGCACCAAGCGGCACCCCCATGTCAGCACTAAAGCTCTCAAGCTAAAGCTCTCAACGCTACACTACAAGTAGCGTTGGCTTGAGAGCGCCGACGGGAAGCCTCCCTTGTGCCGACCAAAGACATTTGGTGCAAGGGAGCCTCCATCCATTGGGATGGGAATTGGCAGGGGGGAGGGAGATTGTGGGCGGGGAGAGGGCGGACTATGGATTCGGCCATAAGGCCGAATCCTAAACCCAACTGGGAGGCTGTGCGGCTCTGATTTAGTAGGTGCCAATCCGAGGAGCGCATTGGGTAGGCTAGAGCCTCCACAATGGTAAGGGCACGAATGTACCCTTGCCATTGGGAGGCTCCAGCCTCCTCAAAGCAGCATTGGATTTGGCGCTGGCTGGCCAGCCTTGCCAATCCAACACTTTTTAGGATTGTGCCCCCATTCTATGCAATGTAGATTAGGACACAATCCTAACCTTGAGTTAGGACGGCACAGTTAGGCCAGCAAAGTTTGGCTGGCAATAGGGTCACCATAAATCACATCTGGACCACTCTCGGAGTCACGGAGGATGGCACAGGTCTGTGTGTGGCCTCTCTGAATCTAAGA
The DNA here is from genome assembly GCA_029204185.1 of Lerista edwardsae. NCBI lineage: Eukaryota > Metazoa > Chordata > Lepidosauria > Squamata > Scincidae > Lerista > Lerista edwardsae. The sequence goes on from JAJKFI010000031.1 coordinate 5,904,787, forward strand.
GTGGTCCAAACATTCTTTACAATGTCCCTTGTGCTGGCCAAACTTTGCTGGCCTAACTGTATGCCCTTAGTTAACGTATAGTGTGAAACACACATTTTGCACTTTCAGTACATGCTTAATGCTCAAGGAAAAGGGCTTATTATGGTCTGAATTCCTGGGCAGGTTAGAAGTTGTGAATATGGAACGTGGCATGGCAGTTACTTTGCACTGATTAATAGAAGAATATACAATCTTGTGCAAGGAATTTATGCTTTTATTCCCCTCATATAAGGAAGAAAAGTAAAAGCTAGCTAAATATTGGCTCAGTTCTTCCCATAAATTGGTCTGCCTATTTGAACTGACCAGTTAGAATATTGTGACTGGCAGAATCAGATTGGAAATGTTGCAAGAATCTCTGTTTCAATTCATTCGGAAGACGCTTTAGAACATACTTTAAAAGGACACTTTGGCATTTTTTTTGAAATGGATATTCCTAAATGTTATCTAGGCCAAGAGAGAGCCTGATTAACAGTGACAGGATTCTGCCTGAAGGAGCCTTCCAAGAGGCTAACTTTCGTTAAAAATAAATGATAACTAAAATTATTCTAAAAGTGACAACTTTTTAAAAGGTTAGACATCTAGTCCACCCTATCACTGTGCCAAAGCTTCATTATTCTTATTATCCCACCTCATAGGGGGAGTTCAAACAAACTCGTCCATTGTTTGATATCTGCCAATACCAAGTGCAAGGGTGAAACAGCCCTTATGGATTAAAAGCCACCAACACAGCAGCAAATAGCAGCTTCAGGCACTAAAATTAGCTCAGGGGCAGGGGAGCCATTCACAGTCTCTTCCCCATGCTACAATTCCAGTCCAGATTGTGGCTTCTTTTTTCTAAAGAAAAAAGATTGGAAGAATCCCCGACATAAGATGCCTTTAGAGTGAAGTCTAGTTTGATCATGCACGTATATATTCGAAGCAGCCCCCTGTAGGTTTGGTGCATGATTTAATTCAGCAGGAATGGAGCATGATACAGGTGCCTTGTGGAGACCACATTAAATCTGTCCTTGTGAGCAGCTGTCCCCACATTATGAGTCATTCAACCGCAACAACTTCCAATGCAGGTGGGCAACCCAATCCTAAGTAAGCCCAACATAGTATGTATCCATAATGTATCCTAAAGCCCATTAGGAGGCAGCAGCAGCAACGTGCAGGACAAGGGGAGGTTTTCCCCTTGCACCTGCGTAAGCCGCAGTCATCCCTGTGGGCCTGCTCGATCTACGCCTGCTGTTTTGCAGGCACAGGTCAGTGTGCACAGGAGCGGCCTGAATTGGCACTATGGCCGCCCTGCCTCGCTGCCCCTGTTGGCGCCCACTGCGCTGCCCAGTTACGCCCCTGGTATGCCTCTGGAATGCCTCTGTGGAGGCCCTGTGCCAACCGCATGCTGCCAATGCTCAAGTGCCGCAAGGCTGACCCTGCTGATGGTTACGGTGGCACCCAAACATTGGCACTGCTGCTTGCGCCGGTCCAGCACCATACTGCCAATGCTGATGCGCTTGACAGCACGTTTGCGACAGTGCTAGACAGGCGCAAGAACATAGCGCCGGCGCAACGCAGGTATAGGACTGTGCTCTGAGTGTCTGCACATCATTAACAAAGGGGGAGGAAATATGTGATTGAAGTCATTAAACACTGAGCTTAAGAGCCGAAAGCATATCCGAAATCCTCCCCCCCCCCGGAGTTGTGGCATTGCCGAATCTTGCAACAGCGTATGGACACTGACTGCTAATGGAGCGCTCCATGCTCTGTCAACAGCTATTTTACAGATCAGTTCCACTGTTGTAAAGGGTTCTCCATGACAGCCTAATCCTCAATAGGACTGGGCTGTAAGGGTGCATGCTCCAATTCCAGAATTTTTAGGGATTCTCATAAGCAAAACTTCAGACGTGGAAATGAATTACAGAGTAAACCTATAAGACAAATTGGAATGGGATAAATCAAGTCATTCCTAATTTGCCATCCTAGGTTGCTTATTCCATTGGCACTGCCATCTGGTGGTCCAGATGGATTTTTATCCATCTTCTAGGATTTTTATATGGTCTCATTGCCCTCTAAAACTTCATTCTCACAATTCTGGAAACAAGTGTGTTGTACAACAAAGTGATAGAGAGCAATCCTAATCAATTTTCCAGCACCGGGGTAAGGGCAATGCAGCTCCGAGATCAGGGAACAAACACTCCCTTTCCTTGAGGAGGCCTCCATGACTACTATTCCACTGCAGAATGCAGAACATGCCCCATTGACAAGTAAAGGCTATGTCAGTGCTGGAAAGTTGGTTGGGAATCACACCCTTAGGTTGAAACTCTGGATTCGAATCGCTGAGTGACTTTGAAGCAAACTGAGTGCCCTTGCACAAGCCCTTATCTTTCAGGGTGCAATCCAAGGTGTGCCATAGGGCCGCCGCAAGCCACTTGCATCAGCCCTGCGCATGCAGCACTGGTGCTACAGCACCATCCAGGACCCCTGCGGCAGCCCTGTTTCCAGGTCAGCAGCAAAACTCCTTTCAAGTTCTGCACAGCCTCCAACTTTACATAGCATGTACGACAGAGCCCTGCAAGCTCATACTTTCAGATAATTGTGTTCAGCTCCCAAAATAGCAATGCTGATCAGACAAATCCCCTAGTTTATTTTTTTTTTCTCAAGTATAATTTTTCCCCCATGGCTAATTTCTCCCCAATGGCACATAACGATAATAACTCACAATCTTAATAAAGATAATAGCCTGTGGTATTAATGATGGAAAATGCAATGCTTCAGCTCAAGCCTTCTGTTTAATGCAGTGGAGTTAAACCCTCTCTCCAGATGAGGGGTGCCAGTAGCATTAAATAGGCCCCCACCTTGAAGGTCTCCTCCCTCCCTTCCTCCAGTAATAATCGTAGTCAATGGAGTAAAAGGAATCCCTACCCGGATTTGGCAAAAAATACATCTCGTGAAGTGCTTGTTTCCTCTCATCCAATTTTACTGCTGTGTTTATTATGAAAAAAAAGATTGTCGTCTCCCAGCACAGCAGCAATAACTGGAAACGTGGCCCATAAACAGACACCGGAGTGCACACACTTCTCTCCTGGCTACTTCATGCCATTGATGTGCCCCAGTCATGTACACAAGGTGTATGATGAAGTGATGTTCTTTGGTTCTACAGTAAAGCGAATTCCCCCAGTGACTCTCAACACGATCGCCAGACTGGCAGCTTGCCATCTGGAAAACTGACATTCGGTTTCCCTGGGACCCCTGAGCAGCGCTGCTCCAATCGCATCCATAACAAAAGGAAATGGAAAAGGGAGCCGCGTGCTTGCTGAGTGTAGGGAAGAGGACACAGAGGTGCTCATTCTCAACAAGCTAAATGGGTTTGCTGGCTTTGAGCATAGAGAAGGCCCTGAATGCAAGGCAAACAGGAATTTTGGACGCCAAGGGAGTCCATTGGGGCCCCATGGCACACAACAACCGAATGTAGTGCTCTAAAAGAAGGCTTCGCCCAGCTGTATTATGGATAGTACATATTATAAAAGGGACTATGAACACCCACCCAGTGATGTCATGCAGGGGGAATGTGTGGGAACTCAGTTCCACTAGTTAAAATTAGGGCTGACTCCGCCCACTTCACTCTCCCTCCTCCCCCTCCCAATTCCTCTGCAAAGAGCTTTTCTTCTTTGTTGGCTGGCACTCAGAGGGTTAAAGGCAGTGATGTCATTCAGGGGGAATGGACCAAAACGGATCCTAACGGGCTCCGTGGCTGGTTCCGGGTTCCCGACAAGTGCCAATCAAAAGTGAGTTCCTGTTCCTAAATCATTTGAATGACACCACTGCACCCACCCCATTTCCAAGATGTTGAAATTGAATGGAATTTGCTGGAAGCATTTTGGTTGGTCTGCAAGGGGGTTGAAGAGCCCGATCCTATCCAGAGAGGAGCAGCAGGCACCAAATGCTCACCTCTGGATCCTGGATACAAGCAGGCTGGAGGTCTCCTTGGGAGAAGGGGACGTTCATAAAATCCCAGCCTGCTCAATAGGGCTTCTTAAGTCTGGGCCTGCTAAATTTCTTGAAGACCCACCATGGGGGATAGAATCAGGCAGAGGATGCTTCTGCAGGTTCACCCCCCCTCCTAGGTCAGTCCCGCTTAACTCTCCCCCACCTAGAAATGCCTCCTCCACACCCTCCTCCTGCCATCCTCCTCACACCTACCCTAACGCCACTTGACGCTTACTTGTTCTCCGCCAACAGCAGGGACTCCTGAGGCTCCTCCTGCATTGACGGGATGATGCATGCCTCGCTGCCTGCGCTGCCTGCTCTCCAGGTGGTGCAAATGTGCCTTATAGCATGTTTGCAACACCTGCAACACCAGCACTGAGACAACACAGGATTGTTGCGTAAGTTGCTGCTTTGCTCCAGGTGAAATCATTTTGAACTCTGAGGAGCAATAATATCAAAAGAGCCATGCAAACCTTCCAGAACTGGACCCAGCTTGCACTACCAATAGTAGTAGTAATGCTCTGAGCCATTTCATAATGTCAAGAAGCAGTGGAATGTACATGCTGAACTCCCTCCCGTTAGAGCTTTTTGTACAGAGAGACGCCCACATTCCTCATGCATTGGGAACTTGTGTAGAGGCGTGCCCCAGTATCCACTGATTTGGTATCCACAGTTTCAGTTATTCACAGATGCCCTGGATAGTAGAATTCCTATTAAAAAGAAAAGGGAACATTAAACAAATCTCATTTTTTTTCCTTGCTGCAGCAAAACCACTGATGTTCCTCTGTCTTTAAAAAGGCATTCCAGTATCCATGGGTTTCAGGTACGCACGGGTATGCATGGATCCCAGGGCATGCCTGTGTTGTTGTTGTTCCGTCGCTAAGTCGTGTCCGACTCTTCGCGACCCCATGGACCACAGCACGCCAGGCCTCCCTGTCCTCCACTAGCTTCCAGAGTTCGCCCAATTTCATGTTCATCGCTTCGGTGACGCTATCTAACCATCTCATCCTCTGCCGCCCCCTTCTCCTTTTGCCTTCCATCTTTCCCAGCATGAGGGTCTTTTCTAAAGAGTCCTCTCTTCTCATCAGGTGGCCAAAGTACTTGAGCTTCTGCTTCAGGATTTGTCCTTCCAGGGAGCAATCAGGCTTGACTTCCTGGAGGATTGACCGATTGGACCTCCTTGCAGTCCAGGGGACTCTCAAGAGTCTTCTCCAACACCATAATTCGAAAGCATCTATTCTTCGGCGCTCTGCCTTTCTTATGGTCCAGCTCTCCCAGCCATACATTGCTACTGGGAAAACCATCGCTTTGACTATGCGAACCTTTGTTGCGACTATGCGAAGCTTTTTATTAAGTTGTCTAGGTTCGCCATAGCTTTTCTCCCAAGAAGTAAACATCTTTTAATTTCATGGCTGCAGTCACCATCTGCAGTGATCTTGGAGCCCAGGAAAATATACAGGCATGCCTGTATATGGTATATAATTGTTGCAGAAGATATGCACATATTCCTCCCGTGCATGTCAGCCTGGAAGCCTAGAAAGGGGAAGAGGGAGGCACTTGTGTTCACTTCTCCGTGTCTCTGCATTGTGAAAACATGCTAAATCACTTTGATCGGAGCCCACAGTAGGCTAGGAAGGAATGTGTGTATGTGTGCATTGCAAGCAGTGATGGCATTATTAAGCCACCCCTAGGAGTCAAAAGATTACATCAGTCTTCAGCCTGTGACAGATTGGTGTTCCAGTTTTATTATCCCAATAAACAGCTCCACAGCACTTTGGAGGTTTATCTCTCCTGTGGTTTTCTTTCGACAGAACTAACAAAGCCAGCTGGTGGGCACGCTTCCTTTGCTGTTGATTGCTGCAGCTAATTAGAGGTGAAGAGAGTAGGGCCACTGTATTAGGTAGGACCATGATTAATCCCTGTATTCTTTTAATTCCTGGAAGCCGTCAAAACAAAGAAGAGGCGCCTTCCCAAGTAGATGGATTGACCCTTAAATAACTCAGATAAACAAGGTGGGTTGTGGGACAGTTTTGGGAGAGCCCAGAGACTCATTAAGTGGAATTATTAGGAGCCCTCAGTGTCAGCAGACATAAAGGGCCAGAAGGTAGATTAGGCAGGAAAGGTTGGGGAGGAAGCTTTACATGAGCCCAGAAGCCAAAAGAACTTTATCAAGGGGAATGCATCTTCGTAGGAAAGGGTGGTTGTGGATCCTACAGCTATTCCATCTGGCTACATGCCCTCTTGAAGGAAGGAAGGAAGGAAGGAAGGAAGGAAGGAAGGAAGGAAGGAA
>JAJKFI010000031.1:5911094-5943801 GCA_029204185.1 Lerista edwardsae
GAAGGAAGGAAGGAAGGAAGGAAGGAAGGAAGGAAGGAAGGAAGGAAGGAAGGAAGGAAGGAAGGAAGGCCTGAGAATGTACTTTGGGTAACCAAAGATTATGCAAATGGCTCTCCTTAGTTCTGCAGGTGCAAGTCTGCACTGAGTAAGGGAGAAGGAAGTGGACAGGGGATGGGGTTAGGATTTGGCACACACCAGGATCTAGCACCAAGATCCACCCCTCCCTCTCCTGTTCCACTTCCTGCCTGCCTCTAGCTTCCTTTGAAATCAAGGTCTGAAATGGACTACTTGAGGCTTCCATGGTTTACTTTTAAACTTCTTGGAAGTATTTAAATTTCTGAGGCCAGGTCGTTTCCTTGGATTTGTACAACAAATGAGAGCACAATACTAACCGTGAGTTAGACCAGCACAGTTAGGCCAGCAAAGTTTGGCTGGCAAAAGGGCCACTGTAAAGTGCGTTTGGACCACTCTCGGAGTCAGGGAAGATGGCTCACGTCTGTGTGCTGGCCTCTTTGACTCCGAGAGTTATCCAAATATACTTTACAATGTCCCTTGTGCCGGCCAAACTGCTGGCTTAACTGTGCCAGCTTAATTCTAGGTTAGGATTGCGTTCTGAATGTAGGAACATGGTTATTAAACAAATTCATTAAAATTTGCTGTACCAGCCTAGCTTTCCCAAATAATTTTAAAGCCATTTTTAATGGCCATCTCTAACAGAACGATTGATGGGCCGATTTCTTTAGAAGGACACTTCTGAAAAATGGATCAAACTGATGAAATCAGGACACTTCAACAACAACACAGCAGGCAAGTCACCAAACTGGAGGAGAATTTTGATTGTAACTTTTGACTGAGAAAGTCAGAAAGAGGCATACGAATGAATGATGCATCCAGCTCTCCTTCCCCAACCACAACAAGACTTCTTGTCTGTCCGTCAGATTCTGCTAACTCCACTTCTGCTTTCAGAAGCACAGTTCTGGCACATCTGCGCTAATCAGATTCCGAATACACTGGCCTTTGCTGCAGTAAACACAACCTCAAAAACAGGCAAAGTGACAAAGTGAAATTATTGTTACCATAGGGATGGAGCACACTGAAGGATTCATAAAAGGGACAACCAGGATTGGTCTAATTATACGAAGCTTTGTGGACAGTGACTGCATTACTGCAGCCAGGAGGATATTGATGAGAAGCGCTTTACAAAAGAATGGAGTAAGTTTGCTTTGGTGGAAATTGTAAGAAGCAAAATTATAAATAAGGCCTACGTCTAGACTATATACCCATACAGGGGATACAGGTGTTCAGGGTTTGAAAACAAGTTCTGAATAAGTAAAAATACACTTGTATAGATATAGATAGATAGATAGTGAGAGGGGTGGCGGCCAGGAAGAGGGCCTTCTCGGTGGTGGCCCCCCCCAACTCTGGAACACCCTTCCCCTAGAATTGAGAACTGCTCCCTCTTTGTTTACATTTCGGCGGGGGCTGAAGACCTTTTTATTCCAAAAAGCTTTTAACTGTTGACAGACTGGCTGGCTGGTTATTATGATCCATGGGGCTTGTTTTTAAAATTGTTTTTAAATTGTTTGTGTTTTTAATCTTGATTGTTATTGTTGTTTAATACTGTTTTTAACTGTTTTTAATGTTAATTGTTATACTGTATTTTTAATATATATATTGTAATGCCGCCTTGGGTGCCTCCGGACACAAAAGGCGGGGTAAAAATCTAATAATAAATAAATAAATAAATAAATAAATAAATAAATAGTAGACACGCTGGTCTTTTTTAAGGTGCTGCTTTTATATTATCTACCTATCTAATCTAATCCATGTAAAAGCAGCACCTTAAAAAAAAAGACCAGTAGGTCAGTATTGCATGTATGATACAAAGTGTATGATATAAAAGGAATAGGACTGCAATAGTTGAACTTTCAGGGGCAAAGCACTTCAGTGCAGGCAAGAGCTACGCACATACAGGCCAATTCAGTCCCCAGCCAGCCCAGAACATGCAGACAGACCCTGCGCTGCATGCTAGGAGGGCAACTAGGAGAGGTACTTAGCTCCCTGTAGGCTTCCTGGCCTCCAGTGGGTCTTCTTGGACCTATGCGAGCTCTGTTGCTGGTTTAAGTACAAAGGGACTTCTGGGGGTGGATCTGAGCCAGCAGGCTGGGGGCGGGGTGTGAGGCTGTGGGTCTTCTGCTGCCAAACATGCTCCCCTCCTGCCCTGCTCCTTGAGCTGTTCTCTGAGTCCAGCTCAGCCCACCTGTTTTTGAAGAGGCTTTGGTGAGTAACTTTCTTGAAAGCTTCTTGAGAGTCCAAATAAACAGGGACTGCCTCTACCCACCTGCCTGTTGGTGCTTGCAAAGAACTCTAGAAGGGGGCAGCCCATTTCTGAGCCCGGCAGCCCCCACGGCTGCAGCAGTGCCGACACGGCAACCGCTGGATCCTGAGCCCACTGGGATACTACTGGAGGTCTCCTTGGAGAAAGGAGCATTTTCTCCTGAGGAGATCACAGCCAGCAGCAATGGGTTTCCCCGGCTCTGCTCCCACCTTTGAACAGGCGCAGAGCCGAGGAAGCCCGTGTTGGGCCACCGACCTTGGGAGGGTGTTCAGGATACAGCAACAGAGACTGCTGCATCTCTGCCCCCCCCTTCCTGGGACCAATCATGCCTTCCCCCACCCAGTTCCGCCCCTCCCTGTCCCCACCCTTAATCGCCTTACCATTGGCCAGTGCAGCGCTGCTGGAGCACCAGCTGACTTGTGCTGGCCCAGCACCAGTGCTGGTTATTCACGTGGCGTCATGGAAGTGCTCTGTCCCACCCAGGGTTCTCTCTTTTGCAGCCCTGCTTCGTAGTAGAGCTTTGCAGCACACGTTCTGTTATGACTTCTCTTGTGTAAAATCTCAGGTGAGGGTTACTACTTAGAAACAGGAGGAAGCCTCATTAGGGGGAGGATGAAATCCTCAGAAAAAGCAGTCCTTGGCTTCCTCTTTTGGATTCTTCCGGGGAAGAGTTAAATACCTCCTGAGATTGTGAGTGGGAAGTGATGAGGAATTGTGCTTGAGGTTTTCGGCTAGTCAAAAGGGATAGTTAGAGTCGGTAGGGTTTGTAAGAACATACATTTAACTGTCTTATTAGCTGTGTTTTAAAGCCTTATTACACCAAAAGGTTTATAAGGTTTATATTAAACCTCTTTCAATTGTTCCTTATTACCAGCATATTAAGATCTGGGGGAAACCCTTTTTTTCCCTTATTAACTTTATGTAGTCCAATACATTTCCTAGTTGTTGTTTTTTCCATTTTGTCTTGGTTTTTTTTTGTTTTGTTTTTCTGGATTGGTGGAATTGCCAACTATTTGTTTTGCTAAAATCATTTGCAAAGAGGTTTGGCGCTGGGAACCATTCTAATATTTTTGTTCCCTAGTCAGTGGAACTACCAAGAGAAAACTCCCCCCCCCTCCACTTGGCCAGTGGTGTGTACTGTGTCTAGGCAGCGGTGTGTAGGCAGTGTGTAGTGCCAGTGTTATGGGCTTCAGGATTGGGCCCTTTGCAGAAACTATGTTGATTCTCCTTCACCAAAGCTTATTCACCAAGATGCTTCATAATTTTATTTTTAATTATTCTTTCAACTTGTTTACCCTGAAAAGATGTTACGCTGACCAACCTGCAACTTCCCAGATTGCTTCTGGATCCTTTTAAAATATTGGTGTTACATTGTCTACTTTCCAGTCCTCTGGTACAGTGGCTGACTTAAAGGACAAGTTATACAATTTTGTTAGAAGATTAGCATTACCCTTGAATTTCTGAAATAAGCATGCCAGACACAGGCCTGGGATAAAGGGGCCTTTTTATTGACAATCGTATTTAAAATCTGCAGCAGGCGAACCCTAAAACTCACCCCAACTTAAATTTGACTTCAGTTCTTCAGACTCTATCCCCGAATTACTTCTTTCAATATGCTGGTGGCTCTCAAAGAGTTCAAGAGAATTAGTGAGGCAAGAAACCTTTCTGACTCTTGTCTAGCAAAGCTTATTCTTCCATATATTTAATAATGTGATGGTTATGCCTTCCACTAGTTTACCTAGAACAGAAGTTAAACTAGCTGGTCAGTAATTTCCCAGGTTCCCATTAAAGTATCAGTGTCTAGCTTTCAGTTCTCTGGCAAGAAGGTTGGCTTAAGACCTGGTTTATTGTATTGTTTCAACAATAGATGTTAATGGGTCACTTTGTCCGTTTTTTTTGTTTTTTTGTTACAAAAAAAAAAAAACTAGCTTGCAATTTTACAGTGTGCCAGGCTATTACTCAGGGCTGCCTGATTCACTTTTGCACATAGTACTGGGCTATTGCAACACATCTTGTTTGGCAAGGCGCCACTTATTCTGTTTTCTTTTTAAAGCCTCCACAACAGCTGTTTGGAAAACTTTTGCTATTTTGGGGGACAGTTTTGTGCAGAACAAATATATGATTTTCAGACATCATCACCGTAGATATTTCAAGAAAACAAGATTCTCATGGGTATTCACTGCACCCTAGCTGGTGTAAGTCTTATATTTCTGATCCCTTGAAGCATGACAAGTGTTCCATTGGTGCTGCATGACCTTTCTGCAGGCTTGCTTGGTTGACTCTTTCGATAAGCACTCAAAAAGCCAGGCCTCTGCAGCGGCTGCTTAAATTAGCCATTCACCTTCCAACCCTTACGAGAAGGGTTTAGAAGAATGCATTTGCTGTTTTCGGATCGAGGCTCACCTCCTTGACATCCTTGGCTTAATCTCGCTTGTCTCCTGCCTTTGAGCATCCTGGTCACCAGGCAGAGTCACTGCAAGAAGGTGCCTGGGCATGGAACAAGTATCTGAACCATCTCTTTCATTATATTAGTAATCCAGGGAGTGTTGTTTTGATTCCCCTTTCCAGATAATTTGTCTTGCGAGAGATAGGGGTGGGGACAAAATGTAACAGTGTTCCGGTTACCCCTGCTAACTGGGCAAGAGGCACTTTTTCAAGTGGTGTCCTCTTATACTGTATTTAGCAGTGGGAGAGTAATTCTCCCTCTTCACCCCTGCACAGTGTCTTTTCTAGTAGCTGTTGCTGGAGGAATTCTGCATTTTTTTTTAGATTGTGAGTCCTTTGGGGGACAGGGAGTCATTTAACTTTATTTTTTACCTGCAAACCACTTTGTCAACATTTGTTGAAAAGCTGTATATAAATACTGATAGACTGATAACACAGCCTTTCACATTCCTCCCCAAAGTGACAAACCAAGTTATTTGCTGTTTGATTTCAAATCTTCCAATTTTTACATTTATTTCAGGCTCAATGTACTATATAGGATTTAGGCATGGAATCAATCAATCAATCAATCAACAGGTACTTTTATACCGCTTATCAACACAAAGTTCACAAAGCGGTCTACAAGCAAATAGTAATAAAATTAAATGGCTCCCTCTCCCAAAGGGCTCACAATCTAAAAAAAAAGGCAGACCACCAGCAACAGCCACTAGAAAGACTGCGCAGGGGTGAAGAGGGACAATTACTTTCCCCCTGCTAAATGTAAGAGGAACTCCACTTGAAAAAGTGCCTCTTGCCCAGTTAGCAGGGGTGATAAATATATTGTACCACTATGAAAAAGGCACAGGTGTTATTTGAACTGCCAGGTTAATCTGGGCATAGGGTAGAATCCTAACCAACTTTCCAGCACTGGGGTAAGGGCAATGCATCTCCAAGGTAAGGGGACAAAAATGTCCTTACCTTGAGAAGCCTCCATAACTGCCCCCAACTGCAGGATGTAGTGCATGCCTCACTGGTTAGCTATATCAGTGCTTGAAAGTTGCTTTGGATTTCGGCCTTAATTAGCCACATACCCTGTTCACAGCGGTGTTATGCTGCCGGAACGCTGGGCAGGACATCCGGGTGATCGACAGCCCACCTGTCGCGTTCCGGAGCGTTACGCCGTTTGCGTAACCAATTACACCGCTTGCCTACGTTAACGCAAACAGCGTAATGCTGCGGAACGCGACAGGCGGGCTGTCAATCACCCGGATGAACACCGCTGCCTGTTCATTGTATTAATTAGTTGTTGGTATCCTGTGCAAAACCAGAAGTGGGTCATGATTGCATTTTTTTCACACATTGTGATATTGGGGGAGCCCTGCAGGGGTGTCCCCAGGGCTCCCCACATAACCCAGAGACCAGTGCTGTGAGTGCTGCCTTTGCCCCACCCCCACCCCACTACTTGTGTGATTCCCAACTCCCTTGTGGGAGTATAAGAACCACTGTTCTAAATAGTTGCAATTTTTACCCACTGACTGTCATAACCATGTGATTCCAAGCATCTTGACCTTATTTTGCAGAAGCTGTTTCCTCCGCATGAGCTCATATCTACCTTGCATATTTCAGAGCTGATTGGTTTGGGCAGGCCTGGTTTGTATGTGTGCCTGCATTCCTCACAGTAACATCAAGTGTAAATTTAACTGCACAGCACTGTAACCTTGTAATTGAACTATTACAACATGCACGTGCTTAAATAAAGCAATTGTGCTATCTTGTTGCTTCCCCTTCTCATGCCTGTGCGGTAAGGCCACATTGTAATTCACAGGCTCATATGCCCTATAACCAGCCCAGGGCCCATATGAGGTGTGAACATTCAGCAGAGTGTGTCCTTAAGCACTTCCAATTCAAGGCAACAAGGCACACATCCTCTGCTACCAGCCTGGGACCATAGTTAAGAGCAAAAAGCCTCTAACAGCAATAAACAGCCTCTTAACTTTTAAATCCACAAGCAGAACTAGCCCCAACTACAGGGACCTATCCAAAGCGATGAAGCTTAACTTAACTGATAAGCGTGCAAAAACAGCAAAACTTAATTTAGTCTGGTTCCAAATACTCACAAACAGCTCACAGATTAACTATGATTTATTTATAAACAAGTGGTTACAAAACTAGGAAAGGCTTCAAAGAACTAACAGAGACTTAACTAAGATACACCTTAAAATAAGAAAACAACTATATGCCTAACTCTAGACTAGGCCCTAGTACAGCAAGGCTAGCCTTGCTGGTTCACCTCCTTCTCAGTCCAATGCAGGCAGCAGGTTCATGCTGGGCCTCTTGGACAGGCTTGGAGAAGGTGGTCGGAAGGTCTTGATGGTCTGTGTGCTGGGTATCTTTACTGGGTATCTTTATCCCTCTCTGGCACAATCTTTACTGGGTATCTTTACTGGGTATCTTTATCCCTCTCTGGCACAATCAATTATCCAATCAGGATAAAGGTCGGCCATCTCCTGATGGGGTGATGGAACATTCGGAGGTCACAGAATGGTCAGAAAAGTTTAGGTACACAACCTAAGTGATGGGTCTCAGCAGTGTTGAATCTTCTTGATTGCAGCACTAGCTGGATGGAACCTTCTTGATTAGGTTTGTGCTTCCTGACCCTAGCTATGACCTCACACCTTTCTGCAGAAACAAAGCAGATAGGAATTTACAGTCCTGATTACATCAGGAAGTGAGCGGATTACCACCAGCTGGTATTTTAGCAGCTTGAGCTCTTTCCCATGAAATGGAGTCATGTTGACAAAATGGAGTCAAACCATGGCCTAGCCTTCTTTTGCTCTTTACACACATTCTTTGCTCTTTACACATTGCATAAAGTTCTGGTCACCACATCTCAAAAAGAACATAGTGGAGCTAGAAAAGGTGCAGAAGAGACCAATAAAAATGATTACGGGGCTGGGACACTTCTCTTATGAAGAAAGACTGCAGAGTTTGGGGCTCTTCAGTCTGGAAAAAAGGCGCCTGAGGGGGGACTGAGATGATTGAGACATATAAAATTATGCACGAAAGGGGGCATCCACTGAAATTGAGTGTTGGGGGAGTTAAAACTGATAAAAGGAAATAATTTTTTACCCAGTGGGTAATTAAGCTATGGAACTCCTTGCCACAGGAGGTGGTGATGGCATCTGGCCTAGGTGCCTTTAAAAGGGGACTGGATGGATTTCTGGAGGAAAGGCCATCGTGGGCTATAGGCCATGTTGGGTTGGGCAACCTCCTTACATTAATAGTAGGCTACTTCAGAATGCCAGGTGTAAGGGAGTGGCAACAGGATGCAAGCATCTTGTTGTCTACTGAACTCCCTTAGGCACCTGGTGAGATACAGGAAGCTGGACTAGATGGGCCTTTGGCCAGATCCAGTGGGGCTCTTCTTACGTTCTTATGCCTTATTCCCTCCATGTTCCTTGTTACTATACTTCATCAGGCCATCCTGAATGCTGGCTGGTAGGCAGTCAGGAACTGTGCTGTGTCTTCATATTTCTCCTTTAAAATCAATCAATAGTATTTATATACCACTTTTCAACACAAAGTGTACAAAGTGGTTTACAGGAATAATAATAACAAAGTTAAAGCTCCTGTCCCCAAAGGGCTCACAATCTAAAAAAAATGCAGAACACCACCAGCATCAACCACTAGAAAAAACACTGTGCATAGGTGAATAGGGATAATTGCTCTCCCCCTGCTAAACAGAAGAGGAACACGACTTGAAAAAGTGCCTCTTGCTCAGTTAGCAGGGGTAAATTGTGTTGCATACTTGGGGCTACTGGGTGGGGGAATTACTCTTGCAAATGGGATTGTATTCCCAGATGGTGAGATCAACTGTTTGAGAAAGAGCAATATTTCTTAAAGACTTGCCTTCTCCCTCCCCCATGTTGTCATTTTGACAACCCCCCCCCCCCCCGCCTCTCACAAAAAAAAAAAAAGCTATTTAGAAAGACATGGAAACAACTCTACAAAGGAGAGTGAGTCACTTTGACCTTTCTGCATGAGAAAATGCATACTATACCTTTCCCCAGAAAATAACTATACGATGATTATCTCTCATGCCACTATAGAACAGCCAATGCAGTGAGAGTTATTTGAACAGGTTTCATCTGTTGATCTTTCAACTTATCAGTTCCTAAGGAACGGCACCTGTCCTTCAACCTATGCTTGTTCTGCATGCATACATAGCCCACCTTTACTGAGCATGTGCAGTGCTGTTTCAGACAGCGGCCTGTGTCTTCCTTGTAGTGTCTCTTGATGGATCTTAGCTCTTCTGTTATCTGCAGCACCCAACAGCAAGGCATGTCACTAAAGTGGGGGAGACTGGGTGTATCGGAGTGATGATCAGGCACTCCTATTATTTGTCCAATGACAGTGCCTTGTGATAAATGTTTCAGAAATGACATTTGAGATGACAGGGGAAGAAAATTCTTAAGTAAGAGACTCCTGCTCAAAGTGTCTCCTGAGCCATAATGCTGTCAGTCAAACATGAATATTTGCAAAGAAGTTTGTTGCTTTAAAATAATACCTTTTTCAACCAGGAACTTCTTAACACCAGAATATCCACCCTGGGACCTTCCTTTGCAAGATCCTAAAATTGCTAAGCTGTGTGATCCATAAAAACATGGTTGTTGGTTTTGTTTTTTTTGAGATTTTCTGGGACGAGTTCAGGTTTTTTGCACAACTTCCATAGGAATTAAGGCTCAGCACCCAGGACAGTACATTAAAAAAAAAAGTGTGCATTCTGCCGTAGGATAACACATCAATAGTTTTCAGGAATGTGGAAACACCTTTATTTTATTTTTTATTTTTTTAAAAAAATTCTGTTTGGGGGTGCAACATCAAAAGCGGTGCACAAACACGTCTACGGTAAAAAATAGCTTTTAAATAGCATAAACCCTCCACCACACCGCAAGTGATGTTTGACATGAAATTGCATCTGAATGCAGGACTCAAACCAAGAAGACCGTAAGAAAGATATTTCTAAATGCCTAGGAAGTCGATTTTACAGCAGAGCAGATTAAAAATAGTGGCATTCATGGAGAAAACATCCATGAATTGCTGCTAGGCAAGACATTTGGAGAATACTTCCTCATTCTCAAGGCACCCTTATTTCTGGCTTGGAACAGGAGGCAAACTGGGGATGAGCCGATCCTAGGCTATGCTGTTAGGTTGTACATCTTCTATCTATCTCCATTTTATTCAATAGTTCCAAATATATCTGGTACTGGCTACTGGTTTTGAGATGCTAGCTTCCATATCAAAAAGAGCTTGGCTGGATCAGACCAGGATCCATCTAGCCCACATCATGTTTCTCACAGTGCTCAATGGTGCCTCTAAGAACTTTACAAGCAGGACATGAAGGTAACAGCTCTTTCCTGCAGGTTCTCCCATTCAACTGGCATGGAGAAGCATGCAGCCCCTGAACGTAGATAATTCATGGAGTTATCACAGCTAGTAGCCATTGACAGAATGTAGACAGAATAGTGGCCTGATTCAGGATATGATTTCATATTCCCAATTCTTTCCACATTTTTATACCTCTTTCCCATCAAGGAGCTGAAGGTAGTGTTCATTCTCTCCTTTTATCCTCACAACAACCCTGTGAGGTAGGTGAGACCGAGAAAGAGTTTCTGGCCCACAATCACCCAGGAAGCTTCATGGCTGAGCAAGGATTTGAACCTGCACCTTCCAGGTCTAAGACCACTCAAGTAAATGGGACTTGATTCTCAGTAAATGAAGGTGCAATCCTAGGCACAGTTAGGCCAGCAGAGTTTGACTGGCACATAATGAGTGTTCGGACCACTCTCAGAATCAGGGGGGATAGCACATGTCTGTGTGCCATCCAAACATACCTTATGTCCAAACATACTTTATGGTGTCACTTGTGCCAGCCAAACTTTGCTGGCCTAACTGTGCCGGACAAACTCCCGGTTAGGATTGTGCTCTGAGTTTAGGAGTCCAGCTTCAGACCAGGATTCAAAGGAACAGTCCTTGGGCGCAAAGCAAGTTTTTCTTGTGTATGCTTTGAATAGCTGCTCAGTGGCATTCCTAGAGGGGGGCAAAACATTTTTTAAAGGAACTTGAGCTCCTGTGTCATTTGACGCCTCCAGAGCCATTCGTGATTTGGAGAGCTGGCTTGGAGGGTTTTTCTCCTAACCGCAAATGGCTCTGCATGCAAGCAGGAAGGCCACACGCACACACACAAAAGGAGTTCTTGTTGCTGAAGTTTTTCCTTCTTCTAACAAATGTATCTTCATAAGCAAGACCAGCCTTTGCCTCTGTGGCTAAAACGACAAGAGGAAAGCGGGGACAGCTCTATCGTTCAGCTCAAACTTCTTTTGGAATCTGCAACTTCTGGCCTGTTTGAGACAATGGGAAGATGTCCCAAGGAAGTCTGATGTCAATGGAGCAAGGCTTTTATACAGGAAAAGAGAGCAAAGCTGGTTCTCAGGAGAAAATGAACATAAAGGGGATCAACCCCCCAATATTTTGATTAGATTACAATAAAGCCTTTTCCCTCATAACATTTCATAAAGGCCCTGGATCAAAAACTCATTATGTTTTGTAGTTGCTTTTATTTTGGCTTTTGTGAAATGGCTTTTAAAGACAGCCCCCAGCAGTTACAGGCTCCCTTGATGTCTAAAGCCAGCTTAGAGTAATAAAAGAAAATAATTCTCTACACACAGGAAACATAATGAAAATATTTTTTGTAATGAATGTAGACTGTTGTATTCAAGGCTTTATTTTATCCAGACTTCTTTTCTTGACCCCGAGGGCAAGTGCTCATGAGAGCTGGTCTAAAGATACCCACAGGAACAAGGATGTAGTTTTTATTGCACCATTCCACGCAACGGCTATGATTCTAATGCCAGATGAAAATTGAACAGCTGCTGCCTGGCCTCCCCAGAACTATTTGCCACTGAAGATTCCAGCCACTGAGCAGAATCCTTTATTTCTCCTCTGGAGCCTCAGCACCCCCAATGTGCCTAGTATAGTCAGTAAAGGTGCAACACTGCACTAGGAATGAATGGCACACACCAATCCCATGGTATGGCGGGCCTGGCTTCTTGTAAGACAAAGGTTTCAGGAGGGGAGACCATGAGAAAAGTGATGAGGAAAAAAGTGAGAAAGTGATAGGAAATGTAGCCCAAATGCACTTTTTAACCCAGAGTGTAATTGATCTGTGGAACTCCTTGCCACAGGAAGTGGTGATGGCATCTGGCCTAGGTGCCTTTAAAGAGTTTTGGACAGTTTTCTGGAGGAAAATCCATTGCAGGCAACAGGCTAGGTTGGGTGGTGCAACTTCCTTATTTTAGAAGTAGGCTACCTCGGGATGCAAGATGCAGGGAACGGCAACGAGATGCACATTTCTCACACCCTGGTCTTGTGTGCTCCCTGAGACATCAGGTGAGTCACTGTGAGATACAGGAAGCTGGACTAGATGAGCCCTTGGCCTGATCCAGCGAGTCTCCTCTTATGTTCCCACCTCAGCATCCTCCTTGTTTGAAATTTAGCCAATATTCTGTACTTCCCACAAAGACTTCTAGCTACAACACAATCTATGAGTTTCGAATTGCTCCTATGTAGCAAAGGTGGGAATTTCATATGAAAACTGTAAGGCTTCAGTGCTACATAGTTAATATCACTGTTGGTGTACGCTCTGGGAATTAGGGCCAATAATCATCCCACAGTGCATGTGCAAGCAGTGTTTCACAGTGATGTTTCCCTTTATCTCTATATCTATCTCACCTTTATCTCTGTCCCACCTTTCAGGTGCAATTGTTGTGCTTCCGAAGAATATAGGTGGGTGTTGTTGTTGATCCTAGCTGTGTATAAGAACATGCCCCATTCTACCACATGCCCCAATCTTAGTACAGGTACATTATCCCCTGTCCAGACATCCAAAATCCAGACATCTTTGTCCAATTTTTTTTTAACTTTCTGAAGAAAGGTCTTGTGCTCAATCCCACATATAGGCTGTAAATTCAATTCTCTGCTCTGTGGTGTGTGCCTATACAGACTATGTTGAAAAATGTCCAAGAGGCCAGCAGACACCCAAATGGGTAACAGTGAAAAAAGCAAGAACAAACATTTCTCATTATACTTGTGCAATTATTCCAAAATACAGACACATCTGAAATCTGGACACCTTCCCAAACCAATCAATCTGGATAAGGTATAATCGACCTGTTATCATTAGAAGGAAGTTATCTTCTGCTTTGGAATTTGGAAAAGGTAAATTTGGTAAAGAATTTACCAAATTCTGACTTGCAAGTCGACAGAGAGATCAAGCGTTCCCCCCATTACAACGCAAACCACCCAAATGGCTTGTGACTTCTTTCTTGCTAGACTGAAAGTCATCACCTCGGTTTCATCCCTTAGGCATAAAAATGTTGCCAGATTTTGACACTGCTCTTCATCTAGTACATCCTATTACATTGCCTGTGGGCAGATATGGAGGAAAGCATTACAATATTGTTTGATGGAAGCTGGTTTCTTAAGCCAGTTACACTCTTTGTGTCTCGCTTTTCTGATGGAAAAGGAGGAAGGGAGCTGAAAAGCTCCACTGAAATGAATGAAAGCAGCTCTGATTGAGTCCCCCCTTCTGTGTTCTCCCCAAACATAACTAACACCTTCTGAAATCATCACTGTCTTTGTCATTTTCTTCTTTCATGTAGCCACAGTCTCATGATGGGTGCAGTGCTGTTTGCAGCTTCCACGCAGCGTTCAATTTTGTAACATTAAACTTGATTTTTAAAAAAACCAAAAGTTTGTACTTGTGACTCTGAAAGGATGTGTGAAGAAATCTACGAACAACAATAGACTTGTGCAAAGGTGACATCTTACTATGCATCCTTCCGGCAATCTGTCTTAGCCACCTGCAATTACCTTTGAAAAGCATGCGGTAGTTAGTATCTGTCTCCAAGATCACACATGGTAGTCAACACATCCCCACATTAACAGCAAATCAACATGGGACTTGACTGTTGAGGCTGTCAAGGGCTTCACTTAGCTTTTACCTGCAGCCGATGGAGTCAATACAAGAGCACAGTGTGAGATAGTCAATTCACACATGGTGTGTGGGGGTGTGGGAGGGTTCCGTAAAGTGTATTGTCACACAATTGATGAATATTCTGAGAAACATGGAGCAATGCTGTGAGAAGGAACATGATCACTGTGTAATCCAGTCTGGTTACCTGAATCTTTTGTCTCGCCAAATGCCTCGAAGTACTCAGCGCATATCAACTAAATTACAGAGTGCCACAAGCAGAATACAAGCAGGGAATGAGCTCAGGCTGCCTGCATAGCCGGTATGGTAAGAGATTAGGCCAAACTAATCAAATTCCCACAACATCCATCTCAATTTATTTTATCTTTTTTACATAGCATATGTCTTGAAATGAGTGCAGCAGAACAACAACAACAACACTGCGTACAGATTGAATACCCTTCAGTGTGGGAGAAAGGCACATAATAATAGTTCATAACTATATATGAAATATAGTTCATAACTATAAATAATAGTTATGAACTTACCTATTTTATGTGATGATGAAAATTCCATGTAGCTATGGGCCAAAACGTCCACTTTTGAGAGTCCCTTATGCCAAAGGAACTATAACACAGAAAGGCACCTATTTCTACCTTTTCTTTATAGGGTTGTATATCATCCCTGCTAACTGGGCAAGAGGCACTTGTTCAAGTGGCGTTCCTCTTATGTTTAGCAGGGAGAGAGTAA
This sequence comes from Lerista edwardsae, assembly GCA_029204185.1. Taxonomy (NCBI): domain Eukaryota; kingdom Metazoa; phylum Chordata; class Lepidosauria; order Squamata; family Scincidae; genus Lerista; species Lerista edwardsae. The sequence goes on from JAJKFI010000031.1 coordinate 5,925,638, forward strand.
TTGTCCCTCTTCACCCCAGCACAGTGTCTTTCTAGTGGCTATTGCTGGTGGTGTTCTGCATATTTTTTAGTGAGCCCTTTTGGGACAGGGAGCCATTTAACTTTATTATTATTATTATTATTATTATTATTATTATTATTATTATTATTTGCCTGTAAACCGCTTTGTGTTGAAAAGCAGTATACAAATACTGTTCGGTGATGATGTTGATATATGTGTGTCTGTTTTCAGCAAAAAATGAGTGGTCAATTAAAAAAAATATGGGATTTCTGTTTAGAACAGATGGAACTGTGCTAAGGACATGATTCTAGTCCAGTGCATGGTTCTGGAGGTACATGATGAATCTACCTTTTAAGTGCTAAGCATACCTAGGTCTGATAATGCCTACAGGAGAGACCTCTTGGTTTCCCTATGCAAAAATCTTGAGTTCTCCAAAGGAAGAAAGGTGGAATATGGATGTAATCCATAAAGAAGTAAAATACAAAAATATTGCATTTCACAAGCTTGTGAGGAAACGGTCTCTGCAATCATTTAACACTAAGCTCTTCCATTTGCTTGCCCCTGCAGTGTTAGAGCCCAATCCAAAGGCCCTTATCTCCAGCAGTATGTGTGTACTGCCAGTATATGCAGTGGTGTCATTCAAATGATTTAGGAACAGGAACTCACTTTTGATTGGCACTTGTCGGGAACCCGGAACCAGCCACGGAGCCCGTTAGGATCCGGAACGCCCGTCCTGGTCCGTTCCCCCTGAATGACATCACTGAGTATATGTGTAAAAGTGCTGCAAATGTGCTGTGAAGAACGTTTGTGACCCAGTGGGAGGAGGGATTGCTGGTGCTGGGCTTGTGCTAGTGACTGCCCAGGTTCAGTGCCAAAAGGATGGGCCACTGGCACCCCACCAGGGCCACCAACCAATAAGGGCTTTCGGAGCAGGGGAAGAGGTGGGGAGGGGCAGGAAGAGGGGAGGATGGGGCCCTCATGGGGGGGGGCATGACGGTGGTTGTTACTGTCGGATCCTATGCCCCGCCTCAGACCGGCCAGCCCAGCATGGGGCTGCTCGAGTCTGTGCTGGCAAAATAGCCTGTGAAGTAGCCCTATTGTGGGGGCTGAAGGAGACCCTGTGGCTGCCACAGATCCCATGGGATGCAACGATAGCCATTTTGCTATCGCTGCTCCTACAGGACCTGGGCAGCTTAGGACTGGGTTGTTCCTTGCCAGAAATAAACAGCATATCAGTTTACAATGGTCCACCTGGTTCCGAGAAATGTGAAGGAACAAATATATTTCAGATTGCGATATTTGCTAGCACCATAGTCCAAAAATCTTGCCCTTGTGACCATCCCCATCCTTTATAACAAACCTACTGTGCCCAGCCTTTCCAGTATCTGAGACAGCACGCCACACTGAATCTGTCACTAAGAGAATACACCAAGCTGAATTGCCTGGAAATTACTACTGTATGCACTGTCAGTTTGAAAGTATATTCCCAAGATTTTTCCTGAAATCATTATTTTGTTTGTTACAACAGATCCAACTCCCTCATCGGAGCATAAGAGGGTTTTCCTGAAATATTTATGCCAGTTGTATTCTTATACTAAGGACACGCTTTGGCGCAAAGCACAGGAGTCTGAAACAAACATCCAATTTGAATTAGGTTCCTGTATTTTCTGTTTAATTTGGATAACAAAATGCTTTAATTGCAAATATTGATAGTATATGACACTAAAACTGCAATCTTTTGTCCACTTTCCTGCTAGAAAGCTCCGCTGAATATGCACAAAATTACCTCTGGGTGAACTAGCACAACTAGGGACGTGGTGGCGCAGTGGGTTAAGCCGCTGCTGCTGGGCTTTCGACCGCAAGGTTGGGAGTTCAAGACTGCGCGACGGAGTGAGCTCCCGTTGCTTGTCTCAGCTTCTGCCAACCAACAGTTCAAAAGCACCTAAATGCAAGTAGATAAATAGGGACCACTTTGGTGGGAAAGTAACGGCATTCCATGTGCTACGGCGTAGAGTCATGCCAGCCACATGACCACGGAAGCTTGTCCTTGGACAAAACGCCGGCTCTACAGGCTTTGAAACAGAGATGACCACCGCCCCATACAGTCGGTCACGACTAGACCATTCGGTCGCGGGGAAACCTTTACCTTTAAACTGGCACAGGATTACACTGGGAGTCTCTCTTCAGAAGTTCAGAAGACAGAACTATTTGTTTAAAAACTTCTCATTAGTGCCCTAGCTGAGTTCAAACCAGTTGTTCTCTGTTTTGCAACCAGATGAGGATATTTCTGCATATGAGCTTTGGTGCTATTTTCCAAAAAACTGAGTCCCTGGTGCAGATGTTGCCTCAGCTGCCATGTACGTGATGGCCTGTCAGCATACCCAATCCTAATCATACACTATGGCGATGGAAAGCATATTCCATCAGCATAAAGCACTGTCCGTCGGGAGCACCAGGTCCATGCAGCTGGATCCTTTTTGACTTCATTCCCTCCTTTTTAAAATACAGGGAGCATAGTGGAAGGCAGAGCCAGCATTGCAAGCATTGGAAGGCAGAGCCAGCATTGCAAGCCAGCATTGCAAGCATTGCAAGCCAGCATTGCAAGCATTGCAAGCAGCATTGCAAGCAGCCCACTGCAAAACATTTTCAAGGTCCCCCCACTCTCACAGTCCCCTCTACTCACCAGGATGAGGAGCAGCGACAAGACACCCAGTGCGGTGTCACCGCTAGCTGCTCGTTTCAAGCCAATCAGATTCAGAGGCGGGCGTGAAGGAGGTCTGCCCAGATGAAATGCCTTGTTTGCCGTGCTCTCCTTGTGACGCCACAGCCTGAAGATTCCATGCTGGACCATCAGCTACAGTGCAAGGACCCCCAGACATGGGGCCCAATGTGGTCAAATTGCCGTGAGGCTGGCCCTGGAGGAAGGAATGTTAGCAATGGTGGAGGAAGCCTCTACTGAACTGCCCCCTTAGGCAACTGCCTCAGAGCGCAATCCTAACCAGAAGTTAGACCGGCATAGTTAGGCCAGCAAAGTTTGGCAGGCACAAGGGACACTGTAAAGTAGGTTTGGACCACTCTCAGAGTCAGAGAGGCCAGCACATAGGCATGCGCCATCTACCCTGACTCTTGAGAGTGGTCCAAACACACTTTACGTTGGCTTTTGTGCCAGCCAAACTTTGTTGGGCTAACTGTACCAGCCTAACTCCGTGTGGAGGAGGCTGGTGGATTGTGAGTGATAGAGTTAACATGACGAAGTAAAGTTAAGGGCAAATCTTATTTGCTCATTACATGATGCTCGTGATTATGCTGGGGATCATGGCTAGCACTTGGGGCATTTAAGTTGTCCTTCTTGGACATTAGGTATTTGACTGCAAGTGCTCTCTGGTGTACACTTTTGCCAGTCTGGCTTTTTTTTACTCCCTTCCCAGAGTGCCTGCCTCCAAGGAAAAGAACATCAGGGTTCATGGAAAAAAAAAATATTTATTTTCTTTAATCAGTGTAAAACTTGCTTTAAAATGGCCAAACCAGTGAACAGTTTAATTTAAAGCAATTGCATTAAATACACACACACACAAACAAACAAAACTTCTGAGAGTGGTCCAAACACGCTTTACAGTGGCTTTCATGCCAGCCAAACTTTGCTGGCCTAACTGTACCAGCCTAACTCCAGGTTAGGATTGTGCCCTCAGTCTGCCTCATAGATAGATCAGACTTGCTTTGTGTTAAGAAAATCCCAAGCTCAGTCCCTTGCACCTCCAGGACAAAGGACCTTAAGTTGTATGTTTGGCAAAGGTATGCTCTGCCTGAGAACTTGGAGGTACCCTGCCAGTCAGAGTAGTCATAATGAACTGGATAAGTGGTCTCCAAACTCTGGCCAGGGGGGCATATCTGGTGACCACTGTTTCCCTCTGCTGGGTGGCTGGTGCTTACCATTCCGCCAGGGAGTATTGTGGACAACCGTAGCGTCCATGTGTCACCACATCCAGCTGCTTTTGGGTTCTGTTGCCCCAGCAGGCTATGCACCTGGTGTTCTAGGCAGGCATGGATGGCCACAGGGACACCTGGGAGCTGTAGCTGTCCCATCGCTCCCCGGTGGAACGATAAGTGTTGGTTGCACCGGGGAGGTTTTTAGGTGCTGCAGGAGTGTACAGTTTGGAGTCCGCTGGACTAGATAGACAATGATCTGACTCAGTATAAGCTACTTCAGCCATTCAGTAAATTAGCTGGGAACAACATAGGGCGCAATCCTAATCAACTGTCCAGCTTCGGGGTAAGGGCAATGCAGCTCTGAAATAAGGGAACAAAAATTCCCTTACCTTGAGGAGGCCTCTGTGACTGCTCCCTACGCCCAAATGCAGGATGCAGCACATGCCCCAATGGCATAGCTATGTCGGTGCTGGAAAGTTGGTTAGGATTGCACACATACACTTCAACGCTCCATTTGGAGTACAGTCCCAAACTGGAAGCTGATTACGAAGCTAAGCAATTGAATCAAAGTTGAGTCAACATAGTTGTAACACAAGTTCCCGGAACATTCCTATGACTAGGCCATGAATTATCCCTTAATTATCCATGCGTTTCAGTGGCACACAGCCTTTACAAATCAGCCAACCTTAAGAACTGTGACTTTCCATATATGTTTAATTGTTGTACTGTGCAGACTTATGCTAGGATCTCGTAATGTATTTGCTGCTTTCCAAAATCTCCAGTTTAAATTACCAACTGGAGAATATTTATTGCTTTACAGAAACTTATAAATATATCCATAACCACTACAGAGTCTAGGATGAATGCTAGGAAATAAATGCTTCCATAAATTATCCATTTTTTTCTTACATGTAGGAAAACCTAAATTAAAGCAATAGTGATAATAAATTCCAGCAAATTGTACTGTGCAAGTATTCATATGATGTCAGAATTAATGTAAATTTTCTATGTTTGTACCAATAGATGGTGCTAGCAATTGACATATTTTTTCTATCATTTTGACTCAGTTCATAAAACTCTTGTAGAATTGCTGGAGAAAGAAACATATACTCCATCCATTCATGAGCCAATTAAAGCAGGAAATGTCACCACGTTGATAGCTAGGTTTTTGAGACACTGAATCAAAACCTCTCACTAATGTCCAACTGGAATGGGGTAGCTTGGAAGTGAATGTAGTAGCTTCCCCCTGCCCCAACCAGATTTATTAGGATAACTACATTTTTGTTCAGTCAAGATTAGACAGGTTACAGGTATCAAAGAATTTGAAGGCTACAAATCCACCAAATAGCAGAATGGGATCATATAAGGGCCAAATCAGACATTACATGAAATGTGTGATGTGGCCTGAATTTTTGTGCTTTTTAAAATTAAGAATCGAATGGGGGGGGGGGGGCTGCAGAAAGGGAATGGAAACCTAGAACAGTGGTTGGAGAGCTTTAGAACTTTCCCTTGCTGTGGTTCCATGCCCAATCATAACTAGTTGCCCACTATTATAAAGAGAAAAAAATGATAGAAAACAAGTGAGAAGTTCCCCCCCACTTTAAAATAGCATGCAAGGTCATGATTGGGACCAGAAGTATGGCAATGATAAAATCCAAATGCCCCCCCCCCAAGTCCTTTCCCTATGGCCTGCTGCACCAAGCCATTATTTTTTAAAAAACCACAATATCTGAACCACTGAGCTGCATTACATGTTATGTGTAACAACTGATTTGTCTCCAGATTGCAAAATCTCTTGTAAGTCAAGAGGATGGTTCACATTATTTACACAAGCAAACACAATTTTTTGTACTATAGCCTTGCAGTCAAAGATTGGGTTCGCTAGTACAAATCAATGTGTGAGATCTTAGGAGACCTCTAGCAGCCACAAGTCCACTTGTGTGTGTGCACTTGTGTAAGTGAAGCTTAGGTCTATGACCTTCTAAAGTAGGAGTGTCAAACTTGTTTCATATAGTGAGCAGAATAGCATTTATGGCACCTGCTGAGGGCTGGAAATGACATCATTAAGCAGGAAGTGATGTCATTAAGCAGATGATGGCTAGAAATAAGCACTTCGTCCTCACACAGAAACTCATTAGCTGCGAACGACAGAAGAGAAAATGTGTGAATCTTGTTCATAATGTCAAGATATGACAGGGAGAGCGGACATGCTGAGAGAGTCCAGTTAACATTGGGGCCAGAGAAATGGCTTCAGGAGGCTGCATCCAGCCTGCAGGCCTTATGCCTGACATCACTGCTCTAAATATATCTTTTTAATCTTTTTTTCTATCCCCCAACTTCCAGAATTTCCTTCTCTTTCCTTTGTCCAGTCCAGAAACCTGCATCTCCCTTTTCAACTTCTTGGCTTCTCTGAGTAAACAAAACTTGGATTTCCTTCATTATTAGCTTCACATGATGTCAGTGGCATAGCTGGAAGGAGTGCCGCCTCAGGGCACACTTTCAAGGGCCACCCCCACTTAACCCTCCTAACATGACCAGAGCTCTGCATCCAGAGGGCGTTCTGGAAAGCTTCCCTGAACCCTTAGAAGGCCTCCAGAAGGCTGAAAATAGTGACTTCTGGTTTTTTGGCCAAAAACTGGAAGTGATGGCTTTTGGCCTTCTGGAGGCCTTAGAAGGCCTTTTGAGGGGCGAGGAGACTGCACCCAGCCTCCCCGGCCCTGAGAACACTCTCCAGACACAACTGGAGCACAGCAAGGGCAGGCAGCATCCGGGGGGACAGCATTGCTGCCCCTCACAGAGGGTCACCCTGGGTTCTGTGACCCCCCCCTCAGCTACGCATATGCATGATGTTGTTGCATTTTATAAGGCAATATATATTATCTTAAGGGATGTGGTGGTGCTGCAGGTTAAACCACTGAGCTGAGCTTGTTCACCAGAAGGTTGGCAGTTTTGAGACTGCATGACGGAGTGAGCTCCAGTTGATTGCCCCAGCTCCTGCCAACCTAGCAGTTCAAAAGCATGTAAAAATGTGAGTAGATAAATAGGTACCACTTCGGGGAGAAGATAATGGCATTTGTGCGCTACAGTGTATGGCTACATGTGCTGGCCACATGACCATGGAAGCTTGTCTTTGGACAAAGAGCCTGTTTGCTCTACAGGCTTAGATCAGAGATGAGCACCGCCCCCTATAGTCGGTCATGACTAGATCATTCAGTCGTGGGGAAACCTTTACCTTTTTATATATTATCTTAATTAAATTTGAGAGTCCTGAATAGCAACTCGACGTGGTAGAGAACTATGTGGGAAAGGTGTTGGGCAGGCTCCTTAACCTTATACCCTTCAGCTCGTAATGCCATGGATAGTGTTTTTGCCTCTAGGGGAAGACAATTTCCTTCAAGTGGCTGGTAGCCAGAGCTGGCCGCATGCTGAGGCAGCAGATTGTCGGGCAACAGGGGGGACAACATGAGAGAACACAGGCTTGGCATCATGAGACTGCCAGGCCCATTTACTCACCACCACCTGACTTGCACTTGAAAATGAAGAGAGTAGAAGATGAAGTGGAGGAGTGGTGGGTGTGGGATTTGAGTGGTGCAGGCATGCTCTAGCCTTCCACTCTCTTTGCTGAAACTTTCACTCTGCCCTCTCCTTTCCAAAAAAAAAAAAAACATGAGGAAGAAATAGTTGTGCTCACATGGAGGTTCTGCTAGCTCTTTGAGCCAGGCAGTAGTTGCAGGCAGGGCCAGCTCTAGCAGCAATGGGGCCCAATGTGGGTCATTCCTGCGGGGGCCCCAACCCTCACTGTGGGCCCCCCCCCACTCACCAAGAAGAGTGCTGTTGGTGCCGCGTGCAAAGCATGGCACATGGTTGGTGGTGATATGATAACGTCACTGCCAACTGCTTCCAGGAGGCCCGTTTTGAACTGTGCAGAGGCAAGGGCAGGTGGGAAGGCCCCAAGTTAAGCTGCTCTGTTCTCCCGACTGACTTACAGTTCATAGAAATCCCAGTTGCAGCAACAGATGATATGGTTGGTGAGCTGGTGCGGGGGCCCCTGAAGAGCGGGGCCAGTGTAGTCATGCACCCGGTTCTCACCGGTTCCCAAGAACCGGTTTCTAAATGAGCTGGCCCCGCTCACGGCAGCTGGCCCGCCAGTGCTGTCATGCAGCTGGAATGGCGTTCCGGTTGTTACAATTAGTGGAGTCCGCCCACTTAACTCATTGCTGGCTCCTTGTTTTTTTTGCTCCGTTTTTTTTGCTTTGCACTTCGTGTTGGTGTGTGTGTTTTTTGCTTTGCACTTCATGGGTTTTTTGTGTGTGGCTCCCTTTGTTAATTGGACCAGAAAACAGGGCCATTTCCCGCCCATTTGAATTTGAATTTCAATTGCAAGCAGAGGCAAATCTAAGGGAGGGCAAAGCTCTTAAGTTTTGAAAGAAGCCTTACCTTGCAGTGGAATCACTCCTCTCCTGCACCATTTTAGCCAATCCTCACAGGGAAAAGCAACATCTTGGCGTTGCTTACTGGCTACAGCAGCAAGGGAGAGGAGCAGTGGTGACATGGAGGGGAAAGGCACCGGAACCTGCATTCCAGAACCTAACCTTAGGGCTGGCTCCGCCCACTCATTGCTGGCTTTGTTTTTTGTTGTTGTTTGCTCCGTCCCCCAGCCTCTCTGTTAAGTGCTCCTAGAAATGCAGACCTCTCTCCCCCCCTTGCAGGATCGCCCCCCCCCAGCCTCTCTGTTAAGTGCTCCTAGAAATGCAGACCTCCCTCTCCCCCTTGCAGGATTGCCCCCCAGCCTCTCCTTTAAGTGCTCCTAGAAATGCCTTTCCTTTCAGACTTCCCTTGCAGGATCGTTGTGCATGAAGAGATTTTGTGTGAGCACAGAGCTTAGCATTGCTGCACTTCCTTGTAGCCTGCAATTCACTATATCGATCTTTGTGGAAGTTGATTTTCCCTGTGTTTGGAACTGTGGTGAGTTCTCTAGAAAAGTGTAAAGGGAAGATGTACACGTAGTTGTTGTTCTTTGTGGGTGTCATGAAATTGTGGTCTTATGTGAACCTGGTTAGTTGGGAGAGAACTACTCAAGTGTAAATGGCTCAGGTGGGGGTGATTAGTTCATTGATATAAAGTTAAAAGCCTCAGGGAACAGACCCCTTTGGCTGCTCTCAGGGAAGGTTAGCCTCGCTATGTGCTGTGGAAGTTGGTTGTAGTCAGTCAGTAAGGTAAAAATCCTATAGGATTTTTTGTTGTTGTTTTTGTCCTTTGAGTTCCTCTCAGTTAAGTTATAAACAAAGGGGTTGATTATTGTCATTTTAATATTCAGGTTTTATGGTACAGAGCCTCTGTAGTTTATTTATAACTCTTAATATATGTCAATAAAATTGGGTTTTTTACTTCTGTTATTTGGCTTTCTTTTAAGAGGGGTTTTTGCCCAGGAGCTCCCTTTGTTGTGTTGAGCCTGGGCTGGTGGCAGCAGCAGCTACACCTGAGGAGGGGAGTTACACCCCCCTCCCAATAGGTTAACTAGATTTCCTCCCACAAGGTTTGTTGCTTTTATTGCTGGAATCTTAAATGATGTGGGTACTACTTTAAAGCAACATTATTTGACATAGTGAAGCACGAGATTTCTCCTGTCTCTCTTGAGAAGCAAGAAATTTCTTGTGAATATGAGACATAGTCTGTGACCATTCATAGGTCTACTAAAATGACATGCAGCATCCTGTTGGTCTGGATGGCATAAAATGAAGCTTGAACTGGGGATACTGTGGACTAGTAACTTGCAAAGTGGATCACTATATGATGTAAATCCAAGTAGGAATCATAGTTCAGTATGATGGTTTCTGTGAATTAAGCTGTTGTTAAAGGCTGGTTTTCCCTCCTGCCAACTCTAAAGTTTGCACAGCGTTGATTACCCAGTGCAGTTATTTACAGGTGATAATTATTATTAATTGGGCATGATCCAGTGTAATTTAAGTGCTTTTACATTGCATTGATTTTGAGTAGTCAAACATGTGCTTAACTCTCCCTCCAGTTGAAATCCCTAAGACATAAAGACTGATCTAAACTGTTTACTCAGAAGTCAGCCCCATTATTTTCAGTTGGATCTTCCAAAAAGACAGGCTTATACTTGCAGACTTATGCATATATATTGCTGAATGGCTTACTCTTTAGAAAGTGTGTTTAGAATTTCAGCCTTGAGAACTATTGGCTGAATTCTGCCCATAATTGTAAAGATTATCCTATTTTCCTGTGTCATTGCATTCCTCCTACCTCCAAATCACTGACAGTATGATGGGTTTAGAAGACCTTGTGTACATTCTGAGAACTCTTTAGAGTATGGTCAGGCACACACAGCCCAAAAGAATTAGATTGGGAAGAGTTGACGTCCCCCTTCTCAGGCCTTCTTAACATGCTCTGAGATGATCTGGAATAGTTTGGGAATTGTTGGGTCTGCTTGATGACATCACTTCCTGCCATGACATCACTTCCGGTGGGCGGACCCCAACAAGTGCCAATCAAAAATGAGTTCCTGTTCCTAAATCATTTGAATGACACTACTGCTTATGATGTCACTTCCAGTGGGCGGACCCCAACAAGTGCCAATCAAAAGTGAGAACCTGTTTCTAAATCATTTGAATGACACCACTGAGCGGGGCCCAATGTGATGACATTGGTCACATTGGCTTAAAGCCGGCCCTGGTTGCAGGTGGAATCATAAGTACCTGAAGGTCACCCTGAAGCCCAGGGCCTCCAGGCAGCTTGCGTGAAGCAGATTCAGACTCCATGCAGAGGCGTCATGCAGCCGGAACGCTGGGTGGGAGGAACGGGTGAGCAGCAGCCCACCCATTGCATTCCGGCCCATTTCGCCGTCTTCCCCACGGGGCGGGGAAGACGGCGAAACGGACCGGAATGCAATGGGCGAGCTACCGCTCACCCGTTCCTCCCGCCCAGCATTCCGGCTGCATGATGCCTCTGACTCCATGTATTTGTAACTGAAATTTCTAGATTCTGGGTGATACAAAAGATGTTTTGGTGACCAAAGTAAAGTGGAACAAAGGCGAGGGTGCTCAGCTAAGAGGTGTCAGCAATCTGGCTTTTGTTTTTATAGCAACTGCAAATACCTCCTTCCTTTTGATTATACACACAGTCAAGAAATTCAGGATTAACGAAGCCTAATTTAAAAATACAAAGCAAAGGATCCAGGCCCAATACTGCCACCACCTCCTCCTCCTCATTCTGTTGCAGGCGGCTTACTTGCGAATAAATTGAAGAGCCTAGAAAGTAGGTTCAGCATAATAGAAATTCTATTTGCCTGCAATTAAAAGCAAGTTTACAGACCAGAATATTCTCACCCTCTTATCTACTTGTATGACTCTAATTAATGTCAGATAGTTTTCTAAGAACATCTGAAGAGAAAAACAAAGACTACTCATGCAAGTAGAAAATAAAAGATGCTCTTGAAGAAAAACGTAGAAAAGGCTTTCAGAAACTGTTGTTAGTGTAGGTAATACAACAGATGAGAGTCTGAAAAATGCAGACAACCTCAAGGCAAAAATAATATTAATGATATCATCCATCATCATGATATCAGTGGTCAAATAATACTTCTATTTTTCTGAATATGTCCTTATGGGTGCAATCCTAACCAACTTCCCAGCACTGACATAGCTGTGCCAATGGCATGCCTTCTGCATTCTGTACTGGAGTAGTAGTCACAGAGGCCTCCTCAAGGTAAGGGAGTGTTTGTTTCCTCACCTCTGAGCTACATTGCCCTTAACCCAGTGCCGGAAAGTTGGTTAGAATTGTGTCCTATGAGATATAGGACCCAATGTCTCATTGGGCCCTCATTGGGCTTCTTCTGCTGATGCACATGCATCGAAGAAGCCTGCACTTCATCCAGTTGTGGGGGCAGTCCAGAAGTCTCCTCAAGGTAAAGGAACTTTCATTTTCTTACTTTGGGATAAGCATCTACTATCCCAGTGGGACTCCCCAGATCTACACCAGCTACTTTGCTGATGCTGAAGCAAGGAGATTGAAAGCGCAGTCCTAATCTGGAGTTAGACTGGCACAGTTAGGCCAGCAAAGTTTGGCCAGCACAAGGGCCACTGTAAAGTGTGTTTGGACCACTCTCGGAGTCAGGGAGGATGGCACACATCTGTGTGTGGGCCTCTTTAACTCCGAGAGTGGTCAATGCATACTTTAGGGTGTCCCTTGAGCCAGCCAAACTTTGTTGGCCTAACTGTGCCGGCCTAACTCCCGGTTAGGATTGCACCAGTGATGTCATTCAGGGGGAACGGACCAGAACGGGCGTTCCGGATCCTAACAGGCTCCGTGCCAATCTTGTCGGGGTTCCGACAAGTGCCAATCAAAAGTGAGTTCCTGTTCCTAAATCATTTGAATGACACCACTGGATTGCACCCTAAGGGAGAGGAAAGGTGTCATTCTCTGAGAGTGGCACCCGGTGCTGCCCACATCAACTGCACCCCCTTGTAACATCACTGGGTGGGAAGTTCAGCATGTGACTGCCACCAGTATCCACCCCCTTCTCTATTCCACCCCAATTCCTTCCTGCTCTTGATCTTGCTGGCACGTTTAGAACGTCACAGAGCTTGGCTGGAGCTCTCCTGTGTTGGAGGTAGTTTAGAAATACTTTAGATGTGTACAGTTGGTTCTGCTATCTACAGAAATGCCAGGTCAGATACAATTTCCTCTTTGCAGCGACATCCTGGGCCCAATTGGAATGTTCCATGTGGAGCAATTAATAAGGTTCACATGAGCTCCCCCTCCCCAAATAATAAATTCCTACCATTTCTTGCATGTATTTGCCCAGAAACACATTTCTACATGCTTATTCGTTGTCAATAACGATACATAAAAGCAAATTCACTGGCAATCACAATGAATACAAGGACATTCTGCATACCTGAATTTCAACCTGCTTTACTAATTCCACTCCACTTAATCCGATTGTGGTTTAGAATCAAGGACAAAAAGTGGCAGTGAGGACAAATGGAGAAACTTATTATGAAGCGTTGAAATAAGATGCCATAGAGGAAAGTAGAGTTGTATGATTTACTTAAGAGTATGATATTCACATCATCATGGATATGCCAATCACAGCACCCTGAGAAATCGTTCCATCTGGTAATTCTGCTCTTTATAGCACCAAAATGAGTTTCTACAGCAGATACCAAGCATAGAAACATGCATTACCATTTCTAAAGATAGCACTGGGACAATGTTACTTTTTTTTAACCATACAAGCCTATTATACAGATATGACATTATTCAAAATTCTGGTGGAAAGGAAGAGATGATGGGTTGGGAGACAAAAAAAACCAGGAGAATTGGAAAAACATCACACTGGGTCTAAGAAGCTGACAAATAGTGTGTTATTGGTGCAAAAATATATGAAGAGATGAGGAATGCTGACTTTCATATTTTGATTGAACATAATGAAGCACATTTTGGGCATCAGGGCTTGAATGAGAACTCAAGCCCTTCTGAATTCATCATATGAGCATGTTTACATGTTGTTTTTAGAATACAAAGTTATGAAAATTGTCTTTCTTAAACCAGAAGGTATATTCTTGGACTGGAACCATTCAAAAGCACTCTTAGAGTGCAACCCTGATCATCTTTCCCATCTTTGCACCCTCAACTGTTCTTGCAGGTAGAGACTTTTTATGTGTTTGATGATATCATCGATCTGCATTACTGTGGGCGCAATCCTAACCCTACACTAAGCCCCTCAAAAGTTATCCAGGCAGCCCAAACCTAACTAATTCCCCTCATGACAATGAAGCAGCACCAAGGGGAGGTTTGGCCTCCTCGGGGTAAAGGAGCTGCCAGTCTGCCTGGTCTAGTTGGATCTTTCCCTGCTCCATAGGTGGTGCCAGTCCACATGGACCTATCAGGGCAGAACAAGTCACAGAACAAGTCACAACCGCACACACGTGCTTGTGTGCTCACTTCTCTTTGTATTGACAGGTTGTTTATAGTGTGTAGTATGACACACGCAGCTCTTCAACTGAGAAATATATTTACGTTTTTTCTTGGAATTCATTTGTAAACAAACACCATAAAATCAGTCTGGGGTAACCAGCTACTTCTCTAAAGAAGGAGGTTACGAAGCTGTTGTCATCGACTCATGCTTTAACCTGCAGATCTGCACTCATGAGCAGTGAGGTCTAGAACCATTGCTAAGGTTTTATTTTGGAGCTTGACAGATAGATGTGAAAAATGTGGACTTGCTGTGTTGAAGTGAGCCATTTCTCCCATCTCTGCCTGGGCACCTGTCCTTTAGGTAGGTAGCATTCAAAAGATTACAGCGTAGTCCAAATGCCAGGTCTTTCACATCAGCTTATAGGGGAACGTTGAGAGTGCTAAAGCAATATGGTTATGAACAGCCACTTCACCCCCCCCCCCCACCCCCCCCCAGTTTATTAAGAAATGGTATTGGATAGGGTTCAGCAAGCCCTATGGGGGAAATCTGCACAAAAGAAATTATACAGTACGCAACCCTTTAAAAATAAAATTAAAAGAGCTGTTATTTCATCACCAATGGCTGCCATTAATGTGCCGTTCTGGAAAGGAGCTTGACGTATCCCTGGACAGCACATCTGTTAACTGTATATAAACTGCAATCAGTTAAATAGATTTTCCAACAAATGGCTTGTCAAAGCCTTAACACAGGAATTACTTACATTCGCTGCCAGCCATTCACTGCTCCTTTTTAACTGCCCATCCTATGCCCACGCACAGGAGCATGAAATACAGAAAAATGGGCTCCATTATTATCTAGAACCTTAAGAGAACAAACAGATTGTTTCACGTTTCCCTGAATGATGAGACGTTCCAGTGGCAACACTATCCAGTTTACAGCGCAATCCTAACACTGCCCTGAACTGGCCCAAGTCCCCTGTACTGGCTTCCAAGTGTCACAAGTGTATGTACTATAAAGCATGTTCATGGCTACTGGGGAGCAAGCTGGTCCACACATGGACATGTGCTGGCCTAGCATCTCTGGACCCGCACCAGGACAAGGTGAGTTAGTGTAGTGGGAGGGCTGGGGAGTAGAACTGGGCAAGGGGGATCATTGGAGGATGTGAGCCCCCACCAGCTTACCAATTGTCAAAAAAAAACAAACACAGATGATGTTCATTGACAATTTTAGGGTCCAATCCTATGGGCTGGAGCACTGGTCCTATGTGCAGACTGCCAGCTCTGGGTATCGTGAATGTACCAGAAAGCATGCTCATGGAAACTGGGGAGGAAGGAGCCCCAGCGCTGGGCTAAGGCCAATCAGTGCTTGCCCCAGCACCATGAGGATGTCTGCAGAGAGTGGCCAGCATTAATTAATATCACCAGCTCATGGAACAGCTTGTTGGGGTGGGGGAGGGCAAGGGAGGGCGGAACTGGGTGGGGGGCGCCGCCGGCCCCGGCGGGGCCCGGAGACGGTGGCAGCGTCTCCTGCCATATCCTGTACTCCCTCCCTGGCCAGGCAACCTGAAATGGACTCAATAGCGCGTACGGACTCAAGGAGATTCATTGTCATCAGCTGCATTGTGCCCAGTGTAAAGGAGCAAATGCTCTCTTACCCTGTAGAGACTCTGGTGGCTGCCTTGGTGCCCACAGGATACAGCTGTGGCCATTTCAGCACTGCTGTTCCTCCGGGTGCTGAGGCATCATAGGACTGAACTGCCCGTGCCTTGTCAGTGTGCTGTGAAATGAAAAAGATTGAAAATCACTGCCCAAGCGGCTGAACCTAGGGCAACTGGAAAATTAAATTCAGCTTCGTTAAATTAATTCTGGAGCAGATCTGAATGGGTCTGCCGATCTGTAGGTGGAAACAGTAACACCTAGTGGTGAGGGGACTGAATCCTTCCCCAGATCTTTGTCCCTGACCCTCCCTATGCCCCCAGGTCACCAGACTTATCATTCATCATTACTTCCCGCCTTCTTGCCTGCATTTACCTGCCAACTCTGAGTAAGTACTGAGACGGCAGCATTCTGCAATTTGAGGAATTTCAGTAGCAGAGCTGGTATTTCATACTGGCAACCCTTCTAAAATGTTACCTGCTATGTGTCTTTTGTTTTCTTTTTGTGTCTGCAACTTTAATCAGTAAGTACAGCCAAAACATTTCCTGTGATGAGTGTTTGCAGCAGGTTTTAGTGGGAACAAGGTTTGATTTTCAATGAGGGGAGAATTTAGTCCCCAATTTCTTGGCAGCTGGGAAGCTAGTCAATCATTTGTTCAACGTATTTAGGTTAATGTCATGAATATCATGATTTTCAGAGGCTGCACTCTGGCTCCTGAAAATCAATGGGAGTTTTGCCGTGGAAGCAGGATTGCACCCTAAGTTTAACATTAATTTGGTTTGCTTAAGCCTTTTAATTTTTTGATATAATTAAAGCAGGGGGGTCAGAACTAGGGCACAATTATCCATGAGCCATAAAAATGTCTCCGTGACAAACTTGTGGTTCTTTTCTAACCCAAAGCGGGTTTACTAGTTTTCTAGGAGGGAACAGTAAACCACAGGGGACCAGAGGTCTCATCGCTCAGAGCAATATGACATAAAACCACACTGATTAAGATCAGCTTCATTCACACATGCCATGAATACTGATACTCCGTTCAAATGAAATCCATATATCCTGGCTTATAATGGTGGCTCGTAGAACTGGTTAATTAAAGGAGCAGCAAAAATGTACCAGTATGCATAGACAACATTTTTCTTCAAATTATCTTGCAAAGGCTGTGGGCTGCCTTCAACAAGAAAGTCCTGGTAATGTCAGAGGCATTTTTTAAAGTGGGAGTCTGTGATAGTATTGTATAATTTCGTCAATTTCTATGATGGGCAGCCCACTCCTACTTAAATCCCCCCCCCCACCGATGCAGCCGCAGTTATCATCTCTTCATAATGCTGGAATAAAGCATAGTGAGGTACATTTTGCTAGCCTTGCATGACACCCCCCCCCAATAATTCAATGGGCTACATATATTTTCCATTTAATCCCCAACACAGACCCGCCCCATGACTGAGCATAGCTCCCTTAGAGTGGGGTAGTGCAGAAGTAAGGTTAGCTCTCTTTTGAAAGGATGTCTGCACTCATTAAAATCAGAGACAGTTCACAAATTACGATTTGGGCACATGCAGTTGCTTGAGGACTTGCACATGCCAACTGCTGTCCCTTCACCTGATGATGTGCCAACCTGTGCTCCTCCCACTTCCTGGTTTGGAAAAGAAAAAAGGGAATGGAGCAGAAAAGACAGGGTCAAGGGGAGGAGAGTAGCGGGCTGGAGCATCCCAAAGCTGTAGCCCACTACAATCCTTTCCTGCACATGTCTCTCACCCTCTCTATCCCCATCTTCCAATCCAGGGACTGGTGCAGGGAAGGGACAAGCGGTGGAGGCACAAAGGTGGATGCCCTCCGCCACTCTGTCGACTGAGACAACCACCTCCATCAACCTCATGGATGCTTACATCAGACACACACTGTAGTCATGCACTCTGGGGAGGTGGGGTTTGACCTTGCCCATGCACACTGAAAGCAAAATCCTGCATGTGCCAAGCCATGTCATGATTGCCTCAGTCCATCCTGGGCTTTCTAAGTCGCCTCAACACAGCCACATGATCCTAAGAATGGGTCCTAAATCTATTCAGAATGGAGCCTTATTGACTTCAATTGGATTACCCAGAAGCCAAGGTCCAAAGACTGTAGCTTCACAGGTAGGAGAGAATCCCTGTTCTTTTGCACAGAAATGACAATGGCCTAGGGAGTATATTGGTTACATTATTTTCTCTCATAATATTTGCATTAACCACTTCCAGCATTTGTGTGCGACCCACAAAACAAAGGTTGCTTTATTTCATTGCAGAGGCTGGTTTCACTTGAACGGCAATGCATCCTCTCTTTTTCTTTGATTGCATTTCTGTTGTTGTCTGACACGGGGCCCCGCATTTTCCATTTGTATACATAAATATGTAAACAGCTTCCCACTAAATTCTAGGAACTGCTGACCCATTTTAAAGCACACCGCAAGATATTTGATTGTAGTGCACACTGCGATTTGGAAGGTCAGAGGCCTGGAATGGTCTGTTATGACTCAGGGATGATCATTGTTGTTTGAAATTTAAAATGGAGGAGGAGGAGGAGGAGGAGGAGGAGGAGGAGGAGGAGAAGAAGAAGAAGAAGAAGAAGAAGAAGAAGAAGAAGAAGAAGAAGAAGAAGAAGAAGAA
>JAJKFI010000031.1:5943811-5957052 GCA_029204185.1 Lerista edwardsae
AAGAAGAAGAAGAAGAAGAAGAAGAAGAAGAAGAAGAAGAAGAAGAACTTTCATGGTGGGCAGGGTGAAAAATAGAGAACAGAAGGTGATGGCCTTTCATGACCAGGTGGATACTATTTGCTCATCTACAGTGGTGTTCCCAAAAATATACACTACAGGCACAGCTGCAGGCATGGAAGGTTATACTCACAGGGTCCCTATTTTCCCTGTCTTACTTAACTACTGGTTCTTAAGGGTAGTGCACCTAGGAATTATCTGTCATGAGGTTTGTGTGTAGGGATGGTTTTGGTTTGTTTGTTTTTTTCGGTGATCAACACAGAATGCTAAATAATGAGAATTTCTGCTGAAAATGCTACATAAAATAAAATTTAGGTCCAAATGCAAAAAAACAACCCTCTGCTTTTGCTTATTTTTGACAGACCTTGACACAAATTTAGCTCAATCTCACAAAAATAACACCACTTTTGTTTATTTTTGATGCAGTTTTGAGGAAACCACCTAGTTTTCAGGAAAGAATCAGGAGGAGGAGTGGCAGAAACAGGAGGAAGCTTGCTTAAACTTGCATGAACACGCATGTTCATAGTTCACAGTGCTTGCTTGGGGCCACTTTAATAGAATGAGGAAGTAGTAAGCAGCAGTTTCTTGATGCTCCAAGCAGCAACCAAGGTGCAGCTTGGGAACATTTGAGCAGGTTATTTTGGGCTGGGGTGTGTGTGCCAGTGATTGCTTGCCTTTGTAGGGCCATTCGCCCTTATTTATTGTGCTGTTTGTGCCATTTGCAATAAAAATTTGGAAAAAAACCACGTAAGTTAAGAGCTGTTTTGCTATTTTACTCAAGAAATTTTGGAAAAAAATATCACCAAACCCCCCCCCCCCTAATATATAAGCTACTTGTGCTCTACAGGCATAACCAGTGCACACAGGCCTGGCAAGAAGCACATTGGTTGGACTTTTCTACGAGAAGAGCCATAGGCCAGCCCATCCATGACATAAACAGTAATATTAGCATGAGGCAGCAGGTGGGAGGCCCATGGAGCCAACCCCTTGAAACCCTTTAAATCCAGCCCTTCTTTATTAAAAAATAAAGTACCCACTGTACCTGCCAACATGACATGCAGAGCATGCTGGGACCGGACTCCCATCTTTGTTTTAAGGAGCCTATGCAGAGTAAAGACCTAGGTAAGAGGGGCACAGGTTTTCTGAGACACCAATTAAGAGTTAGTAGGGAAGGGGAGGGCAAGGCTGCGTGCAGAATGTGGAAAGAATAATCAATCAATCAATCAATCACTAGTATTTATATACCGCTTTTCAACATAAAGTTCACAAAGCGGTTTACAGGCAAATAATAACATTAAAGTTAAATGGCTCCCTGTCCCTAAAGGGCTCACAATCTAAAAGAATGGAGAACACCACCAGCAACAGCCACGAGAAAGACACTGTGCTGGGGTGAAGAGGGACAATTGCTCTCCCTCTGCTAAATATAAGAGGACGCCACTTGAAAAAGTGCCTCTTGCCCACTTAATGTTCTAAATAATTTGTGTTACTGTTCCAGTGTGGGACCAGCCGGTGCCTGTGGTGGAGCGACACAACAACACTCCAACACCACCCCCACGTCATCACTTCACCCCCTGTGCCCACGCATCATCCCCTGGCTTCCAGAATGACTCAAATTTGCAGCCAATTGGAGCTTAGAAGCACATGGGAGGGCTTTTCTTTGCAGTGCTCACCATTCTGAGCACTCAGGGGGGTGAGTGTAGGGCACCCACAACCATAGAGAGCCAGGAAAAACCCCTGAAGAACCACAGAGGAGGGCACAAGCTGCTCCCTCGAACTACACAACTGCATCTCTCAATTTTTACTTCTTACCACCAGTAACTGGTTTCAGAAATTGCTTTTCTCTGTGAACAAATACCCTTGGTCTTTTTTTAAAAAAAAACTGGATTTATTGAAACTGCTCTTGTTCGAAATATTTAGAAGAAACATAGCCCCAAGTTAGAATTCAGAGTTAAATAACTAACTACATTACTAAAGCTGCAATGAAATTGTGTACACATTTACTTGAATTTCATTTGGCCTACTTTTGAGTAAACATACCTAGTTCTTTTATTGCTGTGAGTCTAATTATTTTTGTGGCTCCCCCATAATAATCAATGCTCACAAATATATATATTTTTGCGAAGTGTCTCATTAGCTTGGCTGCCTTCTATGTGTAGCTTTTATCCCTTCACTCATAATTGCTCCCAATCCTTTTGGATCAATAGTATAAAACACCTACTTGGACTGGCATGGGGTAAACATAGAATGTTGTTCCAGTTACCACCCTAATTATGCATCTTTGGATGTGCAACATCAAAGGGAAAGCTGCAAAGCCAGAGAAAGGCTGCGTGAACCACTAAGGATCATAATCGCTTTCACCATTTCTTCGCTTTTTCTTTCTATGAAGATACATCATCTTCAGCAAGTCTACAGCAGATGTATGTTGTATCAAGTCTGACAGCCCAGTCCTATCCAGAGTTTACAGTCATGGATTTTATGCTCTGTCATGTTAGTTGCAGACTGATGGTGGGAAAGCCACTCCACCATTCAGTGGGCCACGGTTGCCAGGCCAACGTGTGAGTGACAGCGGTCCGCTGAACCTCCTCCATTCCCCATCACTGTTGTAAGTCAACATTGGGGGCAGTTCCGGGGAGAATCATCGACAGACAGAGCAGGGAACAGGCTGAGCTGGGGGAAGAAGAGGGAGGGTCTCAGCACCTACTGTACCTGCCAAGATCCTACCCACATTCTTTATGAGAACATAAGAAGGGTCTTACTGGATCAGGCCAAAGGCCCATCTCATCCAGCTTCCTGTCTGTCACAGTGGCCTGCCTCAGGCAGCACATGAGATAAGATGCCTGCATCCTGTTGTCACTCCCCTGCATTCTGAAGTAGCCTACTACTAATGTAAGAAGATTGCACAACCCATCATGACCTATAGCCCCCGATGGACTTTTCCTCCAGAAATCTGTCCAATCCCCTCTTAAAGGCACTTAGGCCAGATGCCATCACCACCTCCTGTGGCAAAGAGTTCCACAGATTAATTACCCACTGGGTAAAAAAGTATATCCTTTTTTTTAGCATTTTTTCCTATATCCCACCTCCAGAAGCTACCTCGGACCTATGACAGCTAAGGACCTGGTGTAGGTCTGAGGAGACCCATTGGAAATCAGGCAGCCTACAGAAAAAATATTTTTTTAAAAAACCTTCTCTTTGGCTATCTGGTTCCACCCCCACCTGTAGCATGCAGCATGTGCTCAATAGGTGGCACTGCATATTCTGGGCTGATGGGGGATAGGATTGGGCCCTTAATGGATGTACTGAAAAGCAGTACCATAAGTACCATTTTACATACTATTCGGCAAAAAGAGGAATGCTCAACATATGCATTGCTCATGTAACATAATGCGTTGCCATGATGACAATGAGATGTTCCTTTTCCGTTACCTCAGCAATAGATATTCACAGAGCAACAATGACTGTCAGCAAAAGGTAAAAGGGACATGTTCTCTCTGTTGGCACAGCAGCCTACATAGATTTCTTATGGAAATGGGAAGGCTCTGTTCTAAAAATAGGATTTCATGTTATTAGACCCGGAATCTGCACACATTATTCGTGGTGAAGATGAGGAAAATGGACAGTAAAATACTCTCAGTTATAGTTCATTCACATACAAACTTTCTTTTGTCCCTTGGATACAATAAGATATGCATAGATATTTCTCCCTCGTCTCCTCTGCCTAGATGGCATTGGCAAGGCTTTCTGAAACTTCAACATTGGATTGTTTGGAAATAGTTAGACCAAAATCTTACTAGTTCTGAGCAAATGCTTCTCAGGAATGAAATAATGTTTAAAGTTAGTGGGATAATAGGGAGCTTTACTTTGCAGCAGAGATGTGACGTACGTCATGTCCTCCTCATAAGGGAAGTGCCACAGGGTGCAATCCTAACCTGGAGTTAGGTTGGCACAGTTAGGCCAGCAAAGTTCGGCCGGCACAAGGGACGCCATAAAGTATATTTGGACCACTCTCAGAGTCAGAGAGGGCAGCACACAGACATGCACCATCCTTCCTGACTCTAAGAGTGGTCCAAACACGTTGTGCCAGCCAAACTTTGCCTGCGTAACTGTGCTGGCCTAGCTCCAGGTTAGGACTGCGCTCTCAGTCCAGTACTTTTTTGGTCACTGTCTTCTGCACCTTTTCCAATTTCATTATCATTTTTGAGATGTGAAAAACAGACCTGTATGCTTCTGTCCTCCTATCCCTGAATGTTCAAGTAAGCCATGGGCATACATTTGAGCATCAGGTTACCCAAATTAAACAGGGACAGAGTGCCTATACCTTTAGCCATTGTACAGAAGAAGGAATTTTGGCAGGTGCACTTTTTAAAGCCTTTCATTTTTAGCAGCACCTGCCAAAATTCCCTTTTGTTAAATTAACCATTTAACAATGCTTAAGGGTATAGGGCACTGTTTGTTTCTGTTCACCCTACCTGTGACCAACCTGTTGATCTCTGATGTATGGAACTCTGAGACTGGACAATGTGCAAGGAAAAAAAATAGATTTGCAAGTCTATATATCAAGAAAACAATAGCGAAGGGAACATCTCTAAAGTAATTAGTAATTACTAAGTGAAGGTAATTACTTACCTTCAGTGATGCTCCCAGGAGGGGGGGGTACAGACACTGTGGCCTATACTTTGCTGTCACAGCCATGAATGACTCTGGAGACAAGGGGTAGGGATGGTTTATATGGGTATTTGTGCACCTGAAAAACTTAAATGCTTTGCCTCCCCCACTGGGAATGCCATTGTTTGCCTTTAATATAAGAGGTCAGAATAAGCTTCCCAAGCTCATTCTCAGGGAATCATAAAGATATACACACATCCTTTTCAGCAATTAATATTCAGTTATTCATACCATTCATTACTATGAACATACTTCACATTATGCATACATGTATGAGTGTATACAGCTCTCATATGTAATATCTTATTCTAGGACTAGAAAATAATTTCTCCAATTATACATCATCTCGTTTTCAACTGGCTAATCTACAAAAAGAAAGAACCATTCATTCATTCATTCATTCATTCATTCATTGTATTGTATTTATGCTTTTTTATAGTTTCAAAGTATAAGAGCCATCATGAATTTATTCTGTTCATACCTCTTTAAAATGTGCACTTAAATTTAAAAGTAGAGATCAGAATCAAAGTGTATTTAAGTGAACGGTTCAGGAATTGACATATAGTCTCCACAACTCAAAGGTCTAGATCAAGTTAACGGATTGTGAGAAGTGCTCATCCTCGCCTGTTCTTTTTCTGTCCTCACTTGCACTATATTTATACAGAAACTTACATATGACTATTACTCACATATGACTTGCACATCATTCTGTTGCAGCAGCAGAAAGTGGATGAGAGACGATGTCGTTTAGAATTCTTCCTGTGGTTTGGTACCAACACTATATGGAATGGTTCCTTGCCCCCGTACCTCCCATTAAGATACACGATTAGGTCTGGGTTAAAATTTGAACACATTTCTTGAAATTAATGCCAGACTGTGCAAGCCCTCTTCAGTCACTCCCCAATTTAGTGTGAGCGCCAGCCCTGGAGGAAACAGTACACTACTGCTGTTATAGATCCACAGTTCTCTAAGTCCCTGCCATTGGGAAGGGGGGGGGGTCGAGAAAGCTGAATTCCACCCTGAAGCCAGACCACCTTTGAACATGACTCTGTTATACAAGCCCAAAGCTGTACATTCTACATGCAAGGAGGAAAGCATATACAATGCATTTGTATGCTCCATTTAGTTCCATACCCCACAACAAATATAGCCGTCATACCACGCCAAGTAGGTTCCAGTACCTCCCACAGAAGTTAGCATTCCAGGAAAATAGTTTTTTTTTCCTTTCAAAAACTTGTTCAAAAACAAATTCAATAGCTGAATGTGTTGTCTGGGGAAGGCTCAGATCTTTATCTCGGGAAGTGGAATAGTTTTGTATGGCTCTGTGTGTCTCCCCTTCATTAAGATAATTATTCTCTCTCTCTCTCTCTCTCTCTCTCTCTCTCAGTGTGCCTCCCCAGCATCCATCCCATCCCCCTGTGTTGTTGTCTCTTCCTGTCTTCTCCCCATTACAAAAATAGCAAAACAATATTGCAAGTTCCAATTACGGTAAAGCAAATACAATTAATGTGCATGATTTGTTTGCCCACATACCTTGCACGTACTTTGCTGTATTGGAAAAGGCAGGAGATATCCCAAGGAGATAGGGAATGGTATCAGCAGTGGCCCCTTGTCCCTGATTATCCAGGAAGTACGAAGTTAATCCCAGAGCTTCTTCAAGCCTCAAGAGCACAGCTGCAGGTTGATGAGGGCTCTGGCTATGGAGGGAGGTTAGCACAGGTGCAGATGGGTGTGGCTGATGAGCTAGAGCCTGCCCAGCAACAGACACTGATTGGCCTGCCTCAATATAAAGTTGGAGGCAGGAGCTGCAGTAAGGGACCTGGGTAGGTGTTGGAAGAGGGCACCAGGTAGGTGCTGGACGGATTATTAAGGGAAGGTGCTGGACGGATGGACTGACTGTTAAAGGACTGGATAAGGTAAAGTTATTGTGGGGAGTAACCAGTAGTGCCATCCAGTGGGTATGCTGGGCAGGACTTACGTTTGATCGGCAGTCCGCCCATTGCATCACGCTGCATTCTGCTGCTTTTCCGCCCGCCCTGCTGTATGGCTGCCACGCCCCTGGAGCCACCAAGTGGAGGAGGCAGTTGTGGCTTAGGCAAGCTGACTGCCTATTGTTTGGTGGTGAGGTTTGTTGGTGCTAAATTAGGGAGCTTTGAGCTAAGCCGGTGATGAGGGCAGTCTGGAGGAGGCTGGCCAGCCGGTGATTCCAAGCAAAGCTGCTGGAAGAGAGGAGGCCCAGTAGGTGACTGAACCCCCTCCCTCTTGCCTATCTCTGAGGCTGCTCTGGAGGTGAAACTAGTTAGCCTAGTGTGACCATTGGAGCCCTTGGGGAGGCCCAGCAGGGAATCTGGCAGAACACCTGCACTTGCTAAATGCAGATTTTTCTCTCCCGTTTTCCCCTCTAAACTGAGTACCTGTGCTCCACAACTCAAAGGATTACAAACCCATCCAAGCAGCTAACTGTGGAAGGTTTGTTTAGTATTAGAAGCAAGTTCGGTTCAGAGAACAGAAGTCGGAAAGAAGAAGCAAAATAACCTGAGTCACTCTGGTTTCACAAAATCTCCACAACCCTGGGAAGATCACTGTGTTGGGATTCTGTTCAGCAACTTGATTAAAGTCATCGCTTACAACCCAGCTCTGATAGCATTATAGCAGCACGGCCAGTTTCACTATCAGCCTCATCAGCCCAACGTAGCCAGCAGGGACATTTTAAAAGAGCTCTTTGCTCTTGCCCTAAAGTAGTTTCAGTATCTGTACATCAAAAATATGATCAAGAATGTATAAAAATCAAAAACCATATTTCATGCTTATGCGTTCCAGTACATTACTGTTGAATTCTAACAACTGAAGGCAGTGGAAGGAAATAGCTTCAAGAAGGTACAGAGGATAATGAAAAAGCTGAGAAGTTGAGCGAAGCTGGCAAATGTTACATATAATCAGCTCCCAAGAAGTGATTATTAATAATGATGTTCTCTTTTGAAAATAATGAAAATATATGGTTTCAATTGATCATTAAATTCCTGTTACAAAAGGTGTTTTTTTTTAAAAAAAAACACAAAACAAAACACTATACTAATGCTAGAGAGTTTGTCATTTCAATACAATATGAGCACACTGAAAGCGCAATCCTAACCTAGAGTTAGGCTGGCACAGTTAAACCAGCCAAGGTTGGCTGGCACAAGGGACACCATAAAGTATGTTTGAGAATGTTGAGACTCAGACTCAGAGAGACCAACACACAGATGTGCGCCATCCTCCCTGGCTCTGAGAGTGGTCCAAATGCGCTTTACAGTGGCCCTTGTGTGGGCCAATTTTGCTGGCCTAACTGTGCCGGCCTAGCTCCAGGTTAGGATTGTGCTCTGAATGTGTGTAAACTTAGGTTTCAGGCCATGAACAACCTTTAAATCATTGTTATGTTTTACTTCCAAATGAACTGTAAATAAGCCATTGCTGATGACCTATCAAAAGTCTGTTTGCATGTGTTCATAGGTGTATACATGTGTGCATGAGAGAGAGAGAGAGAGAGAGAGAGAGAGAGATTTGACACTTTCCCCATAAGAATGAACCTAAGGGCCCACCAGATGCCTCCGGAAACATTCAAGCCAACAAGATACCTGTATCCTGTTTCCATGGCCTTGTACCCGGTATTAAGGAATAGGTCCCTTTCAAACCCAGAGGGCGCATATAGTCATACATGCATACATGGTTCCACAATACATCATGTAAATCCATGTGACATACTCTTTTTAATTAATTCTCATTGACAATAAAAGACTCCAATCTCATGGTCTAAATGTTCCTTGTGTGTGTTTTTAAATTGTTGTTGTTGTTGTTGTTGTTGTTGTTATTTCCGTTTCCTTTGCCCCTTTTCCTTCTACCACAAGGTGTACCACATTCCCAAAACCATAATTCTTTTTCAGTGGTTTGCTCTTTCCATTAATACCTTGAGATGATGCATGTAGTCCAGACATTTTATACCAGGACCCTCTTTTCAGAATGGCATTCCCATTGGGGCCCACCGGAAGTGATGTCATGGCCAGAAGTGATGTCATCAAGCAGGAAGTGTCATAATCAAATGACACTCCAGGAAAGCAAACTGGCATTCTTGGACTGCAGCAATTGCACAACCATGAAACATCCCTGACAGAAAGCAAAATGAAGACAAAATATTATGTAAAAGGACTGAACGAAAAACAATTTTTTAAAAAAAACCCACATTGAAAATTCAAAATGTTAACACTCATGAAAGGGAAATAGTGAGAGTAAGGTCTATAGCTTACAAGAGGGCTATTCCCAGCTTTCTCCGGTCCACCTGACATCAGGCTGCGACCCACCAAGTGGATCCTGACCCACAGATTGAGAAACACTGATGTAGGGAATAGCACTGAGGTTTTCTCTAGGATTCTGTTGTGGCCAAATATGCTTCTCCACTATCTTCTCTCTAATAAAAATAAGGACAGATTGGCAGGGGAAGGTGGGGGAGGGCTGACCCATTGGCACACTGGCCTGGGGAGGAGGGTTGGACTGGACTGGCTGACCTGGGCAAAATTCAAACGCCCATCCCTGCCCTGGTCGGTCTTCCCTGGGCTGCTCAGATATGCATCAGTGATTTTGCTGGCACAAATCCAAGTAGCCCTATTGGGGTTGTTGCCGCATGACACGGGGTAAGGGGAATTACCCTGGGTATGCTGCAGCCAGCTCCAACCCACACATGATATTATTTATTTATTTATTTATTTATTTATTTAATGTATATCCCGCCTTTCTGCCCCAAGGGCACCCAAGGCGGCTTACAACATTAAAAATAATACAATAAAATCACAGTGTTAAACAATTAAAACACAATAAGAACAATATAACACAAAATTTAAAACAGCAAACCCCATGGATCCTAAAATATAAAAGAGAATGTAAAAAACCAGCCAGCCTGTCAACAATTAAAAGCTTGTTGAAATAAGAAGGTCTTCAGCCCCCACCAAAATATTGCCAAAGAGGGAGCAGTTCTTAATTCTAAGGGGAGGGTATTCCAGAATCGGGGGGCCACCACCAAGAAGGCCCTGTTCCTGGCCGCCACCCCTCTCACCTCTCCAGTTGGCGGCACAGTCAAAAGCACCTCCCCCAGATGATCTAAGAGTACGGGTAGGATTATATGGAAGGAGGCGGTCCCTCAAATACCCTGGACCCGAGCCATAAAGGGCTTGTATGTATGATTATATGCCTCTGGGGCATAAGTCGTGGGTGTGTCCTTGGTGCAAGGAGCTCCAGGAACTCAGGGAGTGGGTCTGCTCCCTAGAGGCCTTGGTTGCAGACCTGGAGAAGCAGAGGCAGGCAGAGAGGGACCACAATGAGACTTCTGGGGACTTGCAGGCTTCGTCCCACCCGCAGAGGGGCAGCTCATCAGATGCCAGGAAAAGAAGTCTCAGGGCTGGAGGATGTCAGACAGGAACAGAGGAAAACAATCCTCCAGTGGGGACCCCTGAAGGCCACCTGGCCTGCCTGTTCCAGTGTAGGTTAGGATGGGCTGCCCAAGGCAACCTGTCTCTGACCTTTGCACTTGTCCTCTGTGATTTGTGGAGGTATGTCTCCACCTTCTCTCTCTCACCGCAGTCCAACCCAGCGTCAAACTGGCAAGGCCAACAGGCTAGTGCCACATCCTATGCTTGGTTGGGGAGGCTGGAGCTGTAGGCTCCAGCCTCCCCTATGTGCTCCTCAGATCTGTGCCTGCTAAATAGCAGATCCTCCCTCGGCCGACACGAGGGAGGCTCGGTGCGGGTGCATCGGGACCAGCACTGCCTGCAGTTTCCAGTCCCGTTGTTCGAGCACCAATACGGGAGTGCCGCGCAGTGCCCCAGCGTCAGCACTAAGCGCGCAGCGTTGATGCAACCCTGTTGTGTCGACGCTGCGCGCTTCCTTGGATTGCTGGCCATCTCTCTCCCATACCCCCGACTTTTCAAAATTCAACAGCTCCCTCCATACGTTCTGCCTGCTGCATGGGGTCCACCATGCCATGAGTGCGCACCCAGAGGCAAGCTAAGGGTGTAGCTCTCGGATTCCCTGTTCTTCAGTGTTCTCATCCGAGATGTACGTGTTTGCAAATTGTAAGTCCAGAATTTTCCTTTGAAACCCTTATACTGCCTGTGCTCCTGTTGAACAGCAAATTAGCAGGGGCTGATGGGGGAGTACAGTGGACCTGCAGTCTCTTTGGGTCCAGCATCCATGGATTTGACTCATCAAGTGGTTACGATACGATACGATACGACTCATCAAGGCTGCGAGCAGATTCTAGGATCCACATTTGTAATATAAAGAAAAGTATCGAAATTGTGTTTCCCACCTTTGCATGACCAAACTACACCATTTCTCAGTTTCCAAAGCTATTTTTAGCCCTAGAAGACCCATTTCCAGGTAACTCAGAGTTTCCTTGCCGCTCCCAGCATCACCCCAGAATGCATCGCCACCTAAGACAAATGCTTAACCCAAGCGCATTAGCAGGCCACCCCCCAGAGTTCCTCTTTTGTTCACAGAATCAAGAAACAGAAGCCATTCAAATTAGATTTCACACAAAGAGGCTGTTTTATCGGGATTAGCAATCGTGTAAACACCATTTCACTTGCTGCTACCCTACTTTATACCTGAAGGGAGTAACAAGAGAACGTGTAAATGCTGTACAATGTCAGGACAAAGGAAAAGCCACTACTACGCAGTTGACCTCCGAGTCTATAACATTGAATTCATAGGGATTATGGTGAGACATTTACAGTTTAAGTGGCTGTGTGTTGCTTTCTAGTGGTTTTGGGCTTGTTTATTTTTTTTAAAACCCAACTCATTAAAATCTCAGAAAATGGATACTGTATGTGAAAGTTTTGCAATGAGAACCACAAATCCCAGCAGTGTTCACTCTATTAATTACAAAGTTTAAGACGACGACATCATAAACCAAATACCAGTGCTATTAATGAACAGACTTGCAACGGTTGCCAGAAAAACCATAAATCTAATTACTGGTTTTTTGGGCAGATGGTATAGTGTAAAAGAATTTGATTTAAAACTGAAACAGATTGTGATTTGATAGGAATTTCCACAAGCTAGACACATTGTATACATATCAAGACTCAGATAATGATTGAAACATTTGTCGACTGTTGAGAAACAGTAGCTCTATGACAAGCTCTGCAGTCTGATCTCAGAAGGGCCTCCTTTAGGCACTGCAGAATAATACGGAAGAGCCCTCTGCCAACACCGGTCCCTTGGGCATGCTGACTCTGGGGCAATCAATCATTCTGTATTACAGACTGGAAAGAAGTCACTTTTATTTGGGAACAGCAGAGGTTAGATATACCTGGAAGAGAAGCTCAAGCTTAGCAAATGTAGGGCCCAATCTGCCAGATCACTCTATTCTGCCAGAATTTGTATTCCAATCCTGTCTAGTGTCTGTGCCTGCAGAACACATGTTTGCAGCAGCGCAAGGCCCAGGCATGCTGGCAAGAAGGCCAGAAAGGTCACATGTCCAGGTGAGAACGAATTAGTGGGAGAGAGCCAATGCCCATTAGAGGGTAGCCTATCTGTAGTCCATTCCTGACAAATGATTAGATTCAGCAAGTCTATCCTAAAATTGCAGGTCCTCACCTGCAACTGGATCATGTGGATGATCATGTGGATGTGTCTGTGCACATAGTGGGATGGACAAAGAAATGCTCTTCTCACCTCTGCTCCTAGAAGTTAGAAGCAGGGCCACTCAACCTGCTTCTGCAGCTCACTCCAAACACTGATTTTATGGGCAGGACAAAAGTAGAGAGCTCGTGTAAAACAGTGTAACACAGTGTTTCCCAAACTGTGGCTCTGGGCCAACCAATGGGTTGCGAGCCAGTTTCAGGTGGGTGGTGAAGCACCTAGAGCAGCCATATTGAAAATACGAGAAGATGGGACACTGGAAAGGAGTTGGGCTGTGTGGTTGTTTTGCTTGTGTCAAGGTTGTAAATAGGCCTTTTTCCTTTCAGATTCACTTTGCTATTGGAAAATGGCTGAGAGATAACCCAACTGATTGCTGTGTTCTTAGGAAAGCAGCAGCCCCTGGCATCACAATAATGGCACTTCCAGCCATGACATCACTTCTGGTGGGTCCTGGACAGATTGTCATTCTAAAAAGTGGGTCCCGGCACTAAAAGGTGAGAACCACTGATGTAATGCGTTCATATATGTTGAGGTTTTAAAGGAACCTAGACTGAATGGGGAAGATTTCATCATTGCAATAGGGAAAACACGGATCATTGTCATCATGAAAGTGCAACATTAAAGCAACAGGGGACAAAATGAAACACCCAATACAGGTTCTGCATTTTGGTCATTTTGAAAGCATATAGATTTTTTTAAACCCACTGTAGTATTGACTTTATGTTTGTTTTATTCCCTGTATGCCTGAACATAATTCCCAGCCAATTTTCTTTTAATAGAAACTGAGCACAGAACAGTATACTGTTGTTTATTTGGAGTGTTTATAGCAGAGTTGGGGGCTTGTGGAC
>JAJKFI010000031.1:5962052-5980365 GCA_029204185.1 Lerista edwardsae
CAGTTTCCACCAGTTCTGGAGTGTGTGGTGTGAAACTGCAACATATACTTCCAGTGACGTTCCTATCTGTTGCATCCAATTACAAAACCTCCCATTTTGAGGCCTGCACAATCAAGCCGCATGAACAAAAGAGCTTAAAAAGTCCCGCTGAGATAAAGAGCTCAAAGGCTTGATTCTGATTTGCTGACGCAATCCCGGTAGCATCAGCTTCTGGGATAGCACATCCCATTTTGCCAAGAAAGGGCTGCGGTGCAATAAAAACAGAATAGTTTGCCAAAACCATTTTTACAAAACCAAATGTTTTTAATTGACTCAGAATCCCCTAGCCAGGTAGATTGTAGATATTGCAGAAACGTTGCCACTTTAATGTGGAACGGTTTACTCGAAGGCTTCATACAAACAGGATTTAAAATCAGTTTCCTTAAAAATCCTCCACATTAGCCTGAAGAGCAGACTGAGGCTGTTGCTGAAATTTTTCGTCCTTAAAAAAAAGTGTAAATCAGGAGAAGCAAATATACCGCTCGGAGACATGCTGCCCTATTATGCAAAGGAGCCCAGCTTTGGTATGGCCCCTAGATATTTACCAAGGACAATAGGCAGTTGGCAGCCCCAAGGCATCCTTTGTTCCAAGGATCTAGAAAGGTCCTTAAGCTACACTAATGTGCCAGTTTGGCATGATCTGACAAGGGAAGCTATTAAAAAGCTCTTCTTTGGGGAAGAGTCATTTTTGAATCTTGAGAAGATTGGAACTGCCTGAGGTCCAAACTCCATGAGATGTTAATAAACACAACATCATCTCATCTCTCTGTGTGTGATCTCGATCACGACAATGGTGAAGGTCAAAGGGGCTTTAGCTCTTTGCCACTAACCTTTTCCCATGAAACTCCACCCTCGCCATTATTTTCCTTCAAATATGTCACTGCAGTAAATAATTGTAGAGAGAATTGGGGGAAGAATGCAGTGGCGTTCATAAAGGGGAGGGCAAAGTGCTATGCTTTGCAGGTGTAGGGCCGCGTTGCCTGCGCCTTGGCAGACCAAGCGCGGGGAAACGGCCCTCCCTCTCGCCCCCCCCAAGCCCCCCGCTGCGCGCGCTGCCCTTCACTCACCCCCGCGGGCGCGCAGCCTCCTGCTCTTTGCCACACGCCTGCTGAAAACAATCGAAAGCCAGGCGTGCGGCTCTCTAAATCTTCCCCCGGCTACCGGGGTGCAGCGATGAATTGCTTCCCCCTGGAACGCGTTGCTGCTGCAACATGGTTCCACTTCCTTCCCAGTGCGCACGCAGCTTCCTGGCCTCTGCTGCGTGCGCACCCTTTCCTGCCCGGTGGGCTCAGTCTCCTCCTCCTCCATGAATTGGCCAACCCGGAGGAGGCTGCACCTGGAAGATCAACCCCTGCCTGAGCTGACCAACGGGGAACGCACACACACACCAAAAAATGCACCAATCACTAATCGTGCATCTGAGGCGGGAAGGGGGACCAATCGCTGAACACTATGATTTTTCAAACTGTCGGCTGTACTATAAATAAAGCAGGCGCACAGCTGATCTTTCTCTTGGATCGCCTGCCCGCCTTACCTCATCAAGTCAAGTCTCCGTCTCTTCCTTTCCCCCCCGCTCTTCTCCCACGCTTCTCATCCTCGCTGGCTGGCTGGCCCGGCTAGCTGAGGATCCCTGGTGTCTTCCAACTCAGCTAGCTGTCTGCTAGGCTGGGTTCCCCACAGCAGGAGCTTCAGCTCCTGTATTAAGCAGCCCCTCCCCTTCAGAGCCATTCAGGGTTCAGAAAGCAGAGCTTCCAAGTCAGCTCTCTGAGCTACGAATGGCTCTGAAGGCAAGGGGGAGGGGCCACTATGCAGGAGCTCAGGCTCCTACAATATCATCAATCAATCAATCCATCAATCCATCAATCAATCAATCGTATTTATATACTGCTTTTCAACAAAGTTCACAAAGCGGTTTACAGGCAAAAAATAATTATGAAGTTAAATACTTAGTGTTTGCTCCCTCCCAGGAACATCACTGGGGAAATGGCCTGGGATAGTTTGTGTATTTCCTTCATCTATGCCACAGACCCAACCCATTTGGCCCTTCCCAAATAGCTTCCATTTTAAAAGGAAAACCACACATGTAGGACATAGTGAAAGTTTTGTCTTCTTAGGGTGCACTCCTGGAGTTAGGCTGGACAGTTAGGCCAGCAAAATTTGGCTGGCACAAGAGATGCTGTAAAGTATATTTGGACCACTCTCGGAGTCAGAAAGACCAGCACACAGATGTGCACCATCCTCCCTGACTCCGAGAGTGGTCCAAACGTGCTTTGCGGTGGGCCTTGTGCCAGCTAAACTTTTTACATTTTTTTCTCCACCAGAGAGGCAGCAAAAATGCTGATAGGCAGCTGATGGTGGTGCTGGGAGAGCCCAAGGGCCAGATACAGCACTTCTGTGAGCCACACCCAGACTGCAGGCCTTATGTTTGACAGTCCTGGGCTAACTCTAGCCAAGCATTACCATCAGACTGCCTGCAGTTACCTAGACATCTAATGAGGTAAAGGTAACATGGAGAATGCTGCATGATTGGTCCGAGACAGACCAATTCTCTGTGCAGTTAAGCAAATTTTTAAGCCTAATTCCTGATCATCTGTTTATTCTCAATCCCATTGTTTTTTGTTTTAAATTGGATGCTCCGTTTGGAATCGGTTCTGCTATTTGGTTTGGGTGAATTCGGTGCGTTGCTTTTTAGGTGGGAAAAGATAGAAGAGAAATGCTTTAAAAATAAACAAATAAATGTTCAACTTGCAGATTTTCAGCAATGACTTCCTGTTGCTTTTTTGCACAAGCTGCTAGAAGACCGATGTAAGCAAGGCATAGTTTGGACTGTGCGATGCTTAGTTTTCTTCCTGCTACCATTGGATTGTGGTAACAATGAATCTTGATGTCTTGCATCCAGACAGCCGGCTACCAGCCTGGGAATGTAACAAATAACTGCAAACCATGTCATGTATTCTAGATAAAGAAAGATAAATTAGGAGAGACAAACACCTTAGATTTTTTTTTCTAGTTTTTAATTCCTATTTCATCTTCTAGCAAATATTAGAGGGATTTTCAATCAATCAATCAATCAATCAATCAATCAATCAACAGGTACTTATATACTGCTTTTCAACATGAAGTTCACAAAAGCAGTTTACAGGCAAATAGTAATAATAATAAAGTTAAATGGCTCCCTGTCCCAAAAGGGCTCACAATCTAAAAAAAAAGGCAGACCACCAGCAACAGCCACTAGAAAGACTGTGCAGGGGTAAAGAGGGACAATTACTCTCTCCCCTAAATACGTATAAGAGGAACACCACTTGGAAAAGTGCCTCTTGCCCAGTTAGCATGGGGATTTTGCATATGTTTTAACTTCATTCATTTGTTCAAGATCTGTAAATAAATATGCAACCCAAAATATTGTGCTTGTGAGGTTGTGTATCACAAGACCAAAACTGTAATCTACGTGCTGTTTGATTTTCAGAAACTTTGTGGAATAACAACTGAGGCAAGGATAAAACAGACAAGGAAATACAGTTGTCCGGTTTCATCAGAAGTACACACACACACACACACACACACACACACACACACACACACAGAGCAACCCTTGTGCTCCATCCAGATTTCCACTGGAAAAACCCCCCCAAAAGCCTAGATCTGGGAGAACTATTTCTCTCTCTGGTTATTTAGAGCCCCTTATCTGTCTTGCAGCTTGCAGATTCCAATTAACTCTTCCGCATACCTTTGATTAAAATAGTAAGTAGCCCAGTGAATTCTCCAGGAAACGTACTTTTAGGGGCCTGAAAGGTAAAGAGAGATAAAGAAAAACGGAAGGAGGAAAAATGAATACAAATCTACATTTTGCTATTCCCAGAAAGCTGGTGAAAGATTCTTCCTTCGAGACCGTGGTATTAGGATAAGTGTTATTATTCTATCCCGGAAAGATTAGTTTCCTCTAGAGAAGCAGATTGCTTCCCTGATTTCTTTCCTTTCTGCAGCTAGCCTGACACAAGGAGGGAACTGATGTTTCATGGGTAGCACTGTGGATATGCTTAAAAACATGACAGAACGCTGGTTATATGCAGCTGTTCGGGACTAGATAATCTGCACGAGTGAGGTATTAATTCTAATGGAGAAATTAACGTGCTTTCTGCTCAGGCTGTTCACTCCTCTTTTGTCAAACAGGTACCAGGAGCAGCACTAACAACACAATTCAAGTCTGATCTATTAGAAGTGCACTCTGTCTTTTGTTCCCTGAACTCCAGCTGCAGCAAATACTCTAATACAAAGTCGTTTTGATGCCTGCATGTTATCTATTTAGAATAATCTTAGGTAAGCCAAATGGGGCTTTGAAGTGAACTTTGGTTCAATGCTAATGCAGCCGTTTACATGCGATTTTGGAGTTCTATTAGTACGACATTTGCTTTATCATTATCTCAACAATTAGTGTTGTGCTCCTTGGAGATGACTGTGATATGTATATGAATGAGAGGAGGTTTAAAGCATGAGGAAAGTGTCACATAAAAAGCATCCAAAACACTAAATCCAAATGTACAAGGGCTGGAAGCAACATTATCCTCTCTCAATGGAAAGGGGACAATAATACAGTAACTTATCTCAGTACTGATACATGAATACTAATGCGTGCCAGTCAAGTGACTGTCTGCACACCAGTTACCAGCATGCTGTCTTCCATCTCACAGTTGCTTCTCTATTAAGTAGTTGCAGATGTTAAGTTGCCTTTTCACTAGGGGTGCTGGAAGACCAACTTTGGAACCTCACGGACCATTTCCCCCCCGGCTTGAAACCTGCACTTCATGCACTTAACTTCCCGCAAAACTTTGTGTGAATCTTGCAGCCAGAGACAATTTCTGGAAATTAGCACAGATGTGAGAGCTGGTTCCCTGTTTTCTCTTCCTGCTTACAGGGGAAGCAGCATGGATGCTAATAGACCGTGATGATGCTCCATTCAATCCACTCATGCTGGATGGCATCACATATAGCCAGGAAGCATCAGAGAGACTGAAAGTGCAATCCTAACCTGGAGTTAGGCTGGCACAGTTAGGCCAGCAAAGTTTGGCTGGCACAAGGGCAACCTTAAAGCGTGTTTGGACCACTCTTGGAGTCAGAAAGGCCAGCACACAGACGTGCACCATCCTTCCTAACTTTAAGAATAGTTGCTTGCTTTACAGTGGTCCTGGTGCCAGCCAAACTTTGCTAACCTAACTGTGCTGACTTAAATCCAGTTAGGATTGTGCTCTGATTGAGGAAACCTGTGCTATTATCTCAAAAATGTGCAACCTATGACTCCACCAACACAAACACAGTCAACCAGCAATGGATTATGCATGGCAGGTATAGGTGCATGCACACCTAACCCATCATGTGCACACACTCTGAGTGCAATCCTAACCTGAAGTTAGGCCAGCACGGTTAGTATGTTTAGACCACTCTTGGAGTCAGAGAGGCCAGGACACAGACATGCACCATCCTCCCTGACTCCGAGAGTGGTCCAAACACGCTTTACAGTGGCTCTTGTGCTTTCCAAATTTTGCTGGCCTAACTGCAAACCTAACTCCAGGATAGGTTTGTGCTCTCTGTTGTAGCCTATTCATCATTTGCAATGGGCAAATGAATTTCACCACAAACTGCAGACCCCATGACATTTGATAGTATTATCAGAGAAAATCACTGGCACACTGCCTTGCTAGTTCCACTGTTGGGATGTATGAATAAGCTCTATAGTCATCTTATCTAATTTAATTTATCCAAATCAATTGGGAATGAGGTCATTTTTCAAGTGTTAATGCCCTGTGTGAAGAGTTTAATGTTTAACAACCAGGATGTCATAGTATATATTAGTCCTTTATGTCTCTCATCAAATGGACAATTTAAGATGTTCAGCTGCTATTCTTAGTAGGAACAATACTCCCAGTGAATCACCATCCAGACTAATCAATGCCTTTCTTCTGATATACAATTGTGTGGTCTGTAAGCCATCATGTTGGGGGTTGGGGGCAATATGCAAGGGCTTCCACCTTGGGAATGCTTCACTGTGATAGAAGGAGGTAAATAAAATAATGGGCAGGCAATGTACTTGAGAGCTTCAGTTCAGTAAGGAGCCTTTTTATCCATTCCGTTCCATTCGGATTACAAAAAACCACTGCAGATGCAAAAAAAACCAACCAACCAACCAAAATGTTAAACGAAATCATGCTGTTAATTAGCTTTCATCCTTTAAAAAAAGCTTCTCTTACCATGGCAATGGACCACAGTCATTCTCCATGGGCTTAGAGCAATTAGTATCCATTAGCTGAGAGAAAATCTCTTCCCTTCGCCCTGGACCAAGGTGAAAAATGCAAAATGGAAGTGATTAATTAATCACTTAATTAATCACACTTCCTGGGATGAGGGAGGTGGTCTTATCTCAGAGCTAATGAGATTGGCTGCAGATCTCATGGTCACAGCAGCTGCTTAGCCTTGGTAAGAAAAGCTTTTTTAAAATGCTTTTTAAAATACTTAATTAACAGCACATGCTTGTTTAACAAAGAGCCCTTCTGTTCTGTGGGTGAGCTGAGTCAAATCAGCGGATGGGAAAACTACAGATGAGAAGGCTCCACCTGTATATGGCTTCATAGTAAGTGAGAATTCTGTAAGGAGCAAGAACAACCTCATCCTCTGTTCGACTGTGGGCCCAATCTTATCCCTCGCCAGTCCATAGCATGTGGTGCTGCTTATGGACTTCAGGCTGTTTGAGATGGTGGGCTGGGGGGGGGGGCATGGCCCAAAGAAATAAATAAAAAGCAGTTTTACTTTACCTCTCGGTACACCATCTGGCCATCAATGGAACTCCATTGCCAGCTCTTTGGCTGTCATGAATCTGAGACTTCTGGGGATGGGGATGGGATGGGGAAAGGGGTGAGATTCCAGTGCATGCTGCTGCTGTCAAGCTCCACCTCCCAACCCCGAATGGCCCTGCATCCTCTCTGATCCACACCCCAACCTGCTCAGGAACATGCCCTCTGCCACCGTACTTGCTCCAGAATGGTGTTCAGGAATGTGCATGGGGCCTCCGCTCCGTCTGTTGTGTGCTTGCCAGCCACAAAGCACATGACAGTGGTGCACAACTGTAGTTCCACTGTCACAAGGGCCCTGTAGAATGAGGCCATAACTCCCCCCACATTATAGGGAAGTGCTATGGCATAATACAGAGGCCGAGCATACAGACGATCCCATGCTCTATTCCTGGCATCTCCAACAGGGCTGAGAAAGACTCCTGCCCGAAATTCTGGCAGCCAAGATGATGCTCGGCTGGATGGACCAACTGTCTGATACATTATGAAGGAGCTTCAGATGGCCACTAACCAGCGATAAAGCAGGTGGCATATCTAATTTAGGCCATCTAGTGCAAGTGATACCCTTGCAGAAACTAGGAGATTGTATTGTCAAGCCATTTCTTTTCCCTCGCTGGCTAGTCTTTCTGGTTTAACTGGTTTTGCACATTTTTGTACTCCTTCAAACAGAACTTGTGGGGGGAAAACGATGAAACTCACAGCCGTCTATTTCAGCAAATTGTATACATTTGTTGCATGGCCAATTGAATCCTGCCTTTGACAGCAATTATGATAAGTAACACACTTCTC
The DNA here is from genome assembly GCA_029204185.1 of Lerista edwardsae. Taxonomy (NCBI): domain Eukaryota; kingdom Metazoa; phylum Chordata; class Lepidosauria; order Squamata; family Scincidae; genus Lerista; species Lerista edwardsae. The sequence continues at coordinate 5,969,720 of JAJKFI010000031.1, forward strand.
TCTTTCCCCCATCTCTTCCCCTTGCCCCCCTGCTATGCGCAGAGCATTTTAAAAGGTTTTTTCCCTTATTTTTTTAAAGCATGGCGAAGAACAACATCCATTTGGCCACTCATTAAGCCCTTTAAAAGAAAGAAAATGGTACAAGTCTATCACTCCCCCACAGTCATTTCTGCTATTTCAAAAACAGATTCTTATTTTTTAAAAATCCCTTACTTTTTAAATCCACTGTTGTTCCACATCACAACCAGGACTTTACAATTCCTTTAAAATGAAGCATCCCTTCAGAATATTCCACCCACCCACCCAGAATATTCCAAGGGCCTTACCTTTAAATGAGGCCCAATTCAGGCTTCCAAAAAGCTTGCTGGTCAGTCGTGCTCCTGTGATGATGGGCTCCAAAACTTTGTGTGCCCATGTTTAGAGCTTGTCTGCCGCAATAAATGATGTACCCAGGGGCCGATCTTCACTATGTTTGTAACCACTGGGAGGACATCTTCCTTAGTCCAGCACAGCAGTTCTGAAACTTCATCATCATCATCACCATCATCATCATCATCATCATCATCATCATCATCATCATCTGAAACTTTTTACTGCTGTGATCCAGGCGGTTGCATCACACCCCAGAATGTCTTGCGGTTTCTGGGTCGCACCCAGGAGGCTGCAACATAACCATATACAGCCCCTTGATTACAGTGCTCCAAAATAATGAATGATGCCTTTAGCTCATGCCTGGAAGTGTCTTAAACCAATCATGGTGCCTCTACTAATGGGCATTGCTCTTTCCCTCTCCAACTTTCAAGAAACTTTAACTTTTTAACTTTAACTTTTTAATTTCTTAACTTTCTTGTTAAGCTTAGGAACCTCTGTTCTAATTGTGTTCTTTTGGCTGGAGTCACAACCACCCCAGCTTTCCTGGACTGTTTCAGCTTAGCAATCCTTTTGTCTTTTAGTGGCTATAACAGGTGATCACAACACACACACCCCAGAAGGTTGCATTCAGATCAGACTCCATCTTCTGGCACTGGTCTCTGTTCTGAGTACACAACAACCCACAACATTTGAAATGGGCTCTGCTGTCAAGCACAGACTTGGCTCTTTGCTGATAATACCTACCAACCCAGTTTCTACCCTTGAGTCTCTGGAACCATTGTAGCCTAGGACGATCAACATATTAAGGCTGAAATTCAATACAATACTTCCCTATTGACTACAGTGGGGCTTATTTTTGTGTAGTGTGTATTTTGTAGAAGTGTGCTGTTAGGATCAGTATATTTGGTCTCTGATGCCATGTGCCAGAATGTCACACCAGCTCTTCCTCTCTCTTCCTCACTATAGCAAGCCAAACTGCAATCATGCTTCCTTATAGCCAATCCTTTCTTTTTCTCCATGCATAACCATTGGGTTTTTTATTTTGATCTCTCTAGAGCAGGGATTCTTAACCAGGGGTATCCTGAGAATACAGGAACCAAATAATGGGCGTATGGGACAATCCTTGAACAATTAAAAAAAATGCTGTTAGATTAATTAACTATCACCATTATCAGTACAGATTGAGAGCACAATACTAAACTGGAGTTAGGGCAGCATAAACTAAGGCAGCAAAGTTTGGCCCTCACAAGGGCCACCATAAAGCATTTTTGGACTACTCTTGGAGTCAGGGAGGATGGCTCACATCTGTGTGCTGGCCTCTCTGACTCCGAGAGTGGTCAAAACATACTTTACGGTGTCCCTTCTGCTGGCCAAATTTTGCTGGTTTAGCTTATGCCGGCCAAACTCAGCGCCCTGAGGCATTCTGTTCCTAGCTATCCATATGGAAAGCAAAACCAAGCAACTGACATCTTTTGAGGTCATACTGGTACCTAATAGGACTGGTGATGATGATGATTTTGAGTCTGGTGAAAGGGGGTATGGGGACATATTGGGTCATCCACTAGGAGTCTGTAATCCAAAAAAGGTTAAGTAACGCCTGCTCAAAAGCCTGTTGTGTTCATCCAATGCTTGGAATTCTGGGAAACCGAGCACACTGCAAAGGAGCTAAGTCATCGAGATAGTTCCCTTGCTCATTTCCCCTACAAATACCACTCTCTCCCTTCTTGGACAGCCCAATCCTAAACAACTAGGATTGTGCTGCTCTTTATGACAGTGGAACACAGTTGCCCTGCCCGTTTTTGATTAGAAGTCAGCCATGATAGCAGCAGCCTAACCTATGCAATCCTAACCTATGCTGGAACAGGCAGGCCAGCTGACCTGCAAGGTATCCAACATAGGTTGGGAGGCCACTGGAGCCCCCACAGGGCAAGGGGACATCTGTCTCCTTACCCCAGGGTAAGCGTCAGCCTCCCCTATGGGGCTGCTCAGACCTGTGCCTGCTATTTGGCAGGCATAAGTCCAAGTGGGCTGCAACAGCCCAAATCAGGGCCATGCAGGGATAGGGATCTGGCATAACTGCCGGATCTGGGCTCCTCTCCCCCCCAGGCTGCCCTGCTCATAGGGACACCCTCTCGCGCCCTGTATGCCCTCTCTCCCACCTTTTCCCCACGCTGAGAACTCAGTTAGTGTACAGACGGCTTACCGGACATTGTCTTTGGCACGACTGGGCTGATGCAGCATCTGTATTGTCCCTGTGCCGCACATTCGCAACAGCACAAGGCCAATGCAAGCAGCTCGTGTTGGCCCAGGGGCACCCTTGAATTGCGCCCTCAAGGAGCTCTACAATCTCTGAAATTGGGCCTTGGTGTGTGTGTGTGTGTGTGTGTGTGTGTGTGTGTGTGTACACTGCTTAACTTACTAAATATGCTGGAACAGCAAGGTAGCTTTGGATCTTTGTGGTTTTTGTTGTTCCTTGTTGGATCTGGTGATGCTCTGCCTGCGCTGATGTTCCTGCCACTGGGTCACACCCATTCCTCCCGCCCAGCGTTCCGGCTGCATGACGCCACTGGCCACACCCCTTCACCCCACAGTTTTTAGTATGACTCCAGCAGATCAAGCTTGAAACACGCAGACCTTCCTTTATCTAGTCTAGTTTCACACACAGCAAGAGTTTATGCAGAATATTATGATTATTAAAAGCCCAAGGGATGTATAGTTCATATACAGATATGCAGAACAATCTATGGATTAGAATATTACAATGCTTACATAAATCCAATATTAAGAATTAGTTTATATTTTCATAGACGATTCATTTTCGAGAAAAGGAAAATTTTGAACATAATTTTTTTCCAGTAATTTCACTGTCATCTCTAATGGCATAAAAATCAATGAAGAAATCATATATAATAACAAATGGAATTGCCTCTTGCCAACCTGTCATGGATGAGGAATGCAAAACTATTCAAACATAAATCCACAGAACATAAATATTTTTCCCCCATCAAAGCTTCCAGGGTGATTAGATTATACCATGTCATGGGCTAATTACTAGCCTAGTTTTCATGATTAAGGGAAGATTTAAAATACGTTTTTTATTGTTAAGAAAACAAAATGGAATCAACACATTATTTCCTGTCAAACTACACTTATCTAGCGAGAAACACTCCCAAATTGGAATACAATGTGACAGAATAAATCTTTATTGTGTATGGTACACATCCCATTTCTGGTCTTATAATTCATTGGCACCTTCCCTTTCCCTCAAGGAGTTTAGGAGGTTTATATAAGGGTTATCCTAAATTGTCCTGACATTAATCTTTATAAAGTAGGATATTCAGTATCCCTCTGAGTAATGTCACCCATAAAAACTCATTTAGCATCCCTCAACATTATGAGGTGTGTTTTTTTCTCGGAAGAACCTTGAAATTTACTTTGAATTTCACTTTGTGTGTAATTTTAGTGCCCTTGCGACACTACGGATATGTAGAGCCCCAATAAAAACTTTAATTTGTTGACTTGAAATTAATTAAATTCTCAAATGATTATCCTTGAAAGGAACCCTGAAATTCACTTGGAATACCAGTTCTATGAAATTGACGGCGCAATCTTTGGCACTCGGTAGGCCGGCACAAGTCCCTTGTGATGGCTCAGGAACAGTGCTGTCATCTAAATGATTTAAGAACAGGTACTCACTTTTGATTGGCACGTGTTGGGACCCACCCACCGGAAGTGATGCCATAAGCCGGAAGTGATGTCGTGGCAGGAAGTGACATGAAAAAAAGCCCTTTTTGAGGCCTCAGACGATTTTAAACTGACCCAACAGTTGCAACAGTATTCCACAGCACCCCAGAACATGTTAAGGAGGCCTGGCATCATGTTAAAGTGACCCAAGAGTTCCAAAAATATTCAGAGCAGCCCCTGAGCAGCTCATTTTTCAGTGGCAAGGCCTGGCCTGGCTTGGGAAGGCAAGGCAATTTTAAAAAGCCACCAGCTCATTTCAGCAATTCCAAAATCTTTTGGAGACAAATTCCAAAATCCGCCCCCCCCAGGAACCGCCGCGCCTCCTCAGGAGAGGGAGCCCCAGGCAGGCTATCTGCTCACGCTGCTCCTGCCATCGGTCTCCCTCACTTCGCTCCACTCCACTCCACTCCGCTCCGCTCGCTGCCAGGCAACTCAAATGTGCAGGAAATTCAAATGTTGCAGGGGGCAGAGCAGAGCGCCGACGGATTTGACGAGTGGGCAGGCGAATGGACGGGGCCCGCCGTAATCCTAGGAATGGGTACTCACGTACCCCCGCGTACCCCCTACATGACATCACCGTTCAGGAATATTGCAAACATGCCATAAGGCACATTTGTGCTCTCAGGAGGAGGATGAGCCAGTGCATGGAGCCAGATCCAGGCCCCATGGCACCTAGACTTGATGGCATGGGGAGGGCAGAGGGAGGGTGGATCGGGGCAGGGGGGAAGGCACACTCATGAGCAGACTGGCCCTGGGAGGGGTTGGACTGGCCTCCAGCACTTAAGCTGGTCCCTAACTCCTAGCCCCAGCCCAATTGGCCTTACATGGGGCCTCGAATCTGTGCTAGTGAATTTGCTGGTGCAGATCTGAGTAGCCCTATTGGGGAGGCTGCCGCATGACAAGGGGAAGGGGAATTAATTTCTCTTACTCAAAGTTGCGCTGCACCCAGATGGCCTCTCTGTTCCAGCTTGGGTTAGAATTGGACTATGAGTTGGTGAACTGTCCATGGTCAACTTCTGTACTATTCTAACTTTGTAGCTTGAGTCGGACTTAGAATGGCTTGAACTTAAGTCCCTCAGGTCCAAGTACTACTATCTGCCCCACTCTACATTGACTCTTCAGTCATCAATGGAAATAACATGCCACCTCAATGTACCATGGATTTTCCACCTACTGATTTTCTTTGTGACAATGAAAATGCTACTGAAATGACTGAGGGCGCAATCCACGGAGCGTCCTGGATGCAAGTCGCTTGCGTTGGCCCTGCGCATGCAGCGCTGGCGCAAGGGCACCGTCCAAAAAGCAAAGCAAAAAAGAAAAACGACACTTTTGGGGATTTTTTTCTGCTTCAAGATCATACAAGATCATCTTTCCCCTCTCATCTTGCCCCAGCCATAGCAGAATATCTGCATGAAAAGGAAATGAAAGTGGTACAACACATTCTTTGCATATAAATTGTCCCAAGGTCAATCCCTGGTGTCTCCCGCTAAAACTTCTCAAGTAGTCGAGTTTGGAAAGATATTTTTCTGTGATCTCAGAGTGCTATTGCCAATTGAAACAAAATGTACAGGGTTTGATGCACATTCAGTTGAATTCAGTGGAAGGAAGATTGTTGTCAAGACCCTGCAACTTGAAACATGTATTGTTTCAACTTGAAGCATAAATCAAGTAGGATCAAACACTTGATTTTTTTTCCATTTCTGACCACTTCCTAATTAAGTGTTGATTAAATAGCATCTCGTTATATGCAATAGTTCACTATTTTTAATTAATTAAGTCAAACATGGTGAGATAGACTGTGACATCTGCCTAACAGAATGGAGATAAAGCTCAATGGTTTTTTAATTAATCCAGTTAGCAAGATTATGTGAAAAGTCTTTTGAAAAGGGCTTTGTGATCACCATGGATTAAGAACCATGCTATGGTCTCATCACTCAAAAAAATATTGCTGCCCAACCCTAGATGATGATGATGATGTTGATGATAATAGATATTAGATATTTTCGATTGTGAGCCCTTTTGGGACAGGGAGCTATTTAACTTTATTTTTTTGCCGGTAAACTGCTTTGGGAACTTTTTGTTGAAAAGCGGTATATAAATACTGTTTGTTTGTTTGTTTGTTTGTTTGTTTGTTTGATTGATTGATTGATTGATTGATTGATTGATATGTATAGCAAATACAAACTTAGGCTTGGTTATATGTGCAGGTGGACCCGCAATATCCTTGGATTCAGGACCCAAGGATTTTCGAATCTGCTGGCTTCAAACCCATGAATTTGGGTCCCTCTAGCTGTGCTCTGGCTGGGTCCAGAGGGTGGCTGGGGAGGCCATTTTTATGCCCTTATGTGATCTGGGGAAGCCCCAGAGCCTCAGAATGCCTCACAAGGGCATAAATATGTCAATTCCAGTTTCCCCAAGAAACCAAATAAGTACCTTATTTGCAGCGGTGCGTTCTGGTCCCGGGGCGGGGAAGATGGCGAAACGGAGCGGTACGCAACGGGCGGGCTGCTGCTCACCCGTTCCTCCCGCCCAGCGTTCCGGCTGCATGACGCCGCTGCTTATTTGCCAGAAATGGGCATTCTGAGGACTGGGGAGGCCGCATTCAGCCATGCACAGCCACCCTGGTCCTCAGATCACCCTCCAGACCTGACCGGAGTGCAGCTTCAATCAGGTTCAGGGGGTTTGGGGCGCCCAAATCCACAGCTTCAAACATCTGAATCCACAGGTTCAAACATTTTGGTATCCGCAGGTGCTCCAGGTACCGATCCCCCGTGGATCATAAAAGCTGACATGTATCTGGCTGTGATAATATAATATAGGATAGGCATCCCTTATCTGAAGCTGGGGACTAGCACTTTTGGATTTTGGATTGTTCCATATTTTGGAATACATGCAAATACATAGAGATCTTGGGGATGGGGGCCTAACAAAAAATGCATTTATATTTCGTATACCCCTTATATTGTATAGTTTTATACAATATTTGTAATAATTCTGAGCAATAAAAATGTTTATGCATGAAACACAGTTTGTGATTTTATTTCTTTAGGCCAAAAAGAAAAAAAAATCATGGTGGTGCTGAAAAACGTCCCATATTTCAGAATATGGATTTTGAATTTCTGAGTTCCAGGTAAGGGAAACTGCATTGTAAACTCGGAGTCCTGTGTAACATAATACATAATGTTAAGTGTGTAGGATGGACTGGCATGTTCATTTACTTAAGAGTGCAATCCAAACCCTGGGCATATCCAGCCCAGGACATGAATGTGCTGCTATGCAACCAAGGGAAAGGGAAAAACATTCCCCTTCCCCTGGGTAACACACAGTGGCCCAGATGGGGCTACTTGGAGCTGCACTGCTGAAATCAGTAATGCAAATCTGAGCAGCCAAATTGGGGCTGCCGGGGCTGGGGTCAGGGGTTAGGACCCAACCCAACAATTGGATCTTGTCTCCACCCCCCTTCCCAGGCTGGGCTACCAATAAGCCCACCCATTCCCCCCTATCCCTACCTCGTTCCGCCATTCCCATGTCCCATTATGCCTCCTGCCACCCTTCCTGAGCCCCTGTGCAGGTCTAGCCAGGCTGACCTTACCTTCAGACCCAAACACACTTGACAGCATGTTTGCAACCTGACTGGGCTTGGATCGTGCCTTAAATTACTCAGCAACCAAGGGGAGAGCAATAAAATCAGGATTGGAACCATGGAGCATTGGTAGGGATATTTAACCCTTTCCTTCTGTACTATAGACTTAACAAGAGTAACTCCCTTGAAGCTATCCACCCCTGGAGAGAAGCTTCCATTGGTGCTAATTAAAGCTGCCTTTCTGAGGTTAATAGGTTTGCAAGCCCAGTCAGGGCTGCAACACAAGAGAGGGAGCCTCTTCCCATCCACCCCAATCCCAAAGCTGATCAGGCTCCCATGGAAGCTATTTAGCAAATCAAAAAACTCTGATCCAAATGATGCCTGGATTGGCCTGGAGTTTCCAGGAATTAGAATCATTCCCTCCAGGCCAGTACTGAAAGCAATCTAAGAGATTTTAACAGGACCTCCAGGAATTTCCAACATTGCATAAAGTTAAGGGGGAAAATACCCAGAAACAATTTCAATCAGAGCTGGCAATTCTAATTTACAAAACATGTTATTTGTCCCTAAGACATTATGCTGGCAACACAGAAAAATAAACCAAGTAAGTGTTTAGGAATTCAAAGGCGATTTAGAGGGATTAGGCAGCAGTGCATCATTTGAAGTTTGCAGCCTTTGCACAAGTTTAGTTTGCATTGATTGCCCCGGGTATTACTCCAGGTCTGTTTTTTTTTTTTACCCTATTTAATTCTCTGCAAAACTGTTTGACTTGCACCTGCTGAAAATCATGGCTGGATGCCTGTACACCGCACTGATTTCAATGAGAGTTAAGTACATGTTTAAGCACTGGAGAGGCCTGGGTTCAAACCCCCAGCTATAAAACCCATTGGCTGACTGCCAGGGCAGGTATGACTTGAGGTGGCTCCACTGCTCCGAAGGCCAGAAGTAAACATGGTGAAAGTGCCTTGGGGCCATGGACACCTGTGCGCACTGTTTCCAGCTTCAGCGCCACAGACCCAGAGCCTTCAAAAGGAGGGTTGGGAGACAAGGAAGAGACAAAGGAAAGAAGGAGCCTCCTATTGTTGCAGCACTGCAGAAGGACCATTTTCTGGTTTAGTGCAATAGCTGGGTTTGCACCAAGGCAGCATCAGACTCCTCCATCACCCACCAGAGAGGAGAGGAGAACAGTCAACTCGGAAGGACCCCAGCACTGCCCCTGGGAGGCAAGAACTGCCCCGGAGAGGCAAGGTGTGCTCACCCAATGAAAGAGGCTTGGAGAAGCACATGTCCCAGGGGGAGGCAGTCACACCTTTGGCATTTTCCAGAGGCAACTAGGAGATGAAAGACATTGACACAGCCTAGGACTAGGGATGAAGTGGCTTGTCTGACTTTGCCTCTGCTCGGAGAGGTATTGTACACCTTTCCAAGTGCAATAAGAAAAAAAGCTTCTGCTATGTCCAGTGGTGTTCCTACAGCAGAGAATGCTACGTTTTTCAGGAGCTCGAGCTCCTGTGTAACACAGCCCCATCCCCTCGCCTCTAAAGCAGGGGCGGAGTGTGCCTTGCCCGTGCCCAGGGCAAGGCACGCATTGCGCCCCACGTCATGACATCAGCGACAGAGGCAGGGCTTCCGTGCATGTCCTGCGGCTTCAATTGAAGCCGGGGGAGACGCATGGATGCTCTCCCAGCCGGGGACTCCCCCAGAGCACAGAGAGCTCGCGCCAGAGCGGCCTGCGCAGAAAGGGTGCGCGTGTGCCAACTCAGAGCCGCTCTGGTGCTAGCTCTCTGTGCTCTGGGGGAGTCTCCGAGTCCCCCAGAGCACAGAGAGCTAGCGCCAGAGCGGCCTGCGCAGACTTGGAGCCGCTCTGGCGCGAGCTCTCTGTGCTCTGGAGTACTCGAGCGGCTCGGGGCATGGTGGGGGGGCATGGAGGGCATGCCAATGGCGCCCCCCCACCTTATGGTGCCCAGGGCTCGTGCCCCATGCTGCCATACCCTCCCTCCACCTCTGCTCTAAAGCTGTTTGTGGTTTGGAGAACAAAGGCTCTGAACCAATTCTCCAAGCCACAAATGGAGGCAAGAGGGAGGGGCCATGTTACACAGGAGCTCAGACTCCTGCAAAACTTAGCATTCCCCCACCCCTGTAGGAACACCACTGGCTATTGCTATCAGGACATTTTTTCCCCTAAAGCCAATAGTGCACATGGGAACGCACAGATCAAAACCATTGTATGGTTAACACATCATAGCCATAATCTGCACAAACTGTAAAACAGACAGAAACAGAACAACCCCCACATTGTTCCAATTCAGTTGATTTGTCTCTTCATGAGCTACTTCCAAAAAAAGGGAGGAAAGGAAAGGGAAAATCTTATAGGGTTAACACATGCAATAAAATGGTGCATTGCCTTCTGCTGCTTCTCTCCTCTCGCTCCTGCCTCCTTTGCACTGCCCCAATGGAAGTTAGACCTGGCTATGGCTGGAGGGCTGTATTTCGTTCTAGCTGAGTTAGTAGCTCAAAAGCACTGGACAGCAATTGGACCTTGCGTGCCGCTCTGCCTGTTAATCCTGGAACCTGGACTCACCCTGCAAAAGCCTACCGCTGCATGCAAAAGCTGCGGTTCCCCCATAGCCCTTTGTCGGTACGGGCTGGTACATTTTCAAAAGAACATGTTTTTGTTACAAAGCAAGAATGCATGTTCTCCCCAAAGCACATTGATACTGCAAAGGCTGCCTGGGCTCACCGTGATTTTGGGGAGCAAAACATGTCTATAATATTCTGGGACTCACACTGTAAATTTACTTATATTACTGCCTTTGGTGAATATCTTAGTCCAGTTTACTATAGACAAGAGCTGTTCCCTAATGTATCTGCTTTCCCTTGGCATGCAGTGATGCTTCTACTAACATCTAGGAATTCCAAAATGTGTTCATAATATCCTTCACATGGT
>JAJKFI010000031.1:5980375-6000557 GCA_029204185.1 Lerista edwardsae
GGGGGCAGTGCTCATCTCCATTTCTAAGCCGAAGAGCCGGTGTTTGTCCGAGGACAAGTTTCCATGAGCATGTGGCTGGTATGACTATACACCAAGGCACACGGAATGCCATTACCTTCCCACCAAAGTGGTCCCTATTTATCTACTTGCATTTTTATGTGCTTTCGAACTGCTAGGTTGGCAGGAGCTGGAAGCTCACTCCATCACATGGTGTGATGTCCCTGGCACCACCACTCAGGAACACCACTGCAGAGAGGAAGAGAAAATGTGGAGTGGAGGGAAGGAGAACGCTGAGCTAGAGCACTGGAGAATCGGAAGAGCGGAGGTTGGCACATCATGGGGTAAGGGGGAATATTTGGCAGGTGATCTTCGGCATCAGAAGATCTTGAGTTGGCTCTGGGCCTCCCGCACCCTATTTATAATTAAACCTAAGTCCTCATCAGGGCAAGTTGTACAATTAAGCATATATGTAACTGAACCCTGAGAGTGTTGTAGTCATGGAACTACTTTCATAGGGTTTTTTTGGATCCTGGTCAGCATTTATTGGAAGGCTTCCAAGTGAAATTCTCAAGAGCTGAACAAGTGGGACAAAACTGTCAAGTGACTGAACAAATGAATAAAAATGTACTGATCATGAGATAGTAGAGCAAGGGCCGACAACTGTGGTGCTCCACCAGCCTTTATTAGGAATGAATCAAGGCAAAAAAAAATGACTCATGACTCTGATTCTGACGAAAAGCCATATGAAGCCAAATATTTTTCAAAAGATATCACAATCAGACATTGTTCATAGAGTAAAAGAAAGAAAGAAAGGTTGCTCACTTTTATCCAAATACTGCATGATGGAGAGAGCATTGGAAAAAAAAATTATATTCAGCTAATTAAAGATAAAGAAATGGACCCGTCAAGTCATTTTTAGAGAATTAGCTATGTTAGGCAATTGTTGCCAAAACAAGAAAGCCTTGTGATACCTTGTAACTAACACACATACTGTAGCATAAATTATGCTGGGTTAGGGTTAGGGTTACTAGCAGGTGTATATCTGATAGAGGACAACATGCAAATGATGACGCTAGAATGCAGAGTGAAATCCTAACTTTCCAGCACCAGGTAAGGGCAATGGAGCTTGGAGGTAAGAGAAAAAAGTTCCACCAAGTTGACGACTATTCCACTGCAGAATGCAGACTATGCCCAATCGGCCCAGTTATGTCGGTGCTGGAAAGTTGGTTAGGATTGCACCCTCAAATGTGTGTTCTAATCTAAACATGAAATCTAAGAGCAGTGAGGGACCACAGTGAATTATAGTTGCAGATCATGTGCTATATGCACATTTGGGTGAGAAATCAAAGGCAGGTCTGAGCATTCAGGCCAATGAGCTGTATCAGCCTAGATTCTTTCTTCCTGGGGCCTAGTTGTCTGCAGAGCAGGAGGATCTGCTTCATTTTGTTTCAGCTGGAACATTAAACACATGTGGCGGTATTCTATTGATGCTTGGGCTCAGTAGGAATCAGAGGTCCATTCCTCTAACTCACACGTACCTACTATGCTTTACAAACAGTTAGCCCTAGTATGAACTCTGCAGAACAGTTATGAGGAATGCTGTCCATTCCTCAGAAGATGGGATATTTTGAATTTGGCTTGTGCCAACTGGCTTTCTGTACGCTAAGATAATATTCTTTAAAGATTTAACAAGACATAATGAGCAAGTAAAATTTATGAAGCCTGCTTGCAAGATTACCCCCCCCCCCAAAAAAAAAAAACAACCACTGGGATTTTTAAAATCCCTGCTGGCCCAGAACATTAACTAAATGGTTTTACAATGTCAGAGGTATCTAAGCAAGAGTTGTTTATTTAAATCATTCTACTCCTGGGGTACATATATACGCAAAGCAATACTTTCTTGTATTTAGTATTTATGAGAACCATTGCCATGCTAATTTGGCACATCACCTTCTTGTAGGGTTGCTTAGATGGGCTGGAAATCCCCACCGTATTCTTTAGCAGACCTACTAAAACAAGGATCAGCAGCCCACATCTAGTTGGTGTGGGACAAAACAAGAGTGCATGGAAGTTGGAGTGTATGCAATAACCCCCTCCCATCCTAGCAGATGTATGGATTCCTCCAAGTTTGAAGACAAAACAAGTCAGCCAGAGCACTCTGAGAGCCCAATCCTATCCCCCGCCATGCTATAGCATGCAGCTGTGCCAAGAGAGTGCATGGTGCACATTATAGTGAGGGAGACACAACCAGAAGGCCATCAGGAGGTAATTTAAAATTTCTGGCAGCCTATGGGGCTCCTTAGACCCACACCAGCTATATAGCTGACATATCTCCAAGGACAGGAAGAGGGTGGGGTAATCTGGAAATTGGGGGATAGGATCCGACGTGCACTTTTGACACCAAGATCCACCCCCTCCAACCCAGTCCCAACCATCTGCCTCTCACTGATCCACCCAGTAATTTCCACTTCCCTCCCTCCCTCCAGCCACGACAGACCTCTCGCATTGATGTACCAGCAGTGGCATGTTCGGATGGCCATGGCGGCACTCTTCTGATGCTGATGCTGCTTTGCAACAGTGGCTCAGAATGGCTGACCATTGGTAAACTGTACATGGCATCGCAAAGCAGCTCATATGATTGGGCAGTTAGGGCAGTACTTGGATAAGAAAAAGTTGCGAAAATAGACGAACAACTGCAAAACAACTTTCGTCTAGGTCCAGCATCCACAGCCCTCTAAGTTCATTTTTAATGAGACAAGCTGATAAATTAGTAATAGTTCATCTTTTACAGGACTTTCCCTAAGTGCTCAAAGCACTTCAGAAACATTATCTCAATCAGTCTGAGAACAACAATGACGACAGCAACACAGGAAGCTGCTTTATACATAGTCAGAGCCAAGACCATCTAGTTCAGTCTAGTTGGCGTTCTAGTGGCAAGTCTCTTGGGTTTCAGGCAGGAACCTTTCCCAGCTCTACATGAAGGTGCCAGGGATTGATCCTCAGACTTTCTGCATGCAAAACATATACTCTACCAGTGAGCTAATCCCATCTGCAAAAGTGAGCCTGTATAGCAGACTGCTGAAGAAAGCCTAAGATTGAGAGATGTGGCTTATTTACAGCAAAGCAGTGAATTCATAGCTGAGTTGGGTTTCAGAGTAGGCAGTTGCCACCTCCTGGTTTCCTACGGGTGAGCTGAAACAAAGAATCACCTTCTGCAAAACATGTCCCCTTTTGGACAATAATTCTGGGAGTCTCCCAAGTGAGGTAGAATGGCCACAAAAAAAAAAAAAAAAAAAAAAGCACTGCTTGCACTCTGATTTGGTTTTGCAATGTGATTGACAATCATTGGCTATGTGGCACTGTTAGGTACCCCTCATAGAAAAGACAAACTTTGGATCTTTTCAAGCAAAAATCAAATAGCTTTTATTTCAGCTTGCATATTGCTGGGTGTCTGAGGGACTTCTGTCCAAAGCACAGACACTGATTGGGTTTTAGTTCCTCTTTTTATACCATATCTAACAAAGTACAGAACAGTTGAGCAATTTGCAACACACATTTTTAAACTTTAGCAAGACACAGGAATCATTGGCAATTCAAAACGGAGGGGGGAAAGAGGAAGGAGAGGTACAGTAAAAACTTAAACTATTTTCAAAAATATCTTGCCTAAGCATTTCACAACCAGAGGGTTCTAGTTGGGATTCTTTTTGTTTCAGCATAATCTAGCAAAATACAGGAAATATCTGCAATCCAGACCTCTGGGTTGTATTTGAGACACTTTACCAGGGCAAATTATTAACCTTTCTGGCTATCTGGAAAATGAGTTTAATAGCATTTTTCTACCTCAAAGGGATATTGTGTGGCTAAATTAAAACTTGTTCCCTCCCATCAGCACGTTAGCGCACCACTTTTTTTTTTGCATTTTGAAACATGTACAGGCCCCCCTCAGGTAAATATGTGTTTGGAACCATGTCAAAGTGTTCCCATATATCTGAACTGAAATTGGCGCGCTTGCCCACCAATGGGACTGAAAGCATAATTTTTACTTTGCACTATGGTGCACTATCCATGGTGCTGTGTATCAATTTCTATGGAAATGTTAAAAAAAGCTACCTTTACCCCTGAAAATCTTTAAAAAACACATTGTTCACTGAGCACACAGCTTGCTTCCTTCAGGAATTTGCAGAAGGGGGCCCTAGAGTGCAAATCCTTAAGAAGTTCATTCTTGCAAAACTGAATTTTTGGCATTGCTTTGACTGCTGCTAGTTTAAATTAGGTGTTTTGCAGACTTCTGCTACTTGTTTGGCACCCCCTGTAATGAGCTGGAGACTGAATTCTTCTGGACTTTCCTTGACTCTTCTCTGCTAATCATCTTGAAAAAAAAAACCCTATTTTTCATAGAGCTGGCTTCTGCAGCTTGCAGCTTCCAATATACTAAGCTGAACCTGAGTTCACCTTTTGAGGTTCCCTCCCACCCCAGCCCTAGAACAAGCTGTGAACAGTTTGAAGAAAAAAGTATCTCATTGATTTGTCTTCTCAATGAGAAGCACCTAACTATTCTGCTCCCACAGTACAGAGGCAAGAAATAACCTTTCATAAATGCTTTAGTTGCTGAAAGGATGATTCCTATGTGAAACAAAGCAAAGCCATCAATTCCATCTCCCACCCCACTATGAGATGGAAACATGACTCTTCGGTAGCTACTGGACTGTGTCCAGGTGCTGATTTGGAGGAATATTTGAATCTTATTCTCTGTTCTTGCACCATTGACAAGACTGATTGTCAGTAAGAGTGGTCACCTGATTTTCTAAATGGCTTGCGAATTCTCAGTGATTAGAGGAGTGAATAGGAGAGCTTTATCTAGATTTTTTTGTCCCTAAAGATGCTATCCATGGTAATTGTCCTAAATAGCATTGGGAAGGGTAAAGTATAAGAGAGCATTATGCAGATTTCTGCCCATTGTAATTGTAATTGTCCTCACCTAGCTAATCTCATCACCTAGCTGGTAATTCCATCACCTAGCTGAATGCCTGTCTTCAAAATCAACCATTAGGGCCACTCAGGTAAACATACCCACTCTAGAAATTAGCAGCTGCAAGTGTGATAATGAAATGTGAATATCTACCTAAACAAATGCACTTGGGGAAAAAAGGAGAAGGAATATTCTTTATCTCTTTATTTGACATTTAACATTTTGTTTTCCATTTCTCCAAGGACTTCAGGGTTGTGTAGACAATCCTTCCCTCAGCAACTCTGTGAGGTTGGTGAGGCAGGTCATTATTGATCTGAAGTTCATACAGCCTTATGATATTTGATCTTGGAGTTGCCTTCTAATGTTTTGTGTCAGCTGTCTAATGTTTTGTGGAGGAGAGTATAAAAAACATAATTTTTTCACAGTCTGAACTTACCTGCAACCTGCAAAAACTAAAAGCAAGACATATCGGAACATTAGAAATAACACAGGACAAAAGTTAGGTGTTTCCTCTATGTTTTCACCTAACTTGTCCCCCAAAGTAAAAAGATAGTTAGCCTACGAAGAAACACAGTTTGAATGGAAGTAGACTTGCCAAGTCCCATCAGTGCGTTTGTCTGCCAATTATTTAAAAAAATTATTACAGGTGCTAATTGTACCTGAAAGCTTTAAAGTTGACTCAGTGAGAAAGGTTAGCCCCTGCCCTAACACAGGAAGCCAAAATGGCAACTTTCATTTCAGATTTGGGGGCCCCCAATCAGATTCAGAAATGGCCCCCCATAAAACAAAAAAACCCCCAAACTTCTGCCCTTGTTTCTTAAATGATGACATGTGTGGACAGTCAAAACAACTGTACCTCTAAAAAGGTCTAACCTTACACTGTTTACAGTACAAGTTTCAGGTCATTTGGTGGAGCCACTTTTTGAAAATCTCTAAATCATAAATTGGCGGTCAAATGCGCCGATGGTCAGATTCAGCCAGGGTCTTTTTTTACACACACCGAAAGGAGGATTCATTAGCTATAGGGAGTTTCCCTTATGTATCTGGGGCCAAATAACCCCAATAAGTGACCTGGAATAAGAAAAAGCAACAATCCCTCACCATACTGTTAAATATGTGTGCAATAAAGAAACATCCCCTATCTACAAATTATAGTACTAGAAATGAAATGAAACCTATCTGGCATTCTCTGTAGGAGTACAAATATCTTGATGTGAGTGACACTTAAAATGCTCCAATTACATCTGGAAAGTACACACACACTTTTTTTGGAAAGCTATCTAGCTGGAGACAAGTAGAAGGGGTTGATTTATTACCTAGCTATATGGTCAAAAACATTTTGTGAGTGTGTACGAATGGCTTCTATGTGGAGTTTTATGGGTAGTTGTAAATTGCCATCTCTACCAGTGTGGAAAGATGATAAAAAGGGAAAATGAATTTCAAAATGCGTAATTTCACCAGAACTGTAAGAAGTCGTGAAACTGCTTCACCTATTTGACCTTTTACCATGTAGATGATTCACATTGTCATAAAAAAGCTCTTTGTTTAAAGAAAAGGAAAGAAATCCTCAAAATACGATGAATGCAGAAAGAATGCAGCTCAGGTTCCCCCTTTTCTCTCTGCTGTGTTTCTTTTAACTTAACACAGGCAGTTATAACTCAGTTGTTGGCTTAGTCATTCAAAATACACACACTGAGATCAAGATTCTGCCCTGCTGCTTGACAATGAGCAAAACCACAATAAGGAAAAGCTAGAGAAAGCAGCTTCCCAATGCGTATGTGTCTGGAAGCAGATCAGGGCATAGAGGTCAGAAGCAAAGATGGGGGGGTTGCTCTGTCTTTCCCCAGTTGCTGCTTGTGCCTCCTATTCTTTTGCTCCTCCATTGTATGCACCTTGACTCAGGGCGCAATCCTAACCTGGAGTTAGGCCAGCATAGTTAGGCCAGCAAAGTTTGGCTGGCACCAGAGACATCGTTAAGCACGTTTGGACCACTCTCGGAGTCAGGGAGGATGGTGCACATCTGCCAGTTGGCCTCTCTGAGTCCAGGAGTGGTCCAAACATACTTTACGGTGGCCCCTGTGCCAGCCAAACTTTGCTGGCCTAACTGTGCCAGCCTAACTCCAAGTTAGGATTATGCCCTTGATCTCTTATGTGGGATATTTGTTGTGTGCAGAGGGACCAGATGATAGAAAAGTGTGCAGATCCCCCCTCCACATAGGGTGACACAACAGCAAGTGGACCCTCCTCGTAGCTTTAGCCTGAGAGGAGATCTGCACAGCATTGCTGCTGCCGCTTGAAGAAACGAAACCACAGCCATAGGCCAAACCCAAGGCAATCCTTCCTCTCTCTCTTAGGAAACGAGGAGTGGGTTTCATTCTCCATATTGCAGCCATCATTTTAGGATACCTGCTGCCTAGCAATGCCCAGCACTTGATCCATCCTCCTCCCTTGGCAAAAGGTTGATTACAATCATGTTTCTTAAATGGCTTTACAAAGGCGATCCACAGTGCGGCATGATAGACGGTGTGTGGTCCACCTGCTCTATTTCCCCAAAAGGGTAGAATCACATTTGACCCAGCTGGTAAAATGAACATATTCATTACTGCTACCATAACGGCTTGTGGACTGCCAAAATCAGGTTTCTTTTGCTGCAGTGGGTAAATTGTTAAACAAAGGACACACCCATTTTTGTTGAAGGTTCTGACCATTTATATGGGGCCTTCTGATCTTTTTATATGGGGTCTGGCATCACATCTGGCCTACATCAATCTCTAGCAGTTAACAGTTCAAATGAGGAATCAAATCAGTCTATATGATTTATCTCTCAGCTGTATGATTAGAGTTGTCAGATCAGGGGTACCTGCAAACCTGTGATTGCTGAGGTGGGGCTTGGAGATGTAAGAAGGGAAGGCCTGGTGAACTCACAACACTGCCAACCCTTAAAAAACAAGGGGTGGGGAAAATCTGGTAGTGGAGCAGAACCCAGGAGCCCAGAGCCCAGGCAAGGAGTCCATTGGCAGCCCCATTTGGACTGAGGAAAAAAAAAAAAGAGGGAAAGGAAACTGGAGAAACAGGGTTATATTTTGGAAAGTTCCCTAGTCTTCCAACTCAACTAGGGTTGGCACTGACAGTTTGGAAAAGTGAAATCTGCAGTGAATTTCAGGGTTCCTCCTAAGATGAAACTTGTGAGAATGTTCAAGTGGGGCCAAACAAATATCTAATTGAAATTTCTCAAGGAGTTTATGCATATCCCTACAAGCCCCATTCATAACCCAAAAATTCTAGTTTTCACCTGGCAGTTTTTCATTGAAAGCATTGGAAAATACTGAACCCAGATGTCTTGTGCTTCTGTCACGCTCTGAGGGATGCCGTGATTGGCTGCAGCAACACTCCCAGCACTATTTACAACCTTGGTGCAGCTGGGCTGAATCATTCCCTTGATGCTGGCTTGAAAGGAGCTGCCTCTGCTGAGAGTGGAAGCAAAGCAGAGGGAAGACCTTCCAGTTTCTTACCCTCGTTGCCACCATCCCTCATTGGAACACACCGGACCTTGGCTCCAGGACAGGTTCCACCTAGCTGACTGGCCATGGAGTGACCCATGCAGATCACCAGAAAATATCCATCTACCTGGGAGCTCACCTGGGGAGAAGACAATGCCGAAAGGACTAGTCACTCCAGCCCTTGATCGCCATCATCCCACATACCTCACTATGGCTGGTCCCAGACTGGTGGGAATCCCAGGAAACACCTTCAAGAAGGTCAGTGGGCTGTACCCTTCCAGACATCAGATGGACAGGACTTTCTTTTCTGCCCAGCTAAGTGGCCCTTCTCCCCTAGTAACTGGAGAGCAGATTTTGGTTTTTCTGCAACAAACCCCTTGTTCTGCTCAACCATCATCTGCTACTCTTGTTTGAGCTCTTGTCCACTGGCCCCAACCCCTGCAACACCCTTTCCCCATGTGGATTGGGGCCACACTGCCCACAACATAACAGTAGCATGCAACAAGTATCTAAGTCTTTCCACAGTCCAGCTGGGAAAGGTACCATTCTGAATTTCAAAGGAGCCAAAATCTCTTTCCACGTGCTCCTTTAGAAAGCTGAAAACGTAACAAGTGATACTTCAGATGATGCCAGCCAATGTTTTAAGAAGAAAAAAAGCATTCTCAGGCATGATGTTTTCTCATCTATTGTTTCATTTTAGGTTGCATCTGCCAGATCCTACTTGCATTGCGGCATATCTGAGGGCCACAACCAAAAGTCTCCTAACCAGACTGAGGGAGCAATCCTAAACTGGGTTAGGCCGGCATAAGCTAAACCAGCAAAGTTTGGCCAGCACAAGGGACACCATAAAGTATGTTTGGACCACTCTTGGAGTCAGAGAGGCCAGCACACAGATATGAGCCATCCTCCCTGACTCCAAGAGAAGTCCAAAAACGCTTTATGGTGGCCCTTGTGCTGGCCAAACTTTGCTGGCTTAGCTTATGCCGGCCTAACGCCAGTTTAGGATTGCACTCTGAAAGTGATGTGCTTTCCTCATTACAACCTTTCTTGGCTATTAGGAGACAGCAGCCCACTCAGTTGTGTGGGTAACAAGGGCTGTGATGAGCTTACTCACAGGACTTCTGACTCATTGGCAATTGACCCTTGTTTACTGTGACTGAAAAGGAGCAGGGTTTATTGCTCATTTGCAGTGCTCTCATCCAGTCCCAGATGGGCCATTGTAACATGCTGTGATCAGTGAGTGCCCCACTGCAGGTCATGCATGACAAACGGTGCATAGTCGCCTTTGCATCCTCCTGCTAAGAATACCATTGTAACTGCTACACAATGCTGGAAAGCCTAACTCACAGCATGGGGCCTTCCATGGGTAACTTCAAGGGCTCTTATCTTCTTTCACTTAACAGACAGTGTCAGGTCAATTATTCCCAAGACACTTGGGGGCCAAAGAAAGAAGCCTGCACTAGTCATTTTACCTGCCTTTTTCTAATACTGGAAATTGGCAATTCTGCTTGGGCAGAGAGCAAAATCCAAGACGTTTATCTGGAATTAAGCCTGAATTAACTAATCCCTGTTACCTAAATTTGGATGGACATTTCAGCAAACTCCACACAAGAACCAAGAAAAGAGAGATGGGACAATCTTACATTGCATCCAAGATGATCTCCACTACAGCAGGGTTTACATTGGTACACAAATGTGTATGTGCGCGCAAGCACATGCACACAGAGGGGGGAATGAACATACCAACACTGACACTTTCACAGAGCTATTAGTACATTTTGTTCAGTGGTGTCATTCAAATGATTTAGGAACAGGAACTCACTTTTGATTGGCACTTGTTGGGAACCCGGAACCCGGAACCATGGAGCCCGTTAGGATCCAGAACGCCCGTTCTGGTCTGTTCCCCCTGAACGACATCACTGATTTTATTTATTTGAAACATTTCTACCCCGCCGTTCCCATGCGGAAGCAAATGCCCAAGGCGGCTTACAAAGCTGCACATAAGTATAACGTAGCAACGGTATTCCCAGTCAAGGCTCCTTGGCTGGGTAGATGATTGCAGCCCCCCCCCAACACTAGCTTCCCACTTCTGGCGCTGCCCCTGCCGTGCCTCCCCTGGCCCACCGTGCTCCATCTTGGAACGTTCTGAGCAGAGGGGTGAGCAGGCAGGCTGGACAGGTGCCTTCTCACCTATGGCAGCTTGGCCAGGCAGGTGAGCCGTGGCGGCTGCTCCTCTGCTGCTCAGGCCCTTGTGATCCTTGGGACGCCCCCGCAGGGCACGCCATGGCAATGGGGCACGACAATAAGTAGAAACAACAAAATCAACAGCTTTAAAAACGTTGATTTTAGCATTAAACTCAAACACATACCCAAAAATATTTTAAACAGAAAAGAAACCAACACGTCTCGTCAGGGGGTTGTAAAACCTCTTGTCCAGGGGGGCAATTAGGCTACAGTGCTATTCCAGAGTCACAGAGGACTAACATCCACCTATCATCCAGGTGCCACAGGAAATAGGTGTGTTTTGAGCCCTCTCTGAAAAGCCTGGGGAAGGGGATAGGGCTTAATTTCTATTGAAGGAAATTCCATATTTGTTGCCATTACATAGAAGGCTCGCCCCCGAGCCACCACCCCTTTAACATGGGATAGAGGCAGGCACTTGAAGAAAAGCCCCTTCAAATGATCTAAGAGGGTGGACTGGGATGTATGGGAGAAGGCGGTCCTTTAGGTAGCTTGGGCCCAAGTCGTGAAGGACCTTAAAGGTCAATGCCATCATCTTAAATTGAGAATGGAAATGAATGGCCAGCCTGTGTAGCTGCTGAAGCAGTGGTCCAGCTGAGTCAAACCGTTTAGCCCCTGTAACCCTGGGCCACTGCATTTTGCACTAATTGCAGCTTCTGCACCATATAGCGAGTTACCATAGTCCAGTCTTGAAGTCACTAATGCCTGGACCACCATGGCCAGATCAGAATGGCTCAAGTATGGTTGCAATTG
Source organism: Lerista edwardsae (assembly GCA_029204185.1). Taxonomy (NCBI): domain Eukaryota; kingdom Metazoa; phylum Chordata; class Lepidosauria; order Squamata; family Scincidae; genus Lerista; species Lerista edwardsae. The sequence goes on from JAJKFI010000031.1 coordinate 5,991,839, forward strand.
GCACACCAGTCAAAGGTGTGCGAACACATTCCTAGCCACTGCTAAAACTTGATACTGAGATACACTGAGAGCTGACCATCCAGGAGCACTTCCAGACTGCATACCCATTCTTGCAAGGGGCGGGGGGTGCCATCCCATTCAGAGTGGGTAGATGACTCAGTACCTGCATTGGGAATGCTCTAGTCAGACATGGTTGTTTGGATGCTATGCATACCCACCAGTTACTTATTTTTAAATTGTATACACCTTTCTCCTGCTAGGGTAATCAAGGCCCCTTACAAGCATCAGTGAAAATCCGGGCTCGGGTCCGGGGTATTTGAGGGACCGCCTCCTTCCATATAATCCTACCCGTACTCTTAGATCATATGGGGGGCCCCTTTTGACTGTGCCGCCACCAGGAGAAGTGAGAGGGGCGGCGGCCAGGAAGAGGGCCTTTTCGGTGGTGGCCCCCCAACTTTGGAATACCCTCCCCTTCGAATTGAGAACAGCTCCCTCTTTGTTAACTTTTTGGTGGGGGCTGAAGACCTTTTTATTTCAAAAAGCTTTTTAACTGTTGACAGGTTGGCTGGCTGGCTGGTTATACTTTTATACTTTTATATTTTATGATCCACATGGCTTGTTTTAAACTCTGTTGTTTATTTTTTTTGTTTTATTGTATTTTAATATTTTTTAAATTGTTTTTAATGTTGTTTTTATATTTTTTATTGTTGTAAATGCCGCCTTGAGTGCCTTCGGGCAATAGGCGGGGTATAAATTCAATAAATAAATAAATAAATAAATCAGCAAAAAGCAAAACAGGACACTCTGAGACACCAAAACATGGACAGAGACAAATATAGTCAGGAGTGATCAGGAAATGTTTGGTGGACTAGTAAGGTCTTTAACAAATGGCAAAATTCTTTAACACATGGCAAGGAGGGGGCATAAGAATCCAAGAGCCGCACTGGATCAGACCAAAGGCCCATCTAGCCCAGTTTCCTGTATCTCACAGTGGCCCACCAGGTGCCCAAGGGAGCTCAGTAGACAACAAGATGCGTGCATCCTGTTGCAAGGATGGGGCAGGCTGCATTTTATACAGCAGAGAGTTCCACATGGAGGGAGTCACCACCAGGAAGACCATCTTATGTGCAGTTAGATCTGCCTCTCACATATAGCCAAATGTCTCTCCTAAGCGTACTAGGAGAAGTGGGGTTGAGGTTCCTGTGTTTGTTGTTGTTGTTCAGTCGCTAAGTCGTGTCCGACTCTTCGCGACCCCCTGGACCACAGCACGCCAGGCCTCCCTGTCCTCCACTAGCTTCCTGAGTTCGCCCAATTTCATATTCATTGCTTCGGTGACACTATCTAACCATCTCATCCTCTGTCGCCCCCTTCTCCTTTTGCCTTCAATCTTTCCCAGCATGAGGGTCTTTTCTAAAGAGTCCTCTCTTCTCATCAGGTGGCCAAAGTATTGGAGCTTCAGCTTCAGCATTTGTCCTTCCAGGGAGCAATCAGGCTTGACCTCCTGGAGAATTGACCGATTGGATCTCTTTGCAGTCCAGGGGACTCTCAAGAGTGTTCTCCAACACCATAATTCAAAAGCATCGATTCTTCGACGCTCTGCCTTTCTTATGGTCCAGCTCTCACAGCCATACATGGCTACTGGGAAAACCATCGCTTTGACTATGCGAACCTTTGTTGGCAGGGTGATGTCTCGGCTTTTGATTAAGCTATCTAGGTTCACCATAGCTTTCTTCCCAAGAAGTAAACGTCTTTTAATTTCATGGCTGCAGTCACCATCTGCGGTGATCTTGGAGCTCAGGAAAATAAAGTCTGTCACTGCTTCCATTTCTTCCCCTCCTATTTGCCAGGAAGTGATGGGAGTGGTTGCCATGATCTTAGTCTTTTTAATGTTGAGCTTCAAACCAATTTTGGCACTTTCCTCTTTCACCCTCATCAAAAGGTTCTTTAGGTCTTCCTCACTTTCTGCCAGTAGAGTGGTATCGTCTGCATATCTGAGGTTGTTGATGTTTCTCCCAGCAATCTTGATTCCAGCTTGTGAGTCATCCAGCCCTGCCTTCCTCATGATGTACTCTGCGTATAAGTTAAATAAGCAGGGTGACAATATACAGCCTTGTCGTACTCCTTTCCCAATTTTAAACCAGTCGGTTGTTCCATGTCCAGTTCTAACTGTTGCTTCCTGACCCGCATAAAGGTTTCTCAGAAGGCAGATCAGGTGGTCTGGAACTCCCATCTCTTCAAGAACTTGCCACAGTTTGTTGTGATCCACACAATCAAAGGCTTTAGCATAGTCAATGAAGCAGAGGTAGATGTTTTTCTGGAACTCTCTTGCTTTCTCCATGATCCAGCGAAGGTTGGCAATTTGATCTCTAGTTCCTCTGCCTCTTCGGAAACCAGCTTGTACATCTGGTAGTTCTCGATTCACATACTGCTGAAGCCGAGCTTGTAGGATTTTGAGCATGACCTTGCTAGCATGTGAAATGAGTGCAATGGTGCGGTAATTCGAGCAATCTTTGGCATTACCCTTCTTTGGGATTGGAATGTAAACTGATCTTTTCCAGTCTTGTGGCCACTGCTGGGTTTTGCAAATTTGCTGGCATATGGAGAGCAGCACTTGGACAGCATCATCTTTTAAGATTTTGAGTAATTCCGCTGGAATGCTGTCACCTCCACTAGCTTTGTTGTTAGTGAGGCTTTCTAAAGCCCACTTGACTTCACTCTCCAGGATGTCAGGTTCGAGCTCAGTGACTGTACCACTGTGGTTATCAGGAACATTGAGATCGGCCTTATAGAGTTCCTCTGTGTATTCTTGCCACCTCTTCTGAATCTCATCTGCTTCTGTTAGGTCCTTGCCATTTTTGTCCTTTATTGTGCCTACCTTAGCATGAAATTGTCCTTTGACATCTCCAATTTTCTTGAAAAGATCCCTAGTCCTCCCCATTCTGTTGTTTTCCTCTATTTCTTTGCATTGCTCATTTAGAAAGGCCTTCCTATCTCTCCTTGCTGTTCTCTGGAAATCTGCATTCAGTTGGGTATATCTTTTCCTTTCTCCCTTGCTTTTGGCTTCTCTCCTTTCCTCAGCTATTTGTAAAGCCTCGTCAGACAGCCACTTTGCCTTCTTGCATTTCTTCCTCTTTGGGATGGTTTTAGTTGCTGCCTCCTGTACAATGTTACAGACCTCCGTCCAAAGTTCTTCAGGCACTCTGTCTACCAAATCTAAGCCCCTAAATCTATTTGTCACCTCCACTGTATATTCGTAGGGGATCTGATTTAGGTCATACGTGGAGGGCCTAGCGGTTTTCCCTACTTTTTTCAGTTTAAGCCTGAATTTGGCAAGAAGAAGCTGATGATCTGAGCCACAGTCAGCTCCAGGTCTTGTTTTGACTGCCTGTATGGAACTTTTCCATCTTTGGCTGCAAAGAATGTAATCAATCTGATTTCGATGTAGACCATCTGGTGAAGTCCATGTGTACAGTCGCCGTTTGTGTTGCTGGAAAAGGGTGTTTGCTATGACTAATGTGTTCTCCTGACAGAACTCTATCAGTCTTTGCCCTGCTTCATTTTGTACTCCAAGACCAAACTTGCCTGTTATTCCTCTTACCTCTTGACTGCCTACTTTAGCATTCCAATCCCCTATGATGAGAAGGACATCTTTTTTGGGTGTTAATTCTAGAAGCTGTTCTAGGTCTTCATAGAAGCGGTTAGCTTCTATGTGTTAGTTCCTGTGTTAGCTGTTCGTATATCTACATTTGGGAACCAAGCTGAAAGCCTGTGCTGCCCCACTTTGGAAGGCATGTTGATGTAATCAAAACACCCCACACAATCCATCCTTTTCATCAGATGTAGACATGGCTGCTCCAATCTAGAACTCAGCCACAGGGAAATGACATCCATGCCACTGAAGTGGTGTATAAATCAATACCATGTATATAGTTTGACCCTTAATCCTAAGTGTGTGGGAACAGGCTGCAAATTGCTGAGATGTGAGGCAAGAGCATCCTTAGAGACCCTGTCACTGCAGAAAGTGCCATCATATTTCTTTCTTTAAAGAAGGAACACAGCCAGCACCCAGTGTTCTGGACTGGTCCTTAACCGGCACGGCTGAATAAGGAGTGAGCTTACAAGCTTGAAGCCAACAGTGCCTTTAAAGTGGGTTTTATTTGCCGTTTCCTGTTTTCTATAGAGAGCCACCCAAGACACAGATACATTTTTTTGTCTTGCATGACCCCCAGCATACCTTGCCCTATCCATCAGAGCATCCCATGCTTGTCCAATCTCAGTGTTATTTGGGCAAAAGCTTTCATTCAGAGAAAGAGGCTCACCCCGGTTGTCCTGGTTCATGGAAGTACACAAAACTGATTCAGGTAGTTCTTATTGACAGCCAAGAGTCATGACATGTAGCGTTGAGGTGACGCTGACCGGATGCAGAGGTGTCGCAGACTGATTGCCTGAGCCAACAGAGAGTTTCCGCTCCAGCAGGGATTCTGCTGTTATTTTCTTTGAGATGGTGAAAAAGGAGGGTTTTTACAACAGAACAAATGCTGCAATTTCCCCCACCGTTGCCAGTGTATCTATCCATGAAGAATGGACTCTAGACAGAATTGTGAGGCTCTCTCTCTCTCTCTCTCTCTCTCTCTGTGTGTGTGTGTGTGTGTGTGTGTGTGTGTGTGTGTGTGTGCGCACACGTGCGCACAAGGGGTGTGTGTGTGTGTGTCTTTAAGGCTCCGTTTTTACAGGGAGCCACGTCACATATTTATCAAGGAAAGAAATCTAATGGTGAATTCAAAGTGATTGAAACGGATCAAATAAATGGGCAGCCTTTACCTTGCATTATCAGAATAGTTTGTTTCAATCGCGAGAGCTCTTCACTCTTGGAAACAAGCTGTCTGCAACAGAATGGGAAGGAAAATGGGGATATCTTTCACACTTTAGGCCCTCAAGCATGTCTTATAGTGCAAAGTGATCTCATCCTGTTTCATAGCTTTAAAAGTATGCTTTTAAATACTTTTTAAAAGGAAGACACTGGGGAATGCCTGAGACCAAGTCTGACCAGAGGCACGCCTGCCTTAGAACATCTCATCTTGACTGGCAGCAGCTGTCCAGGGCTTCTGATGGGAGGCTCTCCTTCAGGAGATACCAAGGAAACATGTTATGGGCAAACTGTCGGGGGTGGTGGTGGACTCACCACACAGGCTGGTGGATAGTGGAATGGGGAAGAGAGGGGTGTCATGGGGTGGGATGGGGGAGGAAAGAAGGCAGGGGGCCCTTTATAACATATGCTACAGGTCCTGCAGTAGCTTAATCTGGCCCTGACGATTGCTGCCATTCCCATGGATGCAAAAGTTGTTTTGGAAGGCATGGAGTGGATAGATTTGCAATGCACACACTACCACACCACTGTCCCAAACTGCTAGACTTTCACATGTCATCACACATAACTATTTGCCAGCTCCTCCATATGTACAATGCCACAATCTGCTCCAGGGAACAATTTTAGCAATATAGATCAACTCCCTAGTGGTACAACAACCCAATATAATACCCTAATCAGAAATTTCCATCAGTGATATTTAGAGAGTCTCTTCACCGCTAACAAGGTTGTTCCTATCCTAGTTATGAATACTCGTGGTTTTTTTTTTCTGCTATCCAGTTATCTTGATGCATAACCAAGAGGGTGCTTTGATCTATGAATCATACAGCGAGCTGTTCTGACTCCATATGAAGATGCATCACAAGGAAAAATAAGTCCTTTCTGGTTATCATAACGAATCAGGAGGGTGGATGACTTGAGCAATTTTCTTCCTTCTGCAAAAATCATTCCCCGTTCCTAACCCCGTTCGAATTGTTATCCATTTCAGCAAAGCTTCTGTAATGCAGTCCTTATGTGAAGCTTATACTGGTTAAGAATTTGCCATAAGCACTTTCAAAATATTGCATTGTATTCTTTTTTGAGCCATTTTGGAAGGGAGCTTTACTGGCTAAGAAAAAGCATGCAAATTTTTGTATGTATAAATAAATAAATAAATAAATAAATAAATAAATAAATGATAAAACCGAATACGAAGGCATAATCATGAAAGTGACTTTTTGTGACTGTTTCCCCCTGCAGCACACAGGTACTCATGTTCTGGGACCTGTGTATATATCCAGCTTGACTGCACAGTTCACAGTGACTTCGTAGCCGCTTAGCAAACCAATGCAGGGAATAGAGGAGCCACGCAACTGGATAAGAACCATACTGTGGGCATGCACATTTCGGTCATACCATTCTTGGTCCACCTTGTGACAAGGCACCGGCTGTCATTTCAATAACATTTTGGCATCTGGGCCTACCCCAAATCTGCCAGTTACCCCATTTAGAATGCCATGCTTTTCAAGAATGGCTTCTGCCCAAAGTGAATTGATAGACCTGATTATTACGGCTTAGTAATTGCATCTCAGTACAGAATATTTTTCCCCTTTACCACTATTAGGGGTAGGCATGATAGCTGGCCTCGTTATTTCCCTTCTCCACTGATTGCATTTGGTACAATGTTGATGTACATCACATCATTTTTACTGCTCCAATGGAGGTTTCCTTCTGCCCCAAACTTCAGCCACAAATAGTTACAAGCTGCCTTCTGGATTATAGACAGAGAAGTCCCTTACATCAGCTTCCACAGTTATGCTTTGTCCATTAAGGAACAATCCTAACCTAAAAGAGTTAGGTGGGCATAGTTAGGCCACCATAGTCAGGCCCCAGATGTGCGCCATCCTCCCAGACTCCAAGAGTGGTCCAAATGCGCTTTATGGTGGCCCTCGTGCGGGCCGAACTGTGCTGGCCTAACTCAGATTAGGATTTTGCTCTAAGAATGGTAACTTCCACTTGGTGTAGCTTTCCCATTTTTTGTTTTCTTCCTAAAAAGTGTGACATGTCTTGGTTTTCGGAGTCCTCTTCCACACCTATGACAAAATGAATCTCTTTCTCGCAAATTCCCTTCTCCTGTTTCTGTGTCCTTTCTGGCATCCTTTGGCCAGATGACCTTGCTTCAAGCATCAAGCACTCACAATTCCTGCAGAAGTGCAGGTTACTATCAGGCTTCCTTCCACAACAAAAACAGCCTGCTGTTCTCCTGAGGCTGCACAGATATTCCATTTTTTTGCAGGATGCTGTAGGACAAGTTGGGTGTAGCTGCTGTGAGTGTGTGGACAACCCTAGCACTTCAAGTGCCTGGTGAAATTTCAAAAGCTTCCTCTACCGCTGCACTGAATTTTGTCAGTGTTTCTGAATCCTTGATCTCTTGCTTGGGGGCTTCCTAGAGGCAACAGGTTCCCCACAGAGGCAACAGGGGAACAGGGTGCTGGATGAGATGAGCCTTTGACCTGATGCAGCACAACTATTCTGGTATTCTTCATATGACATTGATGACATAGAGCAGTCTATCCTACAGAGTATGGCACTCATATTGTCCCCAATGCATCACACTCAGATAGATCACGTCATTCCATTATTTAAAAACAAACAAACACGAATCTGCCTCAGATATTTAAGTGGCAATGCAAAACTGTTGAAGTTAAAAGTAATCTCTTTGGGTGCAAGGTTGTGAGATAATTGCACACAGCTTGGCCAAGGATTGATGATTCCTGAGTTTTTCAGGAGCTGTCATACTTCTGCTCAAACAGTATGCTTTTGGTACATGCTCAGAAATATTGCTCATCACTTGCTCTCACTCTCAGTATTACAATGATACAATGGAGGACACAGTGCCTGCACTTTTAACCCATTGTATAAAAGAGGAAAATTTGGCAGTTGTAGCTTTTTAAATTCCCTCGTCTATACTTTGGCTAAAGGTATAGGTCAGTGGTTCCCAAACTAGCGGGTTGCGACCCACCAGGGGAAAGAGAAAAAGGCCACTTCCCTTTAAGCGTGGGGTGGCACGGAATTGGCAGCAACCCAATCACCATGATCATGCTACAGCCCCTCTCCCCACTTCTGCAAACATCTGGTTCTGAATTTCCCTGTAGGAGTTTGGAAACCACTGGTATAAGTACTCTGTCCTCCATTGTATCTGGTTGCCATTATTGGGATTGAATCACAGTTGCCATTGGGTTGCACATTCACTCAGTTCGGCAATTGCTAGCCCTGTTAAAGCATGACCAAAGCTGGGTACAATGTATCCAGACACTGGGCAATAGCATTCCAAATCACAGACAGCACGTTTCTCCAGGTTTGATGGTTATCTGTACAGATGAGTGCTGAACCCAGAGAGAGCAGAGGGCATGGGGAGCCACGTGGTTAGCTAGCATGCCCCCCTTTCAGACTACACCTGAGAACATTATACCAAGTTTCAGTACTACCTGAACAAGGCTCCTGTTAAAGCCCATAATTTGAAACTGGGGCTACAATCCTATCCATGTTTACATGAGAGTAAGCCCTTTGACTATAATGGGTCTTAGTTCTAAGTAGACATGCATAAGATTGGGATCACAGGTCACCTATTTAGCTCTTTGCGGTGTATTGCAATTTATCTGCAAGTCATGTACTGTTTCGCTTAAAGAAAAGCAGTATCCAGTTTATGTATACTAATCAATATCACTAATCCCACCTGCAAGCTAGAGGTTTTTGTTTTCTTCTCCTCTTGGCAACTTTTACTTTTCTCCTATGGAAAACCTGATGCTTTAAACCTGCAGAGAAGTGTGTGTGTGTGTGTGTGTGTGTGTGTGTGTGTGTGTGTGTGTGTGT
>JAJKFI010000031.1:6004011-6015409 GCA_029204185.1 Lerista edwardsae
TTTTGCCGTCTTCCCCGCCCCCATGGGGGCGGGGAAGACGGCAAAACGGAGCATTACACAACGGGTGGGCTGCCGCTCACCTGTTCCTCCCGCCCAGCGTACCAGTTACATGACACTACTGCTGGGGACGAGACCTTGGATGCAGTCTAACGTCCGCATCCCAAGGCCGCCCCCCGCCCCAGGTCGGCCCGCCCACCCCACTCGCAGAACCACCCTCGCCCAGAACTGCCCCTGTGCTGGGGAGGCTGCAGTGTCCTCACAAGCTGCATTGGATGCCGGGCAGGCCTGCTCAGCGCACGCACTTCCAGGCCGACACTACTGCTAGATTCAGCCTGGGAGCTCCAGCACCAACAGGCGGAACATAGGTTTGCAGAAGTAATCAAATGGGTACATTCAAAAGGACTCATAGCAACTGCTCGGGGTTACCCCAGACTAATGTTCCCTTACCTGGTGAGGCCCCCGGTGGTCAAAAATGACTTGTGGGATACAGCAGAAGCTTTGCTGCTGCCACTGCATATGGATTTAGTTAGGATGAGGCTGCCCATGACCCACGTTTCTCATTGAATGACTCATGTTGCCATTTACAACAGTTCATGCAACATGTTTCCTGTGAACGTGTAAGAAATAAATGCACATTAATGTTCAGGGAGATGCAACAAACCACTTTGATGAAAGCAATTGGATTTATAGTTTAAAAATGTCTTATGGGAGGCAGAGAGCTCAACGATTTACACAAAGATCAAAGCAACTTTTGCATGAACTTGTGCTAAATATTTAGCTCTTGAGTGACTAGCAAAGGGGACTCTTGATTTTTATACAGGAAAATGAAGCCGCATGGAAAATAAATCGGGTGAAAGGCCTGTAAGTAGCTTCAGATGAATGATAATCATTTTATAGGAATAAACCACCACCACAGCAAAATCAATTGCCAGTTGAAACAAACTCGGCCTACATACATGTAAATGCATTTTCTTGCATCAATTCCTTGTTGCCCAGGCCTCTCTCACTCCTCCCTTCCTGCAGTTTTCTCACTCACTGTTGGCATTTAGACTGTGAGTTCCTTGGGGCTGAGACTTGTCATTTCCATGTATGGAACTCTGGAAAGCAGCGCACACATTGACAGCCCTCTTTGCAATCTATAAAAATAAAAACAACTCCTGTTAATTGTGCCAAAGGCAGTAACACATGGTAAACGTGCCTTCACTAGTCTAGCTCATCGATGCGTTCACTCCTAGAATCTGTTTTTCTTACAGAGCGTGTGAATGACAAGAAAAATATACTCTAAGCTTGTTGTTCTGTAGCTCACAGGTGAAGGTGAAATCAACTTGAAATGTATGGGAGACGCTCTGAAAAGGAAACAATTTCCACTGCTTGGGAAAAATATATATATATTAATAGTCCCTAGAAACCTGGGGAACGATAAATAGAACAGGAGACCCGATAAGGATAGCAGTGAAAGAGTTTCTATTTTCGAAAAAGAAGAAAAAACCAACAACCACACACGTTCTTATCAACCGCCCTCCACATACTATAATTTAAAAGCTGTTTGGCATGCAGCATTTCTTGTACAAGTTTACAATGTTGCCGCATATAGGCCAACAATACCTTGATTAGCTGTGGCAGTTGAGCCAGAGGAGGAACCCCTGCATTTAGACCTGTCATCTAAGAACTCCCCAAAGTCAGGCAGAAGAGACAAGGACAAGAGGATTTCGCCAAGGAAGTAGAAGCTTGGGAAGGGGAGCAAGCGGGAACCTTAACAGCATAAGATACAACCTTCAATATATCAGAGAAGGGGAAAAAACCCAAATCTGCTAAAACGGAGAACATGGCCTTTATCGTCATTGATTTTTTGTTTTTTAGGCTTTTGATACAGTGTGTCAAATGTAGCTATTTAGGTGGCAGGAGACTTCTCAAGACATCTGTGTTGTGCAATCTGCCGATGCACTTCCATTAGAAAGTGACAGCTACAGCTGGAGAAAGGATGATGCCTTAATATTACATGCGTGCAACACCGGCCTTTTTTCCTCAATCCCTAATTTGATAAGGAGATATTATATAAGCATGGAGAGGGAAATAGAGAGGGAGAGTATATTTGTGCTGCACAGCTGTAGCACGCACAATCTGACATACAGGCATAAGAGTTAATACAGCAGAATGGCTAAAAGACGGGGATGAATCAGGAAGTATTGTATCTGTTGATATCTGATTCACACACACACACACACACACACACACACACACACACACAGAGAGAGAGAGAGAGAGAGAGAGAGAGAGAGAGAGAGAGAGAGAAGAATTCACAACTCTGCAATCAGATTGCTGATGGAGGCCATGTGAGAGCAGTGGCATAGCTAATGAAAATGTAGCCCGGTGCAGAGGCAAAAATGATGTCCTGGAAGTGACGTCACAACAGGAAGTGACTTCATTTCAGGAAGTAACAGCACACCTGGGCTTTTTCAAAAGGTGAATAGGGGCGACCCCACATCCTTCCCCTAGCAGCGTGCCTTCAAGCCCGCAGTCACCCTGCAATCATACATTCATTCATTTCACATTTTTATACAGTACTTACCTTTCTTCCAAGGAGCTCAGGGGGGTGTCCACTTCAAAACTATCTATGCTAGCAATTTTTACATAGCAGGTTTTTTTTCCAGTTTTTGTGGCCATAACATTTGCTGGAAGGAGGATATTACACTTGAGTTGTATATATTATATATCACTGAAAAAAGTAATTTAATGCAGAATGAAACATTCTGCATTAAATTACCGTTTTCAGTGATATATAACATGATGTATTATTCATACATACATATGATATTCATATTCATCTCAAGGTTTTCACCATATCTGCCATTTGTATCAAGCTCAGCTTGTTGGCCCCTAAAGCTTGTTGTCCAGTGCAATTGCACCCCCCTGTACTTCTTTAGCTATGCCCCTGCATGGGAGGAGCATATTACTCCCATCTTCCAAGAGCTGTCCTGGCTTCCCATCCATTTCTGGGCCCAGCTCAAGGCTTTATTACCTTCACTTTCTGCCTATATCCATCTGTTTTGTTGGGCTTTGCTCTGGATGTCATCCTTCGGCAAAGTTTCACTGGCATGTCCTGTGTGTGGACCATTCTTCATGATAGCTCCGCGGATGTGGAACATCCTGAAATAAAAAGCTGACCTCTGAGGAAAGCATCTCTAAATAAATATCACCATAAGTGACATAGAAAGCATTTTTCTTTCTCTTTTCATCCTTTCCACTAGCACCCCTTCCAGCGATTTTTCTCCCCAAATAGATTTGTGTTGTCTTTGGGAGTACCTACAGTACAGAATTAAATTTAAGGATTAGTTTAACAGCTATTCCATCTCTCTCCAATAAATCCTGGTAACTGTAGTATTCTATGAAGAGGCCTAGGGATCAGTAGCAGCTAAAATTCCCAGGAGGCTTTAAGGCAGTATTTCTCAAACTGTGGGTTGGGACCCACTTGGTGGGTCGCGACCTGATATCAGGTGGGTCGATAGGGTTGGGCCCTCAGATTCCTTGGTATTTGCCCTCCCTCCCTGTTTTGCATAGGACTCTTTTGGTTCTGGAAAGAAACACAGAAAGCAAGTTTTGTTCCCCTCTCCAAATCCCTTATTTTCTTTTCATTTTTCATTTTCCTGTCAGTCAGTTTTTCTTTTTTTATTTGGCTGCTGATGTTTTGAATTTTAAAAAGATGCAATATATTATCATTGATTAGACAAAGAAGCAACAGTGAATGCCAGCCTGTTTGATCAAGAACCTTTAGTTTGATCACCTAGTTAAATGTGAAAGGAAGCCTAGCCAACAATGTAAATAGCATTAGCATGTGTGCGCGCGCGCACGCACACACATACAGAGAGAGACAGAGACAGAGACAGAGACAGAGACAGCAAGAGAAAGAGAGAGAGAGAGAGAGAGGGAGGGAGGGAGAGCTTGCAACAAAAGCATGCATTAAATCTTATAAAAGTGTTCTCTCTGAAGGTGCCATTACCAGATTTTTTGGCCCATGTTGTTTCCATCTCCTGTTTCTATTATCTGTTTCCCTCCTGTTGGACTATGAGCTTCCTTCAGCAATTATTCCCTCAATGGTACTACCAAGGATAGGCCCCAAAGGTTCAAAAGTGGCAATTCTGCTCGGAGATCAAAAAACGTTCAAATAGGGAAAATAAGGTTGATGCCATTTTCCCGACAGGCAGATCTTGTTTAATTGAAATGAGGGGAAAGATCCAGAACATAAGAAGAGCCCCACTGTATCAGGCCAAAGGCCCATCTAGTCCAGTTTTGTTTTTTGTTTTTTGCATCTTGCAGCAGCCCACCAGATGCCTCAGGGAATACACCAGACAACTAGATATGAGTATCTATTTTAAAGATATTATAGGCTCCTTTTGTCATAATTACACCTGTGCATTAATTAGGTGGAGCCACTTCCTTACGGCACATCGCTGAGGACAGACTGCTGAGAGCACAGTTGGAATAAAATACAGGTCGTGCCTCTTTATTCGTGGATTTAGTATCTGCAAATTTCCTAATCTGTGGGTTCTGAACGCACAGGGTGAGGCCAACCTGCACCTTCCAAACCCAAACAGAGCTGTGCTCCAGTTGTGTCCAAGGGGTGTTCTGAGGCCTGGGGTGGCTGTGTGCAGTCCCCAGCCGTCAGAATGCCTTCTAAGGGGCTTCAAGCATCACTTCTGGTTTTCCCTGAAAAACCTGCAGTGGTGTTTTAAGGCATTCTCAGGGTCAGGGAAGCTGTTTGCGACCTCCCTGGCCCTCAGAGTATCATCCAGTCAGAACTGTAGCAGAGCTTCAGTCAGTTTTGGAGGGATGGGGGACCCTAAACCACGGATTTCATTATCCGTGGTTTTCAGCATCCACAGGGGTTCCGGGACTAGAACCCCTGTAGATGCCGAGACTGAGGGTGCAAACCAATGTCCTCCATGTGGCCGACGCTGGCTGCTAGCGTCAGCAGAACATCAGCAGCGCTGGCACGAAAGCACTGAACAGCACCCTTGCGTCAGCACTGGTGCCGTTGAGCCAACGCTAGCAGCAGTGTCGGCCCAAGGGTGCCGCCTGAAGGCCACACTGCGCTGCTCCTGTGCCTGCCGAGTTCAGCTGATGCAAGAGCAATTCTGGGCAGGGGTGGATGAGAGGGAGGGGGGGAGGAACAGGTTTTTACCATTAGGCCGCATCCAAGCTTCCATCCCCAGGCCACGCGACTGCAATTCGGCCCTAAACAGCAGGCACAGATCTGAGCAAGCTCCTCGGGGATTCTGGCGCCTACCCTGGGGCAAGGACAGAAATATTACTAACTTGTGCTGGATATGGCGCAGGCCCGCCAGCCTTGCCGTTCGAGTGCAAGTTAGGACTGAGCCCTGAGAAACATATTTTCTCCAATCTAAACTCTGTAAGTACTTGCTGCTAATGTAACAGAGGGTTCCTTTTCCTTTATAGGCAGAAATGACAAGCAGGAACGCAATCCATGTGTGGAGCTTCTGCCTAACCTGTTGCTAGGGCCTCCACTTGCCCTCATGTCCTTTTTGTCCCTGGCCAAATAAATGGGATTCGTAGATCTACTGTAGCCTTTGGGTTTTTCTCCTTTACCCTCTTCAACATTTCTTTCACCAGTGGTCATCTCTCTTGCAGTCAGACATTGGCCTGTTTGAGTGAGCACGTTGTAGATGGGCAAGTATAAGAGCACTGTGAATTGTAGGGTGAAAAATTACTACCTGCTTGCTGATAAAACATTTGGAAATGACCAACATTTCATTTTCTTACATTTTTTCCCCTTCATAGTGTCACAAATAATTTTGTATGAAAGGTCCTAATGAAAATGCGATAAGGAACAGGACACAGCTACCTAGAAGATTTCACGTTGGGCTAGCCAGTGAGATTAATGTACCCTCCCGCAGCTAATGTATTACTCTCACTAGCTTGCCAGAAATGAAACTTCATGTACAGCAGCTTATAGTTTATTGCTTTTAATTTGTATCCCATCTTCAAAGGGAGCAGCGAATCAATGTCATTCCATTAAATGGTACTTTTTGTTTTGTGAGTGTGATTCCTGCCCAGTGTAGTTCCGTGGTAAATAGTTAGTCAACTGATGAGCCCAATTACATCTCTGGGGATGAAAGAATCAATACGACAGAAAGTGATAAAAGGCTGCAGGTAAGTCTTAACCCATACAGAGAACACAAAGTGGGGCTGGCAGAATGTCCAATAAAGGAAGCAGGAATAGAACCTAATAAAGAGCAGTCTTCTCTTCTAGAATAAATCTGTAGTTAGCGGTTCTGCAGATCACTTTTCTTGTATTGTGTACACTTAGCTAACTGGCCCCTTCTAAGTACATGGATTTTAATAGGCCATTGGGTTGCTGCATTGCCATAATGTGCATTCCAGAATGCAATCCTAACCTGGAGTTAGGCCAGCAAAGTTTTGCTGGCACAAGGGGCACTGTAAAGTATGTTTGGACCACTCTTGGAGTCAGGGAGGATGGCACACGTCTCTGTGCTGGCCTCTCTGACTCCAAGAGTGGTCCAAACGCGTCCACCCCAGGGGTTGTCCACCCCAGGGGTTGCCGTCCCTTCCCCGGCAGTGCCAACAGTTCTAAACTAATGGGGCTTCTGGAGGGCACACAGGGGCCACATGAGGCAGGTTTCCCCCATATCTGGGTTTCTGTGTCTGCGCAACGTGTATTATTTGCTATAGAGCCCTTTGGCAAGATTATGGTTAGATTTTACAGCCATGTTCTGCAGGACAGTTAAACCAAAATTTTAATACTCATGACAAATTGAAAACAGCCCTAAAAATTATAATCCAGATAAATAATGGAGCTCCTCTTTTGTTTCTAGTGTGGATTATTAATTTTCAGTAAGCTTTGAATTAGGAGTAGTTCCCCAGTGTCTTCCCCTCTATTTTTCAGTATGATACTTATGAGGAAAGGCAATTTATCAAATGCTTTCAAAATCTGCTGCTCTTGGATTCTGTCTGAAGTAAGAATAATTTTTGAAGTACTGTACAGTTCAGACTTTGCCATACTGTTTTTTGTGTACACTGGAGGGGTTTCATTGGTTCATTGTATATTGATTTCAATAGTAAGGAGGTATTCCAGTCACAGTACGATTAGCACTATATGTAGGCACTGTATGGAACACAGATGGCCCAGAAACAAGATCTACTTTCCTTTGTGTCAAAACTCAGGTGGTTGGACAACAGATTATTGTGTAAAGAAAAAAAGTGTGTAGAATTCAGATTTCACTTTTACTATGTAAACATGAGCACACTCAGTAATGACTGGCAACTGTAAATCTTGTTTTACAGCTGTTGGGAACCCTCCCCAGTTTCCACCTTACCCAGTGTGGGCACAGCAGAGAGGGAGGATGGCAAGCAGGCCACTCACCTTGGCCTCACTATGCTGCCAGCTGGAGAGGCATGTGGACCCCGCTCTGTGGGCCATTTGGTGGCTCCAGAGGGTCTCCCACCAGCCGGCATAGCAATGGGTGAGCAGAGCTGGCCCGCCAATGTTGTGCCTGCTAATGCTAGCAAGATGACCCCCATGGCATCAGCATTGCACCTGCATGCACCACCGACTGCACATGCAGCTGGGCCGGGGGGGGGGCGCCGAAGCCTCCACCTCTGGCACCGCCCAGGCACTCCAGGGAGGGACCGCAGGCAGGCAAGATAGCCAGAGAGTCCCAGGGATAAGGGACACCTGACCGGGGAAGTTCAAAAGTGGGTGCGGACGGCCAGGGAAGCCTGGGAGTGGGAGCAGCAGCTGCCAATCTGGCAGAGGGGGGTTGGAACAGTGACAGAAGGGGCGGAGCCACCTCCTATAAAACCCCATCTGGCTGATAATGAAAGTCAGTGGGGTTTAGGCAGCTGGCTGCTGCAGACGCCGGGCTGCCTATAATCCAAGAACCCCGCGGGGGAACAGGAACAGGGTGAAGCAACCCCCTGCCCCCATACCTGATCCACTGAGGCCAACGTGCAACTTGTAGCCAGGATCTGCCCTGCCTGCCCTCATGGAAGTTCACCCGGGACAGAGCGGGCCCCTCACATCTGGACAATAACATCTATCTGAGGAGGACTCTTGCTGCATCTACAAATTCATCGCTATTTACACTGATTGACATTGCTTTGCCAGAGTTTCATAAGGGTCTTCCCCAGTCCGGTCTTTTCAATCCTATCTGAGATTGGGCCAGTGCACACAAGGCTTAAAGGTAAAGGTAAAAGTTTCCCCACGACCGAATGGTCTAGTCGTGACTGACTGTAGAGGGTGGTGCTCATCTCTGTTTCAAAGCCTGTAGAGCCGACGTTTGTCCGAGGACAAGCTTCCGTGGTCATGTGGCCGGCATGACTCTACGCCGTAGTGCATGGAGCACCACTCCCTTCCCACCGAAGTGGTCCCTATTTATCTACTTGCATTTAGGTGCTTTCAAACTGCTAGGTTGGCAGGAGCTGGGACAAGCAACGGGAGCTCACTCCGTCGCGAAGTCTTGAACTCCCAACCTTCCGGTTGGAAAGCCCAGCAGCAGCGGTTTAACCCACTGCACCACCACGTCACACAGGGCTTACCAACAGGGAAATGCAGATCCATTGTTATAAAATGGCTGTCAAGAGAGTGCAGAGCTTCAGTGGCTAGGCATTGATAAGTCCCCTTGAGCCCCAATATGTGCTCAGAAGCAATGCAATCGTAGTGCTCACGTTTCTGCCATTCCCCCACCCCCACAAGCATTTAAAGCAATTCTCAAACTCCGAGAGTTTGAGAACCGCTGCACTAAGCTTTTGTTCCTTTGAACTGGGAGACATCAGGCAGGGAAATATTGGTGTATCTGCTCTCCTCACCACGTCTCTCCATCATTCTTTCCAAAGATCTTTTTAAAAAATTTTAAAAGTCATAAGATTTTGAATACAGTGCAAGTATAAATGCACATTGTGTGAAATGCTTTTCCTTCTTATATGTCAAAAACTAGGCACACAATTCCCATTTTGAACACACACACACACACACTTATTAATAACCTCAGAGACACTGTCTGCAACCAAGATGAGATAGAAAATTTATCAAAAAATGCTGCCGTGCAACAAACAAAACGTTAAAGGAAACACCGTGGCAAAGTGTTGGTTTCAATGGTAGCACCATATGGTGTGGCCACTGTACCAATGTGGTGGCCGCTGTACCTAATCAGAAACAGGAAGTTATGGCACAGTGCCACAAGTCCAGCTCAGTTTTGGACGACTAGTTACGAAAAGCATCACTTTTTAAATAACATCCTCCAAATGAAGCCTTTTAAATGGGTTACCTGGATCAAAGACATGGATGCACAGTGGTTTAAAAGGTTGAAAACAAAAAAAAAGGTTACAGCCTTTTTAAGGCGAGAGGATTAAGACGGCTGCTGAGTGACTCTTTGAAAGATGATGGAAAAGAAATGATTCTAGGCTGCGCTTCAGCTGGAGTCACAGAGAAAATATAAAGCACATTCTAAAAATGAACAGATGAGTTTAAGAAGCTGCCTGTTGACATTAGCAGGCAAGATGGAGAGGAAAGATTTGAGGAAAGAGCTTTCAGGTGAACAAAATACTCTTTGTATGCTGAGGTTGCTCCTTCCACAGCAAAGCTGCTATGAGCAATTGTCTTTTGCGCTTTACACTCAGAACCTGAAAATCTGCTTGCATTGTGCTCAAGGATGAATGAGTTCTTACAGTACATGGTAATGCTTTGGTTTTCAAACTGCTGGTGTTTCTTGGAAGCTTATCAGGGGTTCTTCTGTGTGAAGGTAACAATGGCAGAAGCTTCCCTGAAAGACAGCTTGCCCATCATGGTAGTTCTTTCACTGCGTTGTTGAGCTGATCTTGGGTAGAATTGCATTGTCCTGCTACAGAAGGTTGGGTTGGGTGAAGAAAGACTGCAGCATTTGGGGCTCTTCAGTCTAGAAAAAAGGCGCCTGAGGGGGGACATGATCGAGACACACAAAATTATGCATGGAAGGGATAGAGTCAATAGAGGGATGTTCTTTTCCCTTTCCCAACACCAGAACCAGGGGACATCCACTAAAATTGAGTGTTGAGAGAGTTGAAACAGATAAAAGGAAATACTTTTTTACCCAGCAGGTAACTAATCTGTGGAACTCGTTGCCACAGGAGGTGGTGATGGCATCTGGCCTAGATGCCTTTAAAAGGTGATCGGACAGATTTCTGAAGGAAAAGTCATTGTGGGCTATAGGCCATGATGGGTTGTGTAACCTTCTTACATTAGTAGTAGGCTACTTCAGAGTGCCGGGTGCAAGGGAGTGGCAACAGGATCAAGCATCTTGTTGTCTCGTGCCTCCTTGGGGCACCTGGTGGGCCTCTGTGAGATACAGGAAGCTGGACTAGTTGGGCCTTTGGCCTGATCCAGCAGGACTCTTCTTATGTTCTTACATTCTTATATTCTGATGGGTATGTTCTAGGGTGTACTCTCTAGTCATACAGGGCAACATCAAGGTGACAGCAAGACGATGAAAATGTTCTAATGCTCTCCACCATTCAGGTATCCTGCAACTGTACATTTATTTTATTTTATTTATTTATATAGTACAGACTTCCATGGTGGCTAACCACCATATTTAAGAACAGCCATTAAATTTTTTAAAAAATGATTTAAAAAAACGGAAAGCAAGGGCATCGGAAACAAGATTTCTGAGGAAGATCGTGAAGTTCTTACATGACCTGGTGATGCTTCAGATACAGTGATCCCAAGCCATAACAAAATGAGTGCCTTAAATTGCTTGTGAATAATCTGGAAACCAATGGAGATTTCAATAAAACTAACGGGATAGTTCCAATCACTCGACTGGCTGCCATTGTTCAAACCAACAGAAGCTCTGAGTAGTCTCACGTACCACGATCTACACTTACTTCTTACTACATCCTACAATTCAGGCATGCCCTGGTGTCTGCTGGGGTTCCATTCCAGACATCCCTGTGGATACCTGAAAGATGTGAACTGAGTGAGAACATGATATCATTGGGAGTCATCAAGATGTGGGTGCTCAGAGTATGTATCAATTTGTACATTTTAATAGGGGGTTGTGCAGGTTTGTCTTGCTTTTAAAAGGATAGATGTTATCCCAGCAATGGGGCAATTGCCCACGACAGTGAAACTGAAAGGCTGGCATTTTGGGGGGAGCAAGCAAAGTGGTGAGGGGCGCCCTGTTCCCTGCATCTGCTTGCTGCCCCCCCCCCGGTTCTGCTACTCACCAAGCTGCTTCAGTCAGATCTCTGATCCTCTGGTCACGAGTGGGAACAGTACTGGGTTGGCAGTGGTCCATCTCTTTGTCCAGCACTGGAGAAAGAAGGGAAAGAAGATATTCTCTCTCTCTCTCTCTCTCTCTCTCTCTCTCTCTCTCTCTCTCTCTCT
>JAJKFI010000031.1:6015419-6094699 GCA_029204185.1 Lerista edwardsae
TCTCTCTCTCTCTCTCTCTCTCTCTCTCTCTCTCTCTCTCTCTCTCTCTGAGAGTTCAATCCTAAACTGGAGTTAGGCCGGCATAAACTAAGCCAGCAAAGTTTGGCTAGCACAAGGGCCACCACAATGTATATTTGGAACACTGGGAGTCAGAAAAGCCAGGACACAGATGTGAGCCATCCTCCCTGATTCCGAGAGTAGTCCAAACATGCTTTACGGTGTCCCTTGTGCTGGCCAAACTTTGCTGGCTTAGTTTATGCAGGCCTAACTCCAGTTTAGGATTGCATTCTGATTCTCCCACTTTCACCTGGTTCCTTACCAAAGAAGACAGTGTTGGGCAAGGAAAGGCAGGCAGCGTGATTTACCCTCTGTCCCCTTATCTAGAGCTCCAGCATCACCTCCTTTCTCTGCACCCATCCTGTCAACAAAACAGAAACAGCAGAGCATGCTGGGACTGCTCCTCACATTCTCTGCTCCTCTTGTTTATTTTAAACAGCCCAGGTGTGACGGAAGGAGGCACCTTCAGAACTCAGGGTAAGGGAAGTGGATCGCCACTTCTTTCTCTTCTTGCTCTCCCCTCGTGGCTAAGCTGTCAAGTCTGGGTGAGGAGAGTGCAGCACTCAGGGACGGTGGCACCACTACTGCCCAACACTGTGAAAATTTAGGTAGTTTAGAATAAAATCATTATGTTATATATCATTCTATGTGGAATTTACAGCAGACTACAATGAAACCAACTACATTGACATACCTGTATTCTATCAAAGGGTATAGCCAAAAAATCAGAAAAATAAGATTTCTTTCTGATTTTTTTTCTTTCAGAAAAAAGAATAAAGATTGCCTTGTGTTAACAAAAAGTAAATTTCCTTAACTTAAAACTGACCAATGAAATTGATTGTTCTGAGAGCCAATGAGGTGGTGTTATTACACAGCAGGGAATGAATAAGGTGCTAGTATGAATCTACTCTCATTTTTATGTATCAGAAATAATACAAGCACTCTTATTTAGTTGTGCAAGCGTGCGATCCTAACCTGGAGTTAAGCTGGCACAGTTAGGCCAGCAAAATTTAGCTGGCACGAGGGCCACCATAAAGCGCGTTTGGACCACTCTCGAGTCAGGGGGGATGGCAAACATCTGTGTGCTGGCCTCTTTGACTCAGACTAGTCCAAACATATTTTACGGTGTCCCCTGTGCTAGCCAAACTTTGCTGGCCTAACTGTGCTGGCCTAATTCCAGGTTAGGATTGTGCCCTGAATGTGTGTGGCAAAGAATCAAAACCAGCGGTGGCATCGAGGCGGAACGGGCCGGTACGGCGTTCTGCTTCTTCCGCGGACAGGCCCGGGCCGTGCCGCCTCTCCCGAGGACGGGCGAGCTGTTCTTGGGCCCGCGCTCCCTCCCGTGCGTCCGAATTGCTCTGAAATGGAGCGATTCCACTCACAGGGAGGCGCAGGGAGGCGCAGGGAGGCGTGGCTGGCCTCCGCCATAGGGGTGGAGGGCTGCCAATCATCCAGGCGTTCCGGTTCCTGGCGCACCCAGTTGACATCACTGATCAAAACCTTATCGGTATCTTCTTTCCAATAAGAAGCTCCTAGTTCCCAAAGAAGGGCAATGCCAAAGATGGCAATGCCAAAGATTGCTCGAATTACCGCACCATTGCACTCATTTCACATGCTAGCAAGGTCATGCTCAAAATCCTACAAGCTCGGCTTCAGCAGTATGTGAATCGAGAACTACCAGATGTACAAGCTGGTTTCCGAAGAGGCAGAGGAACTAGAGATCAAATTGCCAACCTTCGCTGGATCATGGAGAAAGCAAGAGAGTTCCAGAAAAACATCTACCTCTGCTTCATTGATTATGCTAAAGCCTTTGATTGTGTGGATCACAACAAACTGTGGCAAGTTCTTGAAGAGATGGGAGTTCCAGACCACCTGATCTGCCTTCTGAGAAACCTTTATGCGGGTCAGGAAGCAACAGTTAGAACTGGACATGGAACAACCGACTGGTTTAAAATTGGGAAAGGAGTACGACAAGGCTGTATATTGTCACCCTGCTTATTTAACTTATACGCAGAGTACATCATGAGGAAGGCAGGGCTGGATGACTCACAAGCTGGAATCAAGATTGCTGGGAGAAACATCAACAACCTCAGATATGCAGACGATACCACTCTACTGGCAGAAAGTGAGGAAGACCTAAAGAACCTTTTGATGAGGGTGAAAGAGGAAAGTGCCAAAATTGGTTTGAAGCTCAACATTAAAAAGACTAAGATCATGGCAACCACTCCCATCACTTCCTGGCAAATAGAAGGGGAAGAAATGGAAGCAGTGACAGACTTTATTTTCCTGGGCTCCAAGATCACCGCAGATGGTGACTGCAGCCATGAAATTAAAAGACGTTTACTTCTTGGGAAGAAAGCTATGGTGAACCTAGATAGCTTAATCAAAAGCCGAGACATCACCCTGCCAACAAAGGTTCGCATAGTCAAAGCGATGGTTTTCCCAGTAGCCATGTATGGCTGTGAGAGCTGGACCATAAGAAAGGCAGAGCGTCGAAGAATCGATGCTTTTGAATTATGGTGTTGGAGAACACTCTTGAGAGTCCCCTGGACTGCAAAGAGATCCAATCGGTCAATTCTCCAGGAAGTCAAGCCTGATTGCTCCCTGGAAGGACAAATGCTGAAGCTGAAGCTCCAATACTTTGGCCACCTGATGAGAAGAGAGGACTCTTTAGAAAAGACCCTCATGCTGGGAAAGATTGAAGGCAAAAGGAGAAGGGGGCGACAGAGGATGAGATGGTTAGATAGTGTCACCGAAGCAATGAATATGAAATTGGGCGAACTCAGGAAGCTAGTGGAGGACAGGGAGGCCTGGCGTGCTGTGGTCCATGGGGTCGCGAAGAGTCGGACACGACTTAGCGACTGAACAACAACAAAAGTTTCTAAGAGGTACACCAATTCCCTCATCCCTTCAGACACATCCAGAGTAAGATGCTGCCAGTCTCAACCATTCTCCGTCATGTGATACGGATCAATCTAGTCTTGATTCTTGACCTAGTCCTGGCCAAAGGTCATCTTTGTCCAGCAAGTGTGCCTTCTGTTTTTTCTCACTTGTGGCATTCCAGAAGTGTGAAAGGCAGTGCTACACATACTGACTCTGAAGTAAATCCCCTGAGCCCAGCTGGGCTTTCTTCCATTCTCTGGAGATCACAACCCCCCCCCTTGTTTACCTTCACCCCCTCAAGTACCGTTCATAACAGAAACAAAGAGGAGAAGCTGTCCGTCATGCCCCACCAGTTTCCAACCATTGCAGATACCTTTGCAAAGGAGCTATTTGTTGTTTGTTCTGGTAGCAGCTGCCTGGAGAGAATCCGCTGCCAGAGCAAATGACAAGCAGCTTCTTTGCAAAGACAGAAAGGCTGAGGCTTTGATGGCTGAAGATCAATTGGACTGATAGCAGGGAGGGAGTGGTTGTCCTCTTTGCTTTTCTCTGCTGGAGAGAGCACAAGATGTGCCAAGGTTGCGACTCATGCCCAATTATCTGGGAGTAAGCCCCAATTACATTCACTGGGAACTACCTAGGATTGGGCTATAACCAGCCCAATCCCACCTATGCAGCCATTTCTGGCTCCGTTCTTCTGGGGCTACTCATTCCCTTTTATATGGCCAGGCTTCACTGCCACAAGCACAACACGACATCAAATTGGTGCCTGCTCTTGCGCATTTTGCGGTGCAGATCAGCCCACAAGGGGTTAACATTTTGTGCCCAAAAACCCACAAAGTTATTAAAAAGACTTCCGTATAAGAATTATTCAAAAATGAGATCCATTGTAAAATGTAAGGATTAATTTATTAATCAGAGCTTTCTGAACTCTTGCATTAAGCAGCTTTGTTATGCTAATTCCCTTATAAATGAATAATGGACTTATCCTCCCATTATTGCCTACCATTTAAAAAGGCCCCATTTAGAAAATGAAGATGTCCTTTTTTGCTTGAAAATTATTATACATTTCAGGGCAATGAGTTTGTTTCAAAATGAATACCAGAAAATACTCCGTGCCTCCCTTCCCCATCATTCATATTCATCAATCATTGTCCCAATCAGATTTCTCTAATCTTGAGCATTTTATCAGAGACAAGCCTGCTATGAAAATTAAACACATGAAAAGACCCCTGTTGTAGCCAACTGAATTCTGAGACATTCCCTGTAAGCAAAATGTTGCCAAGGCAGACAAGGAAAAGTGGCACGAGACTGACAGCTTGCCTGGTTCCAAAGACTTGCTGTTCCGGCATAAAAGTATAGTGGGTGATATGTACAGAGAGCTTTGCCAGATCATAGTTACAAAATATGACACAATATTGGCACTGACCAGACATGTACATGTATATATTATGGTAGTGGTGGGATTCAAATAAATTAACAACCGGTTCTATGACGTCATAACCAGAGCCAAAAAAAAAACCCGAAGCCAGCCGAGGTAAGCGAGTAGGCGGGGCCCGGCCATTTAACAACTGGTTCTATAGAACCTGGGCAAACCCCCTGAATCCCACCGCTGTATTATGGGCAACAGTGACGGTTGTGGTAGCATAATTCTAAATATGAGGGAGGGGGAAACTCCTGGGAGGCCCCGCTTTCAGAAAGAACTCAGCCTGAAGTCCCAGGTATGTGAAAGTTGCTTAGTGATGAAAGACCCTGCTTGTATTTTTCATTCATCTGTTTATTGAACATTTTTCTGTCTCCTCACAATTTCCTCAAGGCGGTGGATATTAATAAGACAGCCACCACCAAAACGTCTCTTTGGCCATTAAACACATATACTCTCAAGTCGCTCACATTACTTTCATTCTAAGGCTTTGGAATGTCTGTCTAGGTGTTAGAAATAAGGGCAACATTGGGTGCAGCTGCAGAGAATCAATCAATCAATCAATCAACAGGTACTTATATACCGCTTTTCAACACGAAGTTCACAAAGCGGTTTACAGGCAAATAGTAATAATAAAGTTAAATGGCTCCCTGTCCCAAAAGGGCTCACAATCTAAAAAAAGGCAGACCGCCAGCAACAGCCACTAGAAAGACTGTGCAGGGGTGAAGAGGGACAGTTACTCTCCCCCTGCTAAATATAAGAGGAACACCACTGGAAAAAGTGCCTCTTGTCCAGTTAGCAGGGGACACAAGAGCATGACAGAGAATGACCGTGAGGAGGTCAATAGCTCACCCAGGCTGCACCAGAGCAAGTATGATGGTGGCAGGGGCTGTTCGGAGAAGGATCTGGGTCATTCAGGGGAAGAACCAGGGGCAGTTCAGGGGTGAATCCCAGTGGCAGCACTGCATGCCAGATCCTATCCCCCTTTCCTGGCCCGGACCTGCTCCCTGTCTCTGCCTGGACTTATGCCAGTGAAAGTGCTGATGTGGGTTCAAGAAGCCCAATTTTTGGCCAGCCAACAAAAACTCTGCTATAAACTCTTGCGTGCTGTAGACTGGCAGGGGATAGGATTGAGCCTTCATTGGAAGCAGTGTCTTCATTGGAAGACAGTTCCTCTGCCCTGTCTAGGGATGTCAGCAATTGGGCCTCCTATATACAAAGCAAGTGCTCTACCACTGAGCCCCAACGCCATGTTGAGGCCTCTGGCCACCTGAGACAGTCATATGGCAAGTGCAGTTCATCCCCGAGAATTGCCATAGCCTCAATAGGCCATCTGGGCATTGTTGGGAGTAGTTGTTGAGACATGTTGAACTTCTGTTTGTACTTACCTGTTTTATTCCATGATATAGGCCCACTGAACTAGGCCTACTAAGACTTAGCTAAACCCTTAAGCATCAACCCTTCACCGTACATCATAGATGCATGTTGTGGTCGGTTAAGCTCTGCTCTCTGCTCTCTGCCCAGAGATTGGTTAAGCTTCAATGTTCTTCCAGCAGCTATTTTGAAACACTGCAGGAAATATTCAAAGTCTTAAAGTGTATTGACTTTTCACCATTGGCAAAGTCCACTGGAGTTTAAAAAAAAAATATCTAAAGGTGCACGTGCAGCTCTTATAACAACTTTTCCTAGGCATGACAGCTTTAGTTTTATTTTGCTTTGTACTGAACTGAATTTTTACCTGCAGGACATAAAGCACTGGCAGGAGTTGAATGTTTGACCTCTTTCGAGCTGATGCAGCAAAAAACCTATTTAAGCTGGCAAAGCAATAAAGGCAAACAAAATAAAATTGCATTCATGGTCTGTTTTGCAAAGATGTCAAGCCTAACTGGTATTTTACACCGGCCTTTTTTTCTTTTTAAATGGCTTTTTTGGATGAATGAAGCAGTAGCAGCTGTCACCACTTTTTAAGACTTTTGTCATAAGAAGTAAAACCACACTGTATTTTAATACTACCAATATTTCCCTGATTATGAAAGATGGCTGACCTGAATTGTATTTCAAGCCTTTCACTCACATAGTTCATCTCCTTTTGATTTCTCTTGCTGGAGTAAAATGACAGTATTTTACAGAGACAAGACAGCGTAATTATCATGCTATGAAAACAGTTCATTTGTTGAGGCACAGATGAAAGATGAGATGGACAAACACAGGGAAAGAAAGATTCTCTGCACATATTAGCAGTGTCAGCTGCTAACCGTTATTCCACTCATAAATGAATTTGCAGCAGGCCAGACTTTTTTTTTTTTAATCAAGTAATGCTGTCAAAGGTTTCTTCGGAGTGTGAAAGGTGCTTTTTGAATAAATGTGTTCATTTTGGCCTATCCCGGGGTTGTAAATCAGACAGTCTATTAAATTTTATTCACTACCTGCTGCGAGGCACAAACTCAAGATGAATCTTCACTCCCAATCTGTTTTGTCTTCTGTCACACTCCATATTTTTAATAAGCAAATCATACTGTACAATCTATTTCCTAAACTGCGTTCTGAAAATACATCTTAATGCCAAACACTGCACTTCATAATTCAAAATGCTTGGGTTTTGGCCAAATTACGATCATTTCTAAAAGCCATCCTGAAGAGAAGACATAAGGATGGAAGAAGAGCCTTCTGCATGGAGCTGCCTTTGTCCTTGAGCAGGGGGTCAGCAATTTTTTTCTTTAAAGGGGCTGGTGACTTCTTCATGTCACCATCGAACTTCTGGATTGCTGAGCACCTGAAAGTGGTCCACATGGACCTTGGCTTGGGTGGCTTAGCTTCCTGCCTATTTTCCTGTGTCCTGGAGGGAGAATGATGGAGCTACCCACCCGGGCAGCTCTGCCTTTCTTTGTCTGGCACACCTTGTTCCTTGTTCCTTCACTTGTGTGGGAGGCAAAGCCTCCCAAGGTGAGCTCTGTGCAGACTCGACTTCAGCTGGTGAACTGGATGGCTTTGGCTGGCGGGCTGGATGATTTCGGTTTCGTGTTGAATCAAGGCAGCAAGCTGTAGGTTGCTGATCCATGTCCTGGAGTGACCACCTAGGAAGCCCAGGAGCAGAATGTAATGGCTGAAGCTTTCTGCCACTGTCTCAAAGTTGCCACTGGTATCCTGAATATACTTTTGGGGCATCACGGCTTAGCCATTGGTAGATTTATCCTCAGTGGGTCTAAACATCTTTTAAATCTGGCCAAGCCCACTGGCAGTGGAGACCATGTTTTGTTACAGGAAATCCACTTGTTAATTTTGCATTAAGTGAAGAGCTACCTCTTCATGTCACAAGTGCCATTTTTACCTGAATCCTATCCCCTGCCAATCTATCACATGCAGCCATGACAATGGGGAATGTGCTGCATGCTATGGGGTGGGTAACCACCAGAGGGATGATAAGAGGTAAGTAAAAAAAACTGGTTTTAGTTATCTCTCAGTAGGCCACCTGGTCAGAAATGGGTCTCCTTGGACCCACACAAGCTGTGTCACTAGTGTAAGACTGAACAGAGAAAGAGGGTGTGTTGATCAGCGAAAGAGGGGATAACATTTCTGCGTAAGTGGCTGCCACTGGACTCCCTCCCCTCCCTCCCCTGAACCACCCCAGTTCTTCCCCTTCCTACCTCAAAATTCTCCTGAACCACCCATGTAAACCAATCTGCCAAGCTACCTGCTCAGTTGCAGCATTTGGCCAATTCTGGTCCAACTGGGGAACCAGTTGGCCATTTCGGCCA
Organism: Lerista edwardsae; assembly: GCA_029204185.1. Taxonomy (NCBI): domain Eukaryota; kingdom Metazoa; phylum Chordata; class Lepidosauria; order Squamata; family Scincidae; genus Lerista; species Lerista edwardsae. The sequence continues at coordinate 6,023,535 of JAJKFI010000031.1, forward strand.
GTGGCTCCATCACAAGCAAACCCAGCTCAACACTTGTGCTGTCAGCAGGCCTTTTGCAACAGTGGCTCAGATGATCCACTGTTGTACAAAGCCCATAGGATTGGGCCATAAAGGACCCCAATGTAGCTGACTGTGCATATAGCTCTCACATGGAGGCCCTCTTCCTCAAATGGCACCTTGGTATCTGTGTGAATCAGCTGACCATGTTTTCCGGTGCTACTGGGCCCCACTCTCAATTCCTCTGCCTTGATAGATCCAAGTGCTACCACCAAAAGTACAACCAAGAAGAAATGTCTTTAATTAGCCTTCAACTCTTAAAGTAACATTCCTTCCATTCATTCAGCTGAACATAACCCATTGATTTGCACTCTCAAACCATTATTCCTTGCTGTTAAAATATTAGATATTCTGCCTTCCCCGACACCGAAATGACGTAAGCTATATGGAATCCACTGAGAAACTACCTGATGTATTTCTACATACTTCAAATTAAATTCGGTGTTGCAAATATTTTCAAATGGATTAGAACAGATCATCACTGGGTTATGTTATGGCACATGAAATTCTTTTAATTACATGGTCTACTGTTAGGATTTGAGAAGCATCACAAGCATCAAGCCTGCCGTAAATAATCCTTTGCACGTATATAGTGCCTCACATCTTTTAAGTGCTGAACAAATTAGCTAATTAATACAACAGTTCCTCTAACTCTAGTTCAGCGTGAAAGGCCATGGTGATGAAAGACTCTGCCAACACACAGGCTAAAGCCATCAGGAACACACTTTTGTATTGGTGTTAACTTGCTATTATTCAACAGATAACAAAGGAAATGAGCAGGAAATTTGTGGAACCCACAAATGTTATTAGTGGATTATAAACGCAGCTGAAGAATCACATGGACTTGAAATGAACATGTGTGAAACTTCTGTCATTGCTCTCATTTTGATATAAGCTTTCGCTTGTTCACCTTTCCACATTCTCTGAGGGTGCAATCCTAACTTGCGTTGGAATGGCAAGGCTGGTGGGCCTGGGAACTGAGAGGTTTGGATGTGGCCAGCGGCATCATTCACCCGGTACGCTGGGCGGGACTTACCTTTGAGCGGCAGTCCGCCCATTGCGTCATGCCGCGTTCTGCCGCTTTCCCGCCCGCCGGGGCGGGCGGGCAAACGGCGGAACGCGGCGTGACACAATGGGTGGACTGCCGCTCAAAGGTAAGTCCCGCCCAGCGTACCGGGTGAATGATGCCGCTGGATGCGGCCTATGGGCTGCATCCTGGCCCCGCCCCCTCCCTGGGCCAGCACACCTACCGGACCGCCTACCCCCACCCAGTTCCACCCGCCCTCCCCACTCCCAGATCCGCTCTTGCGCCAGCTGAGTTCAGCGGGTGCAGGAGTGATGCTCTGGTGCCTTGGCCTGGTGCCCTTGGGCTGCTGATGCTGCTAGTGTCGTCCCAACAGTGCTAGTGCCGATGTGGGGGCCCAACGGGTGCAATAGGATTGCACCCTCATTCATTGTAACTTTCATTCCTTACCATAAATTGTATTACTAGTAGTATCCCATGTGGCCCAGTTCTGCCTTCAGTGAAACCAAGGACCCAGTTCTTTTCTCAAGTTATGAAGGTGGAACTCATGTTCTGCTATGTCCAACAGTTTGGCACAGCTGCAGATGGTACGCTGCTGCCAAGCACAAGGGAGCCACCAGCAGAAATGGCTGACGGCTCCCTACATACACCAGCCAGGCCATGTCAGACCATGTAAGATGTAAGATGGCAGAGGGGGCAGGTTGTAGGCAGGAAGTGGAAGGTTTGGGGAGGTGGAGAAAATGAACGCAGGGGATAGGAAGGGGGCTGGTTGTTTTCAAACCCAACCCACCCCTTCCTCTCCTTGGATTTACACCAGCTACCACAGCTTATGTGGATCTGAGGAGATCCATAGGTGACCAGAAGGCCTGCTGAAGAGTAAGTAAAATGTTTTTCACTTATCTCTCATTGGCCTTTTGGTCACTTCCCTCCCCCATAACTTGCAGTGTGTGCTCTGTTGGCTATTGGCAGCCTTGGGGGAGAGAAAATTAGGCTGTAAAAGGACTTGCTACGCAATGTTGCAATCATGTGCGTGGATGTGGAACTGTTCAAAGAGTACTTCCCCCTCACCACCACCGTATGTATAGGAGATGGAGCAGCATTTTCATTTTCCTGGCTGTCTTTGAAGTACATGTATTGAAGGCAGGGTATAAGTAAGTAAGGTACATAAATAAAGGTAGGTAAGTAAATACAGAAACAGTACCAATGGATTTCACAGAAGCGTATTTATAGTGTCACAAGAGGAGGTGGGCGCAGTGGGTGCCAGTTGCGGCAGGGCGCAGACTGGGAAAAAAGTGGTGCGCTTTTTGGTGGGCCCACCCTCTCTTGCATCCAGTACACTCCTAAATGAAGTGGTTCCAGGCACTGGGGGGTGGAAGGACGTCGCAGGAGATGGGGTGCTGCGCGATGCTAGGGACACTGTGATATTGCCTTGCCCCCAGCACCCTTGAGCTGGTTACAGCTCTGGAGATATATAAATATGCAGTCAGAGTTCATGCCTACTTATGAAAGGGGCAGCCCAATCCTAAGTAAGGCTGACATAGCAGGGCTGTATCCTAAAGCCCATTAGGAGGCAGCAGCAGCAAAGTGCAGGACAAGAGGAGGTATTCCCCTTACATCTGGGTAAGCCCCAGTTATCCCTTTCGGCCTGCTCAGATCTGTGCCTGCTGTTTTACAAGCACAGGTCAACATGCACAGGAGCGGCCCGAATCAGGGCTGCCCTGGCCAGGGACAGGCTTTAGGATTTGGCACTACGGCCATCCTGCGTCGCCACCCCTGTCACTACCCACTGCACCACCCAGTTATGCCCCGGCATGCCCTTGTGGAGGCCCTGTGACGACTGAGCGTCACCGACACTCGACTGGCACAAGGCCAGTGCTGCTGATGGTTATGGTGTCACCTAAGCGTCGGCACTGCTGCTTGCACTGGTCCATCGCCATACCGCCAACGCTGATGCGCTTGACAGGATGTTTGTGACAGCACTGGACCAGCGCAAGAGCGTAGCGCCAGCACAGCTCAGGTATAGGACTGTGCTCTGAGATGTAGAATTTCATTGTAGGGCCCAATCCTATCCAACGTTTCAGCACTGGGGCAGCCAGGCCATTGTGGCCTGCGCTGAATCCTGTGGTGGGGCGAGAGTCATGGAGGCTTCCTCAATGCCCAGGAACATTTGTTCCCTTACCTTGGCACTGCATTGTGGCTGCATTGGTGCTGGAAAGTTGGATATGATTTGGCCCTAAAACTATACAACAAATGCATAGTCCATGGTCTAGAGCTCACAGTGGTTAAATTTAAAAAGAAAGAAAGTAAAGACTAGCAAACATTTATTTTGACCTCCTGAAATCACACACAGTCAAAGCCTGCTAGTTATGCTAATAGAATATTCCTTGTAGCTTGAAAGGAGAAAGTGCTCTTACCTGACCGAGATTTTTTACATTTTCCCATTATGTAGATTGACTGTTTTGATGGGCTCAGGTGAATGTTGGTATCTGGGTCTCAAGGTGGGAACGAATCTGATTGTCTGTGGATTGGTAGAGAAATGAATACTCACAGCAATTGCCAGTTATATTATTGGCACTACATTAGCTGAAGATCAAATAAAGCTTTGAAGCAGCTAATCATTTTCAGAGTAGCTGTCAAATGACAATATTGACAAAACTGAAATGCTCAAGAGCCAAAAGGAGAAGAGAGAGAGTGAGAAAAGTAATAATAAAAAGGCCTTTTCTGATCAGTATCATTTTTTATTGTTCTGCTCAGAGATGAAATGAAATAAACTGTGCTGCAGAACAGGAAAAGAAAAGAGAAGCCACTCATCCATCATCCGTAAACACAGGTTTTCGGAAAGGTAAACCTGTGTCTGAGTTCAGTGGGGATTTGTTTCTTAAGAGCTACAGTCATATTACAGTAGTATGAAGGAAGCTTTCATCCTAACAGCTCAGTTCTATGACCTGATGAGTGCAATCCTAACCTGGAAGCCCGGCAAAGTTAGGTGAGCAAAGTTTGGCCGGTACAAGGGACACCATAAAGTTTGTTTGGACCACTCTCAGAGTCAGAGAGGCCACCACACAGATGTGCACCCATAAACACGCTTTATGGTAGCCCTTGTGCCAGCCGAACTGTGCAGGCCTAACTCCAAGTTAGGACTACGCTCGAAGTGCTGTACTGGATCAAGTACAAGGGTCTTAATGATGCATTAGTGATCTGCAAAAGTGTGGTCACATTGACTTAAATAGATGGAATTGTCTGTGCAGAAATACAGCAGATGGTGCAATCCCTGCCCCTTTCATAGCATGAAATACCGATGTTTTTCATGAGGACAGAGTAATTCTGGTGATGAACTCTAGAACCTCCTGCTAGATTTCTCCTGGCTTTGAGAGTAACTTCTGCTCTTCAACTACTTGACTTGCCTCTCAACTCCAGTTCATTCTTTATTTCACCAACCAGATCACCTATCCTACTTGATTCTCCAGTAGCAGAACGCCCACCATAGCTGGTGTGTCTACCTCAGGTATGTGGGAACAGCAAGAGCATGTGAGCTGAGCCCCACATTCAGTGATGTCATTCAGGGGGAACAGACCAGAATGGGCGTTCTGGATCCTACTGGGCTCCATGGCTGGTTCCAGGTTCCCGACAAGTGCCAATCAAAAGTGAGTTCCTGTTCCTAAATCATTTGAATGACACCACTGCCCACATTGTATGTACACAGCAAGCATGGAATGGTTGGCCTCCACCAGTAGGCAGAATTTATTACTTGTTTAATTAAAGGCTTTTGAGTTGGCCCTATCCTACTGTTACCAAACATCTAATCTGGCTTCTTTTTCTGTCTTGTTGCTTTCTGTCTGTGTGTATTGAGTAGAAGTTCTTCAATGTTTTTCATGTTTTCACAGATTTTTTTTTTCCAAAGGAGGAAAAGTGCAGAAAATGGTGTTAGGTCTTTATCCCAAAAGACCATTTTGTGCTTTTATTCAAATCTTTTAACCCCCAAAGGCAGTGTTTTGTGTTTTTGTGCAGTGTTTAACAAAAAACAACCACCCCTAGTTATAACCTAAAACTTATAGCTCTAGTAATGATGACTGCAGCTTCTTTTGTTTGTTCAAGTAAAGCTCTTGATTAAATCTGGTTTTGGTGTGTGTGGGACTGCTTAATCCCTTCATTTCTGCTAACAGGCTATGAACTCATAACATTACCTCAGGACCCAATCCTATCCCCAGCCACCAGAGCCAATGCAGCAAGGCCAAAAAGGCATATGCTCAGTGGTGTTATTCTACCGGAACGCTGGGCGGGACATCCGGGTGATGGATATCCCGCCCGTTGCGTTCCGCAGCGTTACGCCATTTGCATAACGTACGCAAGCGGCGTAATTGGTTATGCAAACGGCGTAACGCAGCAGAACGCGATGGGCGGGCTGTCGATCACCCGGATGTCCCGCCCAGCATTCCGGTAGAATAACACCACTGCATATGCTACATCCTATGGTGGGAAGGGAGTGACCCATGAGGTACTGGGAGAAAAGTAAAAAATTGTTGCTTGCTCCCACGTAAGGTCTCAGGCCACCTATGGGTCTTCTTGGACATCTGCCACCTAATTTGGTAACATATGTCTTAGAAGAAAAAAAGAGGCAACAAGGTTTAAAGTGTACTAGGGTAATAAAGTGTAATAGGGTAAAGTGCAAGGGTAATAGAATGCCAGATGCAGGGGAATGGCAGAGAGATACTTGTATACTTGTGTATACTTGTATACAACCAGATACTTGTGGTTGTCTTGTGTGCTCCCTGAAGCATCTGGTGGGCCACTGTGAGATACAGGAAGCCGGAAGACATGGGCCTTTGGCTTGCTCTAGCAAGTTCTTATGTTCTTTTAAGGTGGAGGGAATCAGATCTGGTGTGTGCCATGGCTGCTGGGTCCACTCCCCCCCACTTTCTCCCTGTGCCAGTTTCCTCCCCCTCCCTGCCCAGTTACGGCCCCAGATCTCTCCCTCCCTCCCCTCCTCACCAACAACCTACTCCAACTGCTGACTTACAGGTGCCCAGAGCTGCAGACAGTCCACTGTGACACAGCCAAACACAACTTGCTGTTTCCAGTAGCTGCCATACAGCCACATGAGTTAACTATTTCCGGCTACTCTGGAGCTTTGATGTGCTGTTTCCATGCTTCCTGCTATCACAGGTATCCTGTGGTAGCAGTCTCTGGGCCTCACACCAACCAGGCAGGCAGCATGGGCCTTACAGACGGATAGCCCCTACACACCATAAACATAAACCTTCTTTGGGTGTAAAGTGCCTCCCAATTTGATTCAGGAAAAGGGGAACTTCAATTACCAGAAGTTTAGGAAACACTGACCTATCTCCTGAATATGGAAAAAAAAATACTTATCACTAGAATGTGCAATGTAATGATAATGAATTGCAGTGCACTAGAGCACCTTCCGAGTTTTTTAAAAATCTTTCATCACATCTCTCTCTGCGCTCAGTAATCCCTACACTTACATAATGCAGAGGAAATGGCATTCAAAGTGATCTTTATGAACGGGTTTTTGTGTTTCGGGCTTGAAGATAAGAGTTTCTGTCTGCTGTAGAAATCTCTGTCAACAGAATCTGCGTGATCAAAGCACCCGTTGTCAGTTATTAGGAGGAGTGAAAATCTACTATGCCGTGATGATCTTCAGCATTTTTCAGCTTGCCATTTTTTGCTATTTTTATGCTTTCCAAATTGTAACAATAGTTTAACATTGCAGCTCTGATTTTGGCATGCATATGGAGGTGGAGGAAGGAGAAGGATTTTTTTTCTTCCTCTTGCCTTTGGAGAATAATTGAGACTTTTCTCTTGGAAAGCTTGCTTTTTACCTTGCTTGCTTGGTTCTTCTTCAGTCCTGGTCTCCTAACTCCGATTTGAATCATTAGCCATTATAGTTAAATGAGTTCTCTCGAGTCTCTCTGGTGAGTAAAACCACTGTCGTGTGCAGGACAATAGCTAATGCATGATAAGGAAAGCTTCCCGGTCTACTAAAAGAAGAAACATATCCACACTTTAATTGTGTAAGGAAATAGCTCCTTGAAGGTCTATAATTGACAGAACATTGTGGAACAGCCTTGTACTTTCCTTCGCTTCTGCTAATCCAACAGACCTTTTATATCTTTCATGAAATATATAATTTTTAAAATGAATCGTATCATCCTATGCTTGTGGGCAAGGCTCAGCTCCAGAATCTGGAAGAACACTGGTGATATGCTGTCCATTCTCCACACCATTTTTCCTTTCCTGCCCTCCAAAATTAACCAATGGGTTGATGCTCCACAAGCTAATAGCAAGGCAAGAGAAAGGTGAATCAAGAAGTGGGTGAACAAACAACCTCAGCTTCTCATGGTCCTGGCTTTTACAGATTTTCACCCATAGAATCCTATGGGATCCTTTGCGGATCATGGGAACTAAGGCCCTGATGGGTGCTGCCTTTTCCTTTCAACCCCACCTTGGTAGTTCAGGAGGGCTCTTGACTCATTAACATCCTGACTCTATTGAAAGGAAGTGCTGGCAGAATACATGTTCCTCCCTGGCTGGCTGCCACAAAAACATTGTAAAGCACGTCTGCAGCAGTGCAGGGAGCTGGCATGGGAAAGCTGGAGTGTTCCTGCATATGACAGCAAGAAAGCTGGAACCTTCTTGTGTGTGCTAGGGGAGTGAAAGAGATCCACCAGAGCAGGTAAGCCCAGCAACGAAGGCGGAATGGGACACAGAGAGGGGTTGAACAGAGCAGGGAAGGAAGAACAGGGAGGAGATGGAGCAGGGGTGGGAGGACTGGACCTGGGAGGGGGCGGGTTCAGTGGCGAACGTGCACAAAGCATCCCATCCTCCTTCCTGAGCCGGATCCACCTGCACGGATCAAGACGGACTTGCATCAGCAATATCACTGGTACAGGTTCAAGGTGACCCATAACAGCTGCTGTGGCTTACCCCAGGACATGGGGACAAATTTCCCCTTACCCTGAGGAGACCTCAGTCTGCCAAAACTCCTCAACAGGAAGCTGTAGAGGCTGTGCCAGCACGGCTACATCACCCTGTTGGGAGTTAAGTAGGAGTGGACTGATTGAGTTTAGTAATGGAGTTGGTGGGGACAATTGGAGTTGGGGAGCCTTCTTTTGGTTTGCTAAATTTGTTGTTCGCAAAGTCAGGAGCCCTTAGGAGATGGCCATGATCATAGTGTAAAATCTGCTGCTGCTGCAGGGTGCCATTACTTTGTCTGAATTTTGGAGCGGGACCTGGGTTTGATTGTTGTTGTTCATTCGCTAAGTCGTGTCTGACTCTTCGTGACCCCATGGACCACAGCATGCCAGGCCTCCCTGTCCTCCACTAGCTTCCGGAGTTCGCCCAATTTCATGTTCATCGCTTCGGGGTTTGATTACACAGTGAATAAAAAATGTGGCCTTCTTGGCCTGTGGATCTGGGGTTTCTCGTCATCTGTTCAGGAAAGAATGAGACTAGTGGTCTGAGTCACACAGACTCAGTAGACTTCCAACCCCACGTTCACATGTGTGTCCCATCCATGCCTTGAAGTACAAGCTAGACCAGGTAGCAATATGCACACAAAACATCTGCTACTATCTCTCTGAACCGAACATTACCTCCTTCCTCATTTCCTTCAGCTTCAGGTGTTACCGTCACATCATGTACACCAATTTTTGCTTATCTGCAGATACTGCCGCTGTGTATAGTCATTGCCAAAATGAAGTACTTCATAAACAAGCTGATACACTTCCTCTTGCCAGAAGTTTCCTGGACATGTATCTACTTTTGTCAGCCCAGCTTAAATTTCTCCAAGAGAAATGCATGGCCTTCTCCAAATGCTGGGCTGAAACAAGTGTCCATACCTGAATAAATGGTTCTGCAGGCAGAATTCCAGTCTGGCTGCCATGACACTTTGATACACATAACCATGCTGAAATCCCAAGTCTTTGTTTTAGAAATGGCTACTGCTCGCATTGCTGCCAGTGCTGTTCTCCTTCACTCTGTACAGATGGCTCATTTGAACAGAGCAGGTCTCAGAGGGCAGTTGCCCTTAGGATACGATACACTGATTGTAACACAAGCAGGGAAAAAAATGGGAAATGTGAAACTAATGGCGACACAGTAAACTCTTGTCAGATCAAAGTTGGAGGGTGGTTGCCCTTAGGAAAAGGATGCAGGCGAGCAAATTTTGCAGAAGTGTTGGTTGAAAAAATGGTGTGAAGCGAGCAAGTGTCAAATGCTGTATTTTGCAAGCATGTTAAGTTAAAAACAGTGTGAAGCTGGAAAGTGGCAAAGCTAAGCACACTGGACAGTTAGTGAGAACAGGAAGGGAAGTCCTTTGGATTCAACCTTTTCAAGACGACTGCACGGATAAAAATTAACGTGCTAATTTGTAGCGATGCGTGTGGTGCTTAACATGATCAAATAGCTTTCCAGATGAGAACCCATCAAGGATCATAAAGTTAAATTTTTATCCCAGTAACTGTCCTCTAGTATTAAATGCTCCAATGGGAAAGCCATTAAGATGTGTTGTCAACGAAAAGTTCAGAAATCTTGGTGCGGGTGTTGAGGAAAATGTATGGATTGGCTTTACAGCGTGATTGACGCGAGGCAACATTTTGATCAGGGAAGTCAACATTTGGGAAAAGATTTCCAGCAATGTGAAACCCCAAGTCATAATTGAAATGTGAATCATACACACCTTGCAAATTAGCCTGCTATCCCTGCATGCACTGGAAGCAGCCCTCCAGTCTAGTCCATGATTTCCCCTTTCTATCTGCTATTAACTCTCCTGTTTGATTATTCAAGCAACTTGAGTTTTACTTTGAAGTTCTACCTGCTGCACAATCTGGTTCCCTGTTTGTTTAGTTAGGAGTTAAGTCACATTGGGTTCAGCAGGACTTACACCCAAGTGTGACTAGCATTACGTTTACGGATTCTTTGCCCTCTGTTTTATGTTTGCGTACTGCAGAATCTTCAAACATGGGGTAAAACCCAGGGAGACAGTTCAGATTATTATCACTAAACTGGCTGCCAAACATTTGCGGAAGGCCAACATGCACATCCCCCTCTCACCCAGCTCACATATGTCACATATGTACCTCCACTTATTCATGTACATAGGTGTACAACATCCAAACTATGGGTGCAATCCTAACCTGGAGTTAGGCCAGCACAGTTAGGCCAGCAAAGTTTGGCTGGCACAAGGGCCACCGTAAAGTGCATTTGGACCACTCGCAGAGTCAGAGAGGCCAGCACACAGATGTGTGCCATCTTCCCTGACTCCGAGAGTGGTCCAAATGTGCTTTACAGTGGCCCTTGTGCTGGCCAAATTTTAGGCCTAACTGTGCCGGCCTAACTCCAGGATAGAATTGTACCCTATGTGTGATTATGCAGTGAAAATACTACTAATTTATTTAACTTAGGGCATAATCTTAACCAACTTTCCAACACCGGAGTAAGGATAACGCAGCTCTGAAGAGAACAAACATTCCTTCCCTTGAGGAGGCCTCTGTCACTGCCCCCCAACTGCAAAATGGAAGTGATTAGTCACACTTCCCGGGATAAGGGAGGAGGTCTTATCTCAGAGCTAATGAGACTGGCTGCAGATCTCATGGCTGCAGCTGTGTTGCTATGGTAAGAAAAACTGTTTTAAAATGTTCTTAAAAACAATTAAAGGCACGTGTTAGTTTAACAAAGAGCCCTTCTCTTCTTCAGTCATGCTGAGTCAAATCATTGGATGGGAAAACTGCAGATGAGAAGGCTCCAACTGTCCTTCCATTGTCCTTCCCACCTTACCCCCATCATGGAATAATATTGCCCATTTTCATGGATTCAGAGAGGTTTTTCAGTAGTTGAAATGGCTTCACCTCTTGTCTCCAAAAGCTCCTTGGGTTTTTAGCTGATGCTAGCAAGCATGGTCAGAATTGGGGGAAAGAAATGCACACACACACACACACACACACACACACACACACACACACATCTTTGAGATAATCCAGGGAGTTGAATAAAAAGCCTGCCGACAAAATCTGTTCATTTCTAACCTTTAAATGCTGGTAAGCATTTTATATTCTGAAATGTGTAGAGCTACCAAAAGAGATTAAATCAGAAAGTGTATAAATAAATGTTCTGCTCAATGTTTTCTCTGTGCGGGGAAATTGGCAAATATACTATGAGAAATGGTTGTATCAAATGAAAAATGGCATTTGTTAAAAGGTTCGTGCCACAAAATAAGAGAGAAAGTGCTGACAACATTAGGCTGAAATGAAGTTTATTATTTCCACAGAGAAAAGAGGTACTTCTAGCTCCTTCCATCTGACCAGTGAAGCACCTTATGTGATATACCAAATATAGATGAATTACTCCATAAACATACCAGCATTTGCAATCAAAATAAAAATTGCAGATATGTCGACCTTGTTATACCTACCAAATAGGTTGAAAATTAATACATCTCGTCTTGCTTCGAGACGAGCAAACTCTCCCCAGTCCCCCTCCATCCAGCCCCTTTCTGCTTGCTCTCCAGCTTTCCAGTCACCCTCAAACCCCTGGAACAAGAGGAGCAAAGAGCCAGAGACTGCAATCCCCACTGCCCCTCTTGCAAGTAATGCAGCTTGCAAGACTGCGCTTTTGCAAAGTGTGTGGGGATTCTGGCAGCCCTTTGGCTTCTCACTAGCTATTCACTGGCAGCTGCAACCACAAGACAGGGTAACTATAAGTGGCTTTGGGGCACGGGGGAAACTGACTGTGGTGAGCTGCTCGGAGCCTGATCCAACTGGTACATAAGGAAGCATGCCTGGAGATAAAGAGGGTGGCAACTCGGTGAGATTCCTGAGACACACAAGCAGCGATCAATCGTAGGAAGGTGCAGGCAGGATGATAGATTATTGCCCCAGGCATCCTGCTACCCAGTGTAATTTCTACCTTCTGCACCCGCCTAGCAATGCCACTGCTGTATTGTTATACTACAGGAACAAGAATTTTATCTTGCTTTGTGAGCGTATTAAACGTCCGTCTTCTTTTTGAGTGGGAAGCAGCCTTCACTTAGTAGACGTAATGTGCAGTCCAATCCTTAGGTTGATGATCAATGCAGGATTAACTAACAAAGAGCATGAACCAGCAAACAAGCATTTCCAAGCCTTTCAATTTCAATTGACTTAGCTCCATTTCCTGCTTAATGGTCTTGCAGAAATCAGTAGCCTTGAACATTCTCAGCTTTGCCTAGATCATGTCCAAGTGAGCAACGTCAATTTAGATTGACAATCTTCTGGCCTTAGACTGTGATGCTGCCTTGTGTTGTGCACAAGGTGTTCAGTGAACATTCGGGTGCAATCCTATCCAGCGCAGGTTAGGAGGCCGCTGGAGCCTCCATGGGACAAGGGAATGTGTGTCTCCTTACCCTGGGGTAGGCACCAGCCACCCCTTTGGGGTTGTTCGGATCTGCGCCTGCTGTTTAGCAGGTACAAGTCCAAGCAGGCCACCGTGGCCCAGATTGGAGCTGCATCCAACCTCCCCCCCCCTCCCTGTGGGCCAGCGGAGACCATGGTGTGACAGAGGGATAAGTGAACAACACTTTTACTTACTCAACCAAGCCACAGTCCACAGTGGGTCTGCTCAAATCTGCACCAGCTCTCTGGCTGATGCACATCCAAGCCAGGGTGAAGGGCATAGGATTTTGGTGGTGCAATTGCTACAATATCCACCCCCTGCCCCAATCCTTTCCCTCCACCACAATCCCCACTCCCACAATATCCCCCACTCCCACAATCCACAATATCTACAACACACCCCCTGGCAACCCCACTCCCTGCCCCAATCCTTTCCCTCCACCACAATCCCCACTCCCTGCCCACCGCCCACTTTGTCTGCCAACTCATCTCCTCTTGAAGTGGCTGGGTACTCCGATGGCACACATGCTCATTCACCAACCTTTCACAGTGCCAGCCCTGCTATGCACATTGTCCCTGCAGTGATAGTGCTGATGGAGTGGGCTTCTCCTGATGGAATGCTTGCTCCGTCCGTGGAAGACACCCATAGGATTGGCCTGTTAGCTCCTGATAGTAGTTATTCATTTTAAATGAAGCCTGACAATGAAGCCTGACGTTTCCATCATCCAACTCTCTACATCCATGATTGAGAGCCTGCATGAGTTGCTAATGCAATCTGCGATGCACCTTAAAGATCCTTTCAATAAAGGTCTATGGATATCAACCGAGTCCTCTATGCCTATCGATTCAGGTGTTTATAAAATGCCAGATCATTATGCTACCTAACTGCCATCAGCATTCATTTATTGGCCTGACCAGTTAATGTTCCTTCATTAAGTCAATGTGCATTTTAACTACTGCTAAAACTTTATTGATGCATTTACTGGACTCGAAACACCTTTCCTCTGACCCATCACTCTGCCTCTTACGCAGACCAGTGCATTGCTCTTTGTGAGCAAGAGGAAAGACATGATTCTTGCTGCCGTCATAAATTCTCTCTTGCCCTGTCAGATATTCATTGCCAAGATGGCCAGCAGGAGAGCAACTCACATAATCAAACGGCGAAATTTGCAAGAGGCATGCCATTTCATTTCTCCATATTCCTGCATTCAAACAGCATGAAAAGTTTCGCTCTCAAAAAGTGTTGCCTTGAGAGATTATCTGTCCCGTTTGCCAAATCTGATTATGTTAATGATGAATCAGGGTTGGGGAGCAGAAGAAGATTGGAAAAAAAAATATCCAGTGATGATACTTCCCAGATTGAAACCTGTAAGAGAACAGCTGCTTTTGACACGATCGCTCCCCCTGCCCTGCTATGCTGCATTACTTCCTGCTATGATGGGACTTGTTTTGGCCTGTGGATGAGATACAACATCCAGCAGGATTCCAATAATAAGACATCTACCGAAACAGTAGGAAGTCTTGAGGTTTTGATTGGAGAAGGCTGCAAATGTTGCCAGAATCTGGGATGGGTTTAACTCTCTTTCATTCAACAGTGGTAACTTTTGGGTTGTTAATACTGACTGCTCAACAGTCCTTATGTGGGGATATGAGCAATGATCAGCTTTGTGTCTTTATTAAAATACAGTTCTTTCTGTATCCTGTAGCCCTTGAATCTCAGCCTTTGCATGGCTGGTGCTGAGCACTCTCCAAAGGAATAAGAAAGGTTCTTGCATTACAACACAAAAGACTCTCTCTTTAAGGGCACAATCCTAACCTGGAGTTCGGCCAGCTCAGTTAGGCCAGCAAAGTTTGGCTGGCACAAGGGACAACATGAAGTATGCTTAGACCACTCTCAGAGTCAGAGAGGCCAGCACACAGACATGCGCCATCCCCCCCTGACTCCAAGCGTGGTCCAAATGTGCTTTCCAGTGGCCCTTGTGTCAGCCAAACTGCTGGCTTAACTGTGCCGGCATAACTCCAGATTAAGATTGCACCCTAAGTGCTGACATGCCTCTGCGTTTTAGTGGTACAGTAGCCTACCTCTGAATGTCAGATTCAAGGGAGTACAGGATGCAGATGTCTTGTGTGCTCCCTGAGGCATCTGGTGGGCCACAGTTGGATACAGGACGCTGGATTAGATGGGCCTTTGGCCTGATCCAGCAGGGCTCTTCTTATGTACAGAAGTAGGGAATGATTTTCTAACAATCCAGTCCTATGCTTTCCCTCACCATATATGCTGAGGTGCCAAAACAAGCTGCACTGCATGCTACGGTGGGAGACTTGGGAGGAGAAAGGGAAAATAGCTGGACACTCCAGATGCCACCCCCTCCCACCACTGACAGGGCCCCAACCCTCCTCCCATTCTGCTCTGATCATACCATCCTTGCACCCTGTCAATTTACTGAATTCGGTGGGCATTCTCCTCACCACTGTTGCACCCGGGGTCCTGCCTCCTGAGGGGCGTAGCCCGTAGTGTCAGCCTACCGGTACGCTGGGCGGGTTCTGCTCGGTCGCTGGGCAGGTCTTTCACCATTACGCAACAGAACGCAGCGAGCACACTGCCGATCACCGAGCAGACCCGCCCAGCGACCGAGCAGAACCCGCCCAGCGTACCGGTAGGCTGACACTACTGGGCGTAGCTAATGAAGGTGTAGCCCAATGCAGAGGGCAAAATCTTGCCCCAGAAGTGACATCACAGCAAGCAAGACATGACACCACAGTTGTATTTTTGTTTTCTCTGGTTTTTTGATCATAACTTTTGAAAGATAAAGAGATTACACTCTGGTTTGTTTTATTGCATTCTGCATTCCAATGTAAAGTAAGACATATAACATGATGGTATTCATACATACCAAGGTTTTCACAATTTTGGCCATTAATGTCAAGCTCAGCTTTTTGCCCCCCCCCACCTAAATCTTGTTTCATGGTGCAATTGCACCCCCTGCACTTCTTTATCTACGCCCTTGTGTCCACCTTCTATGGTTTCGCAAGCTTCTGGAATGCATTTTGCGATGCCATAATGCAGCTATTGGGATTCTCCCAGTAGTAACCCTCTAGAACTCCTCCGCTATGGTTGCCATATTCTAGGTCTATAATTCTGTGCCAATTTGCACATTAATCAAAACATTTGCTGATTATGCAAACTGAGTAATGACTTGGGGAAGGGTTAAACATCACTGCCATTGCTTTCCCACATTAAATCACCTTTTCCTCATGTTGCTCTGCAGCAAGCAAATCGGTCACCCCACTCTTTTCACACTGTCGCATGTAACATGTATACATACCGTTATTTCCTTCCCTGCTTTTTGCTGAAAAAGGCATCATGGCAATTTACAGTTATGGCATGTCATTGAATCTCAAAGACCAAATAAAAACTAAGGCAGTCGGAGTCTACTGAATTAACCTTTAACACCCTGCATGGGCTGTAGCATCCTTTGTAATCTGTTCTTCCTAGTCCTATATATGGCAAGTCTTTACAATAGACCTCGCTGTGCACAGTTTGGTGCTAACACGTTTCGGTGCCCTTTTGTCTTCTGCCTCTGATATACATTTCACTGATGAGAATAGGGGCAAACTTATCAAACCTCTGTTCTTTAACCACTTTGTGAGCCCCACTTCTCTACTGTTCTATATTGTTAAATGCTTACCTGCACTCATTTCCCCTATAGTGGCGGTTCTCAAACTGCCTTTAGGGACCTACCAGTGGGTAATGACCCAATCAAGCTGATAGCTGACAAAAAAATGTATTCAGCCCTATGTAAAGTGCAACATAGCCGCACATGGACTTTTACTCGTGAATAGGTGATGCTGCCTTCAAAGGGCAGGCCAAGGCAAATGCAATGACACCAGAATTCCAATCTAAGGAATACAGGCTCCAACAAACAATCAAGGCAGAAGTGGTCCTCTTATTTATTTATTTATTTATTTATTTATTTATTTATTTAATTAATTAATTAATTAATTAATTTTTACCCCGCCTTTCTGCCTAAAAGGCATTCAAGGCAGCATTACAAAAACAGATTTAAAAACAGAAATAAAATACATCCAATTAAAAACAGTAAATTAAAACAATATAAAAGTACAATATAAAAATTTCCACTCTTCCAAGTGGAAAAGGAAAATGTATTGAGTCCTATGGAAAGCAAAACTGATGGTGCAATCCTAACCTGGAGTTAGACTGGCACAGTTAAGCCAGCAAAGTTTGGTTGGCACAAGGGACACCGTAAAGGATGTTTGGACCACTCTCAGAGTCAGAGAGGCCGACTCCAAGAGTGGTCCAAACGTGCTTTACGGTGGCCCTTGTGCTGGACAAACTTTACTGGCCTAACTGTGCCAACCTAAATTTAGGTTAGGGTTACGCCCTGACTGACACATGTGGGTTTACTCATGAGTAAGCAAGCATGCTTCAACTATTATCTAAGGCCAGTTAAAAGGGAACGCAGGGCCACCAGAATGGAGCTCAACAAATGCTCCAGAATGCAGCTCTCGCCTACCAGTGTAAAAATGATGAAAATGGAGGCTTGAGTGGCTGGTAAAGTGGAAAAAAAAGTCTTGAAAAGCAAGGTGGGTCCCAAAAGAGTTAATTTTAAAATGTACAGTATATCAGGGTGCTAAAAAGTTTGAAAACCACTGCCCTACAGTAGTATATCCCTGGTTTGGCAATTTAGATAGCTCAGGGTCGTCTTGTCCATGAGGTGAACAAGCCCATTCAGACTGGGCCCAGAGTGGAGAGTTTGGTGAACACATGTCTGTCGTCGTCCCCCCCCAGACAGAGCCACACAGACAGAGCCAGCCTCCATACTGGCTCCTTCCTCCATGCAGATCTTTAATCAAAGCAGGAATGAGAGGCATGCTGGGATCTCTCCAATGTGCTTCACATTCCCTGTTTTACATGCCTGCATGCCAGCCTGCATGGAGGAAGGCATGACATCTCTGCATTCCGACCCTCAGGATGCCGGGATCTGGCTCCCTCACCTTGGTTCTTGGTTCACAGGGAGCCCAGTGGAAGAAGGAGCAATGAGAAGAAGGCAAGGGGACCAGATTGCTGCACTCCAATGATTAGAACATACCAATCCTGCCCACTGACTTGGAGCCTTCCTCTGCACGGGCTCTTGAACCTAAACAGGAAACACCAAGCATGCTGGGATAATTCCTGGTGTGCTCTCAATGTCCTGCTTTGATTCAAGAGCCTGGTGGGGCAGGGAACAAGATTGCTTTGGAAGAATTCCCAGCATGCCCCAAGTTTCCTGTTTTGATACAAGGAGGAAGGAGCCAGGTATGGGGTGTGAGATCTCAGGGAGCCCAATAGTATCAGCCGTCCATGGAGTCAATTTATCTTTGTTGCAATTTGAGGGTAGATTTACATGGGAAATTTTTGGGTGGGAATAAAAACCTGCCTCAGCCTGACCTCTAACCTGTAATACTAATATACAATGTAAAAAGGCTGTCATAAACTAATCTCAGCCACTGTCTCCCATTTACAATATGGGCATAATGTTGGAATTGGCATTAGCACAACAAATGTAAAATGTGTTAAAAAAAATCTCTGGCAGGTCTTCTGATTGCCCCTGCCCCCAACATTGGATTCAGTACACACTCCATGGGTGCAATCTTACCCAATGCTGGGGTAGGAGTGCCGGCCAGCCAGTGCCCTACCCAGCTCTGGTTAGGTGGAGGATGGAGCCTCCCTGTGGCAAGAGAGCATGCGCTCCCTTACCGTAGGGGAGGCTCCAGCCTCCCATATGTGCTCCTCAGATCTGCGCAGATCCAAGCGGGCGCAGA
The DNA here is from genome assembly GCA_029204185.1 of Lerista edwardsae. Classification (NCBI taxonomy): domain Eukaryota; kingdom Metazoa; phylum Chordata; class Lepidosauria; order Squamata; family Scincidae; genus Lerista; species Lerista edwardsae. Next base: position 6,041,826 of record JAJKFI010000031.1, read on the forward strand.
TCCAGGGAGACCACATGGCCCGAATCGGACCGCACAGCCTCCCTGATGGGCCTAGGAAGTGGCTGTATGGCCACCTCCCAAGCCTGCCCACGTCACGCCCAAGTCCCGCCCCCACCTCCCTCCCTCCCTCCCTCCAATCCCCGTGCCGCCTTGGCCCAGAGCCTTCTTCACACCGACCGGCTTCGGTTGGCGCGAGAGAGGCTCAGTGCAGGTGCAGCAGGGCCAGTAGCACTGGTCCTGTTGCCTTAGCGCCGACGCAGGGGTGCCGATCAGCGCTCCTGCATTGGCACTAAGGGCGCAGCGTCAGCACAACCCTGTTGCGCTGACGCTGCGAAGGGTTTAGGATTGCACTGTAAGATTCATGTACATTGGTGCTGCATTGCTTAGCTGCATTGGTGCCAATGAAGGGGGATAGGATTTGCCTTTTCTTTACAGTATGTAATATTTCAGAATGTTTTGGTTGTGATTGTGTTGCTGGAACTCTCTGCATTTTTTCTCCTTCCCTAATGGTTTTATCCACACCATGTTGACTTGCCAAATATATTCCTTTGGACTTAGCAGTATTTGGCTGCCAAATAAGAATATTGTATTTCATGGTGGATAGACAGTTTTTGGTTGTGGGCATTTTTATTTGTGAGACACGATCATTTTCAGTGCTCTTATTTTAGTGAAGCAACATTCCTATCTCGTGCTCAGCACTCTGAAAAATGAAGCTGTCAGGGCTTGCTTAGATAACAACTGATTTCTTACTGAGATGCATAAATATGTTGTGGTAATCAATGTGAGCTGCTGCAGCCAACACTTGCGCTGGAAAGAAGGTTGCTAATTATGGGCATTAACCTTTGGCATGAGGAAAGGTGATAGCAAAGCTGAAACACCAGGAGGACTTTCTGTGGTGCAGAGCAGGAACACTTCCTGCAGCTTTGTATGGAGTGTTCACCATTATTGTGTGACCCACTTTAACCAGCTTTCTCACAGACAGCACAGCTGATGGGTGACCACTGTCGACTCGGTCCCAGTCACATATTCCCAAAAAAGAATTGGAGCCCAATCGTATCCATTTTTCCAGCAGCAGGGCTGCCACAGTGCAGAGCTGAGGAAATGAAACCAATGTTCCCATATCTTGAGGAGGCCTCTGGGCCACTCACCCACCACAGGATGCAGCACACATCCCACGGGCATGGCTGAACAGGCACTGAAAAACTGGATAGGATTGGGCCTTCAAATGACAAATATCATTCTACCTAAGGGAAGCCATTGTGGCCTCAAGCATGGATCATTATTACAGTCTAGATCAGTGACTCTCAAACTTTTAAGCACTGGGACTCATTTTTTAGAATGGCAATCTGTCTGGGACCCACTGGAAGTGATGTTATGGTTGGAAGCACCGTCATTGTGAAGCCAATAAAGGTAAAGGTTTCCCCACGATCGAATGGTCTTGTTGTGACCGACTGTAGGGGGCGGTGCTCATCTCCGTTTCAAAGCCTGTAGAGCCAGCGTTTTTGTCCGAGGACAAGCTTCCGTGGTCATGTGGCCGGCATGACTCTAGGAATGCCGTTACCTTCCCACCGAAGTGGTCCCTATTTATCTACTTGCATTTTAGGTGCTTTCGAACTGCTAGGTTGGCAGGAGCTGGGACAAGCAACGGGAGCTCACTCCGTCATGCAGTCTTGAACTCCCAACCTTGCGGTCGAAAGCCTAGCAACAGCGGATTAACTCGCTGCGCCACCACGTCCCATGTGAAGCCAATAAGTTGGGCTATTTCTCAGCCATTTTCCAACAGCAAAGTGAATCAGAAAGAGTAAAAAGCCTATTTACAACCTTGACACAAGTAAACCAACAGCACAGCCCTCACCCTTTCCAGCATCCCATCTTCCCATATTTTCAATATGGCTGCCCTAAGTGCTTTGCGACCCACCTGAAATTGGCTCACAACCCACTAGTGGGTCCCGACCCACAGTTTGGGAACCACTGTTCTAGACTAATATGAATTCACATGTGGGTTATCCCTCCACCATAACACATCTGTCGGCTTGATGTTGCCTTTCTGGTCCTGTAGTACCTCTATTGTGTGCAAGCAGCATGTTACTTGAGCAGGGCAGAAATATCAGGCCCCCTTGGCAGAGCCTAAAAGATTCATTTTCCTGTGGCTGTACCTGTGTCTGATTTTTAATGTAGATTTTTGATGCACAGAATGTACATCAAGGTTTGCGAAAAGGAGACTGAACTGTCATGAGTCCTGCTCTGGGTTTTTTGGTAATGAACTTTTCATGCGGTTCTGCTAAATAGCTCTGCTCCTGTCACAGTGGGCAAAACTCTATGGATTAGAACATGATTTTTGTGATTCACATGAAAAGTGGATACTGTCGTGAGCATGCTTTCATCTCTGACAAAAAAAAAAGCGAAATGTCAGGCTCCTCTTGATTTTTGCTCATTTTCCCAAAGAAAATGAATATAAACATGTTCCCCTGACTCACTGCATATGAATCAATGTCTTACATGTTCTCTCCATAATTGGCACCACTCTAGCTTTTCCACTGCCCAGAAATTAACATAAGGACTCTGGAGCACAAAAGATGGGGATAAGTCTACAATACACGTTTTTGTATTCTGTACGAAAGGTCATAGGCATCAAAGGGGTTCGGACAAGTATAAATTGACCCAGTATTAGCAAAGATTTTTCACCATATCCATCTAAGGAAAGAAGGGTTGTCAAATAAGTATATAATAGGTTCAGATCCACAAGTGCACCTTACTGAAATAAAATGCCAAAGCCATGTGAACCCTGGCTTGATTTTGTGCCCCTAACACATAATGTTGGCTCTGTGACCATGTACTGGGGGGGGGGGTCGAAAGGCAGAGCAGTTCAGAGCAACACAACCCAGCTTGCAGCTCCAGAGTCCATTAGCATGGCTTGACATTCCATTCATTCCTAATCGCTCCCTTCTGAACTTGTTCTGCCAGGCTGCAATACAGGACATCTTGATTCAAGCTGCTGCAGAGTTTTTTGAGTGGACATCTGAAAACATCCTGAGAAACATCTGTGAAAATGTTTTTGATGAAACTAGGCTGGGATCCAAAGAGCTATATTAGGCGGGTCCAAAGGCTTCTGCATGCCCAGTGAGCTTTTCTTTTTCCTATGAACAGCAGTTCTCCTTCTGCCATATCACAAAATGCCTTTAAAACTCCCTTCCATTTCAAAATTAGTACAGATAAATGAGCTGAGGAAAGCTCATCCTAAATTGAATCTGATGATTTATCCAAGTTCCCCCCCCCATTTTAAAAAAAACAACTTGATTTAGGGAGCAATCATATCATGGAATTTGGCCACCAAAGTTTGGCTGGTACAAGGGACCCGATAAAGTACGTTTGGACCACTCTCAGAGTCAGAGAGGCCAGCACACCAATGTGTGCCATCCTCCCTGATTCCGCGAGTGGTCGTTCTACAATTGCCATGGTGCCAGCCAAACTTTGCTGGCCTAACCGTGTCACTCTAACTCCAGGTTAGGATTGTGCTCTAATTCTTGTCCTGGAATGGTGCATTCCATTCCAGGGCAAGATGAAGTTCTCCACCTCTCTCACTTCTTACCTACTTGGCAGAACAGTATTCTGACTTTTCCCACCACCCTGCTCAGAAGTGCCGAAGTCACCCCAATAACACCAAAAGGCAGAGGCAAATGGGAGCCCAGACTAAGTGGCAGAAAGTCTATCTGACAGCAGGTGACCTTCCATCTGTACTCAGGAGCAGGGTACCAGAATCCATGAGCATTCTGGAGCAGAGGTTGTGCTTTAGGAAAGGGTGGGGCATGATAAATAGCTATAAAGCCGGTCTGTTAGTAACTGCTAGCTGCTCATCTAACATTCCTGTTCCTTCTTTCTGACTGTTTCGCCAGAAAACTTCCCTGCTCTTTGGAAGTCTTTCTTCTTTGTATGTTGGACAGCTCCCTGGCAAAGTGAAATCCTGAATCAGACAGTAATGATGGCAGGAACAGGAGAGTGTATATTTAGTTGGCTCTGGCTCTAAATATTAACGTTTAATTCATGATTGGCTTAATAATGTGACCCAATTATATGCCTAATGGACATGTGTCATGTGATTTTTTTTAAGGGTTGTAAGGGCAATGAGGGAAAGTCTAAAGGCCCATTTCTTCTTAAGGGGGAGGTGGACAGTTCATTCATTGTGAGCCTAATCCTATGCAAGTCTACTCAGAAGTTAGTCCTATTGTGTTCAAAGGGGCTTACTCCTCGTGCACATAGGATTGCAGAATTCCAGTGGCATAAGGCCCTTTAGAGGTGTCACAAAATATGATGAGCCATTCAGCATGGGCTGGCCGCAAGCAGCGAGCAGCCAGGTCCACCCACCACATGAACTTGCATCAGCGACATACCTGGCACAGGTCTGGGTAGACACAGTCACCTGGCAAGGTAACAAATCTTTCTTTACCCAGATGAGGCTTCCAGAGGCTGACCCCCACCCGCCCTGGATACCATGCATGCATAGCCACGTGGGTAATTTAAGGGTGCAATCCTAACCTGGAGTTAGGCCGGCACAGTTAGGCCAGCACACTGATGTGTTCCATCCTCCCTGACTCCGAGAGTGGTCCAAATGTACTTTACAGTGGCCTTTGTGCCGGCCAAATTTTAGGCCTAACTGTGCCGGCCTAACTCCAGGTTAGGATTGCGCCCTCAGTACAATTAGACTGAGTGTCTCAATAGGTAAAGATAAAGGTTCCCCCATGACCGAATGGTCTAGTCATGATCGATTGTAGGGGGCAGTGCTCATCTCCGTTTCTAAGCCGAAGATCCGGTGTTTGTCCGAGGACAAGCTTCCGTGGTCATGTGACCGGCATGTCTATACGCCAAGGCGCATGGAACACCATTACCTTCCCACCCAAGTGGTCCCTATTTATCTACTCGCATTTTTAGGTGCTTTCAAACTGCTAGGTTGGCAGGAGCTGAGACAAGTAACGGGAGCTCACTCCATTGCGTGGTCTCGAACTGCCAACCTTCCCGTCAACAGCTCAGCAATTTAATCCGCAGTGCCACCACGTCCCTAACTCTCCCTGACTGTCTCGACACAAACAGCCAAAATTAACATGCATCAATAATATGAATGCTCCTCTCAGTAATTGGTGATTTGGGCCTAGCATATCAGAATACAAGTTGGCGAGCATTCTAGCCTAAAAAACTTTAGCTCAGAACTGTTCTTCACACACTCTTTGTATTTTTTTTTCCAACCTGCATGTAATTTCATTGACTTTCCAACCTGACTTTGTGTTACCTCCCCAAAGGCTGGCACTTATGCTCCAAACGTACAGTTGCCTCCCTGTTTGTTGCTTCAGCTGATTGACCCAGGCACGGCCCAGGTTTGCATTGATCTGTGGCTTTGGTTCCCCACACATACACTCTTTGCAAATAAATGTGAGATGACAAGCAGTGGACTTTGGGAGAAGGGCGAGTTGGTTGTGGGAGACAGTGCGCCGAGCATCTTTGCTTTAAATACGAATGATTGTGATTTGACCTTTTTCTCCTCCTCCTCAAGTGTCAAACCCAACGAGGTCAAGCAGTACTTTCCACAGTTATTAAAGAGGTGGGCCAGTGCTATCTCCATCTCAATATGAGTCCTTCTTGGAATTCTTGTGACACGTTCTCTCCCTTTTTCCCCCCCTAATCCACACATATGTGCATTCAAAAGCTAGCCATGCATCAAAGCCATGCCTAACAGTCCACAAAACATGACCTTATCAAAAGTGTTGCAGACTCTTCTTACCATTTCCAATGCTTTGTGAGTGTTAAAAGAAGAAAAGTAAAAAAAAATGCAAGCAATTATATTATTCTTGTGGATATCCATGGATAAAAATGGGAGGGCTGTATTTGCATCCTATCTAATCTGCCTCTGTGGCAGTAGAAAGCTGGTGTAGACTCTTTATGGCTACAATTGCCTTCACTTCCCAGCTAAACTGGTCTGCTTCAGTGATTTTCAAAGGTGCTCTGGGAAAGATCTATTTCTTAGACTGTTTTCTTTTTTAATTCTCCTTAGTGGCTCTAGTGTTCAGAAATGACACATAAGCTACAGCAGTGCTGTTAGGAAGCAGAAAAGAGCCGTGATCAAAGACCATGGAAGAAGCTTTTATAGGGCTCCATTACAGGAAGAGATTTCAAACCTAGTCTGTATGAGCAAGGCAGAAATGTACTCAAACGCCTCATTTCCCCAGACGCTCACACAGCAGGATAGAAGGTGAGACCTCTCAGGTTCAAAGTGAAGCCATTATCAGTCCATTCTCAAATTAGAGCCAGATTAGCTTGGTCAATTTGTCCATTCTGCCCCCATGAAGACAGCTAGTTTGCAATAAAAATCTTTTAATCAAGCAACAAGTCAGGAGGAAAAAATATATATAAACACGACCTGGAACCAAGGTGGTCTTTTCAGTCACGGTGTACACATTATAAACAAGCTTGTGTACAAAGCAAGTATTGGCATTTGGGAAATTAGCTTCTACTCTCGTCCTCACATTATTAAAGGAACATAAAGTCAGAGAGTTATTTCACAGTGTGATAGATTGCCTCATCAGTAGCATAGCTACAGGAGGGTGGTGCGGTGGGTGTTGCATGCGCCACAACATGTCACGTAAGCGGGCCCTCCGTTGGAAGCACTCTGGGCAACCATGGCAACTGTGTTGCTTTTGCTGTACTGAATGGCTCTGATGGCAAGTGGGACGGACGGCTTACACGGCGCATTGTGGTGCCTGCAATACTTATCAGGCTGCCATCTGTACCTATGCTACTGTGCCTCCTTAAGAAGGAGATTGCTGCTGCTGCAATGCCCATCCTTCCATACGCCTTCTACACCCACCCACCACAGGAGGCACTGTCTGGGCCCATCCTCTTTGCCTTCCCTACTTACATGCCTATTTATGTCTGCAGGCATATTTGCAGACAATTCTCAACCAATTCAGAAAAGAATTTCGTTCATACGAGGCCTGCAGCATGAAAGGCCAAACTAGACATGATGAAGACAGTGAAACCTGTTTACAATCTATATATATAAAGAAGAGCATGGGTGTGTATGTGTGTATGTGTGTATGTTTCGCATAGGCTCCGCAACGCCTGGAGCGATCGGCACGAAACTCGGCACACATACACCTTGTGGCCTGGCGACAAACACTGCGGGGGTTAGGGCCCCCTGACACCCCCAGGGGTGGGGGTACACAGGGGTCCCCGCGTGAAGATGGTCGAAAACGGCCGAAATCGGCATGAAATCCATAGTTTCCGGGGTTGCCGGGATGAGTGGCGATGGTCCCGACACTGACGGAGTCCGGGTTCGGCCCCCCCTCGGCATGGGGGGCAAGAAGGGGTGCGAGACAGAATGTCCGCCATGTGAAAACGGCCGAAATCGGCATCAAATCCATAGTTTCCGGGGTCGAGCCTCGGTGTGGGGTGCGAGAAGGGGTGCGAGACAGAATGTCCGCCATGCCCTGCTGGAATGCCTGGACCGATTGCTAACCCCTGCTAACTGGGCAAGAGGCACTTTTTCAAGTGGTGTCCTCTTATATTTAGCAGGGGGAGAGCAATTGTCCCTCTTCACCCCAGCAGAGTGTCTTTCTCGTGGCTGTTGCTGGTGGTGTTCTCCATTCTTTTAGATTGTGAGCCCTTTTGGGACAGGGAGCCATTTAACGTTAATGTTATTTGCCTGTAAACCGCTTTGTGAACTTTGTGTTGAAAAGCGGTATATAAATACTAGTGATTGATTGATTGATTGATTGGTGCCAGACTCGGCATGCGGGAGCCTAGCGGCCTGGCCACAAAGACTGCGGGGGTTGGGCCCCCCTAGCGCCCCCAGGGGTGGGGGTACATGGGGTCCCCGCATGAAAATGGTTGAAAATAGCCAAAATCGGCGTCGAATCCATAGTTTTCGGGGTTGCTGGGACGACCGGCGATGCTCCCGACGCCGTTGGAGTCCGGGTTTGGCCCCTCCTCGACGTGGGGGGCGAGGAGGGGTGCAAAACTCATAAACTCTGGAAGTTATTTTGTTACCCGGGCAACGCCGGGTAACAAAAAGCTAGTGTGTACATATAAAATGGGGTGGGTGGAATTTTCATTTTCTTGCATGAAAAATTACGCATGGGTGAAGGGCCCACTCCTTCCTCTACTTTTTCCCTGTGAGCCACTATTTCAGGCAGTTGTTTCCCAACATGGCTCAGATTGGTATCAAGGGAAGGCTTGGAGAAGAGAGCTTGGTCTCAATGAGCATGGAGAGGTCAGAAAGAAGGAAAGAGTTTGGGTCCTTCCACCCACGTATTTACTTATTAAAATTAGATCTCACCCCATTTCATCTTTGAATGAGGAACATAGGGAAATAAGCAATTATGGCTTTCCTGTCCCATCTAGCTTGGCCCAAACGCACACATATTAGGGTGCCCTGCCTTGTCCACGGCAAACCAGAACAGTCACCAGTATCAGCTCGGACTGGGTTTTCTTCGAACTGTAAAAAGTCTTGTGACACTGCTGTAGTTTCACAAGCCTCGTGGGGGGTCCAGGGGCCTAGTGGAGGTCCAGGGGGGGTCACAAGGGCTGGGGGTGGTTGTGGTCGTGGAGCAGGAAGTTTCAGAGGGGAAAGAGGAATTATTTCCCCTTACTTGTCTGTAAGCCTTCTGCTCTGCAATGGGCACAAGTCCAAGGAGCAAAAAAGAGGGTTGGGAGGCTTGGAAAAGAAGGGGTAGCATCTGGCCCATGCCATTGGTGCCACATCCATTTGCACCACTGCCTGCCTGCCCTACTTCCCCCTTATCCCTGCTCATTTTCACCTCTTCCCCACCTCCCTATTCCAAGTGGGGAAAGATAATTGGTGGTTCAGGGCCAGGATGGGGAGAATTTTTACTTGCCTCTCTTGTGCTGTCTAGTCCCCACCACCACCACCAATAGCATGCAGTGCAGTGGAGTGGCATGGTACAGGCCGGCGAGGGGTGGGACTGGCCTGCAATGATTGAATGGGGAAGGTGTTAACCAGGCTGTGGAAAATGTTACACAGACTATGGGGTTAGACTGTGCCTGCTGCAAAAAGATCTCAGGCTGCATCAATAAGACTTGCTGAACTGAAGGATCAATGACAACTCTCCCTTTTCTATTTTCAAAGCCAGTCGTTATTCAGATCTGTCTCTACCACTATTCACCCAAAGCCTTTTGGAGGTAGAGAGCAGAAGAAAAGAAAAATGTGGCAGCCCTTATACTAGCAAAGCTTGGGCAGAATAGTTACTCCCGTCTCTGGCATGATGTCTCTCCGTTTGTAGAGAGAGGAAGAAAAAACATCCACGTGAACAATAGGCATTTGGTAAAGTAAACAGAAAATCCAATAGCTTGAAGAATTTCCTTTGCATTTTCTTAAGGGTGGGCTTTCACATACCAAGTAGGTTTTGAAAGAAAAGAAAACAGCAACCTGGAACCCATTCATTTAAAAGCAATTTACGTAGCGAGAAGGGTTCTTTATTCTAGCTGCTGTTATTAAAGATGCAAGGTCTGGGTTGGTTGGTTTATTTTTCCTTTGCAAACCAGCACTTACTTTCTGCTGAGGGAAGTCATAACCCTCTGTTTACGGCACATCATTCTAGTGCTGTAGAAGTAATTGCATTGCCAACATTGCTGACGGGATCAGGGGGAGGATGACCTTTTTAATGCATCAAATACCCATTTGTAGAATAAGGCCAGACTGTCAAAGTAGATCCATTAGAATGTGCTAGTTGCACACACATGCTTCATCCTGGTTTCTCATTCTGGGGGTCAGAAATGACATTTGCAAAAGTCCAATTCGAGAGGCCTCTGTGGGCCTGTGTGCTCTAAAAATGATGGAAACTGATGGATTAGAAGGGAAACTTGGGATACGATATTGGTACGCTTTTTGTTTGTTTCATCTTCCCAACACAAGCTGTGCACTTTCCGCTCATCATCAGCCATCAAAAGGATGGACATGCACATACGAATGAGAGCGCAATCCTAACCTGGAGTTAGACCTGCACGGTTAGGCCAGCAAAGTTTGGCCAGTACAGACCCACCATAAAGCACATTTTGACCACTATCGGAGTCAGGGAGGCCAGTACACAGATGTGCACCATCCTCCCTGACTCCCAAGAGTGGTCCAAACGCGCTTTACGGTGGCCCTTGTGCCAGCCAAACTTTGCTGGCCTAACTGTGTCAGCCTAACTCCAGGTTAGGATTGTGCTCTGAATTGTATAGGTATATTATTTTCTAGAGTTTTCTTTCACAGAATTTGTTGCCGCAGCAGATCTGCTACTCCCAGCATGAATGCCTTGCATTCAGGTGTTGCTATTTTTAAATTTTATTTGGGATGTTGTTAACATCCGTGGTCAGACCTGTCACTTCTTGGGATACAGATCCTGAACCTCAGATAAAGAGATATTGAAGGTCCCTATCTTAGATTTAGGGTGCCACGATATAGTCTCAGAACACGAATGATAAGTTGGTCGAATCCTGCTGTAAAGTCTGTATCGCTTTGAGCCATTCAATGATCCCAAAGTGGAGGAAAAATTCAAACAAGACTTCCATGTTTGTAACTCAATCTTTTAGGCACTATATCACTTCCTTCTCACCTATTTGGCCAGGAGACTACATTGCAGGATCCGCAGAAACCACAACTGGCAGGTCGGCAGAAACCATAAACCACATCTGCAGAAACTGGCAGAATTATTAGGGATCAGGTGCAATATACAGCAACGCTGTGTCTATTTCTCCCTTGCTTGCCCACTGGCTGCAGTGCAAGTCTCCTCCTGTGTCTAAGCCCTAGGAGCAGTTTTAACACAGTCTTGCTTCCCACTTGGTGCCACCTTTCTTTCACTTCATTTCTCACTCGCTCAACATTTCCTTAGGTTCCTGCTTTTCAGACCACTTCCCTTTTTTCCCCTTCAGCCACCCTGCCTTTTCACTGGCCTTCCCAGTACATTCTCTCTTCCTTCTGAGACGCCACAGAATGTCTTCAGAGCTCTGCCTCTGATTAATGCTTCCTTGCCTTGATTCTCTATCTGTGCAACCCTTTTCTCAAGTCTCATTCTCCAGCTATCCCTCCTGCAACGAGCAGTCCTCATTAGCTGCTTTGTAGCCATTAACTGGCTTCATTGTTAGCACATACCAGGATTTCTTCCCACTCCACAGTTATCCTGGGTGTGGGTTTTAATCCCAACCAAACCGACAATTTCCTCTTCCCGCTGGGTGACAAACTCTGCATTTCCTTGACCAGCTCCTTGACTGTTCCAAGCCATCCCTGAAGACCTGACAATCAGGATCAGCTGTCTCCCTGCGCCAGTGCAACACAATATAGATAGGGAAAGCCTGCCACATGGGGACCTCCTGCTTGTGTTTTTATTCCCGTATATATAGCACATCTGCTAAGCTGTCAGTTGACCTGTTGTCCAAAGACACATTGTAGGTAGGGACTGAAGGCACATCTTAACACAACTTGTTCAAACAGGATTTCTCCCACCCCAGTTTCAATGTACCCTTCGGATGTGGCATCTCCTGCAGTGTTCCCTGTTTGCAGCCTGCAACTCAAAATGGTGCCATTGTGCTTTGCCTCCTCTAATCACTGCTGGACAGCTGCTTCTCCCAGCATGTCAGCCACCTCTGTGCTGATCTGGCACATAGATAAAGGAAGAGCACCACATGCAGATCCCTGTAGTCTCCACAGGCGGCACCTCCACATTAAAGATGAACTTTCCTGCAATCTGCTCCGTTTTATGCAAGACTGCTGTAGCAATGGGTGTGGGCAAATTGCCACGCTCACGTCCATGTGCTCCACTAGTGGGAGCATGCAACTTGCGCCACTGACTTTCTTTTCTCTAGGCACAACAAAGGGAAAAGCCAATGAAATGAAATATCTTTAGCTATTTCTGCCAGCAATGCCACAGCCACTGAAGCTTCAGGGTTGTTGTTTTTTTACCCACTCTTGGCATTGCCCGCATCTGTAAATCGAATGAGAAAACTACAATGACTAGAAAGTGCTTTTGGTTTAAAAATAGCTCCCTTCATATTCTGCCAGGCACTCACAGCATTTACAAGTGCTAGACAGGCACAAGGCATTCACAAGGCACTTTTACTGTCACCTGAGAAAATGTCCTGTGATGAGACCATGGTTAGATTTGGAGGATGAAGCGCAATCCAGAGATTTCATTTTTTTTGCAGATGGAACAGTATTTTTTAGGCTGATATACAAGGATAAAACCTATTTAGAGACTTAGAGCACAATCCTAACCTGGAGCTAGGCCGGCACAGTTAGCCCAACAAAGTTTGGATGGCACAAGGGCCACTGTAAAGTGCATTTGGACCACTCCCAGGCCTCAATCCTAAACTGAGTTAGGCCGGCATAATTTAGCTAAGCCAGCAAAGTTCGGCCAGCACAAGGGACACTGTAAAGAATGTTTGGACCAGCGGCATCATGCAGCCGGAACACTGGGCGGGAGGAACGGGTGAGCGGCAGCCCGCCTGTTGCGTACCGCTCCGTTTCACCGTCTTCCTCCCGCCCAGCGTTCCGGCTGCATGACGCCGCTGGTTTGGACCACTTTGGAGTCAGTGAGACAAGCACACCGATGTGCGCCATCCTTCCTGACTCCGAGAGTAGTCCAAAAATGCTTTACGGTGGCCCTTGCGCTGGCCAAACTTTGCTGGCTTAGCTTATGCCAACCTAATTCCAGTTTACGATTGCGCTCTCAGAGTCAGGGAGGATGGTGCATGTCTGTGTGCTGGCCTCTCTGACTCCGACTCCAAACATAATTTACGGTGTCCCTTGTGCCGGACAAACTGTGCCAGACTAACTCCAGGTTTGGACTGTGCTCTTAATAATATACCAGTATAGGCCAAATATCTGGATATTTTACAGATGGACAAAGCAGTTGTTATGTGGCACTTTACATTCTGAACATCAGCAGAGGTCAAGACAGCAACACCGTCAGTGAAGCAACTGCTGGAGTCAAGGAACCTGCCTCCTTTGCCAGGAAACAAGAGAAATGGGTTATTTTATAGTCCGTGAGCCAAATCCCTTGTAATAACATGGAGATGTTAAAATTATTTGAAAATGTTATCTCCCAGATGGAAGGAGAATGAGAAAACTTGTCTCCCAGATGGGAGATAACATGATGATGAATCACATCAGACTCACATGCTTTGGCACTGCAGTGGGACATTATCAAGGACCTTTCTGGGACTTGAAAACCAGTAGAATTAGTCCACACCATGAGAAGGATTCAAAGTCCGACAAAACGTTTGTGGTCCATACACAGTCCATACACTTAGATTTTCCCCATCAGGACTGCAGAGCATTTAGTACACTACAGGAGCAGCCTCTGCATGTTGCAAATATGGAGGCTCAGGTGCATCTTGGAGCCCTTGAATGCCTGCCAAATCAATTTCATGTGCACTTTCAGAGCCCCCGTGCCTGTAATCGAGCAATTAGACAAAAGCAACCCTGTTTACCTACGGAATGACATCTCTATCTGCAAGAATGTGATGACTAAATAAACCCACTTTGTACTGCTGTAACTGGAAATGATTTACTGGGCAACTTATGCTTATCGAAGCATAAGTTGCCCAATAAAGACTGGCAATGATTTAAATCCGGGGGTCGGGGGGAGGTGTCAATGAAGCAGACCCAGTAAAGGCTGGCAAAGGCTCATTGGAGTTTGGGAACCACTTATATCACACAGACAGAGATATAAGTGTGTGTGTATAATATTCAGATATAATACTTACATATTCTAAGTATTAATGACGTCCACTTATTAGTATGCAACACTCCTTGGAGCGAAAACATTTTAACATCTGGGAGAGAGGGAGTGAGTAACTGGGTGGAGGTGGGCGAGCCGGGAAATGTGCTGGCCTGGGGATAGGGTTGGAATAGGGCTGATTCGGGCCACACAGCTTCCTTGGAGCTGTGCCTACTAAACAGAGAATGTGGTCTTGCCCCAGGGATGCTCCAATGGCCTCCTAACCTGGCGTTGCCATTCCAGCGCAAGTTAGGATTGCACCCTAAATCAAATATCCAGATCATCCACAGCATTTCCATGAGGGTGAATGCTGTTTTTTTAGCATATAAAACTAAATCTGTCAGTATATTATTTAAAGTGCTCTCTCTTGCTCGCTCTCACGAGAAAAAAAAGGGTTTTTTCCTTCTCAAAGCATAGGGTTAATGGAATCAGAATACCTGTCTTGGTGAGCCAGTAAGCTACCTCAGTGGTGACATGAAGCCTCATACGGAAACATTGTATATGTATTTCTTAATGCCCCAGGGTTCAATTTCTACTTTAGTGGGATCAAGATTTGAAATCACTAAAAACTGAAGTTTCAATCTTGTTTATCCAACCTTCAGGGTATAAAAGTACTTACAAGGGAAACATATATCCAAGTTTTTGAGTTATGATTATTTCTTTCTTTTGTTTGTGCACAACCTTTCCTTTAAATAGGGTTTTAAAAATATACAGTCAATTGGAAGGCAATTTTTTAGCCATAGCAATGAATGAGTATGCTGCTTTCCCCACTCTTGCAAAAAGCAATGGAAGAAATGCCTTCGGATTGGAATTAACTAAATATTCTTCTCCTCATTTTCATTATTATTACCAGATTTTGGAAAGAGATGTCATACAAAATTAGGAAAAAGGACACAGATGACAGTTCGCAACAGTTACCATCCACAATCATTAGCAAAAGATCAGGTGATCAATAGTTCTATATCGGGTAACACTTAAGTCCCTAAATACATTGCAAAGGTTTCTTAATCGAATAGAATCATAGAGTTAGAAGAGATCTACAGGGTCATTAGTCCCTGCCTGTAGCAGGAAATCCTCCTAGAGCATCTCCAGCAGGTGCCTGTCAAGCCTCTGCTTGAAGATCTCCAGCGAGGGAGAATCCACACACACACACACACACCCCCAAGACAATCTGTTCCATTGCCAAATTGTCCTTACCATCAAAAATTTCTTCCTGATGGCCAACAGGAATACCTTCTCCTGCAGTTTGTACCCGTTGGATCTAGATCTACTCCCAGAGGCAACTGAGACCAAATTTGTCACTTTTTCCATATGACAGCCCTTCGAGTATTTGAGGGCGCAGTCCTGATTTGCATCAGAAAGGCAAGGCTGGTGGGCCTGTGCTGCATCCAGCGCAAGTTAGGAGGCCACTGGAGCCTCCCTGGAGCCACCTGCCCCGATGGGCTTGCTCAGATCTGCACCTGCTGTTTAGGGTTAGGGAATCAGGGCTGGGTGGCCTAATGGCTGCATCCCAGCTCCACCCTCTCCCTGTGCCAGCACACCCCCTGGCCTGCCCACCAGCAGCATGAAAAGCTATTTCATTTTTTTTTAAAGAACAGCAAACCATTTGTTCAAACACTTTCCAAAAAAGAAAGGTACTGAGGCCACACCAAAAGGTCTGCAGAGATAGAGCCGTTTTTAATTCAAGGGAATTCCATAAATTTACAGATACATAATTAACATATTAAGTCCTGTGTGGCTTAACTGGTTTGTGATTCAGGCTGTTTGAACCCTGTCTGAATTCAGTTTGAACCCTGGGGATAAAGTCTGGATACAGAACATACAGATTACCGTCTTTCTCATTTCACTGTCAGTGATCTTGCACAAACTACCTACATTGTTCACAAGGGAAATTTTCATACTGATCTCAGAAAATGACTATGTCGTCCTTTGAAAACTACGGTTTGATTTCCAATATTTTGAAGCCTAAATTTCAAAGCAGCAAATGCACCTGAATACTTATTTGTTCAGATTCTCAGACACTTCCGCTACAAATGTAATTTCCCACAGATCTTTTTTTCTGGTCATTAAATATAGTGAACAAAACTTAAGACTGCCGAAGTTATGAGTTATTCATACTCACGTGGAAATAAGCACTTCTATCCAGTGATGGGATCAGCTAACGACTCGGGGGAGCGCTGGGCGAGCAGCAGGAAGGCTGGGCGGGACTTCCAGGTGATTGACAGCCCGTCCGTCCGGGTCCGCCGCCCGCCCGCTGCACGGGCTGCCCCCGGGTGGCGCGCCCCACCGCTGCGCACCCTGGCACCCGGGGGCCCCCACCCGTGTCCCCCCCAGCGAGCGGGCGCCCCCTCCGAGGCCAGGGCAGCCTGTGCGGCAGGCGGGCAGGCGGCGGACCCAGACGGGCGGGCTGTCAATCACCCGGAAGTCCCGCCCAGCCTTCCTGCTGCCCGCCCAGCATTCCCCCGAGTCGTTAGCTGATCCCATCACTGCTTCTATCCCCTACCCCACTGCAGCTAAATTGAAATCTCTTTTCTACAATACAAAGAATACATTCGATCTCAGAATGCCATATGCAGGGGGTGGCAATGAGATGCAGGTACCTGGTTGTCTTGTGTGCTCTCTCAGGCATCTGGTGGGTCACTGTGAGATACAGGAAGCTGGACTAGATGGGCCCTTGGCCTGATCCAGCAGGGCTCTTCTTATGTATTCCTCACAGTTGCCCTGAAGATTGTGTTCACCTTGTGTTTCTTCCAGGGAGAACATTTCTCCAGACCAGCTGGTAGTCATCATTTGCTAATACCATAATCCTCAGAACCTCCAAATCCTTCCACATTCTGGTTCCTCCTATTGATTATGTGAGAACAGCAGCACACAACAGAGCTTTACTCATACTAGTTACTATTTATAACTCACTGGAAAAAGTCCAATGCTTCAAAAGAAGCATAGTTTATCAGAAGACTGTCTCTACATAATCTAGAGAAGAAGCCAGTGTAATGTGAAGGGTTGGAACGTCAGACCAGAATTGAGGAGAGCTAGATTCAAATTCCTTCTGCCATGGATGAACATGAGCCAGTCATTCAAAGAAAGGGCCCAAACCTATCTAATCCAACTTTCCAGTACTGATGTAACCATGGCAATAGGATGTGCGCTGCATCTTGCGTTGGAGGAGCAGTCATGGAGCCTTCCTCAAGGTAAGGGAATGTTTGCTCCCTTGCCTCAAGGTTGCATTGCAGCTCCATCGACACTGGAATGCTGCAATTTCTATCCTGATCGCTTGCGCCCTCGCGCACACTGCGAGTTACACTATGAGGTACACACATACCCTGTGAGTTACTTGAATTTGGAACCCTTCCACTGAAAACCAATGGAAAGGATTTTTCCAATTCAGCATGCAGTGGAGCCCACAATCAGGACCAGAATTCGGGAGAGGCAGTAAAGCCTTAAGGCCCTCCTTTGCCCCTCTACCACGTTTTCACCTGTTTTTCGACCCAGAAAACTAATAACAAAAAAACCCTCAATACAAAAACCCAAAGTTACATGTTCAGAATCACATCTAGTTTGACACTAATGTGCTTCAAAGAGCTGTTGTGAAGCTAAAAGTCTGAGAAGCCTCTGTGCTGGCTGCCCTACATTCCCAGGAGAAAGGGCAAGGTGAAAATGTAACAAATTAAAATCTGGGCCTAAACCAGCTAAGGCCTCTGAGGACATTAGGGAGGTCCAGCCGTTCAGTCTTCTGTTACAAAATCTGAGACTATTTTCCCATGTAGCTTCTCTCAGCCTGAGGATACCTGGGCATAATTCTTAAAGTGGCAGTACACAGCACCTTATATCTTTTGAAACCGTCGTCTCTCTGAAGCTACTCTGGCCTCACCCAGTCAGATCTCTTTTCTCTAGAAATAGGCTGGCTTGGACTATGTTTTGACGGACTCCCTCAGCATGCCTGTCTCCCTGGTGGCACCTAATCACACAGGGGGTAGTTCATCCATTGCATGTTGGGCAGCCCAATCTATCTAACCTTCGGTGCTGCAATCCAGTGCCACTGAAATTGGCTCCCCTGTATTCAGCATGGGAAGAGAGGCTGCCAGAGCCGCTTTGTCCCCTTCCCCGGGCTTAGCTCCAGCAGCTCCGTATCAGGAAATCAGGCCCAGGGAGGGGGATAGGATATGGAAGTAGCCATGCAGAGGCAGATCTAAGGGAGGGCAAATCTCTAAGTGTTGCAAGAAGCAACACTGTCACGTAAATCCCTCCTCTCCCTTGCTGCTGTAGCCAGTAAGCAACGCCAAGATGTTGCTTTTCCCTGTGGGGATTGGCTAGAACAGTGCAGGAGAGGAGTGATTTCCACTGCAAGGTAAGGCTTCTTGCAACACTTAGAGCTTTGCCCTCCCTTAGATCTGCCTCTGTAGCCATGGCTGCTGTTCCACCCCCTCCTGGGCCTAATCTGTCCCTCCCCACCCATTACACCCCCTCTTTGCCTCTGACACTTTCCCCACCCCATCCTTCCACTACTCAGTGGGAGCTTACCTTCTCTGTTGGGATTTGGCGTTACCTGCACTGGGATTTGGCATTGGCTGGCCAGAGCAAGCCTGCTGGCTGGCAGAGCAGTGTCGCACCATGAAGGGGGAGAGATACGTGCACCACACTTCATGGTGCATTGGGAAAGGCCAGTTCAGAACATCATCCAAGCTGGCCCAACATCAACCTCAGTGGCGAGAATTTATCCCAGGATCAACTTGGTTGTTTTGTTCAGCGAATCTCATAAGTATGTACTTCTGGTAAACAGCCACAGAAATACTTATAAAATAAATAGTCCCCCATCTCTCCTTGACAGGGTTAAGGGATTAGATATTCCTCTTGGGGATCCTCTTTGGAAGTGAATGAAATGAATAGGGAAAAGGGTTCCATTGTTTTGAAATCAAAAAGGCTGGGAGTCAGCTGCACTTTGCTCTCATTATTCAAGCCATCCTCAGTGCAACTCCAAATGACATTCAATGCAAGGAAGGATACGAGCCACAGCAGGGACTGTTATCGAACAAAATAAATCCCCTTTGCAAATCTCCAGTTCTGTGCATGCTTAATAGACAAGTCATTATACAAGGCATCACACCCAAGCCCACAATATTTTAAAAAATGTCTTGACTAACATTTGTTTTCAGCGTGTGCTGGCTGCTTGTCAACTTGTCGACTGGGAACGGGTTAGACTTTTGATGTCTAGCTGTGACCTACAGAGTCATGAGAATTTTATGTTTCTCTTTAGATTGAAGAAAAATATGAGACTGCATACTGCTTTCAAAGGGTGAAAAACAGAGAGAGAGAGAGAGAGAGAGAAGAAATTGAGAGAGAGAGAGAGAGAGAGAGAGAGAGAGAGAGAGAGACAGAGACAGAGACAGAGACAGAGACAGAGACAGAGACAGAGAGAAGAAATTAGAAGAAAAAATATCAATGTAAGACTGATGCATGACATCCTTTATAAATGACTCCTTAATTGCCACTGCTGTTTAAACCTACTGTATATACTTGTGTATAAGTTTAACTCATGGATAAGTTGAGGGAACGTTTTAAGCCAAAAATCTTTGAATTCCCTATGACCCATGGATAAGTCAAGGGGAAACTTGGGGTGGTGATGGTGTGAAATTCTTTGAAAATGACTTACCAGTAATTCTTCTGAGGCAGCAACAGAAAGCCAACCAAAAAACAAAGCCATTTCACTTTCTTCTGAGGCAGCACAGAAATTGAACTATTCTCCAAACAAGATGGAAGAGAGATGAAGATGCTTATTGGAGTTGTAGGCTTTGTGAGGAATGCAGTACAGCACCTCCATAGCAGCAGCCCCCATAATGACTACAATTCCCATAAGCACCTTTACCACTCTGCCTGTTTGGAAGAAGGAAAATGGTTATTGGCTTGTTGTCTGTTGGTGCATGAGAACAATTACTGGTAAGTAAAATTGCTCCTTTTTTCTAGCCTCCTGCTTTCTGCTTCTTAGCCCAGGCCCCCTCTAAGCTGCTGTTTGAAGCTTTATTAACTGTATTGACCTGCGTATAAGTCAAGTTTTCAAGGTCTATTTTCAGGCATAAATTTGTAGACTTATACGTATATAGGGATATACGTTCACAGATAATGTGAGGAGGGAGTTGGTTAGATGTATAGAACCAATAATATAAGAACTTTCAGGCAGCCCAATGCATACCTTTTGTCAGGTCATCTTAAAATCAATCAATCAGCAGTATTTATACACCACTTTTAACATAAAGTACATAAAGTGGTTTACAGGCAAATAATAATAATAAAGTTAATTGGCTCCCTGTCCCAAAAGGGCTCACAATCTAAAAAAAAAAATGCAGAACACCACCAGCAATAACCACTAGAAAAGACACAGTGCTGGGGTGAAGAGGGGTAATTACTCTCCCCCTGCTAAATATAAGAGGAACACCACTTGAAAAACGCTTTCATTTGCTGCCCGACAGATTGAAGCGGAGAGACTCACACTGGAGGACCAGGTAGCAGTGCTCATGTACCTTATTCTCTGCACTACCTAGGCAGTGTACAAAGGGCAGGTTGGCTTGATCTTTGCTGCTCCACTGTATCCTCCTTAGTGCCTGGAATGGAAACTGCAGTCAGTTCACAAAGGATCAGGTGACTTGGGTCCTCCTGGATCTCTTCAAGGACTTCTTGGCTTCTGAGATAGATGATATTGGGAGGGTATGCTGGCAGACACCCTGCCCTCTGGATGCCTGCCGGTGTAGGAACCTGACCATTGGCTTACATATCCTCCACTCCGAACCCTGCTGGGCCCTGTCAGTTGCACAGGAGAAACCATGCCCTTTACTGGCTAGCTTAGAACTTGACTTATTAATGTGGCAAGTTTCTTCTCCAAAAGAAGGTCTGATTACTCTCAAAGACAGCCAGGCACACGGGGGAGGGGGGAATCTGATCTCCTTTCATAGGACACCCATCAACACTGGTCTTTTTCGAATTGACAGCCAACTCCCTTATGAATTATTTCCATTATTGTGGCTTAATAGTCAGTAGTTAATAACATCTCAACGTCCCCAAAATAAACATGACGGAGCTATTTTTAGACATGATGTGAATCACAGAGGTGAAGAGGACGCCAAAGCTAAATCCAGCACATATCAAATCTCGCAGAGGGAAGTGTCCTGTTTAGAAGCAGAGGCACAAACAGAAGCAGAGGCTCCGTTCCCTCTGGCACCAATTAGCATCGCTTTTGATTTTCTGAGCTGAAAGGAAGTGGCTTAAATGAGTCATGGCGACTGAACTTCCCCATTACCCTTTGAGGTAGTCCCACAGGGTCAGAGAATTGGCTTGCATTTCTACAGTACTGTACACATTTTGCGGATGAAAAAGGCGATTTAGCTCCGAGACTTAAGAACCAACCATTTTCTATACGTGCGTGCGCTGGACAAAGCATGGTTAGAATTTTTTTGTTCTAAATTAAGATCACAAATAAAATAGGTTTCTAGGCTTAGCCTACTGGGTGTAGCTAATCCTGCTGGGCCCTGATTCGCAGCCACAGAGGCTAATCCCAACAGTACTGAGAAACTGAATCAATACGAACAGATGCCAAATATTGACTCTCTGCAATCACAATTATGTTTCTCATCAAACCCCTTGGGGGACATATCCAAACACTCAGGGACAAGAGGACTTCCTGCAGTCCCTACAAACCCCTTTCCTTTAATTGTACCATTTCCAACTGTCCTAGCATGATTTTAACTTCCAGAAATATACAAGCTATAATTCATATTTCCATATGGACATAACTGGGACTCCAGCTGAAAACTAGCACACTAGGCAAACCTAGGCACTATGTGCACTCTTCCTTGCCAATGTTGTAAGAGTGTTAAATAGGACAGAAGAAAAACAGAAATCAGACAACCATGGCACTGATGGAATCAACAGGCCATAGTCCTGTAAGTCAGTGCTCTCTACCCCAATTGGTGGCAAGTCTCCAAGCTTTCCTACTGAACATGCTGATTGCAAAGCATGCACTGTGTACCATTGAGTTGTTCTATACCAACACAATATGTACAGTGCCCAATTGTACTGTATTAACTCAGGGCGCAATCCTAACCGACTTTCCAGTACTGACATAACTGTTCGGATGGGGCACATGCTGCACCCTGCAGTGGAGCAGTAGTCATGGAGGCTACCATGAATGTTTGTTCCCTTACCCCAGAGCTGCATTGCCTTTACCCTGGTGCTGGAAAGTTGGTTAGGATTGCGCCCTCAATGTCCCAACCCAATATGGCAGTGTGATCGAACAGAACAAATAAACATTATTACAAATGCTGTAAAGGTAGATTGGAACTCTCCAATGGACAGATTATTTATTGATTTTCAGATAGAAACTATAAAACATCCCAAGCAGTAGAGGGCATGTTTTGCATGCCTGCAGAAGGTCCCCCTGCAATAATAAATAATTCTAGCATCTCTAAGAGTGCAATCCTAATCTGAAATTAGGCCAGCACAGTTAGGCCAGCACAGTTTGGCCGACACCATAAAGTGCATTTGGACCACTCTTGGACTCAGGGAGGATGGTGCATATCTATGTGTTGGCCTCTCTGATTCTGAGAGTGGTCCAAACATACTTGATGGTGTCCCATGTGCCAGTCAAACTGTGCTGGTCTAACTGTGCTGGCCTAACTCTAAGTTAGGATTGAGCTCTAAAGGAAACTGTAAGAAAAGACCTCTGCCTGAAACCTAGAAAGCACCTGTCAGGAGATGATACCCAGCTAGATGATGATACTCAGCGCATTCATATTCTGTTTGCTTCATTTGCCTCAAGGCAGCCAATGATAAAATATCATATAATATAAACTAATGACAGGAAATGAAAGGCGGCAGACTGTGAAGCAGCAACTAACCAAGCCATTAAAAGGGGGGGAGGAGACCAGATTTCTCAATTCCAAATCAGCCACACACTAGTTTTGAAAGTCTTCTCCATCACAAAGGCAGGTTGCTGCTTCCAGAGACACATGCCCAAAGGCCCGCACTAGTTGCACAGCCCTTTGGATTCCAGTCTAGGACATGGCGTGCATCCATTCCTTCTTTAATTTGATTCTGCTGGTGACCCAAATAAAATGTATGACTCACTCTAATTTGAAACGTTTAATGTATGCTAATAGGTTAGGGCCAGAAACAAGGTTTGAGTTTTTAGAACATTTTCAATTTAAAACTTTTAATAGAAGATTTCCCGATCAGGAGGTGTTAGAAATCACACCATCACCCCACAATTAACCAAAGCCATATTAGTGCCTCCTTTTTAAGTCAAAATAGAGGAATAAACCAATAGATTCCAATTAAGCATTGATTTCGTTCTTGTCCCCCACTGGCTAAGTGAGAGGTAAGCACATTTCCATGTGCTGGTTAATTTGGAAGGTAGGTGCCTGATTAATTCAGAAGCCATTGTTCCATTTTTTTTTAAAGTCTTAGCTAGTCTTCTCACGTCAGTTTATTTTGTGGATCTTCCCATATTATTTTTAAGTGGGTGGCTTTTTTTTCCTTTTTGGGAAGACGGATCAAGGATTGTGTGTCACCAAACCTATGTATTAAAGAGTCTCAAACTTGGAAAGGTGCATTCCATGCCCTAGTGCCAGGGGCAATGAAGTTGTGACATTACACTGTGTTGAGGCCATGGAGGTGGTGGCCAGCGGCGGCATTCAGCCGGTACGCTGGGCGGGACTTACCTTTGAGCAGCAGTCCGCCCGTTGTGGGTGGGAAAGCGGCGGAATGCGCCGTTACGCAACAGGTGGACTGCCGCTCAAAGGTAAGTCCCGCCCAGCATACCAGCTGAATGCTGCCGCTGGTGGAGGCTGCTTGGTCTTGCCACCACATTCTCTCCTCCTCCCACAGACTGACAGCGTAATCCTAAAAGGTGACCGAGTGGCACCCCTGCGTCAGCGCTAAAGCAACGGGGCAGGTCCTGTTGAGCCCACACCACACCGCCCTTGTGTTGGACAAAGTTGGCCGGCATGTGGAAAGCACCATTGTTGGGAGTGGCCGGAGGGAGGTCGATTCTGGGAGGGCCATGGGCGGGCCATGAGGTGTGCCGGCCTGGGAGGGAGGCGGGCCTTGGATTCGGCCATGAGGCTGAATCCAAGGCCTCATCCCGAGGCCACGTGGCCCTGATCTGCAGGTGCAGATCCAAGAAATGGACTGGGGAGGCTGGAGCACGCATGTGCCCTTGCCATGGGCAAGCTCCAGCCTCGCCTATACTGCGCTGGATTTGGCACAGGCTGGCCGGCTTCGCTAATCCAGTGCAGTATAGAATTGAGCTCTGAGACGCTGCCATGACAAGAACAAAGAGGGGGAGGCCACGGTGGCAGCCTCTTGATCCAGCCACGGAGAACCCTCCCTGAGGTTCTTGTTGAGGTTCCAGAGGAGAAGGAACGAGGTGGCAATGAGATCACAAACCTGCCGAAACAGCAAGACACACCAGCGGTGACTTTGCTGTCTCACTTCTGCCCCATTCCTTCTCCTTTGGAGGCTTAGGGCCTGATCCAGAAGGCCTGTATTGCTGGCGGTGCATCTACTGCCGGCAAAAATGTTGCGAACATGCCATAAAGCATGTCCACGACACATTTATGCTCGTGTTGGAGTGGCGCTCATTCAGTCCAGCCCCAATGCAAGTGGGCAGCCAGTCGCCACCCCAGCAGCACAGGCCAATGGTAAGCCCGTTTGAGGCAGGAGTGGGAGGCAGGGAGGGGGAGGAACTGGGTATGGGGAGGGGAGGAGCCAGCCGCAAGGTGGTGGAACCTGACAGTGGCTTCCACCACTGGATCTTATCCCCGGCAGTGGCTCAGTCAGCCCGACACAGGACTGCTCAATTCACCTCCGGCAAAACAGCCAGCGGTGAGCCAAGGAGCCCCACTGCAGGTGACGGAGCTTTTTCCCTTCTCTCGAGGGGACTCCAGCAGCTGCCTTGTTGCCACTAGATGTGCCCGCCTGGCAATTAGGCAATTCTGGATTGGGCCCTTAGCTTCCAGGGGAGAGAGAGCAAGGTGTTGGTGAGATTGCAAAGCTGCTGAAACACAAAGACGTGGCAGCTTATCTGTGACCATACTGGTGGGGGTGCTGCTGCCGCCACCATCATTTTTACTGGGCTTCACACAGCACCCAGCCTGGTACCTGGGGTGGCCCAGTGGAGTGCATAAGAAATGTCAAGGAGGAAGGCATTGCCTCCCCCATCCCCAAGAAGTAACTATCCCTAGTGCCTTTCCATTGTTGTAACACCACTGAGTATGTAGAAAATGGGAGTACCACTTTTCACATACACCAAGTGCTTTTCTTCTACCATCGTCGTCATCGTCATCATCGTCATCATCATCAATGAATCAATATGTGAAAGCAGGAAAATAAATAAGGAGCCATTCCGTATGGGCTCTTTCTGTGTATATTTAGGAAGAAAGCATTAATGTGAAATACTATGCTATTTCTCTTCCAGAAATCTAGCATGTGGGACAAGGTCAACTGTCCTCTCCTTCTGTTTGCCCCACATTTTTTTTGTTCTGGTACCATCACCAGAGACATGATTTGGCACCTTAATCACACAACTTCTTCCAAGACTGAACTCCAAATACAAAATGAAAAAGCTACAGTAACAATTGTCAATTACCTTAAAGAGGGAAGAAACCTTTTCTTTTCCTGTTAGTCTGACAGCTTGTGCTTAATTTCTTACATTTCACATGAATGTTATATTGCTCTTTCAAAGAAAGTGGATTTGGAGGGAGGGTGTTTTGTAGCAGGAAAAAGTGCTCTTCTGTTTGGCCTCCACGTGATCTTAGTTCAATCTAAATGTCAGTGCTCATGAGTGAGGCTGCCTAGATTTTCTGTCATCCCCGCTAATTGTGCATAACAGGGTCAGTATTTGGCACCAGCACGAGAAAATGTGGCCAGCACCATTTTGTGCAGCTGTCAGATGTTCTTTAGCTGACTGGTGTAAGGATGAGGATAAAGGGGGAACGGGAGCTCCAAGTCCTGAGGAATTTCTAACCACACAATTGAACCACCTGCCAACATTTCTTCCCATGCCGAATATAGTAGATACTGCAGATTCCAATACGTTTCATTTATCCACAAGGGGGATATCTGCCTATATACCCATATAGTCTGCAGGAAAAAAAATCTATAACCTAGGGACTAGATTTCTTCTTTCCCCTCTCCTGCTAATGTACGTTTTATGCGAAGTCCCCCTGTAATCTTAAATCTGATGCCACGTTTGTATGCATCCCTCCATGAAATATGTATCCCTCCATGAAGGATCAATAGTACTACGGTGGACTAGGCATCTGACATGGCACATGAGCCTGGGAAAAGGCCAAAGGCAGGGCTGGCTCCAGGAGTGGCAGGGCCCAATGTGTGGCATTCTCATGGGGGTCCCCACCCTCACTGTGGAGAAAAGCACCCCCACCTACCAAGAAAAGCGCTTGTGGGGCCACATATGCGGCACCTGGAAATAGTTGGTGGTGACATAATGACATCACTGCCAACTGCTTCCAGGAGGCCCATTTTGGGCAGTTTGGAGGCAGGAGCAGGTGGGAGGGCCCAAGGTAACGCTGCCCTGCTTGCCCCACTGACTTACAGCCCATAGAAATCCCGGCTCAGCAGCAGGCAATATGCTCGCTGCATTGGTGTGGGGCCCCTCGAAGTGCGGGGCCCAATGTGACGACATTGGTCACATTGGTTTAAGGCCAGCCCTGGCCATAGGTGAGGGCCTGGGCATGAGCCTGGCACTCAGAAGGTCCTGAGTTGAATCCCTCATACCTCTACGGAGGGCAGTAACGTGGCAACAGGAGCGGCCGCGCAGTAGGGTCTGCAGGCACTGCTATGTGTTGCCGTCGCAACCCAGACCTGCTCCAATGCCGAGTAAGAGGGGCCACTTACACTGCAGCTTGTGATACCTGCACTACTTACTGTGCCACCCCCTGTAGCTATGCTACTGAGGGAGGGCAAAGAAAGACTCCCCTTCCTGCATTCCTAGAGAGCGGCTGCAAGTCACTATAGACAACCAACAGCCCAATCCTAACATGGCCTGGAATAGGCGGGTGGATATGGCCGGTGCCATATCCAGTCCTGGTTAGGAGGAGTCTGTGGGGCAACTTGGAGTAAGGGAACATATGTCCCATTACCCCAAGTAATGCCCAGCGAACCCTATGGGGCTGCTCACATCTGAGCAGGCTAGTGTATGGCCAGCCTGCTTGAGAGAAGGGTTAGGATACAACCTACCTGCCAAAGGCTGGTCCCACCCCTCTCCTGGGTCCGGTTCACCAACCAGCCAGCCCTCCCCCACTTCCTCCATCCTGTTCTGCCCTCCCCATCACCCTCCTTCTGCCCTCTCCAAACCCTTGCACAGGCCAAACTCGGTTGGCACTTCAGGGATGGTGTGGAGGCTGGATTCGGCCTCCACAGGCTGGCGTACATCCTCGCGTCGCCCAGCCGGCTCTCGAGTCAGTGTGAATGTGCTTTATGACACATTTGTGACACCTCTAAGGCAACACAAGTTCGGTAGACCGGTCTAAGTGCCCGATGGATTGAGCTGCTAGATGTGCCAGTGGTCTTGCTCGGTGTAAATCAATGTTCATACATTCTTAGCCAATGCTCATATGTGCATGTCAGATTCCAGGTTCACAGAAGTACTACTTTAAGTGATTGTTAGCCGCCTTGGGTGCCTTTTGGGGAAAAAGACAACATACAGATGGAATAAATAAACATAAATAATAAATATTCATATGTGACAAAAAAAAGGCTAATGTTCATTAATGGGCTATGATGTTTCCTGAATGGAAGGTCTCCCAGAACATTGTAAAGCAGTGCTTCCCAAAATGTGGGTTGGGACCCACCAGTGGGTCGTGGGCCAATTGCAGGTGGGTCGCAAGGCACCTAGGGAAGCCATATTGATGGGAAGATGAGATGCTGGAAAAGGGGAGGGCTGTGTGGTTGTTTTGCTTGTGTTGTTTGTAAATAGGCTCTTTTCTTTCTGATTCACTTTGCTATAGGAACTTGATTGTGAGTGCAGTCCTAAACTGGAGTTAGGCCAGCATAAGCTAAGACAGCAAAGTTTGGCCAGCACAAGGGACACCATAAAATGTTTTTGGACTACTCTTGGAGTCAGGGACGATGGCTCACGTCTGTGTGCTGGCCTCTCTGACTCCGAGAATGGTCCAACCATACTTTATGGTGGCTCGTCAGTGTAGTCATGCACCTGGTTCTCACCGCTTCCCAAGAACCTGTTTCTAAATGAGCTGGCCCCACCCACGGCAGCTGGCCCGCCAGTGCTGTCATGCAGCTGGAATGGCGTTCCGGTTGTTACAATTAGTGGACTCCGCCCACTTAACTCATTGCTGGCTCCTTGTTTTTTTGCCTCGGGTTTTTTTTTTGCTCCTTTTTTTTGCTTTGCACTTCGTGTTGGTGTGTGTGTTTTTTGCTTTGCACTTCGTGGGTTTTTTGTGTGTGGCTCCGTTTGTTAATTGGACCAGAAAACAGAGCCATTTCCCGCCCATTTGAATTTGAATTTCAATTGCAAGCAGAGGCAAATCTAAGGGAGGGCAAAGCTCTTAAGTTTTGAAAGAAGCCTTACCTTGCAGTGGAATCACTCCTCTCCTGCACCATTTTAGCCAATCCTCACAGGGAAAAGCAACATCTTGGCGTTGCTTACTGGCTACAGCAGCAAGGGAGAGGAGCAGTGGTGACATGGAGGGGAAAGGCACCAGAACGTGCATTCCAGAACCTAACCTTAGGGCTGGCTCCGCCCACTCATCGCTGGCTTTGTTTTTTGTTGTTGTTTGCTCCGTCCCCCAGCCTCTCTGTTAAGTGCTCCTAGAAATGCAGACCTCTCTCCCCCCCTTGCAGGATCGCCCCCCAGCCTCTCTGTTAAGTGCTCCTAGAAATGCAGACCTCCCTCTCCCCCTTGCAGGATTGCCCCCCAGCCTCTCCTTTAAGTGCTCCTAGAAATGCAGACCTCCCTCCCTCCTTGCAGGATCGCCCCCAGCCTCGCCTTTAAGTGCTCCTAGAAATGCCTTTCCTTTCAGACTTCCCTTGCAGGATCGTTGTACATGAAGAGATTTTGTGTGAACACAGAGCTTAGCATTGCTGCACTTCCTTGTAGCCTGCAATTTACTATATCAATCTTTGTGGAAGTTGATATTCCCTGTGTTTGGAACTGTGGTGAGTTCTCTAGAAAAGTGTAAAGGGAAGATGTACACGTAGTTGTTGTTCTTTGTGGGTGTCATGAAATTGTGGTCTTATGTGAACCTGGTTAGTTGGGAGAGAACTACTCAAGTGTAAATGGCTCAGGTGGGGGTGATTAGTTCATTGATATAAAGTTAAAAGCCTCAGGGAACAGACCCCTTTGGCTGCTCTCAGGGAAGGTTAGCCTCACTATGTGCTGTGGAAGCTGGTTGTAGTCAGTCAGTAAGGTAAAAATCCTATAGGATTTTTTGTTGTTGTTTTTGTCCTTTGAGTTCCTCTCAGTTAAGTTATAAACAAAGGGGTTGATTATTGTCATTTTAATATTCAGGTTTTATGGTACAGAGCCTCTGTAGTTTATTTATAACTCTTAATATATGTCAATAAAATTGGGTTTTTTACTTCTGTTATTTGGCTTTCTTTTAAGAGGGATTTTTGCCCAGGAGCTCCCTTTGTTGTGTTGAGCCTGGGCTGGTGGCAGCAGCAGCTAAACCTGAGGAGGGGAGTTACACCCCCCCCCTCAATAGGTTAACTAGATTTCCTCCCACAAGGTTTGTTGCTTTTATTGCTGGAATCTTAAATGATGTGGGTACTACTTTAAAGCAACATTATTTGACATAGTGAAGCACGAGATTTCTCCTGTCTCTCTTGAGAAGCAAGAAATTTCTTGTGAATATGAGACATAGTCTGTGACCATTCATAGGTCTACTAAAATGACATGCAGCATCCTGTTGGTCTGGATGGCATAAAATGAAGCTTGAATTGGGGATACTGTGGACTAGTAACTTGCAAAGTGGATCACTATACGATGTAAATCCAAGTAGGAATCATAGTTCAGTATGATGCTTTCTGTGAATTAAGCTGTTGTTAAAGGCTGGTTTTCCCTCCTGCCAACTCTAAAGTTTGCACAGCGTTGATTACCCAGCGCAGTTATTTACAGGTGATAATTATTATTAATTGGGCATGATCCAGTGTAATTTAAGTGCTTTTACATTGCATTGATTTTGAGTAGTCAAACATGTGCTTAACTCTCCCTCCAGTTGAAATCCCTAAGACATAAAGACTGATCTAAACTGTTTACTCAGAAGTCAGCCCCATTATTTTCAGTTGGATCTTCCAAAAAGACAGGCTTATACTTGCAGACTTATGCATATATTGCTGAATGGCTTACTCTTTAGAAAGTGTGTTTAGAATTTCAGCCTTGAGAACTATTGGCTGAATTCTGCCCATAATTGTAAAGATTATCCTATTTTCCTGTGTCATTGCATTCCTCCTACCTCCAAATCACTGACAGTATGATGAGTTTAGAAGACCTTGTGTACATTCTGAGAACTCTTTAGAGTATGGTCAGGCACACATAGCCCAAAAGAATTAGATCGGGAAGAGCTGACGTCCCCCTTCTCAGGCCTTCTTAACATGCTCTGAGAGTGATCTGGAATACTTTGGAAATTGTTGGGTCTGCTTGATGACATCACTTCCTGCCATGACATCACTTCCGGTGGGCGGACCCCAACAAGTGCCAATCAAAAGTGAGTTCCTGTTCCTAAATCATTTGAATGACACCACTGCTTATGATGTCACTTCCAGTGGGCGGACCCCAACAAGTGCCAATCAAAAGTGAGAACCTGTTTCTAAATCATTTGAATGACACCACTGTGGCTCGTGCTGGCCAAACTTTGCCACCATACACCAGGGCTTAGTTTATGCCAGCCTAACTCAGTTTAGGATTGCACCCTGAAAAATAACCCAACTCAGGAAAGCAGCAGGCTCTGGTGTCACGATGATGGCGCTTCCAGTCATGACATCACTTCCGGTGGATAGAGAGTCATTTGAAAATGTGGCTCCAGGTGCTAAAAAGTTTGAGAATGACTGTTATAAAGTATGAAGAGTGAAAGTGATCGAAGATAGCCCTTTCTATCCATGAGGAACATGAGAAATGCAAAATGAACAATGTTGCTAGCAGCTCCTGCATTGTACTGCAGCTTGGCAAGGATGCTGCCATCTCATGCTCATCCTGTATATCTGTACATAAGCCAAATATTACAAAAAATACAGTATAAGCCTCCAGTGATCACTCCTTCAAAGGAAGCCTGAACTTGGTCCGTGGTGTCCTAGGAATATTCTTACGGAAATGGGGAGGAGGCATCACAGCATCTGGGAATTGGTCCCATTACCTGCCTATGAAAGCCAACAGATACTTAGCTGATATTCTTCAAGCATCCCTCAAAGGAGGAGTATTTCTTGCCTTGAAGTCATCTCTGATCTGGGACTGCTGGCAATCGCTCCAGCTGCAAATATCACTGTGGTTTTAGACAAAGACAGTTTTAGGTGACTCTGCCAATTCTCCTTAGTCTCCATAAAAATGACAGATCATCTGGCTGTAGTTCAGCCTTTCCCATCATGTCCTGGCAAATAGAAGGGGAAGAAATGGAAGCAGTGACAGAGTTTATTTTCCTGGGCTCCAAGATCACCACAGATGCTGACTGTAGCCATGAAATTAAAAGACATTTACTTCTTGGGAAGAAAGTTACGGCGAACCTAGGCAACTTAATCAAAAGCTGGGACATCACCCTGCCAACAAAGGTTCGCATAGTCAAAGCGATGGTTTTCCCAGTAGCAGTGTATGGCTGTGAGAGCTGGACCATAAGAAAGGCAGAGCGCCAAAGAATAGATGCTTTTGAATTATGGTGCTGGAGAAGACTCTTGAGAGTCCCCTGGACTGCAAAGAGGTCCAATCGGTCCATCCTACAGGAAGTCAAGCCTGATTGCTCCCTGGAAGGACAAATCCTGAAGCTGAAGCTCAAGTACTTTGGCCACCTCATGAGAAGAGAGGACTCTTTAGAAAAGTGCCTCATGCTGGGAAAGATTGAAGGCAAAAGGAGAAAGGTGCGGCAGAGGATGAGATGGTTAGATAGTATCACTGAAGCGATGAACATGAAATTGGGGGAACTCCGGAAGCTAGTGGAGGACAGGGAGGCCTGGCGTGCTGTGGTCCATGGGGTCGCGAAGAGTCGGACATGACGTAGCAACTGAACAACAACAACCCAAGTCCTTCCTCTGTTGCCCTCTCTTCCTTTTCCTCCTCGTGTTGTATTTCTATTTGCAAGGCAGACAGCAGCTTGCTGGAAACTACTCACTCACCTTTAAAAAGCATCTTTCTTGGGTTTCAAACTGCTCTTACACAGTAGCCAAGATAATTCAGTGGCAAAATAATCACTAGAATCGGCTTCTATCAGGAAGGAGCTCTTGCTGCATTTTACACCCCTGTCCTTACAAATCCTTTCAAGACCATTTTCTGTACAGCTTAACAAGTTAAGTGTGGATTCTGCTGAATTAAAATTGAATCCCCTGCCCCTTTGTGGTCTGTTCCTATCTGCCCTAAGTGCAGAGTCGGATAGGTGCAACCAGCAATGTCAATAAGCCCCTATAAAGATTAATGGGGTGCCTGCAAAGTAACAAGGGTTGTGAGTGATCTCAAGGATTCCAAAGCCTCCAAAAATCAATTTGGCTGAAAATGTCCTTGTTTAATTTAATACCTGATAGTATTTGACATCCCTCTGGTTTCGTGTGAACAGAAAATGAGCACCAGGGCCCGGTTTTTCTCTTTGCTGCTGTCATCCTTATAGAAGAAAAAAACACTGGGAGTAGTACAGTACAGAATTTCCATTTTTCAAAACAAAATTAACGGGTTTCTTATGATTATCTTTTTAAAAGTCAGACTCTAAAAATAAATCAAGACAACTAAGGATAAATTATTGCAGCTGATTGGAGATGAATAGAATGTTGAGTAGCTTAGAAAATGTTGCATACAGTCTAGTGGATTTTCTCCTGTTCATCTGCAATGTTCGAGTATTAATGGCAACCACTGAAAAATTGGATCTAAAACAAATGTGGGTGCTGGCAGACATGATCCTGTCATTGTTTCAATGTATTTAACAAAGACACCAGCTCTGAATGAGGCTTGGAATAGGATAAAAGCAATCCATAAAATAAAATCTTTCTCTGATGATGTCAGGGGTATTAAAATTCTGTTTATAGTGAAGATTTTTGCATGTCCTAATTACAGGTTGGAAATAACTATTGTCACTTCTATCGCACTGAAAGGGCCATAAAGATGACATGCATGTCTGAATTGAATTTTTAAGCAGAACTAATACAGAAAGAGATGCAATTAAGTGGATTTAAAAGATCACTTGATCTAAGCACAGGGGTTTAATTGTATCTTTCCTAATATTTGAGAAACCTTTCCAGCATGCAGCCTAAAAATGGAAACCGGGAAGAAGAAAAATAAGAAGAGACATTCTGAAGTCTTGGTGGCTTGTTGAATTGACTGAATGCTTAAACCAGGAGTTCTCAAACGGTATGCTATAAATGCCTTAGTGTGCCAGGATGTTCTCGGTGGCTCTTCCTTCCTTTCCTCGTGGGTGCTGCCGTCTTGGATCTTGCAAAATATGGACCCTGGACCATGACACGTTGAATTGGTAGTGGTGGCCTGTGGAGGAGCAGATGCCTTGAATTGCAAGTCGCATCTGGAGGGTGTTCTGAGAGCCAGGGAGGCTGTGCATCGCACATAACCAGAAGTGATGGTTTCTGACCTTCTGGGGTGCTTTGAAGACATTCCAAGGGCTGAGAAGACCGCAGGCAACCTCCCTGGCCCTTAAAAATTCTCCTGATTGGAATACAGCTCAGGTCATATTTGGAGGGGTAATATGGGGATGGCCCTGGAAGGTTCTTGTCAAGTGGAGGGTTCTGTTCCATGACTGGATGATCAGCCCTTTCTCACTACATTTGAAGCAAAGGCTGCGATCCTACACATACAGAACTCCGACTAATCTCCAACACAACAGGACTTCCTTTTGAGTAAATGTGCACAGCCACATCACAGAGGAGGCAAGCAGTGTGAAGTCAGAATGGAGATGTTTGAATGTTCTTTTGTATTTAGCTGCACAGGATCCCCAAGTCACAGCAAGCAGTCCTTTCTCACCCCAAAGCATTTGATCTTGAACTCTTTTGGGAAAGAGAATTATACAGTGGGTCCTCTTTATTCATGGATTGGAAACCTGTGAATTTGACCTATTGTGGGTTCCAAACCCACAGAGCACTTCCTGGGTGTGGCAGGCAGCAGCTTCCAACCATGTTCAGGTGGCTTTCTGAGGCCTGGGGAGACCATGTGAGGCCTCCATGAGCCTTACAACACCTCCAGTCACAACAGGAAGGCACTTCTCATCACGTCCAGAGGTCCTATGGGAGCTAGGGTGACCAGATGTCTTCCTTTTCCAGTACATGCTGGAATGCTGCTGACTTGAGGGATTTACAGTCTAAGGGACAAGACGTAACAAAACCAAACTCAAAGAGATGCGATAGGAAGCTGGGACTGCCAAGTACTGGATTTCTCAGGGCACGTTAGGAAGCTGCCTTCTGCTGAGTCAAGTCCAGTTCATCACACTCAGTATTGTTTGCATTATCTGAGAACGCAATTCTAAGCCAGGAGCCTGTGCTGTATCCAGTGCAGCTTAGGAGCACTCAGGAGCCTCTCCGGAGCAAGGGAACGTTCATGCCCTTGCCTCAAGGGAGGCTCCAGCCTCCCGTATGTGCTCCTTGGATCTGTGCCTGCCGTATAGCAAGTCCAGAGCCGAGGATGCCAAGCGGCCTGAATTGGAGCCACGCAGCCTGGCGACGGAGGCTTGGATGCAGCCTAATGGCCGCCTCCCAGCCCCGCCCCCTCCCCAGGCCAGCACGCCTCCCAGCCCACCCCCACCCAGTTCCTCCATCCCTCCCTCCCGCCCACCCTCTGCCCAGAACCACTCTTGCACCAGTTGAGTTTGGCGCCCTCGCATCGGTCCTAGTACCCTTGGGACGACGCAAACGGCTAGCGTCAGCTCAATGATGCATACAATTGCGCCCTGAGAGTTGCTCTTCTGGCGTCTTTTGCAGCCATACCTGCGGATTCCAGGGCTCAAATCTAGCCACAGAGCTCTTTGCTCTGCCACATAACTATGGCCTCTCCCCATCGCAGCCATGCTAGCTGGTTGCACAATTTGTAGTCAGTCTCCTGCTGCAGTTACAGTGCATTTGAAGGTAATGCTCAAGATGTGCGAAGACTTGGTCTTACTGCCTGCTTATACGGAGTTCAGCCTTATTCATAGCCACGAGTCAATTGTTTCATGGTGGAGCTCTCACAGCTAAATATCAAAAAAACAGAAATGCCGCAGTCAAACACATCATATACACATTCATGTAGAAAATTTACGGCCCAATCGTAAAGAGGGAGGAACGCAGGTTCTGCCAGTGCGTGCAACTGAAAAGGGCTCTAAAAATCACTTTGCAACAGCACAAGGATCAGGGGCATTGGCAGGAAGCCTGGAGCCTTTCCACTGGCTCCAGGGGTCATTAGGACACTTGCCAGAGCAGGTTAGTCCAGTTTAGGGGCTGTGGAGGGTGGGGAGGTGGTTGGAAGGTGGAACTGAGCAGCGATGGGGTGGAGGTTGGAGGATCAAGCCTAGGAGGAGGCAGGATCGGCAGCACCAGCATGCTCCTTATCCCAACCACCTTCCTGAACCTGATTCACCTTCAGGGAACGACATGGACAGCGATATCACTGTCGGAGGTCCAATTTGACCATTGTAGCTGCTGGGGCTTACCTCAAGGCGAATGGCTGCAATCCTATCCATACGTTCCTGGGAGTCAGCTCCACTGATTAACAGGGAACAAACTTCTGAGTAGACATACATCAGCTCAAATATCTCCTTACTTCCGGAAGAAGCCTTCCAAAAGAAAACTTTCAGAAGAAAACAGAAACCACAAATCCCCCACAGGAGATAGAATAACCCGCGCCGATGCCATTGTATCACCATGCAGGGAGTTATGTTGGATTGGGCTGCCAATTCATGAAATGTTTGCAAAAACGCAAAAATAATCCAACAATATATTGTTCTGGGGGGAGCAACAGAAAAGCACACACACGATTGTCTTGTTTTCCCCAGCCTTTGCTGAAATGGGTGGTTTGTATTGCTCAAAACTCTTAATTAGTTGGAGGTTGGGGATGGATCTGTAGGTGTTGCATGCGTACGTGGCACACAAGTAGATTTTAGGGTTGGGAAATGCAGAACCTTTCAATACGTTTCTTAGCCTATTATGCAAATATTAACAAGGATACACACAATGAGTATGCTCAGCAGTGCCTTGGACTTGTGCTTCCCAAACAGCTGCCGCCCAGACACACAGCAGCTGTTTTTGAAAGTGACAGGAGTTTCAAAAGTAGCTTGTAGTAAGTACTGGAGCAGGCATCACCAAACTCCAGCCTACGGGCCGGATCCAGCATCTGCCTGATCTGACCCCCACATGAATAGCTCTTACAGTTCCACTGGGGATGCTTGCAAAGACCCCAGCTACAGCCTCCAGGGGTCCTCACTGCCAGGTGCTTCTGCACCAACGGGTGGCCCTCCCTTTAGAATGTATGGGAACGAATTGAAGCCTAGGGGGCGGGCTTAGCGGCCATGTTTGTATGTACAAAACATTGCTCATTCCAAGCATTTCCAATGGGTTTTCGCGTGATGTTTAGGACTTAATCGTTTACTCCTGAAGTAAAAACTTACCAAAATAACAACGTGTGATCGTGGAGAAACACCATTGGTAACCTAATTATGAGTTAATATGCAATTCCAAAGTTTAATTCCGCAGAATTATATTACTGAACACACCGGACGAAATGCTGTCTATTTTAACTCGGATTGCACTGTTTTGACAGACTTATTTTTTGAAATCTACACAAGCAGAAATAAAACGGCCATGCCCCATTAAAAAAATGTCTGTTAATGTTCAGAATTTCGAAAATATTACCGGTCATTTTATTGAACCGATGTAATGTGAATACATGAATCTTTCCGCGGAAATTAAATCCTATTTTTGTTCAGCGATTCGCACACCCGTATGCAGAACACGCAGGCATGCTTAAAGACGTTGAAATTAACTTTTACACGCGCGCCGTGTGAGCGAGAGAGCCCCTCCGGCGGCAATCCTCGTCGTTCGCGGCGCTGATCTGAGTCAGCCATTTTTGTAAGTCCAGTGCTTCAAGAATGGGCTTCCAGGGCTTCTCCAGCTATTTTTCCTCCAAGTTCTGCACAGAGCTCCCAGTGCAAGGCATGCTGGGGTGTCAGACCCCGGAAGTGGCTAGTCGCAAAGACCCCTGGGGACTGTAGTCGAGGTATTTGCAAGCATCCCCGGCAGACCAGTGAGAGCAAGTCACACTGGGGATGCAGTGGTCTCCAGTTTGGAGAATGCTGGTGTGGAGGTTTGCTCCTCAAAGAATGCAAGTCCCACTGGACATGTGCATGTCCTGGAGTGCACATGCTGGAGTTTTATATACTGCCCATTATTATGTATCTCTCACTCTGCCAGGCAAGTCTTGACTTGCATATAAAGGGCAAATGTGGCTGGTCACAAACAAGCATAATAATTTTTGGAGTGATCCCAAGTCTAGCTGGTTTCTTTCTTTAATCTACCCCCACACAAAAAACATTGGAGGTGAATCTCTTCCCACCAACAACAACCCAACAAATGTGCCAGAGAACTATGCAGGCATGCGGTTTCACTGCTGCCTGGCTGTCATTTGCTGGCACTTGGGAAGGTGCGCATCTGTTTGGTTGCTCCCCCTCCCATCTGGCACTTCAATGAAAAAAAAATGGTTAATGAACAGCCAGCCAGTCTGCAAAGCAACCAGGCTTGCCAGCTCTGCTCCACCAACAGAGGTGCCAATGACAACAAGAGAACCATCCTTCTCAGCTATTGCATCCTGGCTGCAGCTCTTGGCATGATCTTAAAACGAATTCTTGAAGAAAGGACACCATCATCAAACACCTCCAGATGCTGCCATTGCCTTCAGTTCTATTAGCCTTAAAATACAACGAGATGGTTGTGCAAGTGTGTCTGGGAACAAACAATGAAAATATCTATGCCTTCTCCAGGAATAGTGTCAGGGACAAGCCAGTTCAGGTGATGAGCCCACATTGTGGCAGTGGTGGTTTGTTCCACAGGAGGATGCCGTGCATGAATCAATATGATGGATGGATGGATGGATGGATGGATGGATGGATGGATGGATGGATGGATGGAATGAGCACAAGGTCACCTGCAGGAGTGCCCAGCCTGCTGGTTAGCTTGAAGGGAAGAGTCTTGGCTACTCCTCTTCTGTGTTAATGTTGCTCCCAGTAATTAAGAGCCTAGTATTCTCCACTGGATTTTTTTATACTAGAGTGTGATGGGACGAGAGTCAAATGAAATACTGTGAACTTAGTATTGTTTGTTCATGTACATAGCTAAAGATATACACCAACCATGTAGAACAATGTGGAGTTCGTTCTAATTTAGTCATTCAGTTTTCCCTGACAGTGAATTTTCCCTAGCAGTTGTGTCTCCTGCTTTTTTCTAAAAGCAGCTTAGCAGAATAAGCTGTTTAAATATACAGAATTTGAATCAGAGGTTGATTTATTGATGCAGAGTATAATATATGTGGTTGCTCAAAGTACACCTAGACTTGATCATACCTAATTTCATTATGAAAACAATCGATCTGTTGGATTCAGCTATAATTAGAATTGATTTGTAAGTGACGGGTTAGCATCAAGAAAGTTAAATGTTTGAATCCTACGATGTTTGGTGTATCCAGTCTTGTATAAGAAATGTGGCTTTTCAACAAGGCGCATGTCAGTAAGAAGTTAAAAGTTGGCAAATGAACTTTGGCCCGTCTTCTTACCATTATTTCTGTGCAGCGCACTGAAAATAAGACTTCGAATGTGTCTAGGGCAGCAGTTCCCAAAGTCTTACTCAGACTTTGTGGACACAGGTAAGTAGATGCGGGGACAGTGCATGGGGCATGACTGTATAGTCCCAATAGCATTGCAGCGATTGTGGTGCCATGGGGACCCAGGGGCTTTTTCTCTTACCAGGGGGTTGTACTGGCATCAGGAGGGTCCAGGAGGCCCACAGCCCCCTCTGCAGGCCTCTCCAATGCTCCAAATTGCTCCGTTTGGGAATTGGAGCACACTTCTGGTTTTTGCATGAAAACCAGAAGTGTGCTCCAATCCCCAAACAGAGCAATCTGGAGCATGAGGGAGGCACACAAAGAGAACTGTGGGCCTCTTGGACCCTCCAGAGGCCAGCATGATCCCCCAGATCAGGTAAAAAGCTTCTGGGTTCCTGCAGCGCTGCAATCGCTGTGGCACTATCAGAACACTCGTTACTGGGCCTTACTCTTTAAGGGGGAATTGCCCAGTTTTTGCTTCCTATAGTGAGTCACAACCCACCACTTTGGGAATAGCTGGTCTAGGGCTTTCTGAACGGTGGCATATCACAATGGCAGCCAGCCTCTGCCGCTCCAATCCCTGACTTTAGGTAGCAGGCTCTGAACGGGCAAGTTGGAAATATTCTTTTACTTTTCCCATCCTGGAGGGAAGTATAAAAGTTGGAGGGATGAAATAGCTCAGGGTTACATCAGTGGGCTGATGAGAAGGATGCTGGCAGCTTGACTCTAAATGAAAATTAAATATAAAAGTTGCCAAGCTTAGGCTGTTTTGAACAGGAAAAAGTGGCCTGACCTTTAGCTGTGTAATTATGAAAAACACAGTAGGTGATGCTTTTCACCATTTGGAAAAACTTAAGTACATGCAATGGAAACAACTGCATAGGCTTCCTCCATTCACCTACCTCCCCACCTCTGTGGTCTCCCTGACTTATATTATTGAGTATTCTAGAATCTGAAATACCAAAGTTGTAAGCCCCTTGGGGTTGTCTTTGCACGCCATGTCAAGTGCACTACACGTCAATGGTACTATATACAATATGTAAAATAAATGACATATTAATTAAAATATTTTTGTCTCCTTTTCCCTCTAAAACAAAGAACCAAGGCAGCTAAAAATCAAATTTAAAATAATGTCATCAGAAACAATCAAAGCCAAACCCAACAACTAAAATCAGCTTAAAAATAACCATCTTTAAGAGCAGGAGCAACCCAAAACAAAAGGGTCTTGGGACTGAATGACTGAATTAAGAGTCCAGTTCTTAATTCAATAGGAAGACAGTTCCATAAGTCGGGTGTGGCTATAGAGAAGAACCATCCTCTTTTTGTAGCCAATCCAGTCTCTCTGTTCCACACCTCTTCTTTCTGAAATCAATGCGAGTAGTGTCTGCTGGTACGCCAGAACTGCTGCAGCTCCTAGCAAACAGAAGCAACACAAAGCAAAGACGCCGCACTGCTCACTTTTTGAACGTACAGGGAAAAGGGGTTGGCTCCAAATTGCTTCTCCCTGCCCTAGCTGGTGCCTTAGTTAAGAGGGAAGAGATGATCTGGAGCTGGGGTGGGGTGCAGCTGTGTTTTCTTCCCCCTTCTCCCTCCAGCAGCACTGGAGGGAGCAGGGGGCTACTGCTTCAGGCATTCTCTTCCACATTGCTCTCCACAAGCCAGAAAATGATCAGAGCCCCCAGTGGAGTGGCCGGCTGGAGAGGGCACTGGACAGATGGGTAGCCATGCGGTAGAGTGATAATGGTAGGAAAGCATAGGCACCCACTAATTATTTTCTGATCGGGCTGCTGCTAAAGGTGAAAGCTGCAGGTGCTGATAAAGAAGTTGGAACCCTGTTGTTGGAACAATGAAAGGGAAAGCCGGCAACGGAGACTTTCCCCTAATGGCAGTTTTCAACTACATCCAATCTAACGTTGGTGCAGTGGCATTGCAGGGGTTGACAGTGCCCTGGGCAAGGCACGTATTACACCCCCTAACAGCCAGCAGCCATCCTTTGCCCAAGGAGCATAAGGCAGCATACAAGTGTCTTCCCTCCCTTTCTTTCTATCTGAACAATCCTGTAAAGTAGACTAAGCTGAGAGAAAATGACCTTTGAGCTTCACGACTTAATGGTGATCAGAACCAGAATGGGTCATCCCATTCATAGTCTATCAACCATGAGAGCTTTGGAGAGCTGCTTCTAGTCAGTGATGGCAATACTGTTTCAGATGGGTGAAGGATCTGACCGAGAGTGCAATCCTACACTATGCCAGCCTAGTAAGGCCAACATAGCAGGGCCATATCCCAAGGCCCATTAGGAGGCAGCCGCAGCAACATGCAGGACAAGGGAAGATTTTCCCCTTACACCTGCGTAAGCCCCAGTCACCCCTATGGACCTGCTCGGATCTGCGCTGGAAAAATAGCAAGTGCAGAGGAACGTGGACAGGAGCAGCCTGGATGGGGCTGCCCTGGCTGGGAACTGGCATTAGGATTTGGCACTGCAGCCGCCCTGCGTCACAACCCCCGTCTTCGCCCACTGTGCTGCCCAGTTACGCCTCCGGAACGTCTCTGGAATGCCCTCGCGGAGGCCCTGCGCCGACTGAGCGACGCCGGCACTTGACTGGCACATGGCCGGCGCTGCCAATGGCTGTGGAGCACTGGCACTGCCGCTTGCGCCGACCGAGCACCATAGCGCCGACGCGGATGTGCTTTACAGCACGTTTGTGACAGCATTCGGCCGGCGCAAGAGCGCAGCGCCAGCGCTAAGGGGGTATAGGATTGCACTGTCAATATGATGCTACTTCTTGTGATTTAAAAGCACTCAGGTACCCAAAATGCTGATCTCCTCTATTCCCTCTAAGTAAGAAATAACTCATTTCTCGGCTTCCCTGAAATGCAACTTCTGGTTTCCACCAAAAATAGGATAATAGGGTTTTTGCCTAAATGGCCATTCTGAGGCCCACTGAGGCTGTGGGCGGATGCGCATGGCCTCAGAAGAGTCTCTGGTGGTGACCAGTGCACAGCTCTAGTTGCCTTTGGAGGCTTCAGGTTGGGCCAAATCTGGCTCATCGCAGGACCAGGGGATATAAAATTTGTGGACAGGCTCAACCTGTGGATGTTATAGATATATCTAAGAGGAGATGTTTGAACCTTAAATCTTGGCTCCCTTTTTTGGAATCTCTCTACCCAAATTGCACCCTTGTGCAAGACAGGAAAGAGTTAGCTCCAGGTTAGTCTTACATGATGACTTTATGGAAGGGTTGATATCAACTGTTTTTCCTAACAAGAGGTTGATATTAGACCCATCTCTCTTCTGGATGCCAAGGTTCAAAGCATTCTTAAGAACTCCCAGATATGTTCCTGTTGTAACAGCAAAAACAACACAGTCTGCCACAAATTTCTTTGGTGTTTGTACCTTTAAGAGCTTTACAGAACCAAAAAATTGTGCCAGCTGTTGACCATGCCAGTCCAGCAACCACAGAGGAAGCATTATGTTGCAAAAAGGTCCAAGACCCTTTTCAGATGCTGGGCCTGGCAACCAAACCCTCTCCATCATTCATTTGGTGTGCGCCTGCCCTGGCCCTCAGTTTGTCCCCATTCTCCTTTCACGAAGTGGCACAACATTTGGCTTGCAGAGAAAGTCATTCGTTTGAGCTATATGCTAATTAGTCGCCTGCAAATTATGATGGCTAATTTTGGATTTCGGTGTCACATCCAGACAAGTCAAATATGCACTGTAAACTGGAAGAATGAGGAAGCAGGGAGGCAACACAATGCCTTAAAAAAAGATGAGAGGGGAAAAGCACTGCAAATATGGAAACATAAAAGGTCTGAAATGAGGAAAAAAAGC
The DNA here is from genome assembly GCA_029204185.1 of Lerista edwardsae. Lineage (NCBI taxonomy): Eukaryota > Metazoa > Chordata > Lepidosauria > Squamata > Scincidae > Lerista > Lerista edwardsae. Next base: position 6,084,421 of record JAJKFI010000031.1, read on the forward strand.
ACACATTAAACATTAAATTTGAATCTGCTTTGCAGAAGGATTAAATGCTCACTGTGGACTAGCAGAGAATCCATTTCTAATGGTGAATTTATATCAGTCCACAGGGAACCCTATCAAGGCGCAGCTGACTAATGACTATCATTTTCCGTTGATTTCATTAGTATTTAAGTTATAGCATGAAGCACATTCCCTTGGGTGCCCTGAAAGTTGGTGATTTACATACATTCGCGGAGAAGATTTTGGTTTTGCTAATATAAAAGTGATTTGCTAGCTGCGTGCAGATTTTCTTTTCATCTGCCTCACCTAAGTCCACCTTTTCAGAAAAAATAAATATTAACTATTCATATAATGTGTTCGAGCCTATTATAGCTGTGAATTAAAATGGAATCAAAATGACGCTGCCAGACACCAAATTCCCTTGTGTGTGATTCACAGCTTCTCTGCAAAGCGGGGCTGGGGTGCTCTGCAACACTGTATTTATTGCAGAGAGCCCCAACGCAATGCATCTTTTTAAAGCAGTGTGTCCTTAAAGCACTGTGTTATAAAACAACCAGCAGTGGGAATTGTCAATGTATAAAATAACCCAGAGAGAAAGGGGCTTGGAAGCCGCAAATTAGCATTTGGGTTACAAAGGAGTTTTGCATTCAGCCAGCACAGCGGCAGTGTAAACTTGGCCAAGCTGATCAAAACCTACAATGCAAGCACCACATCAAAAACAAATCTGTGTTGCCTACCTCCTCTCTTGGTGCTAACTACCAAATTAAAACCATTTTCTTTTTACCTAGAGGGTGTTACATTTTTAAGCAGCAAGAGTGCTCTTGTAAATCAGGTGCAAAGAGGGGGCTATAGGAAAGACCTGCTGTGTATCTGTCACAGTTCAGCTTCAATTTGCAAGCAGAAACTTATCTTTCTTATCTAAGTATTTAGACTCAGAAATGCTTCTTGTGATTTTAAAAATACATTGTGTTGCTCTACATTGCACTACTAGAGTAGCGGTCTCCAAACTATGGCCAGGGGGTCAAATCTGACCTGCCACAAGCTTTTATCCGGCCCAGAGCAACTTAAAATATTTGACATTTTTACTCATTATATATCATTTCTGAGGTTGAGCATGGCATTGTTTATTTGTAAATGTCACATTTCTCTTTTGTTCTGATCAGATCATGCTGATTACAAAAAAAAAATCTAAGTAAAACTTTTTCATTCATTCAAATTCCATTTATTCATTGATAAAACCGATTTTTTTTCAGCCCATGAAAATATACAATGTGGCCCTTGTACGGAAAAGTCTGGAGACCCCTACCATTAGAGTAGTGATTTTTTCACCTCACGGCACAATGAAAAGCCTCTAAAAAAATTTGGCAATTGACAAACCACACTGTCCTGCTGGCCGGGGATTAATATCCGCCAATGGACCTAGTAATAAATGATACTCAGCAAACTCCTGTGTCTTACTTGTGGACCATCTGTGGCACATCAATGTGCCACAGTCATTGAAAATCACTGCACTAGAGGTCCGGTTTGGGACTGGTTGCCCACCCTGTTGCAGTTACACAGTCAGGTCAAGAGTAGCTGAATAACTGTGTAGCAAAAGGTATCCTTCTTCCTCAAACATCCCTGTTTAACAGAGGAAAGGAGAGGTTTTAACTTCAAAGCGTGCATCTTTCCAACCTTAATCCTTTGCCCAGGATATTTATTATCTTCAGTTAGAAGTGTCAGCTGGCCAATTCTTTTTCCTCCCTCCCCATCCATTTTCCTGCCCCCCCCATGAACTCCCTAACATTCAGAGCGCCGTCCTAACCTGGAGTTAGGCCAGCAAAGTCCGGCTGGCACAAGGGCCACTGTAAAGTGTGCTTGGACCACTTGGATGGTGCATGTCTGTGTGCTGGCCTCTCTGACTCCAAGAGTGGTCCAAACATACGTTATGGTGTCCCTTGTGCCAGTCAATCTTGCCTGGCCTAGCTATACCAACTGGACTCCAAGTGAGGATTGTGCTCTCAGTGTCAATTACTGTCAACATTCTGTAAGATTATGAAAGCTCACAGGGTTGGGAGATGGGTTACAAATTGGTCCAGTACTCCTGAACCTGCTTCCAAACCTGTTTAAAGTCAGTGTGTGAGCAGGAATAGAACCAAGGAGTGAAAAAAATACAGCTGATCCTGACCGAGAACTGAACCCACACTGCCAACGGTTCGGCTTCCTGCTCAGGATTCATTCATGCCCATTGCGTTTGGCTCAGCACAAATGTTGTGCTGACTTAAAGGGCATGATTCATTGCGTCTTCTCATTTATCCTCACCCAAATGCATGCCCCTATTTTAAAGGCCCTGTTGCCTTAAATAGTAGGCATTCTGTTTACACAGGGTCCCACAAATAGGGAAGCACTGTGTTTGTGTGCTCAATGAGCAGCAGTGCAGCAAATAATATTTATTGATACAGTCATTTGCAAGAAATCCTTCTGGCTTTGATGTGAACAAAAGCTTCATTATGGTGTTATATACCACATCGGTTTAACATTACTCTGTTCATCATACTACAATGCAGTTCTCATTGTTTCTAGAGAGGTACATGTTGTGGCATACAGTATTTTACAGATGATACCCTTTCATGGAAACCCTTGTTATTTTATTGGTAATTGAATATGCAAAAAAGGCCCTTCAGTTCACAGTGCAAGAAGTGGTAGGTTTTCTGCCTATGGAAAAAAATTGAACTGGGTGGAATACCTGAAAGTCTTCCCCCACACAAACACACACATAATAATACATCTTCAGTGCAATCCTACCTCCCAAAGCTAGCAGAATTCCCTTGTGCTGGTTCCCGAATGTTGCAAATGTGCTGTAAAGCACATTCATGGCTACTCGGGAGCAGGCTTGGCCAGCAGACAGACATGTGCTGACCTGCACCAAGACAGGGTGAGTTTGCGCTGGCCAATGCAGGGTGAAGGAGAGGCTTGTGGGGGCGGAATGGAGGCGGTTTGGGGCAGGGGGGAGCAGGCCAGGAGGTGGATTGGGCCTGGGGGTGGGGTGGGGTGGGCCTGGGAGACCTAGGCCTGATCCCAAACTCTGGCCCCAGCCCCCAGTGTTACATGGCTATCCAGATGTTTGGATTTGTGCCCACAAAATCGCTGGTGCCAATCTGGGTAGCCTTATGGGCAGTGATGGGATCAGCTAACGACTCGGGGGAACACTGGGCGGGCAGCAGGAAGGCTGGGCGGGACTTCCGGGTGATTGACAGCACGTCCGTCCGGGTTCGCCACCTACCTGCCCGCCGCATGGGCTGCCCTGGCCTTGGAGTGCCAGGGCCCCGGGTGCCAGGGCGGGCAGTGGTGGGGGGCGCCACCCGGGGGCAGCCCGTGCAGCGGGCGGGCGGGCGGCGGACCCGGATGGACGGGCTGTCAATCACCCAGAAGTCCCGCCCAGCCTTCCTGCTGCCCGCCCATTGTTCCCCTGAGTCGTTAGCTGATCCCATCACTGCTTATGGGGCTGGCAGGTTTGTGACATGAGATAAGGGGAATCTGTTGCGCCCTAGCCTGCTCCTAACCTGTGATGAATACAGCACAGGCCTGTCAGCCTGCCTGTTCCAGTGCAGGTTAGGATTGCTCCCACAGCATAGCAAACTTATTGTATAGTTTTGTGTTCATGTGGTCTTTATAACAGCACTGTAAGAAAAATATTATCGTCCCCATAGTGGAACTGAGGCTCAGAGGGGGGTGGCTTGCCAAAGGTTACCTAGGTTGCAATCCTATACCCACTTTCCTGGGAGTAAGCCCCATTGAACACAATGGGACTTACTTCTGAGTAGACACACCTAGGCTTGTGCTCCCAGTGTTTTCATGGCAAAAAAGCAAAATTCAGACTGAAGAACTCCTGAGTCACTGCTCAAGTGCTTCGACACTATGCTATACCAACCTGAATACGGATTCCCAGGACTTCTTCATATTGAGCATGGCTGATATGGTTTGAGAAGGGCTTGCTTAACTTTCCCAGGAATTCTGCTTCTCATAGCAATGGCTTGAATCCAAAGGCGGGGTTGGACTTGTCCTGTGAAATCCTTTACTTTTTTTCAGTGGCAGGTCCCCATGCCATGACAACACTTACTTTTCAAACTTTACTCAAAGTTTCAAGATTTTTGTTTTGTTTTAACCAATTAAAAATTAAAAAAAATTATAATGCTTGACTTTTTAAAAAAAATGTACAAGAATTACATTGAGATTATCTGGGAAGAAATAACATTATTATTTTAAATCATCAAAAGATGTCAGGCTTTCATACAGGAAACTGCAGGAACATCATGTAGATTATTTCAAAATGTCCCCTGAACAGAAGCAACCTTTTACATCACTGGGAATTGTCCTTAATTTCTCTGTTGCAGTTGTTAATTTACTAATTTTCTTTAATTGAGAACACCTGGGATTTTTAAAAGGGGCTCTTCATATTGTCCATTAGCATATGAGAAAAAATTTAAAACTCAGTTCAACTCCCAGGTGATTAAATATACAGACACAGACATAGACACACACACAGAGACACACTTACAATCATGGCTGCTTCCAAGGCATGTTTAAAAGTGAAGACAAAACATTCACACTGCTCTATTTGGAAGAAAAAAAATCTATATTTTTATATTATTGTTATTACAGAATCTCTCAGCTACACCCCTAAAGGATGTTTTTAAAACAAGTAAATAGTTATATTTTGAAAGGAAAATTAATAAAATGGATATTGATATGCATGTTTGAAGCCTGGACATTTAAAAGTTGTCTGGTCTACATTTTCAGCTATGGATATCCCTAATCTAAATGTTAGGATTCATTGGATAAATTTAGGGTGCAATCCTAACCTTTCTGGAACACGCAGGTTGACTTGCCTATGCAGTCTTGCATAGGCAAGACTTGGCACCCCTGCATCAGCATTGTGGGGCCTGTGGCTTTCCTTGAAGAAAGGAGATGAATGACTCCTTCTCCCGAGGAGATCCTGGCACCTGCCACAGCTCCCGTGGGAAAGAGCAATCACCATTTTGACACTGCTGCTCCTCCGGGAACCCGTGAGCTCAGGATCAGGCTGTCAGTGTGGCTATTTCAGCAATCAACCATGGACCAAAATGTAGGAATGCACAGGCATGCTACTGCAGTGTTCAATGAGAAAACAAGTTGCTGTGCATATGTTTCATACGTTCCCAATCGAACGTCTGCAAAAGCTTAAGCAATTGTGAACCAGCCTGGCACAAGGTCTCAAACAGGCTCACCAAAGGGGAAAACGTTGCAAGCATCTACGGCTCAGGTTCAAATTTTTGCCTAAAATGCAAACCTTTGCAAGGCACATTGGTGCTGGCCTTGATTCTGTTCACAACCATTTGATCCAGGTGGTTTGATATGTTGGGCTTTTTGGTAGGGTGCTTGCAGCCTCTGCAGCCCAAAGTGCAAGGAACTACAAAGTCAAATCCTTTATTTCTTAAAAAAAAAAACATGTTCCACCTAAAATGGAGAGCCTTTTTGGTCCCCATTTGTTTCTTCTTCCTGTCCTCTTAAAATCCTTCTGCTTGGATACTCTTGACAGAAAATTGCCTCTTCAGCATGATGGCTTGAAGGTGAAGGAGTGGTTCATTACCAGAGTCTGGGCTGTGGGAGCAGTCATTCTTCAGCCACTGATCTAAATCTATACTTAGGAACTGCTTCAAGCATCCATTTGAAGCTGTCATACTCCTGGACTCAACCTCATCCTTCAAGCTTGTTGTAATCAGAAAAGACAAATGCAGATGAACTTCCGTGGTGGATGGCAAATGAGAGAAATGGGAAAATAGTTATCAAAAAAGGCAGAGACCATAATCCAACTCTGCACACGCCCAGTGGCTGGAGCGCTGCTGATGGAGTCCACTCTAAAAACATCAAATGTCAGGGAAGGGAGAGTGGCTGGAGCTGTGGAGGAATCGAGGGCCTGATCTAAAGGGCCTTATCACTGGCAATATGTGTGTACTGCCAGCTAAAAGGGTTGTGAACATGCTGCAAAGCACATTGGCTACACCCAGAGTGGACAGAGCAGTGGTGCTGGGCTGGCGCTAGCACCCAACCTCAGAGCCATGAGGAAGGGCCAGCAGCACCAGCGATTGGTATCTTCGAGACATGGGGGGAGGCGGGGTGGGGGCAGAACTGGGTGGGGGAGGGGAGGCTCAGGCCTGTGGCTTCAACCACTGTATTCAATGGCGCCTTGGGCCAGGCAGCCTAATGCGGCAAAATCTGCTGACAAAATAAACCGGCAGAGAAGCTGGCAGAGACTTGAGAAGTACCATTCCAGGGGGCAGGGCTTTCTCCAGGGGAAGTGAACAAATGTCCCCTTCCAGCGGTGTTATGCTGCCGGAACGCTGGGCGGGACATCCGGGTGATCAACAGCCCACCCGTCACGTTCCTCAGCGTTACGCCGTTTGCGTAACGTACGCAAGCAGCGTAACTGGTTACGCAAATGGCGTAACGCTGCAGAACGCAACGGGCAGGCTGTCGATCACCCGGATGTCCCGCCCAGCGTTCCGGCAGCATAACACCGCTGTCCCTTTCCCTCGAGGAGACCCCAGCTGCTGCTGTTGAACCTGCGGAATGCTGGGAGCTGGGCAAGGGAGCTGCTAAGGGAGCTGGACAGCTCAGGATTGGGCTGCCAAGCAGCACACTCCCCTTCTCAGTTTATTGGCACTCCTACCAATTATCGGACTTTATTTTTATTTATTTATCTGAGAAATTTATATCCCACCTTTCCAGTCAAAGTTCGAAGCTGCTCACAAAGGTGTATTGCAAGAAATGCATTGTAACGTTAATAATGAAAACCTTAAAATTTAAAATCCAACATCCATAAAATTCCATAATAGGTCATCCGTAAAAATATTTACACCCAACTTACAGCCCATCATGAATACATAACCAACCCACAAATATACAGCAAAGAGATACTTAGATATACATCTTTAGATATACATCTAAAGATGCATAATTGTAAGCAGCAGTGCAAAACATTAAGGGTGCAATCTGGAGTTAGGCTGGCAGTTAGGCCAGCGACGTTTGGCTGGCACAAGGACCACCGTAAAGTATGTTTGGACTACTCTTGGAGGCCAGCACAAGGATATGTGTCATCCTCCCTGACTCCAAGAGTGGTCCAAATGCACTTTACAGTGGCCCTTGTGTCAGCCAAAGTTTGCTGGTGTAACTGTCCCAGCCTAACTCCAGGTTAGGATTGTGCCCTAAATGACCTTACACACACCCCAAAAAAGGTCCAAACTTACCATGAAGGAGAGCTGTAGCTGCCTCCCCAACAAACAAACCTCAGAAAGTGTTGAAGAAAAAAGTACGTTTATTCATCAAATCACTCAAATAAGCAAGTATTTTGCATGAGCCATTTGGAGTTCAATTACGGTTCATCAGAGGTTATTATCCCTTCTCTATCTCTTGGATAAAAGAATTTCTTCTGAGAGGTGGAATAACAACCTATTGGGACTACGTGTTTCTGATATTCTCTTTTTATTCATTTGGAAGCAGTGCTGCCCCTATTCCTTTTGTGCTCACCACCCAGTGGCTCCTCCCTTGGCACATAACGCAAGTCCTCTTTCCACTCAAAACATCTGCTGCAATTATGGCTGCAATGGTACAGCCACGGAGCTGTTTGGAAGAGCGCAACCTGAAGCAATGGGGACGGATACCATCAAAGGAGGAGTCAAGGGGGAGCTGGGCTGACTGGAAGGAACTCCAGGACTGATTCTATAGTCAGTTCACTGATGTCATCAGTGCTGCCTTTGAAAAAAAATTTCAAAGGACCTCAGACAAGAAGAAGCCTCAGGCTCAGCAAGAGGTAAATTTACCTAGGGGCATATGTTAATATCTAGGCCATCCTCTTTCTCAAGTTGCCTGAGAGACTGAATTCAGCTCAAGTTATGTTAAGGCTACAATCCCATGCAAATTTACCAGGGAACCAAGTCCTGCTGAATGCCGTAGGATTAGCTTTTGGGTAAGCATGCATAGGCTACCACCTTAGGACACCACCCTAATCGACTTTCCAGCACTGACATAGCTGGGCCAATGGAGCATGTTCTGCATTCTGCAGTGGAGTAGTCGTCACAGAGGCCGCCTCAAGGTAAGGGAATGTTTGTCCCCTTACCTTGGAGCTGCATTGTCTTTACCCATTGCTTAGGATTGTACCCTTAATATACCTTTTATATTTATTTGGGATATTTTTAACCCCAATTTTATTTATTTCATGGCATTTTTACTCCATCTTTGTCCCCAAAGGGACCCAAGGCAGCTTAGAAAAACAAATACAAATACAAAAATAATAAAATCACTATATGTTAAACTCCATAAAATATTAAAACAATCTTAAAACAACAATTTACAATCAAACAAATATTTTAGTGTTTGGACATTTCTTTTTAAACACTTGCAACCCATGCCAATGATGTAGGAGGACCCCCCCCCCTCGATTCCCTCAGAAACCGCCATGCTTCCTCCTGGCTCCCCAGCCAAGCCAAAACCGCCAAGCTTCTCTCCTGGCCGCAGGCACACAGCCCAGCCATGCTGCAACCACCATGCTCCTTTCACCTAACAATGTAAGCCTAAACCACTGAAGAACTACAGAGCACCACCCTTGTAGTGTAGCCCAGTAACTAGCAAACAAGTAAGGTTCTGGCAACAGTAAAAGCAGCCAGCAGCAACTCTTGGTGGGAGAACACTTTTTGGTTAAGTCCAACTGTTAAGAGCCTCCTTAACGTGGCTCTGTACCCCATTGTGGCTATTTTGGCCTATAGGTGATTGCTACGCTCATGACAGTCAGATGGAAGAGTAACCAGGTGCACCTAATGTAGGACCTGGAAAGGTGAAGGGGTAAGACCAGGATGTGATGGAAACAGGTATGAACCCCATCGAGGAAGGGCAGTGCAAAGAACACCCTCTCCTTCCCTTAAATTTGTACAGGTCTGACTCCATTTTGGATTTTATCCTGGGAGCTGTTACCCTGCAAAGAGGTCACAGAGGTGATCCCCGGGAGATAGCACAAGACAATGCAGACCATTAAGAATTGGTGCCAAGGGACATCCCAGTGTCTCCCTTCCCTCAGAGTCTTGTAATGCAAATCTGATGTCTGACAAAAAGAGCATAGTGAGGACCATTTAATCTGCCCAGGAGCTAAATTACCTGGAAAGTCTTCTTTGGACTAAGCCAAAAGGTTTCCTCACCAAAGTTTACTATTCAAATGCAAACTCCCTTCCGGCCACTCCAGAGTAGCATTTTATCAAGGTGATTGAATCAAGGTGGGGAAGGAAAGATTCTAACTCTTAAAGTACTTACCACATTGATCTCAAACAATCAAATGTGTCAAACACTTGTGGCTAAGTGTCTCCTTTCTGCTTTTGTATTTGAATGTGCCAACCCTATCATTATCTAAATGTACCTATGTTTGCATCTGAGCCTTGGTTGGGATCACCCAAGAAGGGAGGGGGAGCAGCAGCAAAGAAAGACTACCAATCAAATGTCTCACATAACCAAAATGGCCAATAGCAAGAGGCCAATGTTTTGTTGTTGTTGTCAATTCCACATTTACATGTTCAACTGTAAAACTGATCAAGCCAAATGTACAAATGGCACAAGTTCTGTGGTCTCCTTGGAAACGTATTGCACTTGTGTCCGTTTTACTAATGTCCTACACATGAGTAAAATGTATTTATCTTCCTGCAACATCGAAGTCCAGCTGGCATTCTTCCATCAACGTGTCTGAATCTCCTTTGGTGAGCGCTAGTAGAGGGGAAATGTCTAGGCTTGTAGGGCACTCTTGGGTTGAGGGAGGTTGCTTCTTTAGACGGCAAAGGGAATGCACGCTGGGGAAACAAGTCTTGCCAAACCCTTTTGACAGGTCAGTGCGCCTTTACCAAAGCTAGGCATCGACCTTGGAGAGCCCCGATTGGGTCCGGGTGTTCATCCAGCCAAGACAACACCAAGATGTGGGATGAAATGAGCTAGATCTTTAAAGGCGCAATCCTCTGCAGCCCTTGGGCCGACCGTTGTCATTTGCTTTGGCCCAGTGCTGCTGCAAATGTACCTTACAGCATGCCAACCTCACTCAAACCCAGCCAAACTGTGGAGCAGCCCAGGTAGACGACCCCTGCGCTGGCCCACACAGGCATTGAGGAAGGCGAGGGAAAGCGGGAGGGGTGGAATGGAGAGGGGAAGGCAGGAGGAGGGTAGGCCGGCCTGGGGAGGGGGGTGGTTGTTGTGTATTTGTGGTAATTATAGCAGAGTTGGAGGCTCGCGGACC